>CM038145.1:394155596-394769156 GCA_021437245.1 Aegilops speltoides
GGCCTCCATCGCCGACTTCGACGACAGCGAGGATGCGGGATAGGCATCGCCGACGTCGACGCTGAACTACTTCTATATATAGTTAAATAAAAGTAGTCTTATTAATTAAATCTATCTAGCTCAACTACTAAACACTTACTATAAATAAATAAGTAGTACTTACTAAAACAAACTACTTCATATATAAACTACTTCTTCTTTTTTTCCTTTTTCTAAATTACTACACATCTAATCCTACATAAAGATCTAAATTACTACACATCTATTTACAGAAAAAATCTAACATAAAAACTAACATAAAAACCTTACATAAAAAATCTAACATAATATGAACAAATTTTACAGAAAAAAACTAACATAAAGAAACTAACATAAAGAAACTAACATAAAAAATCTTACATAATATGAACAATTCTTTTTACAGAAAAAAACTAACATAAAAACCTTACATAAAAAATCTAACATAATATGAACAAATTTTACAGAAAAAAATAACATAAAGAAACTAACATAAAGAAACTAACATAAAAATCTTACATAATATGAACAATTCTTTTTACAGAAAAAAACTAACATAAAAACCTTACATAAAAAATCTAACATAATATGAACAAATTTTACAGAAAAAAACTAACATAAAGAAACTAACATAAAGAAACTAACATAAAAAATCTTACATAATATGAACAATTCTTTTTACAGAAAAAAACTAACATAAAAACCTTACATAAAAAATCTAACATAATATGAACAAATTTTACAGAAAAAAACTAACATAAAGAAACTAACATAAAGAAACTAACATAAAAAATCTTACATAATATGAACAATTCTTTTTACAGAAAAAAACTAACATAAAAACCTTACATAAAAATCTAACATAATATGAACAAATTTTACAGAAAAAAACTAACATAAAGAAACTAACATAAAAATATTACATAATATGAACAATTCTTTTTACAGAAAAAAACTAACATAAAAACCTTACATAAAAAATCTAACATAATATGAACAAATTTTACAGAAAAAAACTAACATAAAGAAACTAACATAAAGAAACTAACATAAAAAATCTAACATAAAAATCTTACATAATATGCACAAATCTTTTTACAGGAAAAAAATCTAACATAAAAACTAACAAATTAATTACACAATCTACATTAACTACATATCTAAATTACACAATCTAATATAACAAAAATATCTATGAACTAAAAAAATCTAAAACAAATCTAAGAAAAAAAAAAAGAGACTGCGGCGACGGCGACGAGTCTTGTGTGGTGAGGCGGAGGCGTCAGGCAGGGCGTCGGGCAAGGCCGACGGGCCGGGCGGCGGGCGGGCGCGTCGTCGTCGTCGATCGTCGATCGGGTCGACGTCGGGCGTCGACGCGGCGCGGCCGGGCGGCGCTGGCAGCGGATGAGCAAAGCGGTGGCGACAGCGAAGCGAGTAGCGGCGGCGGCGGCGGCGGCGCGGGCGGCGACGGTGTCGGGGCGGCAGGGGGGCAGGCGGCGAGGAGCAGGAGATCGAAGTGGGGATGCGGTTCGAAATCCTAAGTGCTACTTATATAGCAAAAGCTTTTGTCGGTTCAGTGGCACAAACGGGACCAATGACCTCTTTAGTCGGTTTGTGCCACCAACCGACCAAAGACTTTTTTCAGCAGCCCAAAGGGCGGAAGCGAACCATTGGTCGGTTGGTGGCACAAACCGACAAAAGAGGGCATTGGTCCCGGTTGCAGCCACGAACGGGACAAAGCGGGCATTGGTCCTGGTTGGTGCCACCAACGGGACCAATGGTCTCGCAGCTGTTTTTTTTTGATTCTTCCAAAGCAGCTTTCGTTTTAGTCCCACCTCGCCAAGCGAGAGGCACTCGCTTGTTGTTTATAAGCCCCGAGTGCGAGATACAATGACGAAGAGATGCTCAATGCTCCTCAAGACGTTAGTCGGCTTCAACCCTTGCGGGATACGGTAGACTGCATGAGCTATGTGCGGTCACGATTGACACTATCCCGAAAGGGTTGAAGCAGATTAACGAGCATTGCGTCTCTTTTTATTTGTAATGACTTATTATAACTCAGAAAAAATAAATATAGCAGAAAAAGAAAAACTATATAAAAACTACTCATAAATGAATAGAAGCAAAAATAGTTGTGATTAACTATAGTAAAAAAGGAGCATATATGCTTATTTTTTATGGCTTATTACAACTCGAAATAAAAAGAAAAAATAAATATAGCAGAAAAAGAAAAACTATATAAAAACTACTCATAAATGAATAGAAGCAAAAAATAGTTGTGATTAACTATAGTAAAAAGGAGCATATATGCTTATTTTTAATGGCTTATTACAACTCGAAATAAAAAGAAAAAATAAATATAGCAGAAAAAGAAAAACTATATAAAAACTACTCATAAATGAATAGAAGCAAAAAATAGTTGTGATTAACTATAGTAAAAAGGAGCATATATGCTTATTTTTATGGCTTATTACAACTCAGAAATAAAAAGAAAAAATAAATATAGCAGAAAAAGAAAAACTATATAAAAACTACTCATAAATGAATAGAAGCAAAAATAGTTATGATTAACTATAGTAAAAAGGAGCATATATGCTTATTTTAATGGCTTATTACAACTCGAAATAAAAAGAAAAAATAAATATAGCAGAAAAGAAAAAAAACTACTCGAAATGAGATGCAGATCGCTTATAGAGGAATTCAACTTAAATTCATAACAATTTCAAGAGAAATCCGTATGAATTTATGCTAAATTACCTATATAAGCGCATCTATTTTCATTATCGGAGGAGCTCGATAAAGTAGAGAGGAGGGCTTATAAACCAGTCCGTTCCCCTTGATTGGCGAGGTGGGACTAAACTCGTCGCAACGGCACCAACTTTTAGTCCCGGTTGATGGCACGAACCGGGACTAATGGAGCCCATTGGTCCCGTTCAAGCAACCAACCGGGACCAATAGGTTTGGGCTCGAGCAGGACCAATGGTCGGTTCGTCCACAAACGGGACCAATAGGTCAGACGAACGGGACCAATGGCCCACGTGGCCCGGCCGGCCCCCGGGGCTCACGAACCGGGTCCGATGCCCCCATTGGTCCCGGTTCTGGTTTGAACCGGGACTAATAGGCTGGACCGGCCTGGACCATTGCCCCCTTTTCTACTAGTGCAGAGATACCTCTCCGATAATTGGAGTGACAAATCCTAATCTCGAAATACGCCAACCCAACATGTACCTTTGGAGACACCTGTAGAGCTCCTTTATAATCACCCAGTTACGTTGTGACGTTTGGTAGCACACAAAGTGTTCCTCCGGTAAACGGGAGTTGCATAATCTCATAGTCATAGGAACATGTATAAGTCATGAAGAAAGCAATAGCAACATACTAAACGATCAAGTGCTAGGCTAACGGAATGGGTCATGTCAATCACATCATTCTCCTAATGATGTGATCCCGTTAATCAAATGATAACACATGTCTATGGCTAGGAAACTTAACCATCTTTGATTCAACGAGCTAGTCAAGTAGAGGCATACTAGTGACACTATGTTTGTCTATGTATTCACACATGTATTATGTTTCCAGTTAATACAATTCTAGCATGAATAATAAACATTTATCATGATATAAGGAAATAAATAATAACTTTATTATTGCCTCTAGGGCATATTTCCTTCACCCACTCCTCGCCGCTGTAGGTGGCTGTGGTGGAATGGTTTTACCCTTCCTGGACACCTCGGCCTCCCTAGACGGGGCAGCCTTCCTCTTCTTCCCCCCCCCCGGTTGGGAGGGGATTCCTCTTCCTCCTCCTCGTTTTCATTGGAGGAGTGCGTCTTGGTGTCTTCGGACATCACGTCCGATGCAACCTTGCGCCAGAGACCTTTCCTGGTCCCCGCGGCCTTCTTCTTGGCCTTCTTCTCCGGCACCTCATAGGGCGCCGGAAATAGCATCTTCGTTAGAAGAGATGATTCTGGATCTTTAGGTAGAGGAGCCGGACAGTCGATTCGCTCCGCTATCGCTACCCAGTCCTGTTAAATCGGCATGGAGGCTTAGATTCCTCCCGCGAATGTGCTGGTAAAAGGCACATCTTGCAAAATATAAAAACTCACCGGATGGGCTTGGCATTTCGCGCTGAGTCCGCGATCTTTGGTTATGGGTGGAGGGACCTCGATGGCCTTGAAGAGCACCTTCCAGACGTCTTCGTGCGTCGTGCTGAAGAGCTCTTGCAGCATCTGGTGTTCGGCCGGGTCGAACTCCCACAGATTGTAAGCCCGTCTCTGACACGGAAGGATCCGGCGGATGAGCATGACCTGGACCACGTTGACAAGCTTGAATTTCTTGCCTGTCATATTTTGGACGCGGGTCTGAAGTCCGGTCAGCTCCACCGCTGAGCCCCAGGCTAAGCCCTTCTCTTTCCAGGAGGTGAGCCGCATGGGGACGTCGGATCAAAATTCGGGGGTCGCCGCCCAGTTGGTGTCGCGCGGCTCGGTGATATAGAACCACCGATTGCCACCCCTTCACGGTCTCCACAAAGGAGCCTTCGGGCCAGGTGACATTGGGCATCTTGCCCACCATGGTGCCCCCGCACTCCGCTTGCTGGCCGCCCACCACCTTTGGCTTCACGTTGAAGGTCTTCAGCCATAGGCCAAAGTGGGGCGTAATGCGGAGGAAGGCCTCGCACACGACGATAAACGCCGAGATGTTGAGGATGAAATTGGGGGCCAGATCATGGAAGTCCAGCCCGTAGTAGAACATAAGCCCGCGGATGAACGGGTGGAGGGGGAATCCCAGTCCGCGGACGAAGTGAGAAAGGAATACTACCCTTTCCTGGGGTTTCGGGGTAGGGATGATCTGTCCTTCGGCCGGAAGCCGGTGCGTGATGTTTGCGGACAAGTATCCGGCCTCCCGAAGCTTCGTGATGTCGCCATCCACTTGCCTCCCGCTCCGGACATGCTCGGAATGACTTTGCGGAGAAGGAGAAAGCTGGGGCGCTGGAGCTCGAGCGAGAGAGAATGGATGAGCATAGGGAGAAGAAGGCATGGGTGAAAAGGGGGAATCCTTATCACTTTATAAAGGCGGTAGAAACTATGTGCCTCCTCACTTGCCCTAGAAACTCGCTTATTCCCCAAGCGCCGTGTTGATGGCGCGGTTGGGTTACCCACACCCGTATTGATGAAGTATCCCGTGATAAGGGGACACGATCTCTGCTTTGACAAGACGTGCCTATGAAACCGCCTCGCAAGATGTGCAGTAGCAGGTTGGGGAAACGGTTCGAATAATGACCAGGTCGCAGCGTGATGTCACGCTATGAAAAGTTGTCAACACATTAGACTTGTGGAATATTGTGCTCTCCACGGTGGTATGTGGAATTTGTTTTGCAGAGCCGGACACAATCCCTGTGTTCAAGATCTTGTTTGGGGTATTCGGAGAAGGAACCCGCCTTGCAATGCTGAAGACAATCTGCGCGCCGGACTCATAGTCATTGAAGCCGGGTTCAGGGGCTGCTGAGGGAGTCCTGGATTAGGGGGTCCTTGGACAGCCGGACTATATGCCTATGTCGGACTGTTGGACTATGAAGATACAAGATTGAAGACTTCGTCCTGTGTCCGGGTGGGACTCCCCTTTGCGTGGAAGGCAAGCTTGGCAATTCGGATATGTAGATTTCCTTCTCTGTAACCGACTCTGTGTAACCCTAGCCCCTCCGGTGTCTATATAAACCAGAGGGTTTAGTACGTAGGACAACAACAATCATAATCATAGGCTAGCTTCTAGGGTTTAGCCTCTATGATCTCATGGTAGATCAACTCTTGTAATACTCATATCATCAAGATCAATAAAGTAGGAAGTAGGGTATTACCTCCATAGAGAGGGCCCGAACCTGGGTAAACATTGTGTCCCCCACCTCCTGTTACCAACTTACCATTAGCCTTAGACGCACAGTTCGGGACCCCCTACCCGAGATCCGCCGGTTTTGACACCGACGGGGACCTCTGTGCTTCTACGGCCGGGCGGCGGGACATGTCGGCTGCTTTTGCAGTGAGGCAGGACATCTCTCGTGCTTCCGCTTCCATGTTTGCCTCTCCCTGGTGGCAATCTCTCGACCCAAAACTCAAGCTGGCCATGGCAGACGCAAGGGAACGATTATGAATGACTTGTTTGTTTATGTGGATGAGGAGTTGAGGAGGAATGTGCAGTCATCTTGGAGTAGTAGTATTTATAACCGAGTACTAGTACGCTCAGTGGGAAACCGTTTAGGTTTTAAACGGTTTTGATCGGTGTGAACAGGTTTGCAATTGGAATGTGACGGGACGCACGCTCTTTGCAATTGGAATGTGACGGGACGCACGCTCAAAACTTATTGAGTGTTGTATAATTTCTAAGTGCGGCACAATTCTTGGACGGCGTAACGTGGGCACGCTTTCTCGGCCACGTACGTGGCGTTTGCATCATAGGGTGCACCGCAATAGGCAATGTCAGCACACATCTTCTTCCAAGAACCATGTGTGCTCGTTATTACCATTGTGCACGCTTCTTTTAATTAGAATGTGTGCCCGTCTAGCGCACACACGTTGATCTGTCTAACTGTTTTTGTTTGTTGTGGATAATCGCAAACAGTTCATCCGTGTGAAGTGTATGCCATCAATCGCACACACCTTTGATCCGGCTGACCGTTTCTGTTCTGTTGCCTAATCGCAAATAGTTAATTCTTCTGAAGAGTCTTCAATCGCACACACCTTTATCTAGTTGCCCGTTTCTGTTGTTCTGCCTCATCACTAACAGTTAATCCGATTGAATTGTATGTCGTATATCCCACATGCCTTCATCTGGCTGCCGGTTTTCGTTTTTCTTCCTCATCGCAAATAGTTCATTGAACTAAATCGTATGCCCTGCATCGCACACGCAACTAAAATCTGAACTGTGTTTGATGCATCCGTCATCGCAAACGTTTTGCACCTTTTTGAAGGTGTTTTTACACCACCGTTTGTGATTATTGCATCGCACACAGTTTCGTCGAAGGGTCTCTGATCTAGTGTCGCGTTAGCAGCATCCTGTAGTAGTGAATGCTCTAAAAATGAATAATGATGATCATCACACTTTCCATTTACTTACAACTCAAAATTAGAACTCGATACTAGAAAAAAATATGACTCTACAAGAATGCGTCTGGCAGTGTACCAGGACGTGCAATGATCTAGCGTAACATGTATAAAAAATGATGAACGGTGGCTGAGCCATAAATACTATGTCAACTATATGATCATGCAAAGCAATATGACAATGATGATGTGTGTCATAAAAACAAAACGGTGGAAGTTGCATGGCAATATATCTTGGAATGGCTATAGAAATGCCATAATAGGTAGGCATGGTGACTGTTTTGAGGAAGATATAAAGAGGCTTATGTGTGATAGAGCTAGTGTATCATATCACGGGGTTTGGATGCACCGGCGAAGTTTGCACAACATCTCGAGGTGAGAAAGGGCAATGCACGGTACCGAAGAGGCTAGCAAATTGCGAAAAGGTGAGAGTGCGTATAATGCATGGACTCACATTAGTCATAAAGAACTCACGTACTTATTCTAAAAATTTATTAGCCCTCAAAGCAAAGTACTACTACACATGCCCCTAGGGGCCTAGATTGGTAGGAAAAAACCATCGCTCGTCCCCGACAGCCACTCATAAGAAAGACAATGAATAATAAATCATGCTCCAACTTCATAGCATAACGAGAGACTATACGTGCATACTTCGGGAATCACAAACCTTAACACCAATATTCTTACTAAACCACAATTACTCACTAGCACAACCCACATATTACCATCTTTATATCGCAAAACTATTTCAAGAAAACAAACTTACCATATTCAGTGATCTACATGGAAGTTTTTATTTATCCCTCTTGAATACTATCATATTATGACCAAATTCATAACTTCTGCATATTGCCATTGTTATTATCAACTCTCAAAATGATATAATTGAAGCATTAGAGTGAAATTATTTCTTTAAAATATAACCACCGTCGTGCTCTAAAAGATATAAATGAAGTACTAGAGCAACTGCGCAGCTCAAAAGATATAAGTGAAGCACATAGAGTATTCTAACAAATCAGGAATAATGTGTGTCCCTCTCAAAAAGATGTGTCCAACAAAGATGATTGTGGCAAACTAAAAAGCAAACAAAGCAAAGACTCATATAATACACGACGCCCCAAGCAAAACTCATATTATGGGATGAATAAAAATATAGCTCCAAGTAATATTACTGATAGTTGGCAGAAGAAAGAGGGGATGCCTTCCAGGGCATCCCCAAGCTTAGATGCTTAATATTACCTTGGGGTGCCTCGGGCATCCCCAAGATTAGGCCCTTGTCACTCCTTATTCCTTCATCCATCATGATCTCACTCAAAACTTGAAAACTTCAGCACACAAAACTCAACAAAAACCTTCATGAGATCCATTAGTATAACAACCAGATCAGAAACTTTAGGTATTGTTGTAAACCCGTTCTTATTTTATTATTGCATTATACCTACTGTATTCTAACTTCACCATGGCTTATACCCCTCCCCTCGCCCCACCCCGCGATACAATCCGTAGATTCAACAAAACAAGCAAACAATGCAACAAAAACAGAACCTGTCAAAAACAGAACAGACTGTAGTAATCTGAATTATGGCTATACTTATGTGACATTAAAAATTCTGAAAAAATAGGAAAACGTGGAAATTTTGTACTCCCTCCATCCGGAAATACTTGTCGGAGGAATGGATGTATCTAGACATATTTTAGTTCTAGATACATCCATTTTTATGCATTTCTTCGACAAGTATTTCCGGATGGTGGGAGTATATAAATCATGTAAAAAAATTAAGATCAAAAGCACCTTCCAGTGAATTTAAATAATTTGCGCACAAGCTTCTGTTTTTTCACATAATCAAATCAACTATCATCCAAATCATCCCAAAGGCTTTACTTGGCACAAACACTAATTTAAAACACAAAAACACAACCATAACAGTAGCATAATTGTGTGCATGCAAAAACAAAGAAAAGAAACAAGAAAAATAAGATAACTATTGGGTTGCCTCCCAACTAGCGCTATTGTTTTATGCCCCTAACTAGGCGTAGAGAAAGAGGAAAACAACATGTGAGAGAAGTAGAGAAGAAAACCCTAGCCACTCTACCCTTGCTGGAGAAGGCTTCCATTGTGTGTGTGTGTGTGAGAGAGAGAGAGAGCACAAAAAAGAGGAACACAACATGTGAGAGAGAGGAAGAAGAAGAGGAGGTTATGTCCAGATATACTGCACCTGATTAGACAGTATTCAAGCTAGTGATTAGAGGCTCACATGTGCTTGGATTGGCACCAAAGATGGTGAGCTCATTCCTTACTTTGAGTACGTCGATCCAGTTAGCTGGTTTGAGGATTCGGTTAGTGGAGCATCAGATTTGAGATTGATTTTGTGAGTTCAGACTATTGCAGTTTTAGCATATAGTAGTTTTGGGAGACAAACAGATTCGCTAGGCAAACGGTGTTCGATTTAGCTAAAATTTGGAGGAGGTCTAAAAAACTCGGTACTTCTACTCATGTGCCAAATCTGGTGTTGTTTGGTTGAGGAGTTTGAGAGCTGTTTGCAGAATACTTGTCACATGTGCATGTTGTATGGATCAGTCGGTCCATAGCCGTTGTTATATGGATCAGCCGGTCCATAGTCGTGGTTTTTATAGTCAAGTTCTACGGATCGGTCAGTTCATAGCCATGGTTATATGGATCGGTCGGTCCATAGTCGTGTTTTTTATAGTGAAGTTGTATGCATCGGTCCGTTCATAGCCATGGTTTTTTACTCCTCAAGTTGAAGAGGTTTTTCCATGTTAAATGCTATGTCACATGTGCATGTTGTTTGCATTATTTCGCTGCTTACTTGTTGGTTGAAGTGGTACTCAAAATTTACTACAAATGGAGGGGCTGTTCAGTCTGCATATTTATCGTGTAGGTGAGTTTGTTCATCGTATGTTTGTTGTCTAGCCCCAACATGCTTCATCTATTTTCGGATGCTCCTTTGTCAAAAAGTTGATGGCCACAAGGAATTCATTACTTCTATGTAGGCCTGAAGGAATGTGGAAAAAAAATGAATCCTGAAGCAATCAAGCAATGAAGATCTTCCTAGTGCTTCTTTCGGTAATGCAAATATCATCATTTTTAATGTAAACTTAGCTGTGTTGCTGACATTGGATGTATTGCAAGCATTTGATGTGAGAACAGTAGATGTTTGATGTTAGCTCATTTTCTTTTGGTTAATGATTACACCTTGAAATGACGGACGAACATGGGATAAATATCATTCTCATTTCATAAATCTTGTGTCAGCCATGTTGAGTATATTGTGTACGTGTATATGTGTGTGTAGGGCCCACCTCCTATTTTTCCTGTATAGTTGAGGTTGTGGCCCACCTCTGTACTTATATATACGTGCTTGGTGCACCGATCAATACATCGCGATTGCACAGCCCATAATCTGTCTCTCCACATGGTATCAATCGCAGTAAGGTCCTAACCCTAGCCGCCGCCGCCGCCGCCGCCGCCGTCACCAGTCGCCGCCGCCGCCGCCATACCCTAGGCCGCCGCCGCCACTAGTCACCACCGCCGCAACCCGCCCGCCCGCCCGCCACCGCCGCCGCCTCCCGTCCACGAGCCGCCGCCGCCACACCGCTTCCGCTCCACCGCCGCCGCAACCCGCCCGACCCGCCCGCCGCCGCCGCCGCCTGCCCGTCCCGAGGCCGCCGCCGCCGCACCACCACTCCCAACCCGCGCCGTACCAACCCCGCGCCGCGCGCCCTCTGTCACCCGCGCCGCGCCCTAACCCCACCACCGCCGCCATCATGAGTTCCTCCTCCTCTACCGGCTCTAACCCGTTCGCCGGTCACGAAGTCACCCTCGTCCGCGATCTCAACATCCATGAGCGCGTCCCGGTCAAGCTTGACCACACCACCGCCTCCTACTCCGCATGGAAGCGGTATTTTTTGCTCGTGTTCCGTGAGTACCTCCTTCACGGCCACGTGGACGGCACCGTGGACTCCGCGCTCATGATCCACGACGAGGAGTGGATGATCCTCGACGCCACAATCATCCGCTGGTTCTACCTCACCATCTCCAGCGACATCTTCCACACCGTGGTGAACGACGAGGACGACGCCCATGCGATCTGGACCAAGCTCAACAGCCTCTTCACCGACAATCGGCTGCAGCGCAAGGTCCTCCTCTATGGTGAGTTTTACGGGTGCCAGCAACTTGACTCGTCCATCGATGATTTTTGCATGCGCCTCAAGAAGCTCGACGATGAGCTCCGTGATCTGGGGGAGAAGATTGGCGACGAGCTCCTCATCAGCACCCTCTCCGGCGGCCTCAACGAGGACTTCGAGAACGCCGCCTCCAACCTCACCCTCATCCCAGAGCCCACCTTTGGCAAGGTGGTCGCGTACCTCAAGCTGGAGGAACGCCGGATGCGGGCGGCCCGGACGCGCGCCACCCACACCGCCCTTGTTGCCGGCACCCGCGGGGGTTCGGCCCCGCCACAGCCCCGCCAGACGCCGCCCCCGCAGGCGGCGCCCGCCTTCCCGCCGGGCTTCCCGCCCGCCCCACCAGCCCCCTTCCCGCCGCCCCAGCCGGCGGCCAATGGAGGAGGCCGCCGGGGTGGCCGCAAGCAGGGAGGCGGCGGTGGCGGTGGCGGTGCTCAGGGAGGAGCACCACGCCAGCAGCAGCCAGCTCCTCAGCCGGTGGCCCCGTGGTACGCCGGTCAGAACCCGTGGATCGGCGTCGTCCACGCCTATTCCATGCCGGTTCCACGGGCTCCTACTCCGGGTCTTCTCGGCCCTCGGCCTCCATCACACCAGGCGTTACGCCGCGCCGCAGCCCTATGCGGTGCCCTACGGGCAGCAGCCGCCGCCAGGTGGGCCGCCGCTGCTGCCCCTGACGTCTGCGCCGTCCCTCCCACCAGTGCCGTGGGACCCGGCTCTCCTGGCGGCTCTCCACACCGCCCCCTCCCCGTCCAGCTACACCGGCGGCGGCGATTGGTACATGGACAGTGGCGCCACCGCTCATATGGCGGCGTACCCCGGTAACCTCCATACTGCTCACCCTGTCCACACCTCCAACCGCATCACCCTTGGTGACGGTTCTTCTCTTCCTATCACCCATATTGGACATACATATTTTCCATCTAACTCCACTCCTATATCCATGTCTAACATTCTTGTTTCTCCTGATCTTATTAAAAATCTTGTTTCCGTTCGTTCTCTTACACGTGAAAATCCGGTGACCGTTGAATTTGACGAATGTGGTTTTTTTCATATGACGCCTTCGACGCGGATGGTGCTCCACCGATGTGACAGCCCCGACGAGCTCTACCCGGTTCACTCCGCCGCCTCCACCACTTCCGCCGCCCCTGTCGCTCTCGCCACCGGAGTGGATCTCTGGCACGCTCGCTTGGGTCATCCTAATCATGCCACCCTTCGCCACATACTTCGGAGTTTTTCTTTCACATGTAATAAGAACGAGGATCACTCGTGTCATGCATGCCGCCTTGGCAAACATGCTCGTCTTCCGTTTAGGGCTTCTTCCTTTGTTGCATCGTACCCATTTGAGTTGATTCATAGTGATGTTTGGACATCTCCTGTTGCAAGTAACACGGGCTTTCTTTATTATCTTGTTATCCTTGATGATTTTTCGCATTATGTGTGGACCTTCCCATTGCGCCGCAAGTCGGACGTTATCTCCACTCTTGTCGGTTTCTACTCTTATGTCCGCACGCAGTTTGGCCGGCCCATTCTTGCGTTGCAGACAGACAACGGGAAGGAGTTTCACAACACCGTTGTCCGCGATCTTCTCGCCACACATGGCACGATTTTTCGTCTCACTTTCCCGTACACCTCACAGCAGAACGTCGTGCTGAGCGCATCCTTCGCACTCTTAATGACTGCGTTTGGACTCTTCTCTTTCACGCCAATGTGCCCCCGCGCTTTTGGCCTGACGCTCTCGCCACCGCTTCTCTTCTCATAAACATCCGTCCATGTCGTACTCGCGGGAACTTTACACCTCACCACCTTCTATTCGGTGCACCCCCCTCTTATGAAAGGCTTCGCATCTTCGGCTGCCTGTGCTACCCTAGCATCACTGCCACTGTGCCTCATAAGCTCGCACCCCGCTCCGTCGCCTGCATCTTTCTCGGCTACCCACCTAACACTAAGGGTTACCGCTGCTACGATCCAGTCTCTCACCGTGTTTTCACCTCCCGACACGTTTACTTTGATGAGATGGTCTTCCCGTTTCAGCAGCAGGCACCCCTCGTCGTCTCGTCACCGCCGGCCGCCGGCGGCCCATCGACGACCTCGTCGGTGGGCGAAGCACGCTGGTTCGTGGACCGCCTCCGGCTTTGGCGGTCCACGGGCCCTACTACCGGCGCCCTCCACGGCGGCGCCGCCTTCACCGCCGCCCCGACTCGGGCGCGCTGGGTCGGCGCCTCCTTGCCGGCTCCGTCGCCGGCCTCTTCACCGCGCCTCGGCGGCCTCGCCGCCGGCCGCCTCGCCCGGCCGACTTCGGGCGCCGCTGGGTCGGTCGCCTCCTTGCCGGCTGCGACGCCGGCCTCGACACCGGCGGTGACGCCGGCCTCCTCGCCGGCCGCCTCGCCGGCCCCGGTGGCCCCGTCCGGCCCTGTCACCCGTGCTCGCGCCGGCATTCACTGCCCGAGCCTCTGGTACTCGCGTGACGAGTGCGTCCTCGCCGCCTCTGCCGTGGAGCCATCACCCATTCCTGCGTTCGCCCGCGCCGCCCTACGTGATCCTCACTGGCTTGCGGCGATGCAGGAAGAGTTTGACGCTCTCCAACGGAACCGCACCTGGACTCTGGTGCCCCGGCCTCCTCGCGCCAACGTCATCACCGGCAAGTGGGTCTTCCGTCATAAGACCCGCTCAGACGGTTCACTTGAGCGCTACAAGGCTCGCTGGGTGGTCCGCGGTTTCCGCCAGCGCGCTGGAGTCGATTTCACGGAGACGTTTGCCCCGGTTGTCAAACCAGGCACGATCCGCACTGTCCTCCAGCTCGCCGTCTCTCGCGGCTGGCCCGTTCACCAGATGGATGTCTCCAACGCCTTCCTCCACGGCCATCTTGAGGAGCAGGTGTTTTGTGAGCAACCCACCGGTTTCGTCGACGCCTCATTGCACGGCCATGTGTGCCTGCTGTCGCGCTCTCTTTACGGGCTCAAGTAGGCACCCCGCGCCTGGTACCAGCGGATCGCCGGGTTTCTTCAGACACTGGGCTTCAGCGTCACTCGCTCGGACGCCTCACTGTTTGTCTATCGCCACGGTGACACGACTGCATATTTGCTGCTCTACGTCGACGACATCATCCTGACAGCCTCCTCCGCAGCCGTTCTTCAGCAGATCACTCTACTGAAGGAAATATGCCCTAGAGGCAATAATAAAGTTATTATATATTTCCTCATATCATGATAAATGTTTATTATTCATGCTAGAATTGTATTAACCGGAAACATAATACATGTGTGAATACATAGACAAACAGAGTGTCACTAGTATGCCTCTACTTGACTAGCTTGTTAATCAAAGATGGTTATGTTTCCTAAACCATGAACAAGGAGTTGTTATTTGATTAACAAGGTCACATCATTAGTTGAATGATCTGATTGACATGACCCATTCCGTTAGCTTAGCACACGATCGTTTAGTATGTTGCTATTGCTTTATCCATGACTTATACATGTTCCCGTAACTATGAGATTATGCAACTCCGTTTACGGAGGAACACTTTGGTGCTACCAAACGTCACAACGAATCGGGTGATTATAAAGGAGTACTACAGGTGTCTCCAAAGGCAGATGTTGGGTTGGCGATTTCGAGATTAGGTTTTGTCACTCCGATTGTCGGAGAGGTATCTCTGGGCCCTCTCGGTAATACACATCACTGAAGCCTTGCAAGCACTACAACTAATGAGTTAGTTGTGAGATGATGTATTACGGAACGAGTAAAGAGACTTGCGATAACGAGATTGAACTAGGTATTGGATACCGACGATCGAATCTCGGGCAAGTAACATACCGAAGACAAAGGGAACAACGTATGTTGTTATGCGGTCTGACCGATAAAGATCTTCGTAGAATATGTAGGAGCCAATATGGGCATCCAGGTCCCGCTATTGGTTATTGACCGAGAATAGTTCTAGGTCATGTCTACATTGTTCTCGAACCGTAGGGTCCGCACGCTTAAGGTTTCGATGGCGGTTATTATGAGTTTATGTATTTTGATGTACGAAGAAGTTCGAGTCCGGATGTGATCACGGACATGACGAGGAGTCTCGAAATGGTCGAGACATAAAGATTGATATATTGGAAGCCTATATTTGGAGTTCGGAATGGTTCCGGGTGAAAACAGGAATTTACCGGAGTACCGGGAGGTTACCGGAACCCCCCGGGAGGTAAATGGGCCTTAGTGGGCCTCGAGGGAGAAGAGGAGGGCGGCCGGGGTGGGCGCGCCCCCCCCAGTCCGAATAGGACAAGGAGGGGGCGGCCCCTTTCCTCTCCCCCTCCCCAATCCTATTCCAACTAGGAAGGGGGAGTCCTACTCCCGGTGGGAGTAGGACTCCTCGGCGCCTCCTCTAGGCCGGCCGCACCTTCCCCCTCCCTCCTTTATATACGGGGCAAGGGGCACCCTAGGACACACAAGTATTGATCTACGGATCGTTCCTTAGCCGTGTGCGGTGCCCCCCTCCACCATATTCCACCTCGGTCATAGCGTCGTGAAGCTTAGGCGAAGCCTGCGCGCCGTGAAACATCAAGATCGCCACCACGCCGTCGTCGGCCGACGGAACTCTCCTCGACACTCGGCTGGATCGAGTCGAGGGACGCCATCGAGCTGTACGTGTGTCAAGAACTCGGGGCGCCGGAGTAACGCGCGGGATCGGTCGGATCGCGAGGAGAACGACGACTACTTCCTCTACGTTGTGATCGCTTCCGCCGGGTCTCACGAGGGTGCGAGACAACACTCTCCCTCTCGTTGCTATGCATCACCATGATCTTGCGTGTGCGTAGGAAATTTTTTGAAATTACTACGTTCCCCAACAGTGGCATCCGAGCCTAGGTTTTTATGGTTTGATGTTTTGCACGAGTAGAACACAAGTAAGTTGTGGGCGATACAAGTCATACTACCTACCAGCATGTCATACTTTGGTTCAGCGGTATTGTGAGATGAAGCGGCCCAGACCGACATTACGCCTACGCTTACGCGAGACTGGTTTCACCGCTACGAGCACTCGTTGCTTAAAGGTGACTGGTGGGTGCTGTCTCTCTCACTTTAGTTGAACGAGTGTGCTACGCCCGGTCCTTGAGAAGGTTAAACGGAGTCTATTTGACGAAGTATCGTTGTGGTTTTGATGCGAGGTGAGACTGGTTCTTGCTTAAGCCCGTAGCAGCCACGTAAAATTTGCAACAACAAAGTAGAGGACGTCTAACTTGTTTTTGCAGGGCATGTTGTGATGTGATATGGTCAAGACGTGATGCTATATTTTATTGTATGAGATGATCATGTTTTGTAACCGGTTATCGGCAACTGGCTGGAGCCATATGGTTGTCGCTTTATTGTATGCAATGCAATCGCTTCGTAATGCTTTACTTTATCACTAAGCGGTAGCGATAGTCGAGAAGCATAAGATTGGCGAGACAACAACGATGCTGCGATGAAGATCAAGGTGTCGCTACGGTGACGATGGTGATCATGGTGGTGCTGCAAGATGGAGATCATGAAGCACAAGATGATGATGACCATATCATATCACTTATATTGATTTGCATGTGATGTTTATCCTTTTATGCATCTTATCTTGCTTTGATTGACGGTAGCATTATAAGATGATCTCTCACTAAATTATCAAGAAGTGTTCTCCCGAGTATGCACCGTTGCCAAAGTTCGTCGTGCCCGGACACCACGTGATGATCGGGTGTGATAAGCTCTCGTCCATCTACAACGGCTGCAAGCCAGTTTTGCACACGCAGAATACTCAAAGTTATACTTGACGAGCCTAGCATATGCAGATATGGCCTCGGAACACGGAGACCGAAAGGTCGAGCGTGAATCATATAGTAGATATGATCAACATAAGATGGTCACCATTGAAAACTACTCCATTTCACGTGATGATCGGTTATGGTTTAGTTGATTTGGATCACGTGATCACTTAGATGACTAGAGAGATGTCTGTCTAAGTGGGAGTTCTTAAGTAATATGATTAATTGAACTTAAATTTATCATGAACTTAGTCCTGGTAGTATTTTGCAAATTATGTTGTAGATCAATAGCTCGCGTTGTTGCTTTCATATGTTTGTTTTGATATGTTCCTAGAGAAAATTGTGTTGAAAAATGTTAGTAGCAATGATGCGGATTCGATCCGTGATCGGAGGTTTATCCTCATTGTTGCACGTAAGAATTATGTCCTTAATGCACCGCTAGGTGATGACTTATTGCGAGGAGCGGATGCAAACGTTATGAACGTTTGGCTAGCTCAATATGATGACTACTTGATAGTTTAAGTGCACCATGCTTAACAGCTTAGAATCGGGACTTCAAAGATGTTTTGAACATCATGGACCATATGAGATGTTCCAGAATTGAAGTTAATATTTCAAGCAAATACCGAGTTGAGAGATATGAAATCTTCAACAAGTTCTATAGCTAAAAGATGGAGGAGAATCGCTCAACTAGTCAGCATGTGCTCAGATTGTCCGGATACTTCAATCGCTTGAATCAAGTGGGAGTTAATCTTCGAGATAAGATAGTGATTGATGAATTCTCTAGTCACCATCACCAAGTTAGTAGAACTTTGTGATGAACTATAGTATACAAGGGATGATAAAATGATTCCGTGTTTTTCATGATGATGAAATCGATGAAGGTAGAAATCAAGAAAGAACATCAAGTGTTGATGGTTAACAAGACCACTAGTTTCAAGAAAAGGGCAAAGGGATGGAAGGAACTTCAAGAAGAACGGCAAGCAAGTTGTTGCTCAAGTGAAGAAGCCCAAGTCCGGACGTAAGCACGAGACTAAGTGCTTCTACTGCAAAGGAACTGTTATCGGAAGCGAACTACCCCAAGTATTTGGCGGATAAGAAGGATGGCAAAGTAAACAAAGGTATATTTGATATACATGTTATGAATGTGTACTTTACTAGTGTTTATAGCAACCCCTCGGTATTTGGTACTGGTTCGGTTGCTAAGAGTAGTAACTCAAACGGAGTTGCGAATAAATGAAACTAGTTAAGAGTGAAGTGACGATGTGTGTTGAAAGTAGTTTCAAGATTGATATAGTCATCATCGCACACTCCCTATACTTTCAGGATTAGTGTTGAACCTAAATAAATGTTATTTGGTGTTTGCGTTGAGCATGAATATGATTTGATCATGTTTATTGCAATACGGTTATTCATTTAAGTAAGAGAATAAACTGTTATTACATTTACATGAATAAAACCTTATATGGTTACACACCCAATGAAAATGGTTCATGGGATCTCGATCGTAGTGATACACATATTCATAATATTGAAACCAAAAGATGCAAAGTTAATAATGATAGTGCAACTTATTTGTGTACTTGCCGTTTAGGTCATATTGGTGTAAAGCGATAAAGAAACTCCATCTTGATGGGATTTTGGAATCACTTGATTATGAATCACTTGATGCTTGCGAACCGTGCCTTTTGGGCAAGATGACTAAAACTCCGTTCTCGGAACAATGGAACAAGCTCTTGACTTATTGGAAATAATACATACCGATGTATGATCCAATGAGTGTTGATGCTCATGGCAAGTATCGTTATTTTCTCGACCTTCACAAGATGATTTGAGCAGATATGGTTATATCCACTTGATGAAACATAAGTCTGAAATAGTTGAAATGTTCAAAGAATTTCAGAGTGAAGTGGAAAATCATCGTGACAAGAAAATAAAGTTTCGCGATCTGATCGTGGAGATGAATATTTGAGTTCTGAGTTTGGTCTTCAATTAAAACAATGTGGAATAGTTTCACAAATTCATGCCACCGAACACCACATCATAATGGTGTGTCCGAACGTCATAACCGTACTTTATTGGATATAGTACAATCTATGATGTTTCTTACCGATTTACCAATATCGTTTTTGGGATCATGCATTAGAGACAGCTGCATTCACGTTAAATAGGGCACCATCTAAATCCGTTGAGACGACACTATACGAACTGTGGTTTAGCAAGAAACCAAAGTTGTCGTTTCTTAAAGTTTGGGGCTGCGATGCTTATGTGAAAAAGTTTCATCCTGATAAGCTCAAACCCAAATCGGAGAAGTGCGTCTTCATAGAATACCCAAAGGAAACTGTTGGGTACACCTTCTATCACAGATCCTAAAGCAATATTTTCGTTGCTGAAAATGGATCCTTTCTAGAGAAGGAGTTTCTCTTGAAAGAAGTGAGTGGGAGGAAAGTAGAACTTGATGAGGTAATAGTACCTTCTCCCTTACTTGAAAGTAGTTCATCGCAGAAACCGGTTTCTGAGACACCTACACCAAGTAGTGAGGAAGTTGATGATGTTGATCATGAAACTTCAGATCAAGTTACTACGTAACCTCGTAGATCAACAGAGTAAGATCCGCACTGAGTGGTACGGTAATCCTGTTCGGAAATCATGCTACTAGATCATGATGAACCTACGAACTATGAAGAAGCGATGGTGAGCCCAGATTCGCAAAATGGCTTGAGGCCATGAAATCTGAGATGGGATCCATGTATGAAAACAAAGTATGGACTTTGGTTGACTTGCCCGAGGGTAGGCAAGCAATAGAAAACAAGTGGATCTTCAAGAAGAAGACCGACGCACGACGGTAATATTATCGTCTATAAAGCTCGACTTGTCGCAAAAGGTTTTCGACAAGTTCAAGGGATTGACTACGATAAGACCTTCTCACCAGAAGCGATGCTTAAGTCTGTCGAATCATGTTAGCAATTGCGCATTTTATGATTATGAAATTTGGCAAATGGATGTAAAGACTGCATTCTGAATGGATTTACGGAAGAAGAGTTGTATATGATGCAACCGAAGGTTTTATCGATCCAAAGGAGCTAACAAAGTATGCAAGCTCCAGCGATCCATCTATGGACTGGTGCAAGCATCTCGGAGTTGGAATATATGCTTTGATGAGTTGATCAAAGCATATAGTTTTATACAGACTTACGGTGAAGCTTGTATTTACAAGAAAGTGAGTGGGAGCACTACAGCATTTCTGATAAGTATATGTGAATGACATATTGTAGATCGGAAATAATGTAGAATTATTCTGCAAAGCATAAAGGAGTGTTTGAAAGGAGTTTTTCAAAGAAAGACCTCGGTGAAGCTGCTTACATATTGAGCATCAAGATCTATAGAGATAGATCAAGACGCTTGATAAGTTTTTCAATGAAGTACATACCTTGACAAGATTTTGAAGTAGTTCAAAATGGAACGATCAAAGAAAGAGTTCTTGCCCGTGTTACAAGGTGTGAAATTGAGTAAGACTCAAAACCCGATCACGGCAGAAGATAGAAAGAGAATGAAAGTTATTCCTATGCCTTGGCCATAGGTTCTATAAAGTATGCCATCTGTGTACCAGATCTATTGTATACCTGCACTTTGAGTTTGGAAAGGAGTACAATAGTGATCTAGGAGTAGATCATCGGACAGCGGTCAAAATTATCCTTAGTAGAATAAGGATATGTTTCTCGATTATGGAAGTGAAAAAGGTTCGTGCGTAAAGGGTTACGTCGATGCAAGTTTTGACAACGATCGGATGACTCTAAGTCTCGATCTAGATACATATTGAAAGTGGGAGCAGTTAGCTAGAGTAGCTTCGTGCAGAGCATTGTAGACATAGAAAATTGCAAAATACATAACGGATCTGAATGTAAAAGACCCGTTGACTAAGACTCTCTCACAAGCAAAACATGATCACACCTTAGCACTCTTTGGGTGTTAATCACATAGCGATGTGAACTAGATTACAGAATCTAGTAAACCCTTTGGGTGTTGGTCACATGGCGATGTGAACTATGGGTGTTAATCACATGATGATGTGAAATATCGATGTTAATCACATGGTGATGTGATCTAGATTATTGACTCTAGTGCAAGTGGGAGACTGAAGGAAATATGCCCTAGAGGCAATAATAAAGTTATTATATATTTCCTCATATCATGATAAATGTTTATTATTCATGCTAGAATTGTATTAACCGGAAACATAATACATGTGTGAATACATAGACAAACAGAGTGTCACTAGTACGCCTCTACTTGACTAGCTTGTTAATCAAAGATGGTTATGTTTCCTAAACCATGAACAAGGAGTTGTTATTTGATTAACAAGGTCACATCATTAGTTGAATGATCTGATTGACATGACCCATTCCGTTAGCTTAGCACACGATCGTTTAGTATGTTGCTATTGCTTTATCCATGACTTATACATGTTCCTGTAACTATGAGATTATGCAACTCCCGTTTACCGGAGGAACACTTTGGGTGCTACCAAACGTCACAACGAATCGGGTGATTATAAAGGAGTACTACAGGTGTCTCCAAAGGCGATGTTGGGTTGGCGTATTTCGAGATTAGGTTTTGTCACTCCGATTGTCTGGAGAGGTATCTCTGGGCCCTCTCGGTAATACACATCATCTGAAGCCTTGCAAGCACTACAACTAATGAGTTAGTTGTGAGATGATGTATTACTGAACGAGTAAAGAGACTTGCGGTAATGAGATTGAACTAGGTATTGGATACCGACGATCGAATCTCGGGCAAGTAACATACCGAAGACAAAGGAACAACGTATGTTGTTATGCGGTCGACCGATAAAGATCTTCGTAGAATATGTAGGAGCCAATATGGGCATCTAGGTCCCGCTATTGGTTATTGACCGAGAATAGTTCTAGGTCATGTCTACATTGTTCTCGAACCGTAGGGTCCGCACGCTTAAGGTTTCGATGACAGTTATTATGAGTTTATGTATTTTGATGTACCGAAGAAGTTCGAGTCCGGATGTGATCACGGACATGACGAGGAGTCTCGAAATGGTCGAGACATAAAGATTGATATATTGGAAGCCTATATTTGGAGTTCGAATGGTTAGGGTGAAAACAGGAATTTACCGAGTACCGGAGGTTACTGAACCCCCGGGAGGTAAATGGGCCTTAGTGGGCCTCGAGGGAGAAGAGGAGGGCCGGCCAGGGGTGGTGGCCGCCCCCCCCCAGTCCGAATAGGACAAGGAGGGGGCGCCCTTTCCTCTTCCCTCCCCAATCCTATTCCAACTAGGAAGGGGAGTCCTACTCGGTGGGAGTAGGACTCCTCCAGCGCGCCTCCTCTAGGCCGGCCACACCTCCCCCCTCCCTCCTTTATATACGGGGGCAAGGGGGCACCCTAGGACACACAAGTATTGATCTACGGATCGTTCCTTAGCCGTGTGCGGTGCCCCCCTCCACCATATTCCACCTCGGTCATACCGTCGCGAAGCTTAGTGTAACGCCCGGATAATTAGGCTACAGTAAAACTCTTCTAATGATGCCATGTCATCTGAGTTACTGTTGCTAATCAAGTGGTAGTTCAAAATCATCGCAAATTCAAATTCAAAATTTGGCAAACAACAAAAGTTTTCAAAAATTAAAACAAAAATGTTCGGGGGTTGCCGAATATTGCACTGGTAATTATGGTGAAGCAAACACCTTTTGTAAAATGACTAAATGCCCTAAAACTAAATAAAACAGAAAAGGGAAAATAAATAAAATAAAGAAATTACAAAAGAAACAAAAAAAGAAAAGAAGAAAACCCCCCCAGGCCAACTGGGCCTCGGCCCAGCTAGTGGCCTGCCAGGCCGGCCCCAAAGGCCCAGCCGCCACCCCACTCCTTATCCCTCACCCCGCAAACCCTAACCCACTCCCCTTCACTCTCCCCACGACGCCTCCTCTCTCCCGATCTGGATCGGGATCAGAGGAGGCCGACGCCGCCGACGCCGCCCGCCCACCCTCCTCCCCGGCGGCCTCGCTTCCTCCCGCGCCGCCCGCCATCGCCGCTTCGCTTCGAAGACGCTGCCACGACCCGCCACCTCGTCAACGACGCCGCCAGACGCCGCCACCTCGCGGATGCTCCTCTCCGCCGCTCGTCCCGTCGTCCTCCCCAACCTCCACCGAGCACGCCCCTAGACCCTACTCCCACCGTGAGCCGCCGCTTTTCCTCCTCCTCCCCGCGCTCGGGCGCGCCCGTCGCTCCGTCGACGCGCCTCGCCGCGCTTATTACGCTTAACGCGCCATCGCTGCAGCCGCTTCCCTTATCGCCCATCGTCAAGCGCCGCAAGCTTCGCCGTCGCGCCGGTGCGTGATCGCGCCGCCGCCCGCCCGCGGCCGGCCCGCCGACGCCGCCGCCGCCGCCATCACGCACCACGCACCACTCGCGCGCTTCTCGCCAAGGCTGCGCGCTTGGTTGCTGCGCTGCGCTGCTGCGTTGCTCGCCGGTGCCGTTCGCCGGCCTCGACAAGCGTCCCCGTTGTCGCCCGTGGCGCCCTCTGCGCCGCTCGGCCTCTCTGGGTCGGCGCCCCAGCGCCATACCAAGCATGCTCACGGGCCGCCTAAATCAGCGCCGTTAGCTCATTGGACCCCGTGGGCCAATGACAACGGGCCCACGCCGTAAGCGAAAATAAAAAAAAAGATTAAAATAAATAGATAAATAAATAATTAAAATAATTATGATATTAATTAATTAATTAAAGAGTTAATTAAGTTATTTAATAATTATTAGATTAACCTAATTAACTAATTAGTTTAATTAAACAGTAGTTAAATTAGTTTAAACACTGATTAGGCTAAACAGTCAATGACCAGTGGGACCCACACGTCAGTTTGACCCGATAAGCGTCTGTTGATCTGCCGACGTCATGATGACGTCAGCATACACTGTTCTGGATAATGTTGAATTTAAATAATTAAATAAATCCTAAAAATGAATTAAATCTTTTAAAATTAATATAAAATAAACCGTAGCTCAGATGAAAATACTTTCTACATGAAAGTTGCTCAGAACGACGAGACGAACCCGGATACGCAGCCCGTTCATCCACCACACACCCCTAACATATCGAACACGCAACTTTCCTCCGGTTCACGGTCAAAACTTCTAACACAGGAATACTTTCCGGATGTTTCCCCGTCGACAGTATCACCTACTACCGCGATTAGGCACACCTAGCATCGTTACTTGTCTTGTCATGCATCGATATGCATCTGTTTGCATTGTATTCATTGTTTCTTCCCCTCTTCTCTCCGATAGACTACGAGACCGACGAGGTTGCTTTGCCCAAGACGACTCACGGAGTTGACGACCCTCTCTCTTGCCGAGCAACCAGCAAGCCCCCTTGATCACGGATATCGCCTATTCTCCTCTATCTGCTTGCATTAGAGTAGTGTAGCATGTTCTTGCTTTTCGATAATCCTATTCGATGCATAGCGACATTGTTGCTACATCTGTTGATACCTTACCCGCAATCCTAAATACTTAGTATAGGATGCTAGTTTATCATCATTGGCCCTACATTCTTGTCGACCGCCTTGCTATACTATCGGGCCGTGATCACTTGGGAGGTGATCGCGGGTATATACTTTACATACATACATCTGCAGATGGTGACTAAAGTCGGTCTGCTCAAGAGTACCATGAGTGATTCACGGATTGGGGCTGAAAGGACCTTTGTCCCGACGGCCCTCTGTGTGGATCTTTGTGGCGGAGCGACAGGCAGGTTGAGACCGCCTAGGTGAGAGGTGGGCTCTGCCTCGATCGGCGTTCGCGGTTGATTCATAATAACACGCTTAACGAGATCTTGGTATTTGATCTGAGTCTCGCCATTTGGTCTATACGCACTAACCATCTACGTGGGAGTAGTTATGGGTATCCCGACGTCGTGGTATCAGCCGAAGCCTTCTTGACGTCAGCGACTGAGCGGCGCGCACCGGATTGGAACGCTTGTATTAGGGGGCTATTTCTGCTTCCGGCCGCCCACATAGCGTGCGAGTGTGTTTCGAGGCGATGGGCCTGCACCCTGCGGCGCTTAGGTTTAGACGGCGTCTTGACTCTCTGTTGTGCCTAGGTGGGGCTGCGGCGTGTTGATCTTCCGAGGCGGGCATGACCCAGAAAGTGTGTCCGCCAAATGGGATCAAGCGTGTTGGGTTATGTGGTGCACCCCTGCAGGGAAGTTAATCTATTTGAATAGCCGTGTCCCTCGTAAAAGGACGACCCGGAGTTGTACCTTGACCTTATGACAACTAGAACTGGATACTTAATAAAACACACCCTTCCAAGTGCCAGATACAACCCGGTGATCGCTCTTTAACAGGGCGACGAGGAGAGGATCGCCGGGTAGGATTATGCTATGCGATGCTACTGGAGATGCTACTTGGAGATGCTACTTGGAGGACTTCAATCTACTCTCTCCTACATGCTGCAAGACGGAGGCTGCCAGAAGCGTAGTCTTCGACAGGATTAGCTATCCCCCTCTTATTCTGGCATTCTGCAGTTCAGTCCACTGATATGGCCCTTTACACTTATACACATGCATATGTAGTGTAGCTCCTTGCTTGCGAGTACTTTGGATGAGTACTCACGGTTGCTTTCTCCCCCCTTTTCCCCCTTGTCCTTTCTTCCTGGTTGTCGCAACCAGATGTTGGAGCCCAGGAGCGACGCCACCGTCGACGCGGCGACTACTACTGGAGGTGCCTACTACTACGTGCGTGTGCGACGGCGACGAGGAGTAGATTAGGAGGATCTGTGCAGGAGGCTGCGCCTCTTCGATCTGTATCCCGGTTTGTGCTAGCCTTCTTAAGGCAAACTTGTTTAACTTATGTCCGTACTCAGATATTGTTGCTTCCGCTGACTCGTCTATGATCGAGCACTTGTATTCGAGCCCTCGAGGCCCCCGGCTTGTATTATGATGCTTGTATGACTTATTTATGTTTTAGAGTTGTGTTGTGATATCTTCCGTGAGTCCTCGATCTTGATCATACGCGTATGCGTGCATGATTAGTGTACAATTGAATCGGGCGTCACACTTAAGCGAAGCCTCGCGCGGTGAAACATCAAGATCGCCACCACGCCGTCGTCTCGACGGAACTCTCCTCGACACTCGGCTGGATCGAGTACGAGGGACGCCATCGAGCTGTACGTGTGTCAAGAACTCGGGGCGCCGAGTATGGCGTCGGGATCGGTCGGATCGCGAGGAGAACGTCGACTACTTCCTCTACGTTGTGATCGCTTCGCCGGGGTCACGAGGGTACGAGACAACACTCTCCCTCTCGTTGCTATGCATCACCATGATCTTGCGTGTGCGTAGGAAAATTTTTGAAATTACTACGTTCCCCAACATCTACGGCTGCGTGACGAGTTCGCTATCAAGGACTTGGGTGCTCTCCATTACTTCCTTGGCATTGAGGTTGTTCGGCGCCCGGACGGCTTCTTTCTTCATCAACAGAAGTATGCACATGAGCTTCTTGAGCGCGCTGGCATGCTCAATCGCCATCCGGTTGCTACTCCTGTTGATGAAGGCCAAGGTTTCGCTCTTGAGGTTCGCTGCGTCGGATGCTCCATTCTACCGGTCTATTGTCGGCGCTCTTCAAGATTTGACTCTCACCGACCGGATCTTGAGATGCTGTCCAGCAGGTGTGTCTCCACATGCACGCCTCGTGACTCTCACTGGACTCTCGTGAAGCGGATCGCCGCTACATCCGCGCACGATGTCCCTTGGGTTGACACTCACGGCGTCTACTTCTTTGGAGATGGTGGCTTACTCCGATCTGATCGGGTCGGCTGCCCGACACTCGCCGGTCCACCTCGCTCTGCGTCTACCTCGGTCCTTCCTCGCCTCGTGGTCGCCCAGCGACAACCCACGGTTTCGCGCTCTAGCGCCGAGGCTGAGTACCGAGTCAGGCCAATCTTTGTCGCCGAGTGCACACGGCTTCGACAGTTAGTTCAGAGCTACATCACGATGTCTCCGGGCTACGGTTGTTCATCGCGACAACGCTCTGCGGTGTACCTCTCCGCCAACCCGTCCATCATCGCCGGACGAAACACATCGAGCTGGACATTCACTTCGTGCGCGAGCAGGTGGCTCTTGGACGCATGCGGTTCTCCATGTGCCGATCGCTTTCGGCAGTCATTGATGTGATGACGAAGGACCGCCGACTTCCACCTTTGAGGAGTTTCGTTCCATCTCTGCGTCCTTGGCGCCGCTTCGACCGCCGGGGGTGTTGAGTATATTGTGTGCGTGTATATGTGTGTGCAGGGCCCACCTCCTGTTTTTCCTGTATAGTTGAGGTTGTGGCCCACCTCTGTACTTATATATACGTGCCTGGTGCACCGATCAATACATCGCGATTGCACAGCCCATAATCTGTCTCTCCACAAGCCAAACATGAAATTTGGAATTGGAATTCACAACCAACCAAATGAAATTATGACAGGGGTTTCATTTCTAGCAAATGAAATGAAATCAGGGGAGCAAAACAAGCCGTAAAGGTAATTAACCAGCACTGCCTGCGGCGAGTCGAGCAAGCAAGCAGCCGATCAATGGTTCAGAGCCGCATGGAAAGGGACGGGCCGACCGAGGCGAACTCCAGCTAGTTAACCGGCACCCGGATTAATCAGAGCTGCGGTGGACTGACCGTGGTGGTGGTGCCGCGTTAAATCTGTCGTGCGCGGGGGGCGGGTGGCGATGCGACGTCGCGAGACAACAACGAGCGCGGTGTACTGATGGGGTTGGGAGGCGGAAAGCGAGGCGCTGCGACGTCGCGGCCAGGCCGCCGCGCGACCCGTCGGCACCCGGCAGGCAAGCACGACGATTCTGTCTCGATCGGGGAGGGTGAGGCGATTTCGGGAACGTACACGCACAAAGTGGACGCACGCAATGAATTCCAACTGCCTTTGTCTCACGCGATTTGGTCAAAAAAGGGGATAGATTCTACTCCTCTCCTACCTTTGTCTCTCGATCACTCTTCACAAGTCCTGCCGGTGCTTACCGACACGGCACGGCACATTGTCGTCGCCCAACAGAACAACGAGATTGGCACGACGCGGAACAAAGACTGACATAATTCGGGAGCTCACCGACGGACACTGCATCACGACGTCATCATCCGACAACAGAGGATGTTGTTTCGTCGTATCATGCCGACAACAGTCAAATGCACCTGCATGTCAACTCTTCAATCGGTTACTCTTTACAGCATGCATGCTTTACTTTGTCTCCTGTTCTCCATGCACATATGAAGATGACGAATTTTGTTTTAGATAGATCTTCGTGTCATGTCGAGCATTCTACTGTGCAAATAACGTACCTGTTGACGCCATGAAAAACATATTTTTCTCCTTTTTTTATGACATTGTATCTACTAGTATTATGCTAAAAAAACAAAGAACAAAGAACAAAACAGTCCCTCGCTTGCCGGTCATTCGGTCAAACACGATCGAGGAACAGTGGTAACGCGAAAACGGCGGCACCGGCATGCATGCAACCAAATGCCACCGTACGTCGCCCGCGAAGCTCTCATGGCCGCCCACCGTCTCCGGCCGCCACGCCCTACAAAAACCCGGCGACTCCATTCCCGTCCAAGCATCGCACGCCATCACCCTTCCGCCACCTTTTCTCTCACTCCCGAAAGCCCCGTCCACAGGTTACATACGTACGCACAAACGAGAACATGGCCCGGAGCAGGACCGCTGCCGTCGCGCTGCTCTTGATCGCCGTCGTGGTGGCGGCCGCGTCGGTGCCGGCGGCGACCGCCTTCGGCTGTTACGACGACTGCTACGAGCGCTGCGCCAACGGCGCCAAGGAGGACCCAGCCTGCACCAAGATGTGCGGCGAGGCATGCGGCGTCGGCGGCAAGGCCGCCGGGGCCGCAGGCGGCGCGCCCAGCTCTTAAGCCGATCCCTGCGTGTGCATGCATGCATGCATGGCATCGCACACGACTCAAGATACGCGCGTACAACCGGTCATCGGAGGAAAGATGCGTGCCCGCGTGCTGTTCGTTCATCCGTTCGTGGCTAGCTAGTTCTTGTTGAAGTCATTTGCTCTTGTCTTTGATTTGCAACCTGGTGCGTGCTTGCATGCATGATAGGTGGAATCAAGTTCCGGCCGGCGTTGAGTTTATTGTTTTTTTTTTTCGAGTTCTTGATTGTTTTTCGAGATAGCCACCCGCTTATTTCAAGCGGTAAGTTTATTATTGTTAATTGATTTAATTTAAACATCTATCTCTGGTTCCATGTAGATGTGTGGGTGCCGATCGTCCTCATTTCTTGCTAATTATTTTCGCTGTATCTCCTGTATGTTGGTCAAGAAGACACATAGTAAGTACTATATATGTTGCGGAGTTCAAAAAAAAAAGTATATATGTTGCGCACTCCATGTGGTTGGAAACCTTCTCTCTTCCCGTTACGAACTCCTTTTAAGAAATATCGCCCTCTGTCCGAAAAAGTTTGTCCCTCAAATGAATGTATCTAGCACCAAGTTAGTGATAGATACATCGATTTGAGGGACATGCTCGGAACAAGTTTTTTCGGACGGTGGGAGTACAATGTAGATACTTACACGTAGTTCGAGCGGGCTTTGGCTCCAGTTTTTCAGCCGTGAGTCTGGGCCGAAAACCTAAATACTTAAAACATATGACTGGGTGAAAATATGTGCATTGCTCCCTCCATCTCAAAATAAGTGTCACTAAAAATAAATAAATAAATGATATTAATTCCTTTTTGAGAAACACCTATAACTTCATTCATGCTCGCAACAATTACGGATACATTCCTTTTGAACCATGCTTCAAGAAATTACAAACAACTCCTACAGCTAATAATTACAATAAAATCTTTTGGAGGCATCTTCTCCGTGGTATCAATATTTGCAAGATGAAATGTTGCCAAGACTTTAACAAATAGACCACAATTGGACTGGAGTAGCGATACTGCACAAACTTGATTACCAATAAAGATTTCTGAAAGCTCCATGAGTCGCCTATCAAAAATATGAGAAATTGTGATCGATGAACGTACTTGGCCCGAAGATGATCCCATAGAAGTACAGTGATTAACCACAAAATATTCACCATAATGTCGAGGGAATATTTTAACTTCAAACAGGAAATTAAACCATCAAAAGCAGCATGATACAATAACATAAATTCATCATATTCGAATAATCCATGTTGCGAGGACTATTAGATGCTAAAAAAACTATAAATTTCAGGATGATTCGAGGACCCCCACCTCTTAGCCCCAAGAAGGCATCTGGTGGCTAGGGGACCAAAATTACTCCTCATGCAAACACTGCTAATTGATGCTATTCAATAAGAAATGCCACTGTTTTTATTTTTTCGGTGCGGCTTTGGATCTTAGGTCAGATTTTTAAAGCCTGTTCCCAAAAGCTCAATCCCTAACCCCTTCGCCTCCTAAGAGACGGCAGGAATCTACGCTAGAGCCCCGTCAACTATGTGGACGAACCCGAGGAGGATCAGAATTCGGGAGACAAACTCGAAGGAGCGTCACGCCTGCGAGGACTGAAAATCCTAACCTAAACTACTAGCCGGAGCGGAGGCACCGGGATTCCCCCTCCCCACCACCAACCACTGAAACGGTGGGCAACGGGAAGGCAAATCCACGGGCACGCTGGTGCAGCCTGGAGGGGAGAGTTTTCCGTAGCCGCCTAAGTTTAGGGGAGGAAACAAGACAAAGTCTTCATGTAAGATAAAGATGACCTTTGCAAAGGTACCCCTCAATTGGTGACATCGTAGAATGATAGTCGCATAGCATCAAAGATTAAGAGGTAAAAACACTCTCAAGATTAAGAGGTACAAACACTCTTCTAATCATCCAAACACATGCTTCTTCCACTCCAGCGAGCAAGAGAACGAGACATAGTTAGTTTCTGGTAGACACGCATGATTCAGCGCGCATAAAACAAAGATTCGATAAACGTGCATGCATGCCCCTTCGAACCTCGAAGTACTCTACTCCACAAAACAGCTCTGCCTTTTCAAACGTTTCAAAACTAAAAAATAACAGCATGTGGACGCCTAGACATTTACAAAAAATATACTCCCTCCGTTCCTAAATACTTGTCTTTCTAGTGATTTCAACAAATGCCTATATACGAAGCAAAATGAATGAATCTACACTCTAAAATATGTCTATATACATCCGTATGTGGTAGTCATTTAAAATTCCTAGAAAGACAAATATTTAGGAACGGAGGGAGTAGTATAAATGCATGAAGCCATGAACCCGTATGCATCGGTCGGACCGGATCGCGGGAGCCAGATCGGGCTGGGCGTGGGCGGGATGGCCTACACGCGCGGCACCGCACCGTCCCCATCCATTGCCCAACGTCCGACTTCACACAGAAACTTCTATTTCAGCAGTTTGGACATCTCTACTTCTAATGAAGCAGTTGGTAGTCTCGCTTCTAGGTTTTTTTTGTCCCACCATTTTCGTCCGTTTTTTTCGTAGGTTAACCGTCGTAGATTTTTTTTTCGATGCTGGTTTCTTATTCACCGGTTTATTTACCCCTCAGCTCTTTCCTTTCAAATCAGCACTTTCCAAACGTGCACGCAATCACGGATCTAAATTTACTAACTTATCCAAATCAACCTACCTTCCATTATTGCAAATTTCTTTAGGAAACAAATAATAGATTTTAAGGAAACAAATAAAAGATTTTAAAGACGCATCATACTTTATTAACAATCACTAAAAATCAAATCTAAATTAATTAACCTTACCTTAATTCACTCAATCACTTTAATTAAAAAATATTTTCTTTCCTAACTGCACCCCGCTTAGTGTGCACATAACAATCCGAAGTAATTAGAGTCACATGATTGAATCCATTTATTTAGAGCGACATGATTGCGTTCCGGGATGGAGGCCATGATTTCGTCGAGGTCATTGCTGCCTCCTACACTCAGGATGTGTCGTCGAGATCGAGGCAAGCATGAAGAGTTGTGGCCACCGCCATGGTCACCCCATCGCAGGGGATGGAGCACGCCGTCGGCCTACAGCTTGTGAAGATCAGCACTTTACAAACGTGCACGCAATCACGGATCTAAATTTACTAACTTATCCAAATCAACCGATACCTTCCATTATTGCAAATTTCTTTAGGAAACAAATAATAGATTTTAAGGAAACAAATAAAAGATTTTAAAGACGCATCATACTTTACTAACAATCATTAAAAATCAAATCTAAATTAATTAACCTTACCTTAAATCACTCAGTCACTTTAATTAGAAAACATTTTCTTTCCTAACTGCACCCCGCTTAGTGTGCACATAACAATCCGAAGTAATTAGAGTCACATGATTGAATCCATTTATTTAGAGTGACATGATTGCGTTCCGGGATGGAGGCCATGATTTCGTCGAGGTCGTTGCTGCCTCCTACACTCAGGATGTGTTGCCGAGAACGAGGCGAGCATGAGGAGCTGTGGCCACCGCCATGGTCACCCCATCGCAGGGGATGGAGCACATCGTCGGTCTACAGCTTGTGGAGATCACTGTTGCTCTTCAGGTCGCATGGTGACCGGATCTTGCCGATGTGTCCCTCCCCGACGACCTCCTCTTCGCCCGGTTGGCGGCATGGATCTCGCCACTCTCGCCTCAACTTCTCGCCTTGAGCTCGACGGTCACCACCATGGATCCCCACGGTGGAGGTCACGTGAACCAGCCGTCCTCCCATGCTGCAGTGGCGAGAAGGTGACATGGCTCTCCGTGACACGAAGAGTGGAGTTCGGTCAAGTACTTATATACTTGGCCTCTCTGCTGATCCATGTACATGGAGAAGAACAGACAACCGCTCATTCATGCTTCGTTCCACTCCTTTGCGCTATATTCTGGAGGTGACATTTTCCTATCTCTATGTTGTAACAAGCTGCTGCTGCTGCATAGTTAATGGATTTTTTATTTAATCGCTGCTTAGTGCTTTGTTGCAATTGTTCACCCAAGATTCTTATATATAATCTGAGCGTATTTAGGCATACTTAGCTTTGCTATTCCATTTTTTCTGGCGCATAGAAATAAGAGTATTGTCCAGGTTAGGTATTCAATTGAGTATGGTATTTGGATTGCTATCAGAATGTCTTTTCTATGCATGTGATTTCTCACATCTGGTTATAATATTTGTGAAGACGTGCATTGCACGTGCACTTGGAAGCGGGCCCGTGGCCCGCACTGGATGGCGTCGACGCCGACCCGAGCCACCTCGTCCGTGTATTCTTGGAGCTGTGGCTGGTCGATTTACATGAAATTAATTCCCTCAGTTCTGGTGACAAATATAATACACATAATCCATATTGTTATGCACTAGCGTGTATGTGTGAAATAGATGGATTATGGTCCCGTACCCAATAAGATGGATATGTGTGTATGTTAGAGAGAGGGGATAGAGAGTGAGGAAGCGGGAGGGAGAGTGTGTGTCTGTGTGTGTGAGGGGATTTGATGGTAAAAAAGATCGCCAATGTCGTAATGTTGAACTCTTAAAGTTAATGTGGCCTCATTGCAACGCACGGGCGTTCTTCTAGTAGTACTTCATGATCAAGCAGCTTTGGTCGCCGTGCGCAATTTCAACGGGCGACGTCGGGCGGACCGACGCAAGCAAAGCATATGCTAAACTTAATTCCGCTACTAACCTAATTTACCTACCCCACCAAACTATCCTAGTAGTTTAATTAACCCCGTCGAGACGGGGCATCTGCGCGCGTTTGAACGAATCCGGGGTCGGTGACTTTTGCACAAAAGGAATATGAAATGGCAGCAGGAGACTTTGCGTCTTATGATACATAGCTAGCTGCTCAGTCTTTGTCGATCGGTTAGATGCTTCTCAGTTCCCTAATGGAGACGGTAATGTGGAATGTGGGATGAGATCAACCTTGCTTTACGTTTGTTTTAATTCGGAAGAATAGTCAAGCATCTCTGGAAAGAAGTTTGAGCAGCAGCTAACCGATCGATAAAGACTGAGCAGTTATATATCACAAGACGCAAAGTCTCCTGCTGCCGTTTCATATTCCTTTTGTGCAGAAGTCACCGACCCTAGATTACCTGACGTCAGGTACGACCACATTGCAAATCAAATGTTTTTTATGGCAATTCTAGTGACACAGTAATAGCAAGTTAGTTAAACACACTACAATTTTTTGTCAAAAAATAAACTGAAGCACAAAGTTGTCATGTTTGCTAACTAAAAATTGTCATCTTCACGTATGTTGCTAAACTTGACATCCTCGCGTCACTAACTTTGCCATCAAAAATGTCTGATTTGCTATGTGCTCGTACCTGACGTTCGGGCGTTATCAGATTCCAACGCAATGCTACCATTTATTTATTTATTGCAAGAAACGTTGGTACCAACTCTAACCGCCCTCTATCTTCAAACACACAAATACACCGATCGACTCATGTGATATCGGCAGAGATACACCTTTACATGCCCTCCGACAACACTAGACGCACCATAAGAAAGGGAGTCGGGCGTGTGAGACATAATTTCTACTGAGGGACATCTCCGCCGTCACACAACTCCAATCAAGACATTGAACCTAACAAGAACAACAACGTGGTTCCTACCACTAGTAGGGGCCCGAGGTCCGCCGCACCTCCACAACCCAAAGGCCATAGGAGGGAGGTGGACTGACGGCATCATCAACGGGAGGATGGGAAAACCTAATCGTGTGGATTCGTCTCGTGGGGTGAATAAAATATTAGGATGATTTTCTTTTGTGAGGATAACTTTGAGGTGCTTTGGTCGATTTAATACGTCAAGTTTACAAACCTGCATATTTTGAATACCTTGGCATTTCTAAAGTATATTAACAAAAATCTACTCTCCAATTTCTTTTCTAAACCTTCAAATGCTCGGTATTTTCTCTCTTTTCTCACATATGTGGGTAGATTGGAACCCTCATTTTTGTAGCAAGGTCGCCTTTGAAGGATCACACTACTAGAAACCTGAATTTTCCCTGTGATGACCTATGTTCTTGTGCAGACCAAAGCATCTCACGGGAATTAGAACTTTCCTGGGGACGCAGAGTTTCTGAGTAAAATAAAAAATCAAAACAAATTCGAAAAAATCTGCATTTTTATTTTGTGACAAACATTGACAGAAGTTTCAAGTGCTTGAAACAATTTGTCATGGAATCACATTCCTAGAAGGCATGGGAAAAACAACAAAATCAGTACTCTGAAAATGCTACTTTTAAAAGCATTTTGGAGCATTGTTTTTTTTTGCCACGCCTTACAGGAATGTGATTCCATGACAAATTTTTGCAAGCACTTGAAACTTTTTTCAATGTTTGTCACAAAAAATCTGTTTTTTTTTTATTTTAATTTTTTATTGTTCACCGAGCTCATTTGAGCTCGGGAGCAGAAGGACACTTTTGGTTTCCTGGTGGGGTTACTTAAGCCGCGAGGAAAATAGTACATTTTACATTAAGATTGCGTTAATTGACTAGATATTTTCCTAATGGTAGTAGGAATTTTCCAGTTAGTTTTTGGCCGTGGGGGAAAGTATTGCTTCTGATAGTGTCACTGTGTCAGACATCTAGGGGTTTATCTGTGCCCTCTCACGAAAAAGATAAAGTTTGACAAGTGAAGTTTATATTGGAGCGCTTAATCAAAATGAATGTAGATGTGAACACACACATTTATTTGATTATAATATTTTCAGGACAGCTATTTTACCGACCAGCATGAAAGTATAAATTAAGTACTAGTAAATCATTTTTAAAAAATACTAGTAATATAAATAGTTCAATCACCAAACGCCCCACGGTTGTGCTAATATTGCATTATACTTCAGATTTTGCAAACCGGGTTTTTTCATTCATGCTTATAATCTGAAAGGGTGTGATTACATAACCTCTAGACGTGAGATAATATCTCACATCTAAGTCTCTTTTTTGTTTTCTTTTTTCGACTGAAGCCGACCAAAATAATAATCAAGTGACCTGTGCGCTACATAGTAATAGATCTTCTGACCCCATATTAAGAAATGACAGCTCCTACCGCTCCAACCAATAGCTGTTGGTGACAGTTAGTTAATCGGAAACGTTTAAGAACATAGCATAGAGTCCAGATTAGAAAACATGTTTGAATTTTTTTTTTGAAACTTTATTTTACAAATTGCGATTCTATATTTGAAATGTACCATATTTTAAAACACAACCAAGTTTGAAATTTCGAAAATATATTTTCAAATGTGAACAAACTTATAATTCAGTTTTTTTAAATAAGAACAAAATTTGAAAACATGCACAATTTTTTAAAATTCCCGAACAATTTTTAGAGTCTGATTTTTTTGTTGAAAAACACGAATAAATTTATTCTATTTTCATTTCAATAAGAAATTTTCAATAAAAATTGTTTGTGCAATTTAAAAAATGTTAAAATTTTAAAATGTTCATGTATTTCAAAGAGGGCTGACTATGCCACATCTAGATGTGAAATAATACCTCACATCTAACTATGCCATCATCCCACATTAGCAGATAAATAAAACCTCACCATTTGTATTATTTGTTTATTTTATTTCATTTTCATATTGCTTTTTTGTTTGTCACCCACGAAAAGATCACGCAACCACTCTGTCCCAACTTGACAAAAAAAGTTAGACCCCGGTTACGAGTTGAGTGTGGACTTGCAATTGGGACAAAAAAATATAGCGCCTTGGTCGTGAGTTGAGGATGGACTTGCAACTGGGACAAAAGAAGGTCGGGCCCAGTTGCGACTGGATGGTGGGATTGCAACTTAGACAAAATAAAAGGTCGGGCACCAGTTGCGAATCGAGTGTGGACTTACAACTGGAAAAAAAAAGGTCGGACCCCAATTACGAGTTGACGGTGAACTTGCAACTGGGACAAAAAAGACCGGGCACAGTTGCGAGTCAATGGTGGACTCACAACTGGGATAAAAAAAGGTCCACCTATAGTTGTGAGTTGAGGATGGACTTGCAATTAGAACAAAAAATGTTAGACCCAATGGCGAGTCAATGGTGGACTTGCAACTGGGACAAAAAAAAGATCGGGCCCCCATTTACGAGTCAAGGATGGACTTGCAACTGGGACAAAAAAGATTAGACCTAGTTGCGAGTCAACGGTAGACTTGCAACTGGGACAAAATGTTGACCCAGTTGTGAGTCAAGGTTGTACTATCAACCGGGACAAAAGGTCGAGTTTAGTTGTGAGTCGATGGATGTGGACTAGTAACCGGGACAAAAAAAGTTGGGCTCTAGTTACGAGTCGAGGGTGAACTTACAACTGGGACTAAAAAAGGTCAGGCTTCAGTTGCGAGTTGAGGGTGAGCTTGCAACTGGAGCAAAAAAGTTGGGCCTCAATTGCAAATCGAGGGTGGACTTAAACTGAGACAAAAAGAATTTCGGAGCCCGGTTGGGATTTGAGGATGGAGTTGCAACTGGGACAAAAAAAATTAAAGTTGAGTTATGAGCCGATGGTGGGATTGCAATTATGATAAAAAAAAGGTCGGGTCGAGTTGCAAGTTAAGGGTAGATTTGCAACTTGAGAAAAAAAGGATAGTCAATGTTGGTTGAGGACAGTCAACTAACAACGATGGAAAAATCATGAATTTAAAATTTTAAAAAGAAAAAAAATGATAAATAAATAAAAATAACAAATCATGAATTTGAAAAGCTTATGAATTTGAAACAAATAAATGAATAAATAATAAAAAGAAAAAGAAACAAAAAAGAAAAAAGAAAATTGAAACAAGTTCACGTGTAGCCACAACAGCCAACGATTCAACGCATAAGGAACAAAATCAATCGATAAACAGCGGCCTGCTGCCACGACGGGCGCCCCGCGAGTGACTTTTACAGGAACAAGATCAATCAAAAAAGAAAAGGCTAGAATACTAATTTTGGTATCTAAATTATGTGGTTAGAAAGTTAGATGTGAGGTAACTATTTCACATCGAAATGTGAAATAGCATATCTGAATCTGAAATATTGTATGTTTCTTAAACTGTTGTCGTTACATCAAAATTGTTGTATTAAAATTACTTTGTATCCAAACAGACTAACTTTCCGAGCATAAATTCCCCTTTAATTTGTATGTTCAGACTGGGCCACTTTAAGCCCATGCGTAGTACCCATAAATTCTGTTCTATTGTGTCATTCTAAGCCATGTGTAGTAGGCTTTATTATTGGGCCCGCGTCCATGTAAAGCTACCACTTCATTGTTTTCCCTCTATGATAGCCCATGTTACACGAATCATCATCTAACAGAGAGCCCATGTTTTACTCAAAAAAAAAAAAAAGAGAGAACTCATGTTGTTCAGCAGCATATGATTCGTACAGCATTGCAGTGAGATTAAAAATCACTTGTTTTTTAAAATTTGGATTAGGAAAATGTTCCAGATCATCTTTTCAGCTACATAATACTCCCTCCGTCCGAAAAAACTTGTCATCAAAATGGACAAAAAGGGATGTATCTAGAACTAAAATATATCTAGATACATCCCCTTTTATTCTTTTTGATGACAAGTATTTCCGGACGGAGGGAGTACTAGTATGTTCTCAGTAACAGTAAATTGCTGGAATTAGTAAATGTACCCAGTAACTAATTTCCAGTAGCACTACATTTTATACCGTATGACTGCACACAAATAGATAACGAACTAGCCCTTTACATTTTAGTATTAAAACGCACTTCTACCACCTCAACCCCCCAAGTTAATCAAACCTCGATGTAGACTCAGTCTCAGCATAGATCCAAGTCTCCAGCAGAACATAGCGATCGACTGAAACGGGACATCTCCTGTCAAAATCAGATGCACCATGTATGAAAACGTCCATATTCAGCGAACCACTTGCTCCTCGGCCTCAACTAGTGGTTCATGAACATTGTAATTGTCATCGTCAACAGAAAATACTATAGTACTACTCCTCCGTTTCTAAATATAAGTCTTTTTGGAGATACCAATAAAGACTACATACAGAGCAAAATGAATGAATTTACGCTCTAAGATCTGTCTATATACATTTGCATGTAGTCTGTATTGAAATCTGTAAAAAGACATATTTAGAAACGGCGGGGGTACTTGCCATGATCTTTGGAATCGTTGTCGTTAGACTATGTATAATACCGCAGCTGTACAACGAATGAACCAGGCCATGATCATGGGATTGTTCACGTTCAATGGATCACATGTTCCCAGCAGTTCCTGGCCGCGTTCTCCATATTAGTGGAGGACCAGCTGAACCTTCTTTATTCGTTGTAATTGTCACTACTGATTACTTAATGTATCAGACTTGAAAAAGACTTCCAGAATTAAATTCCAGCTGGCTTTCATACATACACCGTTGCCCTTGGCAATTATAGTCACGTTTAGGAAATGCATCAATGTTCAAGAGAACGATTACTGCAACTATAACTGCCACTGATCTTGTAATTTTTTTCATTTTAAACAAACATACAGTATTGGATTAACCTAGAAAAACACCTACATAAAACACATTTTCTGGATTTCATATGTACTACTACTATATACGCCAAAGTTGTACTCCCTCAGTCCGAAAAAACTTGTCCCAAACTTGTTCCTCAAATGGATGTATTTAGCACTAACTTGATCCTAGGTACATTTATTTGAGGGACAAACTTTTTTGGACGGAGGGAGTATTATGAAGATCATTGATGATCGGATCAACAACCATTAGGAGGCCCAAAGGGGTACATTATCGGGTTGTCTGCAAACCCTTGATGCAGGATACCTAGCAAAAAAAAAACTTGATGCAGGATGTGAGATTAACCAAAAGTATACAAAACATATCTGTCTACTCGAATAAATTGATAAATCATTTACGATGTAACGCACGTGATGGCAAGCATAATTAATGTACATAAGATATAAATTTCTCAACACCATCAAGCATATATTGGTAAATCAAAAGGTATAGATATTTTTTGTGTGTGAAAAATCTATAAACGAACCTCACTAATGTATAGAGTATCTTAGAACATCCTCTCTAAGAAGATAGTATGGAAGCCACTCGTATATAAATCAAAACCTATTCCCCAACAGGAGAAGCCATTTCTTCGGTTGTTGTTTCCTTTAGTTTCCTTCACGTTCGGTAGTTGATCTGGCAATTAGAGGCGGCCGAACCCTCGGATCAATGTGTCCGTCCCTAGGGTGACGGTTCGGTATCCCTCCGGCGATCACGGGGGCGATTAGGGTTCGGGACCGCGGCGCCACCCCGCCTTCTTTCCTGATCGATCGTTTCTCTCTGGGAGCTGCTCGTTCTCTCTCGCTCATCCGTTCCCAGCGAGCCTCGTCGCAAACCAATCCACATCTCAGCCTTCTGTGTGCTTCCTAGGGCGCACGGTCGTAAAACACCAAAACCCTAGGCGGGAAGATCTGGGGCGGAGAGGTACAGGGGGACGATGGAGGGCGTTGCGGGTATGATGAGGAGTCTGAAGCTGTCGGAGGAGGAGAGGAAGGGGGGTCAAAATCCGGTCGGCGGGGAAGGAGAAGGGTAAGGCGGTGGAGTTCCAAGCAGTGGGAAGGGTGGTTTCGGAGAAGCCGACGCATCCTGATGCGATTAGCCTTTCTCTCGGAAGGGTTTGGTGTCCAATTAAGGGGATCGATTGCAGGGAGGCAGGAGATAATAGATTCGTTTTTACCTTCAAATAAGAATCGGGAAAGAGGAAGGCTCTGGAGGATGGACCGTGGATGTTTGATAAGGAGTTGGTAGTGGTGGAGGACTATGATCCAGCAAAAAGAATTGAGGATTATGACTTCGATGAGATTCCAATATGGGTAAGAATTTTCAACCTGCCCTTGGGCATGATGCACGAGGATTTAGTAGAAGAGATTGGTAATATCATTGGGAGGTTTGTGGAGGTGGATGCGGGTGTGGACGGAAAAGATATAGGCAAGTTCCTAAGGGTAAAGATCAGAATGAAGATCAACAAACCAATAATGAGGGGCTTTACCCTAGATGATGATGAGGCCGGAGAAGGGGAGAAGAGAAAGAAGAAGATGAACATAGACGGGAAGGAAGAAGAGGATACGGAGGGGTTCTGGTGCCGGTTCGAATATGAGTTTCTCCCTGACTTTTGCTATACCCGCGGTCTCATTGGCCATGTTGCAAAGGAGTGCGCTACCAAGCTCAGCAAAGGGGAGAAAGCCTAGTTTGGTCCGTGGTTGCGAGCGGATATTGGTAGAAGGAGATTCAGTTATGAGGAGGAACGTGCTTGGAGGGGGAAAGGAGACAATTCAGAAGGTAGCCGGTTTTATGGTACTGGAAGGTCGAGTGGCAGGACGGGCAGCGGAAGTGGAAGTGATAGTTTGAGCTGGAGAAAAGGAGATGAGCTAAATAAGGGCAAGAAAGGAGGAAGATTAGAGGGGGAGGAAGAAGTAGCAAGCCCAGTTAAGCTTCTGAAGTACGAGCCAGCACGCGGAGGGAACCCAAAAAAGCTTGTTATGGATGAACCCACGGAGCAAAGGAAATCACCGATGAGGGATAATACAGCTCAGGCCCAGGAAGTAGTGGAAGGAAGGCAGGAGCCTAGCGTGACTAATGGAGGAGTGTTGAATAAGAATGCTACGCCTGCTGGAATAGCACCACGGAAGAATGATCAACTGGGGCTAGCTCCGGAGCTCGCACAGCAGGGAGGTGGCAAGGGTTCGGTTGACAAAGCCAACATCTATAAACCAGCCAAATTCCATCGGATTCCTAGAAGTGAGGACAAGGAACGAGCACCAGGACAGAGTTTGGAGAAAATAGTTGGGAGCAAGAGGAGCCATGATGGGGTGGATGGAGGGGCTGCGGGCCGGAGGAGGAAGCCAAAAGGGGGCGGAGGAGGAAGCCAAAAGGGGGCGGTGAAGGAAATATGCCCTAGAGGCAATAATAAATTTATTATTTATTTCCTCATATCATGATAAATGTTTATTATTCATGCTAGAATTGTATTGCCCGAAAACATGATACATGTGTGAATACATAGACAAACATAATGTCACTAGTGTGCCTCTACTTGACTAGCTCATTAATCAAAGATGGTTATGTTTCCTAACCATAGACATGTGTTGTCATTTGATTAACGGGATCACATCATTAGGAGAATGATGTGATTGACATGACCCATTCCGTTAGCCTAGCACTTGATCGTTTAGTATGTTGCTATTGCTTTCTTCATGACTTATACAAAGTTCATACAACTATGAGATTATGCAACTCCCGTTTACCGGAGGAACACTTTGTGTGCTACCAAACGTCACAACGTAACTAGGTGATTATAAAGGAGCTCTACAGGTGTCTCCGAAGGTACATGTTGAGTTGGCGTATTTCGAGATTAGGATTTGTCACTCCGATTGTCGGAGAGGTATCTCTGGGCCCTCTCGGTAATGCACATCCCTATAAGCCTTGCAAGCAATGTGGCCAATGAGTTGGTTACGGAATGATGCATTACGTAACGAGTAAAGAGACTTGCCGGTAACGACATTGAACTAGGTATTGAGATACCGACGATCGAATCTCGGGCAAGTAACATACCGATGACAAAGGGAACAAACGTATGTTGTTATGCGGTTTGACCGATAAAGATCTTCGTAGAATATGCAGGAGCCAATATGAGCATCCAGGTTCCGCTATTGGTTATTGACCGGAAACAGTTCTAGGTAATGTCTACATAGTTCTCGAACCCGTAGGGTCCGCACGCTTAACGGTACGATGCGATGGCGTTTTATTATGAGTTTACAAGTTTTGATGTACGAAGGTTGTTCGAGTCCCGGATGTGATCACGGACATGACGAGGAGTCTCGAAATGGTCGAGACATAAATATTGATATATTGGACGACTATATTCGGACACGGGAAGTGTTCGGGTGATTTCGGAGAAAACAGAGTTGGGAGGGGTTCTGGAACCCCGGGAAGTATTGGGCCTTAGTGGGCCTGAGGAGAGAGAGGGCAGCAGCCCAGAGGTGGCGCCCCCATGGGAGTCCGAATTGGACTAGGGGAGGCGCGACCCTCTTCCTCTCCTCTCCTCTCTCTTCCTTCCCCTTCCTCCTTCCTAGTTGGACTAGGAAAGGGGAGTCCTACTACCACTAGGAGGAGGACTCCCCCCTCCTTGGCGCGCCCCTAGGGCCGGCCGGCCTCCCCCCTTGCTCCTTTATATACGGGGGCAGGGGCACCTCTAGACACACAAGTTGATCATCGTGATCATTCCTTGGCCGTGTGCGGTGCCCCCCTCCACCATATTCCACATCGGTCATATCGTTGCGGTGCTTAGGCAAAGCCCTGTGTCGGTAGAACATCATCATCGTCACCACGCCGTCGTGCTGACGGAACTCATCCCCGACACCCTGCTGGATCGGAGTCCGGAGATCGTCATCGAGCTGAATGTGTGCTGAACTCGGAGGTGCCGTACGTTCAGTACTCGGATCGGTCGAATCGTGAAGACGTACGACTACATCAACCGCGTTGTCAATGCTTCCGCTTACGGTCTACGAGGGTACGTGGACAACACTCTCCCCTCTCGTTGCTATGCATCACCATGTTCTTGCGTGTGCGTAGGAATTTTTTTGAAATTACTACGTTCCCCAACAGTGGCATCCGAGCCTGGTTTTATGCGTAGATTTCATATGCACGAGTAGAACCCAAGTGAGTTGTGGGCGATACAAGTCATACTGCTTACCAGCATGTCATACTTTGATTCAGCGGTATTGTGAGATGAAGCGGCCCGGACCGACATTACGCGTACGCTTACGCGAGACTGGTTTCACAGTCACGAGCACTCGTGCTTAAAGGTGATGGCGGTGTCTGTCTCTCTCACTTTAGTTGAACCGAGTGTGGCTACGCCCGGTCCTTGCGAAGGTTAAAACAGCACTAACTTGACGAACTATCATTGTGGTTTTGATGCGTAGGTAAGAACGGTTCTTGCTCAGCCCGTAGCAGCCACGTAAAATTTGCAACAACAAAGTAGAGGACGTCTAACTTATTTTTGCAGGGTATGTTGTGATGTGATATGGTCAAGACGTGATGCTATATTTTATTGTATGAGATGATCATGTTTTGTAACCGAAGTTATCGGCAACTGGCAGGAGCCATATGGTTGCAGCTTTATTGTATGAAATGCAAACGCCCTGTAATTGCTTTACTTTATCACTAAGCGGTAGCGATAGTCGTAGAATCAATAGATGGCGTAACAACAATGATGCTACGATGGAGATCAAGGTGTCGCGCCGGTGACGATGGTGATCACGACGGTGCTTCGGAGATGGAGATCACAAGCACAAGATGATGATGGCCATATCATATCACTTATATTGATTTCATGTGATGTTTATCCTTTATCCATCTTATCTTGCTTTGATTGATGGTAGCATTTTAAGATGATCTCTCACTAAATTATCAAGAAGTGTTCTCCCTGAGTATGCACCATTGCGAACGTTCTTCGTGCTGAGACACCACGTGATGATCGGGTGTGATAGGCTCTACGTTCAAATACAACGGGTGCAAAATAGTTGCACACGCGGAATACTCAGGTTAAACTTGACGAGCCTAGCATATACAGATATGGCCTCGGAACACAGAGACCGAAAGGTCGAACGTGAATCATATAGTAGATATGATCAACATAGAGATGTTCACCATTGAAACTACTCCATCTCACGTGACGATCGGACATGGTTTGGTTGATTTGGATCACGTGATCACTTAGATGACTAGAGAGATGTCTGTTTAAGTGGGAGTTCTTAAGTAATATGATTAATTGAACTTAAATTTATCGTGAACTTAGTACCTGATAGTATTTTGCTTGTCAATGTTTGTTGTAGATAGATGGCTCATGCTGTTGTTCCGTTGAATTTTAATGCGTTCCTTGAGAAAGCTAAGTTGAAAGATGATGGTAGCAATTACACGGACTGGGTCCGTAACCTGAGGATTATCCTTATTGCTGCACGGAAGAATTACGTCTGGAAGCACCGCTGGGTGCGAACCTCTTCTTGATGCAACCGATGACGTTAAGAACGTCTGGTAGAGCAAAGCTAATGACTACTCGATAGTTCAGTGTGCCATGCTTTACGGCTTGGAACCAGGTCTTCAACGACGTTTTGAATGTCATGGAGCATATGAGATGTTCTAGGAGTTGAAGTTAATATTTCAAGCAAATGCCGGATTGAGAGATATGAAGTCTCCAATAAGTTCTATAGCTGTAAGATGGAGGAGAATAGTTCGTCGGTGAACACATACTCAAAATGTTTGGGTACAATAATCACTTGATTTAAGCGGGAGTTAATCTTCACGATGATAGTGTCATTGATGTAATTCTTCAATCACGCCACCAAGCTACAAGAGCTTCGTGATGAACTATAACATGCAAGGGATGGACAAGACTATTCGAGCTCTTCGCAATGCTAAAAGCCGTGGAGGTAGAAATCAAGAAGGAGCATCAAGTGTTGATGGTTAACAAGACCACCAGTTTCAAGAAAAGGGCAAAGGGAAGAAGAAGGGAACTTCAAGAAGAACAGACAAACAAGTTGTTTGCTCAGAGAAGAAACCCAAGTGCGGACCTAAGCACGAGGCCGAGTGCTTCTACTGAAAGCGATGGACCTTTGGAAGCGGAACTGCCCCAACTATTTGGTGGATAAGAAGGATGGCAAAGTGAACAAAGGTATATGTGATATACATGTTATTGATGTGTACCTTACTAATGCTCGCAGAGTACAGGTATTTGATCTGGTTTTGTTGCTAATATTTGCAACTCAAGCAGGACTACGGATTAAGCGAAGATTGGCTAAGGGCGAGGTGACAATGCGTGGGAAATGGTTCCAAAGTCGATGTGATCGCGGTCGCACGCTACCTCTACATCTACCATCGGGATTAGTTTTAGACCTAAATAATTGTTATTTGGTGCCAGATTGAGCATGAACATTATATCTGGATCTTGTTTGATGCGAGACGGTATTCATTTAAATCGAGAGAATAATGGTTGTTCTATTTATATGAGTAATATATTTTATGGTCATGCACCCTTGAAGAGTGGTCTATTTTATTGAATCTCGATAGTAGTGATACACATATTCATAATGTTGAAGCCAAAAGATGCAGAGTTGATAATGATAGTGCAACTTATTTGTGGCTTGCCGTTTAGGTCATATCGGTGTAAACGCATGAAGAAACTCCATCTTGATGGACTTTTGGAATCACTTGATTATGAATCACTTGGTACTTGCGAACCGTGCCTCATGGGCAAGATGACTAAAACACCGTTCTCCGGAACTATGGAGCGAGCAACTGATTTATTAGAAATCATACATACTCATGTATGTGGTCCAATGAATATTGAGGCTCGCGGCGGGTATCGTTATTTTCTCACTTTCACAGATGATTTGAGCAGATATGGGTATATCTACTTAATGAAACACAAGCCTGAAACATTTGAAAAGTTCAAAGAATTTCAGAGTGAAGTGGAAAATCATCGTAACAAGAAAATAAAATTTCTACGATCTGATCGTGGAGGAGAATATTTGAGTTACGAGTTTGGTTTACATTTGAAACAATGCGGAATAGTTTAGAACTCACGCCACCGGAACACCACAGCGAAATGGTGTGTCGAACGTCAGAATCGTACTTTACTAGATATGGTGCGATCTATGATGTCTCTTACTGATTTACCGCTATCGTTTTGGGGTTATGCTTTAGAGACGGCTGCATTCACGTTAAATAGGGCACCATCAAAATCCGTTGAGACGACGCCTTATGAACTGTGGTTTGGCAAGAAACCAAAGTTGTCGTTTCTTAAAGTTTGGGGCTGCGATGCTTATGTGAAGAAACTTCAACTAGATAAGCTCGAACCCAAATCGGAGAAATGTGTCTTCATAGGATACCCAAAAGAGACTATTGGTTACACCTTCTATCACAGATCTGAGGGCAAGATTTTCGTTGCTAAATTCGGATCCTTTCTAGAGAAGGAGTTTCTCTCGAAAGAAGTGAGTGGGAGGAAAGTAGAACTTGATGAGGTAACTGTACCTACTCCCTTATTGGAAAGTAGTCCATCACAAGAACCGGTTCCTGTGACAACTACACCAATTAGTGAGGAAGCTAATGATATTGATTATGAAACTTCAGATCAAGTTTCTACTGAACCTTGTAGGTCTACCAGAGTAAGATCCGCACCAGAGTGGTACGGTAATCCTATTCTAGAAGTCATGTTACTGGACCATGGCGAACCTATGAACTATGAGGAAGCGATGATGAGCCCAGATTCCGCAAAATGGCTAGAAGCCAGGAAATCTGAGATGGGATCCATGTATGAGAACAAAGTATGGACTTTGGTTAACTTGCCCGATGATCGGCAAGCCATTGAGAATAAATGGATCTTCAAGAAGAAGACTGACGCTGATGGTACTGTAACTGTCTACAAAGCTCGACTTGTTGCGAAAGGTTTTTGACAAGTTCAAGGAGTTGACGACGATGAGACTTTCTCACTCGTAGCAATGCTTAAGTCTGTCCGAATCATGTTAGCAATTGCCACATTTTATGATTATGAAATTTGGCAAATGGATGTCAAAACTGCATTCCTGAATGGATTTCCGGAAAAAGAGTTGTATATGATGCAACCGAAAGGTTTTATCGACCAAAAGGTACTAACAAAGTGTGCAAGCTCCAGCGATCCATTTATGGACTGGTGCAAGCATCTCGGAGTTGGAATAAACGCTTTGATAGTGTGATCAAAGCATATCGTTTTATACAGACTTTTGGAGAAGCATGTATTTACAAGAAAGTGAGTGGGAGCTCTGTAGCATTTCTGATATTATATGTAGATGACATATTGTTGATCGGAAATGATATAGAATTTCTGGATAGCATAAAGGGATACTTGAATAAAAGTTTTTCGATGAAAGACCTCGGTGAAGCTGCTTACATATTGGGCACCAAGATATATAGAGATAGATCAAGACGCTTAATTGGACTTTCACAAAGCACATACCTTGATAAAGTGTTGAAAAAGTTCAAAATGGATCAGGCAAAGAAAGGGTCCTTGCCTGTATTACAAGGTGTGAAATTGAGTTAGACTCAATGCCCGACCACAGCAGAAGATAGAGAGAAAATGAAAGATGTTCCCTATGCTTCAGCCATAGGCTCTATCATGTATGCAATGTTGTGTACCAGACCTAACGTATGCTTAGCAATAAGCTTGGCAGGAAGGTACCAAAGTAATCCAGGAGTGGATCACTGGACAGCGGTCAAGAACATCCTGAAATACCTGAAAAGGACTAAGGATATGTTTCTCGTTTATGGAGGTGACAAAGAGCTAGTCGTAAATGGTTACGTCGATGCAAGCTTTGACACTAATCCGGACGATTCTAAATCGCAAACCGGATACGTGTTTTTATTAAACGGTGGAGCTGTAAGTTGGTGCAGTTCTAAACAAAGCGTCCTGGCGGGATCTACATGCGAAGCGGAGTATATAGCTGCTTCGGAAGCAGCAAATGAAGGAGTGCGGATGAAGGAGTTCATTTCCGATCTAGGTGTCATACCTAGTGCATCGGGACCAATGAAGATCTTCTCGACAATCTTGGTGCAATTGCCTTGGCAAAGGAATCCAGATTTCACAAGAGGGCCAAGCACATCAAGAGGCGCTTCAATTCCATCCGGGACCAAGTCCGGTGGGAGACATAGAGATTTGCAAGATACATACGGATCTGAATGTTGCGAGACCGTTGACTAAGCCTCTTTCACGAGCAAAACATGATCAGCACCAAGACTCCATGGGTGTTAGAATCATTCTTGTGTAATCTAGATTATTGACTCTAGTGCAAGTGGGAGACTGAAGGAAATATGCCCTAGAGGCAATAATAAAGTTATTATTTATTTCCTCATATCATGATAAATGTTTATTATTCATGCTAGAATTGTATTACCCGGAAACATGGTACATGTGTGAATACATAGACAAACATATAGTCACTAGTATGCCTCTACTTGACTAGCTCATTAATCAAAGATGGTTATGTTTCCTAACCATAGACATGTGTTTTCATTTGATTAATGGGATCACATCGTTAGGAGAATGATGTGATTGACATGACCCATTCCGTTAGCCTAGCACTTGATCGTTTAGTATGTTGCTATTGCTTTCTTCATGACTTATACAAAGTTCCTACAACTATGAGATTATGCAACTCACGTTTACCGGAGGAACACTTTGTGTACTACCAAACATCACAACGTAACTAGGTGATTATAAAGGAGCTCTACAGGTGTCTCCGAAGGTACATGTTGAGTTGGCGTATTTCGAGATTAGGATTTGTCACTCCGATTGTCGGAGAGGTATCTCTGGGCCCTCTCGGTAATACACATCACTATAAGCCTTGCAAGCAATGTGGCCAATGAGTTGGTTATGGAATGACGCATTACGTAACGAGTAAAGAGACTTGCCGGTAACGAGATTGAACTAGGTATTGAGATACCGACGATCGAATCTCGGGCAAGTAACATACCGATGACAAAGGGAACAAACGTATGTTGTTATGCGGTTTGACCGATAAAGATCTTCATAGAATATGTAGGAGCCAATATGAGAATCTAGGTTCCGCTATTGGTTATTGACCGGAAATAGTTCTAGGTCATGTCTACATAGTTCTCGAACCCGTAGGGTCCGCACGCTTAACGTTACGATGACAGTTTTATTATGAGTTTATAAGTTTTGATGTACGAAGGTTGTTGAGTCCGGATGTGATCACGGACATGACGAGGAGTCTCGAAATGGTCGAGACATAAATATTGATATATTGGACAACTATATTCGGACACCGGAAGTGTTCGGATGATTTGGAGAAAATCGAGTCTTGGGAGGGTTACTGGAACCCCGGGAAGTATTGGGCCTTAGTGTGCTGAGGGAGAGAGAGGCAGCAGCCAGAGGTGGCGCCCCATGGGGAGTCCGGGTGGACTAGGGAGGCGCGACCCTCTTCCCTCTCCCTCTCCTCTCTTTCCTTCCCCTTCCTCCTTCCTAGTTGGACTAGGAAAGGGAGTCCTACTCCCACTAGGAGGAGGACTCCCCTCCTTGGCGCGCCCCTAGGGGGCCAGCCTCCCCCTTGCTCCTTTATATCTGCAGGCAGGGGGCACCTCTAGACACACAAGTTGATCATCGTGATCGTTCCTTAGCCGTGTGCGGTGCCCCCCTCCACCATATTCCACCTCGGTCATATTGTTGCGGTGCTTAGGCGAAGCCCTGCGTCGGTAGAACATCACCATCGTCACCACGCCGTCGTGCTGACAAAACTCATCCCCGACACCCTGCTGGATTAGAGTCCGGGGATCGTCATCGAGCTGAACGTGTGCTGAACTCGAAGGTGCCGTATGTTCGGTACTCGGATCGGTCGGATCGTGAAGACGTACGACTACATCAATCGCGTTGTCATAACGCTTCCGCTTACGGTCTACGAGGGTACGTGGACAACACTCTCCCCTCTCGTTGCTATGCATCACCATGTTCTTGCGTGTGCGTAGGAACTGTTTTGAAATTACTACGTTCCCCGATAGGCGGTTGATGGAGGTGGACGTGTCATGGGTCGGCGAGGGGAGGAAGGAGGACAGTAGCAACACAAACCAGATATCGGCCGGGCTGTCGGAGCAGCCCCGCCGGACACAATGAAACTTATCAGCTGGAACTGCCGAGGGCTCGGGAACGGCCCGGCAGTTCGTTCGCTCCTCGAATTAGGGAGAGTGGAGGATCCCGATGTGCTCTTTTTGGTGGAGAGAAGACTTACGGAGAAGGAATTGGACAGGTTTCGGTGGACACTCGGTTTGACGAACATGACAGCTTGGAATCCGGTGGGTAGAAGCCGTGGTGTGGCATTTTTTTGGAAGAGAGGGATGGATGTGTCACTACGGTCTTATGGGCGGAGGCACATAGATGTTGATATCATGGAGGAAGATGGTTCGGTTTGGCGCATGACTAGGATATATGGGGAGTCGGCAACAAAGAGGAAGAAGGAGACATGGAGAACACTCAAGCTACTCAAGCAACAACATCAACATGGTCGGCCATGGTTGTGTTTGGGTGACTTTAATGAAATTCTCTCCGGAATTGAGAAGGTGGGGGGCGCCGAACGATCACCGGGAATGATGGAAGGATTTAGGGAGGCGCTGGAGGTTTGCAAGTTGGTGGATTTGGGTTTTGAGGGGGACATTTACACGTGGCGGAACCATAGCAAGGAGTTGAGCACGTATATCTGTGAGAGACTTGATAGAGCCACTGCTAATGCGGCGTGGAGTACAAAGATCCCGGAGCATGTAGTGGTAAATGGGGCGCCTCGCCACTCGGATCATCGGCCTGTTATTGTCAGCACGATGGGCCTTGACAGGAGTTGGAAGGGAGGAGATAGAGGATTCCGTTTTGAGGCGAGATGGCTGCAAGAGGAAGGATGTGAAGAGGTGATCCGGGAAGCTTGGGAGAGAAGCTGGGAGGGGAAACAAGGTTGCGTAGCTCATGCGTTGAAGGAGATAGCGGGGAAGATGAAGGTGTGGGACAAGGAAGTAGTTGGAGCAGTGGAAGGGAGGTTTAGAAAGGCGAAAATAGACTTGGAGCGGTGTATGAAGGAAGTAGTGTCGCAAGAGAAGATAGAGGAGGAAGCAAGGCTAAGATGCTTGGTTGATGAGTTAGAGGAGAAGAAGAATACTATGTGGAAGCAAAGAGCGCATGTGTGGTGGTTACTGAAGGGAGATAGAAACACTCGGTTTTTCCATCTCATGGCTTTGGTGCGCAAGAAAGCAAACATGATTAAGGAGCTAAGAAGGGAGGATGGGTCGGTAGTAGAGGAGAAGGATTTAACTAACTATGTTTGTGCATATTTTCAGGAATTATTCACTTCTACAGCCGGTACCCGTGTTGATGAACTTATTGCCAAAGTGCAACCGCGAGTTACTGCTGCTATGCTCAATGTACTCGATGCAGAATTCACGCGGGAGGAAGTGAAAGCGGCCCTAGATCACATTGGTGATCTGAAAGCCCTGGGTCCGGATGGCATGCCATCGATAGTATTCAAGAAGCACTGGCATTTTATGGGTGATTATATTGTGGAGGAAGTTCTTGCGGTCTTGAACGGTGGGGCAATTCCGGAGGGATGGAATGATACAGTGGTGGTTCTAATACCCAAGGTAAACGACCTAACAGAATTAAAGATCTTCGCCTGATAAGCTTGTGCAACGTTTTGTACAAGTTGGTTTCCAAAGTGTTGGCAAATAGGCTCAAGGTGGTGCTCCCAGAAATCATTTCAGAGAACTAGAGTGCGTTCATACCTGGAAGGTTGATTACAGACAACGTGTTAATAGCATATGAAGCTTCTCACTTTCTTAGGCACAAGAAAAATGGGAAGGAAGGTGTCGGTGTCAAAACCGGCGGATCTCGGGTAGGGGGTCCCGAACTGTGCGTCTAGGCGGATGGTAACAGGAGACAAGGGACACGATGTTTTACCCAGGTTCGGGCCCTCTCGATGGAGGTAAAACCCTACGTTCTGCTTGATTAATATTGATGATATGGGTAGTACAAGAGTGGATCTACCACGAGATCAAGGAGGCTAAACCCTAGAAGCTAGCCTATGGTATGATTGTTGTAATGTATGTTGTCCTACGGACTAAAGCCCTCCGGTTTATATAGACACCGGAGGAGGCTAGGGTTACACAGAGTCGGTTACAATGGTAGGAGATCTACATATCCGTATTGCCAAGCTTGCCTTCCACACCAAGGAAAGTCCCATCCGGACACGGGACGGAGTCTTCAATCTTGTATCTTCGTAGTCTTGGAGTCCGGCGGATAATGATAGTCCGGCTGTCCAGACACCCCCTAGTCCAGGACTCCCTCAGTAGCCCCCGAGCCAGGCTTCAATGACGATAAGTCCAGCGTGTTTATAGTCTTCGGCGTTGCAAGGCGGGTTCTCCCTTCAAATTCCATGTACCTGCCGAACAGGGTCCGGCTTCATCTTGAATACTGTGTTCCTCGGCTTCTACGCCAAATAATGGCCTTCTTCCACGTGTCGCACGAATGCGAAAAGCCAGGGTGTCTTTTGCATTTCACCCCCAAATTGTGTGAGTCGTCCGCCTATAAAAGAGGCAAGAATCCAGATCCAAACCACACCATCCTCCTCCCGCGAATACTCCATCGAAGCACCTTTGACCTAGAAATCCATTCCATCATGGATCGTCGACGCGGCTCTTCTTCACGCGCTCCCAGCCCACCGCCGGGGAATTGGAGGAGGTGCTCTATTTCGCACAACGAGCTAGTGAAGCTCCAAACGGGGGGATTTCTCCATCCGGCCTTCATGGTCCCAGTCCGGGCCGGACTGGTTACTTACCAAGGTTGGAGGCAGGCGGAGGACACTCCAAGCCCCAATAAGGGGGAGCGAGTATGCTTTGTCCCCTATCTGATAAGGGGACTCGGATTTCCTATACATCCGTTCCTCCGCGGGCTCCTGAAGTTCTCGGACTCCAGCTCCACCACCTCCGCCCGCCTCCTGTCACGCATATCATGGGCTACGTAGCTCTTTGTGAGCTATTCCTAGGCATCGAGCCCCATTTTGCATTGTGGAAGAGGCTGTTTTGCCTCGTACCCCGTTCTCACGGGGGGTCCATATATCAAGTGGGCGGTGCCGAAATATGGCGATCGCGGGACCGGTACCTATCCGGTACTCCCAAGAAGGCGTCCAAGACCTGGCCTCGCAGTGGTTTTATATAGGAGGCGCTCATTGCTAGACCCAGTCCGGATCGGCCTCCCGGAGTTTAGTGCTGCTCTCTTGAAGAAGCGCCTCGGTGGCGCCATGAGCCCCGATCGGAGGAAGACAAGGCGTCCATTACTTGATGGGCGGATAAGATTAATGGCTCATTCGGCTTGACCATGATCGAGTCATGGCCACATGTATCAAGCGAGGGTACAGCCATCGCAATCTGAGGCCACCCATGTGGGATTTCAACGGGAAGACGATGCCACCCGGCACGGCCGCAAAGGGCGGATTCGACCGAGGATCGATAAAGATCTGTCCGGCTGTACAAGGGGAGAAGGAGGACTTCCTTGAGCGAACCCTTTGAATGGGTTTTCCATGATCAACCCTAGAGGATGGGTAAGTGAACACCTCGAAGGGCTCAACCCATGCTTTCAAAGTTTAAGCTTCTTACATTATGTCTTCGGCGCAGGATCTATGCCGGACTGTGGAGGACATGGTGAGTCCTGCTCCGCAACCCGAGGATCCAGAAGGATCCCTGGATCCGGCCTCCGAAGAGGACCCGGACATCGAGGTGGAGAGGATCCAGAAGGATCCCCGGATCCGGCCTCCGAAGAGGACCCGGACATCGAGGTGGAGCTGATCGATGGGGTGTTTCACCAGCTTAGCATAGATAATGCCTTGGTTGCCATTACGGCGGACTACCCCGGACTAAGTTCAGCTTCCCAGGTGACCGTGACCGAAGTCCGGACACCATTATCTCTTCTCTGTCCATTTCTAACCCTCGAGCAGCGGTATTTCGCAGGAAGTGCCGTTCTGGCAGAAGCCGAGCCAGCGGCGGCTGGCCAACGGAGGCCATCCGGACCAGCAGGCGGAAAAGGAGCGCGGTGTGGGCGGAAACGTCGCCGCAAAGGTATAGCTCGTATTTGAATTTTTAGAGCAACATTCCGAGGAAACGTCTGAGTGCTCATGATCTTTGTAGGAGAAAAAGCGCTCGCCGGACTGCGAGCGCAGGAATTGCCAATCCGACCAACACCGGCCAGGCTCCAGCGCCCGGCCTGGAGGGGGAGGCAAGCGCAAGACGCGAGCCGGATCCTTCTCCAACGGAGGATACCGACAGACTATCCGCCACCAAGTCTCAGGTGGAGAGCGCCATGAACCATAGGCGCCGCCGGACAGTTTTTCGTGAAGCGTGCTTTTCCCCTAAGGCATTGGATGCCTTTAACGCAGGGGACGCGCATCTCCGTGCCGCTCAAAATGGTTTTACGAGCCACGGAGCGGTATGTGAAAGACACGGGTAAGGGAATTTCAATGGTTGTATATACCAGTAGCCCCCGAGACTTAAAGTAGTTATGCTAACTGATTTAAGGATCATTTGAAAATGCATGCACTTACCGAGAAGAACGCCCAGCTGTCTCGGGAGCTGCAAGATTGCAAGGCCCAACTTGAGGCCGCACTTGCTGCCGCAGGAGGAGACGCAAAGACCCCTCCTGCTAACACATTTTTATTAATAAATATAAGCGCTGTGCGGCGTGCGCGCGAGTCTAATAATGACATTGCAGGTACCGCCGGATAAGATCCGGACAGGCAAGCATTCTCGCGCCGACTAAAGGTCGGCGAGTGTCTTTGAATAGGGTTCAGCAGAAAGGAACAAGCTCCAGGATGCCAACGCCAAGCTCGGAGAAGAGCTGAAAGGCGCTCGAGCCGAGCTGTCGGCTCCGTTAAGGAGAATCAGCGTAACCGTCGCGGCATTTATAGTAAGTGCTTGGCGAACTTTTTGCAAAGAAGAGTTTGGCGAGGAAGTATTTTGACATGATATGTCTTGTAGGTATACTCACGGGTCGCCCTGCAGAGGAGATGCCCATATCAGCGGGTGATCAACTTCCCGAACTGTTGCGACTACTCGAGCGAGTTCGGCAGGCAATGAGCGGCGTCGTTCGAGCTTTATGGCCATCCTCACCCTACCCGAGGGCCTCGGGAGCTTGCGGAGAAGCTGCGAGGAGTGCAGCGCCTTCCGTTGTGGAAGATTTAAACTTGTCGTCAAGGTGCCGAGGAGGCTTGGGCCATGGTGAAGACGCAGCGGTACAAGAAGGCGGATCCCAACCACATGGCCGGAGTTGGACCAGTGGGGCCCGACGGGAAGGAGATCCCTGTGAGTTTAGTATACAGCCAAGTAGAGTTGGCTGCCAAATTTTCCCAACGGGACTGTAAACTAGACAGCCTGTTAGACGGGATTGAGGAGGAATACAATCAATAAATTTGACAATGTATGTTATCCTTTGAAGTGACATGTGAAATGCCTTCTAGCCGGATTGTAGATTGTTTGTCTTTGCCGACCTTTTCGCTTCAACCTCGGGACCCTAGAGTCCGGAGTGTATCCGAATACCTTTTTGGTTAAGAAACAACCATGGTATGCATGGAGACCAGGCGTAGGGGTAATTAGTGCTTTATCAGACAAGTGCCCAACTAGTTATGTCATATTACATGGTTAGTAAGAAACATCTTCCAGGGAGAATAGTTCCGTTAAGGGTTCCTTTCACAGGAGGCATGCCCTAAAGTGCATGTGGGACTGCAAAAAGCAGAAAAACATCCGGGGCAGAAAAATAAGTAGGTAAAAAGTCATCTTTCAAGTCACCGACCGAATATTCCCTTAAGAACGCTAGCTTTCGGCTTCACCCAGTCTGAGGTACACATCCGGTGACCAGCAAGTAACAATCGCAGAGGTGCTCCTTTACCTCCTAGCCAAACAATCGGGAGCGAGGGGTAAGCACAGGAGCGAGCAACCCAGCAGCCAAAACTTAAGTCATATCGATGCATATAATGGCGAGTAAAAGGTACATGTGGAAGCTTGACACATGTGTTGGGTATGAAACCCGTATAGTTAAGCTTCTGTAAAAGAAGCCCCCAGGAATAATGAGTGTGGATGGCACATCATGCTTATGCAAAAAAGATGCGAAAATAGGCCCGTAAGGGCTTTTAAATAAAAAGGCATAAAAAGAGAAATGAAAGACAGCCGAAGTGTAAAAGTTTGGACTGGGGAAGGGGACGAACTCTTAGTCCGGCGCTAGGCATAGAATCGTCGAAGGCGGGCTGCGTTCCATGGGTTCGGCTCGAGTCGGTTATCGGCGCATTTAAGTGAAGCGGTATGCTCCGCCGGTCGAGGACTTGATCGATAATGAAGGACCCTCCCATTTGGGCTTGAGCTTGTCCTTTTCTTGTCCGTGAGCGTAGAACTAGTTCGCCAACGTTGTAAGTCTTGGCCCGTACTTCTGCGCTTTGATATCTTGGCCTGCTGGCGATAAAATGCGGAGCGAGCCTTGGCGACGTCACGTTCTTCCTCAATGTGTCCAAGCTGTCCTGCCGATCAAGCTCGGCCTCTCTTTCCTCATACATGCGCTTTTCGAGGTGAGTCATGAATAATGTCCGCAGGCAAGACGCCTCTGCGCCGTATACCATAAAAATGGTGTGAATCCGGTAGTGCGGTTAGGCGTTGTCCGCAGCCCCAGTACAAAGTCGAGCTCCTCAACCCATTGTGTGTCGGATTTAGTAAGTGACCTCACTAGTTTGGGTTTGATGCGCTCATTATTAGACCATTTGCTCTTTCCACTTGACCGTTGGTTTGAGGGTGATAGGATCAAGCGTAGTCGAGCTTGATGCCCATATGTTTGCACCATGACTTAACCTCGTCGGCTGTGAAGTTCGTGCCGTTGTCGGTGATGATCTTTGTGGGGACTCCGTAGCGGTGTACCACCCCGATATAAAGTCTATCACTGGTCGGACTCTGCCGTTTTGACGGTTTGGCCTCTATCCATTTGGTGAATTTATCCACCATGACCAATAGGTACCTTTGCTTGTGGGTTCCCCCTTTAAGGGGTCCAACCATGTCAAGCCCAGCACATGACGGCCGGGTAAAGGGTATGGTTTTGAGGCGGTGGGTGGCATATGGCTCGATTAGCAAAGAGCGACAACCAACGCATCGCTGGACCAAGTCTGCTGGCGTCTGCCAAGCCGTCGGCCAATAAAATCTGTCGGAATGCCTTTCCTACAAGGGCCGGGCTGCTGCGTGGTGTCCGCCTAGTCCGGCATGAATTTCAGCCAGGAGGTTTCGCCCTTCTTCTTCGGAGATACACCTCTGAAGGACTCCGGTGGTACTTTCTTATAAAGTTCTCCCTCGTGGACCTTGTAGGCCTTCGATCGCCCGAACTATGCGGCGGGCCTCATTTTGGTCTTGGGAAGTTCTGCCTAAGTAAGTAGGCTAGGAAAGGTTACATCCTGTGGCGATTCTGCCATTATGGCGTGAAATGAGGGTGTTATGTCATCTGCCGAATCACCGGTTGGTGCGGTTTTCTCCGGTTTGTCACTACCGGGCTCCTCTTCCCATAGTACGGATGGCTTGAAGGGCCATTCCAGGAAGATATTAGGAGGGACGGCATCACGCTTCGCACCGATGCATGCCAGTACGTCGGCCGCCTGGTTATTATCTCGAGCTATGTGATGGAATTCCAGTCCTTCAAACCGAGCTAACATTTTTAGGACAGCGTTGCGATATGCTGCCATTTTCGGATCCTTGGCGTCAAAGTCTCCATTTATTTGGGATATTTCAAGGTTTGAATCCCCGCGCACCTCTAGGCGTTGAATGCCCATGGAGACTGCCATCCGGAGACCATGTAACAGGGCCTCGTATTCGGCTGCATTGTTGGAGTCCGTGTACATTATTTGAAGTACATCTTCGATTGTATCTCCGGTTGGGGACGTCGATCTGACGCCACCCCTAGTCCGGCCAACATTTTGGAGCCGTCGAAATGCATAGTCCAGTTGGAGTATGCGCCGTACTCTTTAGGGAGTTCGGCTTCGGTCCATTCGGCGACGAAGTCAGCCAAAACTTGTGACTTTATAGCTCGCCGAGGTTTGTAAGTTATGTTGAATGGTAAGAGCTCAATGGCCCATTTTGCAATCCTGCCCGTTGCGTCGCGATTATTTGTAATGTCATTTAGTGGTACCTCAGAGGCCACTGTTATCGAACACTCTTGGAAGTAGTCTTTGGAGCTTCGGGACGCCATGAACACCGCATATGCTGTCTTCGATAGTGCGGGTGCAGAGTTTTGAGGGGTTAACACGGTGGATACATAATACCTGGTTTTGTAGAGGAATTTATGCCCTTACATCACTCGTTCGACGACGAGGACCGCGCTTACAACTTGATGCGTTGCTGCGATGTATAACAACATTGGTTCACCCAGTGGGCGTAGCGAGGACGGTTGTTGCCAATATGGCCTTTATTTCTTGAGTCGGCGGTGGCGGCATCCGTCCACTCAAAGTGTTGATGCGCTGAGGAGGCGATAGAGAACGCTTTTCTCCTAGGCGGGAGAGAAAAGCGTCTTAAAACTGCCACGCATCCTATTAATTTTGTATTTGTTTGAGGTCTTTTGGAATATCCAACTGTGTGAGCTCGGATTTTAGCGGATTTGCTTCAATTCCTCTACGGATACAATCAAGCCCGGCAGACTTTCGGTGATGCGCCAACGCATTTTTCGGATTCACTTGATGTCATATGCTCCGAGGTTGTCGAATGTGAGCCTCAAATCGTCTACTAAAGTTTCGGCGTGTTTTGTTTTGGCGACTCGTCGTCTCGTATCTCTCATTGTTTTGCCGATCTGGGTGGCGGACATGTTTGAATCATGCGTTGATATGTTGCGCCGGCATTTTTAAGTCGAAGGGCATTGTCTTGAAGCGAATGGTCCATATGGAGTGATGAATGCCGTTGCGGCTTGATGCCTTCCGCCATCTTGATTTGATGATAGCGAGTATCGTCCGGGAAGCACTGTGAATCGTGCCTGCTATAGCATCAATAATTTGATCGATCACGGGGAGAGGAAGGATCCTTTAGGCAAGCCTTATTGAGGTCTTTAAAATCGACCACAGAGGCACCGGGATTTATCCTTCTTTGGTACCATCACCGGGTTTGCTAGCCAGTCCGGATGTTTGATATCTCTAATGAATCCGGCTTCCAATAGTTTGGCTAGCTCTTCTCCCATTACTGTCTTTTGGGTTGGAAAATCGTCGAAGAGCTGTTTGGTGGCTTAAATCCTTTAGGATGTTTAGGCTGTGTTACGCCAACTGCGTGGGATTCGGGCATGTCAGAAGGATGCCGGCGAAGATATCCCAATTTTCCGAAGGAATTTCGCGATCTGGCGTCTACTTGAGGTTCAATTGTGCCCGATGGAGGCCGTCTTTGTTGGGTCCGTTGGATGGACCTGGAATTTTATTATTTTATCTACTGGTTTGAAGGAGGTGGACTTGGATCTTTTATCGAGTATCACATTGTCCTGTTCCTTTGTAAGCCTTGTGTGATGAGTTCTTTGCCGCTAAGGCTTGGATAGTGCCTCGAGGGCTAGTCGGCTGTCTTGTTTTTTGTGAGTGCTATGTCCGGATCACTAGCGAGTGATTATTCCATTGGGCCGGGCATTTTGAGCTTCATGTACCCGTAATGAGTCTTGCTTGAAAAATTGTGAATGCCTCTCGTCCTAATATGGCGTGATACCCGCTGCTGAGCAGGGCCACAGGCGTGACTTCTTGGATCTGTAATTGTCGGGAGGCGAACACCACATCAGTGTGATTTTTCGGTGCAGCGCGCTTCGGCTAGGGATTATTCCTCTAAAGGTTGTCTTTGCTTCGCTCAATCGGCTCCAATCAATTTCCATTTTCGCAGAGTTTCCTCGTAAATGAGGTTTAGTCGCTGCCGCCATCCATGAGGACTTTTGTCGATCGAAAGCCGTCCACTATGGGACTGAGTACCGGTCTTGGTGGAGCTCTGGTTGTTTGGAATTTAGGCTCGTCATTTGGCGTTGAAGGTAATAGCTGTGTCGCTCCATGGATTTGCTATTGCTACTTGGTAGACTTGGCGAGTTCGCGGATTGTTTCGCTTTTCGCATATTGTTTGATCTGAAGGTCTCGAAACTATTGATCTTGTCTTTGGTATTTTTGGAGTGGTTTCCCGGAGCTAGAAGCTCTTCGCCACTTTTGGCCACCTGCCGTAATATCCAACATGCTCGAAGGCTATGTGTTGGGACGGCCCCCTCTGTACTATGAAGCTTACAAGGTCCATTGAGCTATCCCTCCAGTACGGTTTCGTTTCCCTTATTGGGTTTTTGTTTTTTCGTTTTTGCATCTGGGGCCTAAGTGTAAGGCGCCTTTTTGCTGCGGACTGGGTTTGGGGCCAGATTATCCCAAAATTGATTTTCGGTTTTCCGGAAGCTCTCCATCGCACAGTACTTCCGTACTATGGATGCCAGATCGGTGAAGCGCGTAATTTTGCGGCGATCAATGGCGTTGAGTATTCCCTTGTCCGTGCAGTTATTGCAGAAGATTGATATTGCGTTTTCCTCTTGGCAGTCCTTTATCCTGTCCATAAACAAGAGGAATCTGGCCCAGTGGTGATGTACTGTTTCAGCAGGCTCTTGCCGTATTAGAGATAGATCGCATATGTCTGGGCGGGTGGGTGGAATACAATCCGGATCCCTACCCATCTTGGGGCTCAAAGGCCGAGGGATTTCCGAATTGGAAGCTTGGTTTCTTTGGACACAATCCGGTGAGTCGAGGCGATGCATGATTTTAAGTTCAATGCTCGATCGAAGTCCGTCCCTCGCGGGGATCCGCATGGAGGTTCGGGAATCGGACATGAATTGTTTTCAACACAGGCAAAGAGTTGCCGATTGCTCCTCTACCACTGCAATGTGGTGGGTGGCACAGGAGAGTTAATCTCCTCGGATCGGTTTAAGCCCAATCTGGTTGTAGTCGTAGCGACTCCGAGGCGATGATGCGATCCAAGAGCTCATTAACAGGCAGAGCTCTATTGGGTCCAGCTGTTCGGCAGCTTTAGGGCTGGCGAAGATTGCTTCTATCGACTTGCGAAGTCATTGTCGAAGCGGCGGCGGACAAAGCGGTCATAAGAAAACCACCAAGCGGATAGTTTGGCGGCGGCTAAGGCCGCCGGTGAAAACACCATCTTTGAAGGCGGGTGGAGGCATCCGCTCTATCGGTGGCGACGAGAGGAACTCTCAATGAAACCACCAATGTCGGTGTCAAAACCGGCGGATCTCGGGTAGGGGGTCTCGAAGCTGTGCGTCAAGGCGGATGGTAACAAGAGGCGAGGACACAATGTTTTTACCGAGTTGGGCCCTCTTGATGGAGGTAAAACCCTCGTCTGCTTGATTAATATTGATGATATGGGTAGTACAAGAGTGGATCTACCACGAGATCAAGGAGGCTAAACCTAGAAGCTAGCCTATGGTATGATTGTTGTAATGTATGTTGTCCTCACGGACTAAAGCCCTCCGGTTTATATAGACACGGAGGAGGCTAGGAATTACAGTCGGTTACAATGGTAGGAGATCTACATATCCGTATTGCCAAGCTTGCCTTCCACGCCAAGGAAAGTCCCATCCGGACACGGGACGGAGTCTTCAATCTTGTATCTTCGTAGTCTTGGAGTCCGGCGGATAATGATAGTCCGGCTGTCCGGACACCCCCTAGTCCAGGACTCCCTCAGAAGGTAGGCTGCGATCAAAGCGGACATGAGCAAGGCATACGATCGTGTGGAGTGGAGATTCCTTGAGGCAATGTTGTGCAAACTTGGCTTCCGCAGGCAATGGGTAGAACTCATCATGAAATGTGTCACAACGGTCCTATACCAAATAAAAGTGAATGTAGTGTTAACAGAATCTATTGTGCCAACTCGAGGGCTGAGGCAGGGAGATCCTCTCTCCCCTTACCTCTTTGTTATTTGTGCCGAAGGATTGTCCGCGTTATTGCATGAAGCTGAGGGCGGGGAGAATCGATGGCGTCAAGATCTGCCAAAAGCGCGCAGGTGTCTCACATCTTTAGTTCGCCGATGACTTCGGTGATTTTACGAAAACAAAGCGAGGAAGAGGCGGCTGCCCTCCATGAGATCTTACAGTTGTATGAGAATTGCTCGGGTCAATGCATCAACCATGAAAAATCGGCCATCATGTTTTCACGCAACACTGATGTGGCCATGAAGGCTCAAGTGAAGGCCGAGGTTCAGATTACCAGTGAGGATTGGAAGGATCGCTATCTTGGGCTTCCTATCCACGTTGGGCGGTCCCGCCGTCGCACCTTTGCGCACATCAAGAGGAGCCTTTGTGCGCGAGTTCATGGATGGCAAGAAAGGCTGCTAGCGAAGAGTGGCAAAGAAACCCTGGTGAAATCCGTGGCGCAGGCGATTCCGACCTTCCCCATGTCGTGTTTTGATCTTACTAAGACTTTTTGCCAAGAGCTAAACACACTCATTGGGAGATTTAGGTGGAGTCATCAGGATAAGGAGAATACAATGCATTGGATCAGTTGGGACACGCTGACAAAACCAAAAGCGGAGGGAGGCTTAGGGTTTCGGGACATACACAACTTCAATCTCGCTATGCTCTCACACCAAGGCTGGCGCCTTCTCCAAGACCCGGATAGTTTGTGTGGCAGGATCCTCAAAGCACGATACTTCCCTAATTGCGAGCTCCTAGAAGCGGTGCCAAGAGACGGCATATCATATACGTGGTGTAGCATCTTGATGGGCCTGGAGTTGATCAAAAAGGGCTACATATGGAGGATCGGGGATGGCACCAATGTGAACATTTGGTCTGATCCTTGGATACCCTGGGCCTGGTCTCGCCAAATCATCACGCCAAGGGGGCATAGCTTGTTAACCTCGGTCAATGAACTTATCAACCCTCTCACGGGGGTTTGGGACAAGGACCTGGTTAAGGAAACCTTCTGGCCGGACGATGCCAACCCTATCCTCAAAATCCCGTTGCGAGAGGGGGTGGATGATTTCAGGGCCTGGCATTACGATAAGAAAGGCAACCCCTCTGTCCGGAGCACGTACAAGCTTCAGGTCCAGACCAAGAAGGAAGAACGGGGCGGGGTACCAGGGAGCAGCGACATGATGGTTGGCAACCTTGTGAGAAGCCCTGACCAGTCGTGGAAGAGGATCTGGAAGTTGCCATGCCCACGTAAAGTCCAAATGTTTACTTGGAGAATCAAACATGAGTCCTTGGCACTTCGCACAAATTTGTCCCGACGAGGGGTCAAACTGGAGTCCACAAAATGCCTATTTTGTGGTAGAGCAGACGAGGATGGAGCTCATTTATTTGTCAAATGCAAATCCGTGAAGGAAGCTTGGAGAGCCATGCAAATGGAACGGTTCTGAGCTGAACTAGAGCAGTTTACATCCGTGCATGCAATGCAGGACTATCTATGGGGTCTAGATGAAAAGACGCGAGTGCAAATCCTTACATTCTGGTGGCATTGGTGGAACAATAGAAACAAAGTCACAGAGGGAGAACTACCTGTCGAGGTGGCTGAACTGACTAGGCGCGCCATGAGCAACACCTTGGAGTACATGCAGTTATTTACACCGAAAACAAAACCCGTTCCAGATTGCAAATGGCAGCCCCCGCCACATGATAGAGTTAAGATCAATCTCGATGGTGCCTTCACGCCAGGAGAGAACTTTGTGTCGTGGGGAGTGGTGATCCGGGATCACACGGGAGAAGTGCTACTCACGCGGGCTGGTCCCACAGATAACACCGCCGATCCGTTTGCTGCAGAAGTGATTGCCATGTCCCAAGCGATCTCTATGGTTGTTGATGTGGGTGCACCGAGGGCGATCTTTGAGACGGACTGCAAACTCCTACAAGAAGCGCTAGACTTCACGAAGGCGGATGCATCATCGCATGCGGCCATCATCAAGGATATCAAGTTCCAGCTGAAGATGTGGTTTTCCAACCAGTCCATTAACGCATGTCATCATAGTGCGAATACTGTCGCTCATGAACTAGCAAAACTTGGTCGCTCGTGTAGCTTCAATGACTGTATCGAGTGGGACTCCCATGTACTGCCCGTTGTGGCTGTTTGTGTTACGGGTGCTTTGCCCGTACACCATTAATTTATAAAGCTTTGCTTTGCCCTAAAAAAATGTACGGAATGCAGTTTTCTGTCTATGTTACGGATTAAAATTCCGCGGCACTATCTTTTTCCTAGCGTGGCTAACATTGCCAACACCGAGAAGAACATGATGCCTTTTGTCATGCAGATCATCGAATTTAACTTTTGCATTGTTGTCCAACTATTCAACCTACCTAGGTGGTTTGACCTTTTTCGGTGTTGTTGGCGTCGATGGTGGTGCGCAATTTGCTTCGGTTAGTGATTCCAACGATGGAACGTTTTGGTTCCTAGCTGCACTTTGTCACAACTGAAATTAGGCAAGTATGATCAAGTTACCGAAAAAGGCTTTTGCCCCGCTTTATAAACAAAGCAAACCGCCACAAGACATACAACCACAGAGGTCCACAAACACACACCACCCAAGTACCACAACAAAGTATAGAGGTTCTGCTGAGGGCACAGCTCAACAAGCCCAGAAGAAAGAGAAAAAAACACAACATAACCCATTGCGCAGGTGATCTAGTCGAGCTCGGTGGTGGCGGGGTGGCGGCGGCAGACAGACGACCATCGGCGAAGATCGGCGATGAAGGCTGAGATGGCATCGATCCGAGGCGGCTAAGCGGCATAAAGCTGCAGAAACCGAAATTTGTAGAGAGCATCGATGGCGCGACGAAGGGAATGTTGGATCACAAGCTTATTGCGAACTGTCCCACTGGCGTCGAGCAAGGATCCCAACCTCCAGCCACCTAATGTGGCGAGAGGGCGTGGGGACACTTGGAGTTCACAAAGAGGTCCGGGAAAGTGGTGTGGCACCAACTTCCACCAACAATCTCGCAAAGCAGCTCAAAGGAAGCGGGCGGAGGCATAGCGAAAATGTGATTGGAGTCTTGGGGACATTGCGGGCAGGCGGATACAGTGCAGGGCCATTGCGCTTGCGGACCTCCACCGGGACGGGACCCGTCCACGGATCCACTGCCACATGAAGATGCGAATCTTCAGTGGAATGCGTATGGACCACACCATCAAAAGGGAGAGGGGGCCGATGAGGGAGCAATGGCCAAGTAAAGGGATTTGGTGGAGGCGGCGGGCGGCTCCGGTGCCCGGCGCACAAGGTCTGAGTCGCCATCCTGTGGCTCATGAAGAGCAACATAGTCAAGCAACTCATGCCAGGCGGCGGATTCCACCGGCCCAAAGGGCCGACGCAGGCAAGGCGCCCTAAGTCAAAAGGGCCCTATCAGCGAGAGAACATGGGGTCAGCAGAGATAGAGAAGAGGCGGGGAGGCGAGCAAAGGAGAGTCTCGGCCAGCGATCGAACGAGCGTCGAGGCGGACCCACCGAGATAGAGGTACCAATCACGAACACCGGTAGGAGTTGGACGAGGGCGCAAAAGCGAGATCCGCCCGATTTCGGTAGAAGGCAAGGGGTTGACCACGCAGTACTTATTCGGATAATGTCGGACCAGAGGCCACCACAGCCTGTAGCGATCTGCCAAAGCCACCGGGAGAGGAGGGCAATATTCATCTGTTTAGAGCACATGATGCCTAATCCACCCTGCTCCCTAGGCTTGCAGATGTCAGGCCAGCTGACCATGTGATACTTCTGCTTGCCTTGATCGCCAGCCCAGTAGAATCGGGACTGGATTTTGGCGATCTCCTTATGGAGAGATTCATGGAGGCTGTAGAAACTCATAAGGAACAAGAGGAGGCTGGAGAGGGAAGAGTTGATAAGGATAGTCCGGGCCGCCTTCGACAGCCACCTCCCCTGCTAGGGCTCGCATCTGGACTGGAGCTTGGTCACGGAGGGTCGCAAGTCAGCGATAGTGAGACGCGAATCACTAATGGGCGTCCTCAGATAGGTAGTGGGGAAAGAGCCCAAGCGGCAATTAAGCTTGTTGGCAATGGCCACAGCCTCAGAGGGGGGGGTAACCCATCACCATAACGTCACCCTTATCGAAGTTGATCTTGAGGCCCGACATCTGTTGGAAGCAGAGAAGGAGGAACTTGAGGTTGGTGATGTCCAACTCCGAGCCTTCGACCATGATGATTGTGTCGTCAGCATATTGGAGGATGGAGATCCACGAGCCCCCAGAAAGGTGGGGGGTAATCCCTCGGATGTGACCAGCTGCTTTTGCCTTATCCAGAATGGCGGCCAAAGCATCCACGACCATATTGAAGAGGAACGGAGAGAAGGGGTCGCCCTGGCGCACCCCACATAGGGTAGGGAAGAAGGGGCCTATCTCGCCGTTGATATTGACTGCCGTGCGACCGCAAGAGACCATTTGCATGACCCTTGTGATCCACCGGTCGTCGAAGCCCTTCCGAAGAAGTACTTCCCTAAGGAAGGACCAGCTAACCGTATCATAGGCCTTATGGAAATCGATCTTCAGAAAGACCGCCTTCAGGCGCTTGGCCCGGACCTCATGAAGGACCTCATGAAGCACCAGGACACCATCCAGGATGTATCGGCCCTTAATGAAGGCCGATTGGTTAGGATGGGTAATCCGATCCGCAAGCAGGGTCACCCTATTGGCGTACCCCTTGGCCAAGATCCGGAAGACACGTTAATGACCGTGATCGGGCGGAACTAGCGGATGTCAGTCGCCCCAGGGACCTTAGGGATGAGGGAGATGGTCCCGTAGTTGAGGCGACTAAGGTCGATAGAACCCACAAAGAACTCATCAAAGATGGCCATGTCCTCTGGTTTAATCACGTTCCAGAAGGTCTGGAAGAAAATGACCGGAAGACCGTCCGGTCCCGGAGCAGAGGAGGAGTTCATCCCCTTGATGGCCTCCCAGACCTCCTGCTCGGAGAAGGGAGCCGTCAGGGACGCGTTCTCTGCGTCAGAGACTAGTTGGTCGTCGGCCCAACAATCCGAGGCGAGGGAGATGCCGCTCCGAGGAGCGGGAGAGAAGAGGGACCGATAGAAACCGTCGACATGGGTGCGAATGTCACGGGGATACTGAAGGAGGGTAGCCCCATCCCATAGGTAGGGAATGGTGTTGCGTCTATGGCGAATGTCGGTGTCAAAACCGGCGGATCTCGGGTAGGGGGTCCCGAACTGTGCGTCTAGGCGGATGTAACAGGAGACGAGGGACACGATGTTTTTACCCAGGTTCGGGCCCTCTCGATGGAGGTAAAACCCTACGTCCTGCTTGATTAATATTGATGATATGGGTAGTACAAGAGTGGATCTACCACGAGATCAAGGAGGCTAAACCCTAGAAGCTAGCCTATGGTATGATTGTTGTAATGTATGTTGTGTCCCTCGGACTAAAGCCCTCCGGTTTATATAGACAGGAGGAGGCTAGGAATTACAGACTTCGGTTACAATGGTAGGAGATCTACATATCCGTATTGCCAAGCTTGCCTTCACGCCAAGGAAAGTCCCATCCGGACATGGGGCGGAGTCTTCAATCTTGCATCTTCGTAGTCTTGGAGTCCGAATGATAATGATAGTCCGGCTGTCCGGACACCCCCTAGTCCAGGACTCCCTCAGTAGCCCCCGAACCAGGCTCAATGACGATAAGTCCAGCGTGTTTATAGTCTTGGCGTTGCAAGGCGGGTTCTCCTTCAAATTCCATGTACCGCGAGCGGTGTCGGCTTCATCTTGAATCTTGTGTTCCTCGGCTTCTCGCCAAATAATGGCCTTCTTCCACGCGTCGCACGAATGCGAAAAGCCGAGTGTCTTTGCATTTCACCCCTAATTGTGCGAGTCGTCCGCCTATAAAAGAGGCAAGAATCCAGATCCAAACCACACCGTCTTCCTCCATGAATACTCCATCGAGCGCCTTTGACCTAGAAATCCATTCCATCATGGATCGTCGTGGCGGCTTCTTCTTCACGCTCCCAGCCCACCACTGGGAATTGGAGGAGGTGCTCTATTTCGCGCTGTGAGCTAGTGAAGCTCCAAGCGGGGATTTCTCCTCCGGCCTTCATAGCCCATCCGGGCGGACTGGTTACTTATCAAGGTGGGAGGCGGCGGAGGACACTCCAAGCCCCAATAAGGGGAGCAAGTATGCTTTGTCCCCTATCGATAAGGGACTCGGTTTCCAATACATCCGTTCCTCCACGAGCTCTGAAGTTCTCGGACTCCAGCTCCACCACCTCCGCCCGCCTCATCCTGCATATCGCGGAGCTCGTAGCTCTTTGTGAGCTATTCACAGGCATCGAGCCCCATTTTGCATTAATGGAAGAGGCTGTTTTGCCTTGTACCCGTTCTCACGGGGGTCCATATATCAAGTGGGCGGTGCGAAATATGGCGCATCACCGGACGGGTACCTATCCGGTACTCCCAAGAAGCGTCGAATCTGGCCCTCGGGTGGTTTTATATAGGAGGCGCTCGCTGCCGGACCAGTCCGGATCGGCCTCCGGAGTTTAGTCTTGCTCTCTTGAAAGCGCCTCGGTGGCGCCCATGAGCCCCGATCGGAGGAAGACAAGGCGTCCATTACTTGATGGGCGGATAAGATTAATGGCTCATTCGGCTTGACCATGATCGAGTCATGGCCACATGTATCAGCGAGGGGTACAACCTTTGCTGTCTGAGAGGCCACCCATGTGGGATTTCAGCGGGAAGACAATGCCACCGGCGCGGCGCAAAGGGCGGATTCGACCGAGGATCGATAAATATCTGTCCGGCCTGTACAAGGGGAGAAGGAGGACTTCCTTGAGCGAACCCTTTGAATGGGTTTTCCATGATCAACCCTAGAGGATGGGTAAGTGAACACCTCGAAGGGCTCAACCCATGCTTTGAAGTTTAAGCTTATTGCATTATGTCTTGGCGCGGGATCTCGCGGACTTTGGAGGACATGGTGAGTCCTACTCCATGACCCGAGGATCGAAGGATCCTGGATCCGACCTCGAAGAGGACCCGGACATCGAGGTGGAGCTGATCGGCGGGTGTTTCACCAGCTTAGCATTGATAATGCCTTGGTTGCCATTACGGCGGACTACCGGACTAAGTCCGGCTTCCCAGTGACCGTGACGAAGTCCGGACACCATTATCTTCTTCTGTCCATTTCTAACCCTCATGAGCAGCGGTATTTTGCGGGAAGTGCCTTTATGGCAGGAAGCGAGCCAGCGGCTGGCTAACGGAGGCGATCCGGACCAGCCAAGCGGAAAAAAGTGCGGTCTGGCGGAAGCGTCGCCGCAAAAGGTATAGCTCGTATTTGAATTTTGAGCAATGTTCGAGAAGCGTCGAGTGCTCATGATCTTTGTAGGAGAAAAAGCGCTCGCCCGGACTGCGGCGCGGAATTGCCGATCCGACCAACACCGGCGAGCTCGGCGCCCGGCACGGAGGAGAGGGAAGCGCAAAACGCGAGCGGATCCTTCTCCAGCGGAGGATACCGAACAGACTATCCGCCACCAAGTCTCGGTGGAGGCGCCATGAACCATAGGCGCCGCCGACAGTTTTAAGTGAAGCGTGCTTTTCCCGAGGCCTTGGATGCCTTTACGCAGGGGACACGCATCTCGTGCCGCTCAAAATGGTTTTACGAGCCGCGGGCGGTATGTGAAAGACACAGGTAAGGGAATTTCAATGGTTGTATATACTAGTAGCCCCGAGACTTAAAGTAGTTATGCTAACTGATTTAAGGATCATTTGAAAATCTGAGCACTTACCGAGAAGAACGCCCGGCTGTCTCGGGGCTGCAAGATTACAAGGCCCAACTTGAGGCGCACTTGCTGCCGCAGGAGGAGCATAAAGACCCCTCCTGGTAACACATTTTATTAATAAATATAAGCATTGTGCGGCGTGCACTTGAGTCTAATAATGACATTGCAGTACCGCGGAGACAAGATCCAGACAGACAAGCATTCTGCGCTTGACTAAAGGCAGCGAGTGTGCGGAATAGGGTTCAGAGGAAAGGAACAAGCTCCAGGATGCCAGCGCCAAGCTCGGAGAGAAGAGCTGAAAGGTGCTCGAGCCGAGCTGTCGGCTCCGTTAAGGAGAATCAGCGGCCGTCACGGCATTTATAGTAAGTGCTTGGCGAACTTTTTGCAAAGAAGAGTTGGCGAGGAAGTATTTTGACATGATATGTCTTGTAGGTATACTCACGGGTGCGTCCTGCGGAGGAGATGCCCATATCAGCGGGTGATCAACTTCGAACTGTTGCAGCTACTCGAACTAGTTCGGCGAGCAATGGCGGCGTCGTTCGGCTTTATGGCCATCCCTCACCCTACCCGAGGGCCTCGGGAGCTTCGGAGCTGCGAAGTCTTGGCAGCGCTTCCGTTTAATGGAAGATTCGGCTTGCCGTCAAGGTGCCGAGGAGGCTTGGGCCATGGTGAAGGCAGCGGTACAAGAAGGCGGATCCCAACCACATGGCGAAGTTGGACGGTGGGGCCCGACGGGAAGGAGATCCTGTGAGTTTAGTATCTGACCAAGTAGAGTTGGCTGCCAAATTTTCCCAACGGGACTGTAAACTAGACAGCCTGTTAGACGGGATTGAGGAGGAATACAATCAATAAATTTGAAAATGTATGTTATCCTTTAAATGCCTTCTAGCCGAATTGTAGATCGTTTGTCTTTGCCGACCTTTTCGCTTGAACCTCGGGACCCTAGAGTCCGGAGTGTATCCGAATACCTTTTTGGTTAAGAAACAACCACGGTATGCATGGAGACCAGGCGTAGGGGTCATTAGTGCTTTATCAGACAAGTGCCCAACTAGTTATGTTATATTACATGGTTAGTAAGAAACATCTTCCAGGGAGAATAGTTCCGTTAAGGGTTCCTTTCCCTGGGAGGCATGCCCTAAAGTGCATGTCCGGACTGCGAAAAAAGCAGAAAAACATCTGGGGGCAGAAAAATAAGTAGGTAAAAAGTCATCTTTCAAGTCACCGACCGAATATTCCCTTAAGAACGCTAGCTTTCGACTTCACCCAGTATGAGGTACACATCCGGCTGACCCGGCAGTAACAATCGCAGAGGTGCTCCCTTTACCTCCTAGCCGAACAATCGGGAGCGTGGGGGTAAGCACAGAGGCGAGCAACCCAGCTTGGCCAAAACTTAAGTCATATCGATGCATATAATGGCGAGTAAAAGGTACATGTGGAAGCTTGACACATGTGTTGGGTATGAAACCCGTATAGTTAAGCTTACGTAAAAAGCCCCGGGAATAATGAGTGCGGATGGCACATCATGCTTATGCAAAAAGATCTTGAAAATAGGCCTGTAAGGGCTTTTAAATAAAAAGGCACAAAAGAGAAATGAAAGACAGCGAAGTGTAAAAGTTTGGACTGGGAAGGGGCGAACTCTTAGTCGGCGCTAGGCATAAAATCGTCGAGGCGGGCTGCGTTCCATGGGTTCGGCTCGAGTCGGTTATCGGCGCATTTCATAGGCGGTATGCTCCACGGTCAGGACTTGATCGATAATGAAGGACCCTCCCATTTGGGCTTGAGCTTGTCCTTTTTCTTGTCCGTGAGCGTAGAACTAGTTCGCCAACATTGTAGGTTGGCCCGTGCTTCTCTGCTTTGATATCTTGAACTGCTGGCGATAAAATCGGAGCGAGCCTTGGCGGCGTCACGTTCTTCCTCAATGTGTCCAAGTTGTCCTGCCGATCAAGCTCGGCCTCTCTTTCCTCATACATGCGCTTTTCGAGGTGAGTCATGAATAATGTCCTGAGGCAAGACTGCCTCTGCGCCGTATACCATAAAAATGGTGTGAATCCGGTAGTACGGTTAGGCGTTGTCTGCAGCCCCCAGAGTACGGAGTCGAGCTCCTCGACCCATTGTGCGTCGGATTTAGTAAGTGACCTCACTTGTCTAGGTTTGATGCCGCTCATTATTAGACCATTTGCTCTTTTCACTTGACCGTTGGTTTGAGGGTGATAGACTGAAGCGTAGTCGAGCTTGATGCCCATATGTTTGCACCATGACTTAACCTCGTCGGCTGTGAAGTTCGTGCCGTTGTCGGTGAAGATCTTTGTGGGGACTCCGTAGCGGTGTACCACCACGATATAAAGTCTATCACTGGTCCGGACTCTGCCGTTTTGACCGGTTTGGCCTCTATCCATTTGGTGAATTTATCCATCATGACCAATAGGTACCTTTGCTTGTGGGTTCCCCCTTTAAGGGGTCCAACCATGTCAAGCCCCGGACATGACGACCGGGTAATGGGTATGGTTTTGAGGCGGTGGGTGGCATATGGCTCGATTAGCAAAGAGTGACAACCAACGCATCGTTGGACCAAGTCTGGCGTCTGCCCGGCCGTCGGCCAAAAAATCTGTCTGGAATGCCTTTCCTACAAGGGCCGGGCTGCTGCGTGGTGTCCGCCTAGTCCGGCATGAATTTCAGCCGGGAGGTTCCACCCTTCTTCTTGGAGATACACCTCGAAGGACTCGGTGGTACTTTTCTTATAAAGTTCTCCCTCATGGACCTTGTAGGCCTTGATCGCGGACTATCGGCGGGCCTCATTTTGGTCTTCGGAAGTTCTGCCTAAGTAAGTAGGCTAGGAAAGGTTACATCCTTGGCGATTCTGCCATTATGGCGTGGGCTGAGGGTGTTATGTCATCTGCCGAATCACCGGTTGGTGCGGTTTTCTCGGTTTGTCACTACGGGCTCCTCTTCCCATAATGCGGATGGCTTGAAGAGCCGTTCGAGGAAGATATTAGGAGGGGCGGCATCACGCTTCGCACCGATGAGTGCCGATCGTCGGCCGCTGGTTATTATCTCGAGCTATGTGATGGAATTCCAGTCCTTCAAACCGAGCTGACATTTTTAGGACAGCGTTGCGATATGCTGCCATTTTCGGATCCTTGGCGTCAAAGTCTCCATTTATTTGGGATATTTCAAGGTTTGAATCCCCGTGCACCTCTAGGCGTTGAATGCCCATGGAGACTGCCATCCGGAGACCATGTAACAGGGTCTCGTATTCGGCTGCATTGTTGGAGTCCGTGTACATTATTTGAAGTACATATTGGACTGTATCTCCGGTTGGGGACGTCAGTACGATGCCAGCCCCTAGTCCGGCCAACATTTTGGAGCCGTCGAAATGCATAGTCCAGTTGGAGTATGCGCCGTACTCTTTAGGGAGTTGACCGGTCCATTCGGCGAAGTCAGCCAAAACTTGTGACTTTATAGCTCGCCGAGGTTTGTAAGTTATGTCGAATGGTAAGAGCTCAATGGCCCATTTTGCAATCCTGCCCGTTGCGTCGCGGTTATTTATAATGTCATTGAGTGGTACCTCAGAGGCCACTGTTATCGAACACTCTTGGAAGTAGTGCCGGAGCTTTTGGGACGCCATGAACACCGCATATGCTATCTTCTCATAGTGCGGGTAACGGGATTTGCAGGGGGTTAACACAGTGGATACATAATACACTAGTTTTTGAAGAGGGAATTTATGCCCTTCTGTCACTCGTTCGACGACAAGGACCGAGCTTACAACTTGATGCGTTGCTGCGATGTATAACAACATTGGTTCACCGAGTGCGGCGCAGCCGGGACGGTTGTTGCCAATATGGCCTTTATTTCTTGAGTCGGCGGTGGCAGCATCCGTCCACTCAAAGTGTTGGTGCGCTGAGGAGGCGATAGAGAGCGGCGCTTTTATCCTAGGCGGGAGATAAAGCGGCTTAAAGGCTGCCCAGCGTCTGTTAATTTTGTATTTGTTTGAGGTCTTTTGGAATATCCAAGCTGTGTGAGCTCGGATTTTAGCGGATTGCTTCAATTCCTCTACGGATACAATGAAGCCCAATGACTTTCCGGTGATGCGCCGAAAGCGCATTTTCGGATTCACTTGATGTCATATGCTCGAGGTTGTCGAATGTGAACCTCAAATTGTCTACTAAAGTTTCGGCGTGTTTTGTTTTGACGACTACGTCGTCTCGTATCTCTCGATTGTTTTGCCGTCTGGGTGGCGGACATGTTTGAGTCATCTTGCTGATATGTTGCGCCGGCATTTTTAAGTCGAAGGGCATCGTGTTGAAGCGAGAATGGTCCATATGGAGTGATGAATGCCGTTGCGGCTTGGTGCCTTCCGCCATATTCATTTGATGATAGCGAGTATGTGTCCGGGAAGCAACGAATCGTGCCTGCTTTGTAGCATCAATAATTTGATCGATCTGGGGGAGAGGAAGGATCCTTTGGGCAAGCCTTATTGAGGTCTTTAAAATCGACACAGGCGCGAGGATTTATCCTTCTTTGGTACCATCACCAGGTTTGCTAGCGGTCCGGATGTTTGATATCTCTAATGAATCCGGCTTCCAATAGTTTGGCTAGCTCTTCTCCCATTACTGTCTTTTGGGTTGGAAAATCGTCGAAGAGCTGTTTGGTGGCTTAAATCCTTTAGGATGTTTAGGCTGTGTTACGCCAACTGCGTGGGATTCGGGCATGTCGAAGGATGCGAGCGAAGATATCCCAATTTTCGAAGGAATTCGCGCGATCTGGCGTCTCTTGAGGTTCAATTGTGCCCCGATGGAGCCGTCTTTGTTGGGTCCGTTGGATGGACCTGGAATTTTATTATTTTATCTCTGGTTTGAAGGAGGTGGACTTGGATCTTTTATCGAGTATCACATCGTCCTGTTCACCGTGAAGCGCTTGTGTGATGAGTTCTTCTGCCGCTAAGGCTTGGATAGTGCCTCGAGGGCTAGTGCGGCTGTCTTGTTTTCGGGTGAGTGCTATGTCGGATCACTAGCGAGAGTGATTATTCCGCTGGGCCGGGCATTTTGAGCTTCATGTACCCGTAATGAGTCTTGCTTGAAAAATTGTGAATGCCTCTCGTCCTAATATGGCGTGATACCCGCTGCTGAGCAGGGCCACACGGGCGTGACATCTTTGGATCTGTAATTGTCCGGAGGCGAACACCACATCGAGTGTGATTTTTCCGGTCTGGCGCTTCACGGCTAGGGATTATTCCTCTAAAGGTTGTCTTTGCTTCGCTCAATCGGCTCAATCGATTTCCATTTTTCGCAAATTTCCTCGTAAATGAGGTTTAGTCCGCTGCCGCCATCCATGAGGACTTTTGTCAGTCGAAAGCCGTCCACTATGGGACTGAGTACCAGTGCGGCTAGAGCTCTGGTTGTTTGGAATTTAGGCTCGTCGCTGGCGTTGAAGGTAATAGCTGTGTCGCTCCATGGATTTCTTTGTTGCTACTTGGTAGACTTGGCGAGTTTATGGATTATTCGCTTTCGCATATTGTTTGATCGAAGGTCTCAAGATATTGATACCGTCTTTGGTATTGTTGGAGTGGTTTCGGAGCTAAAAGCTCTTCGCCACTTTGGCCACTGCCGTAATATCAACATGCTCGAAGGCTATGTGTTGGGGCGGCCCCCTCGTACTATGAAGCTTACGGGGTCCATTGAGCCATCCCTCGAGTCAGTTCCGTTTCCCTTATTGGGTTTTGGTTTTTCATTTTTGCATCCGGGGCTGAGTGTAAGGCGCCCTTTTCTTCTGAATTTGGGTTTGGGGCGGATTATCCCAAAATTGATTTTCGGTTTTCGGAAGCTCTCCATCGCCTGATACTTCCGTACTCTGGATACGGATCGGTGAAGCGCGTAATTTTGCGGCGATCAATGGCGTTGAGTATTCCCTTGTCCGTGCGAGTTATTGCGAGAAGATTGATATTGCGTTTTCTCTTGGCGTCCTTTATCTGTCCATAACCGGGAGAATCGGCCCGATAGTGATGTCTTTGTTTCAGCGAGGCTCTTGCCGTATTAGAGATAGATCGCATATGTGCAGGCGGGTGGGTGGAATAAAATCCGGATCCTGCCCATCTTGGGGCTCAAAGGCGAGGGTTTCGAATTCGGAAGCTTGGTTTCTTGGACACAATCCAGCGAGTCCGGGCGATGCATGATTTTAAGTTCAATGCTCGATCGAAGTCCGTCCCTCATGGGGATCCGGCATGGAGGTTCGGGAATCCGGACTGAATTGTTTTCAACACACGCAAAGAGTTGCCGATTGCTCCTCTACCGCTGCGATGTGGTGGGTGGCACAGGGAGAGTTAATCTCCTCGGATCGGTTTTAAGCCCAATCTGTTTGTAGTCGTAGCGACTCCCGTGGCAGCGATCACGATCCAAGAGATCATTAACGGACGAGAGCTCTATTGGGTCCAAGCATTCGGCAGACTTTAGGGCTGGCGAAGATTGCTTCTAACGACTTGAAGTCATTGTCGAAGCGGCGGACGGACGGCGGTCATAAGAAAACCACCAAGCGGATAGTTTGGCGGCGGCTAAGGCCGCCGGTAAAAACACCGTCTTTGAAGGCGGGTGGAGGCATCCGCTCTATCGGTGGCGACACGGAGGAACTCTCAATGAAAGCACCAATGTCGGTGTCAAAACCGGCGGATCTCGGGTAGGGGGTCCCGGCTGTGCGTCTAGGCGGATGGTAACAGGAGGCGAGGACACGATGTTTTACCGAGTTGGGCCCTCTCGATGGAGGTAAAACCCTACGTCTGCTTGATTAATATTGATGATATGGGTAGTACAAGAGTGGATCTACCACGAGATCAAGGAGGCTAAACCCTAGAAGCTAGCCTATGGTATGATTTTTGTAATGTATGTTGTGTCCTACGGACTAAAGCCCTCCGTTTTATATAGACACGGAGGAGGCTAGGGTTACACAGAGTCGGTTACAATGGTAGGAGATCTACATATCCGTATTGCCAAGCTTGCCTTCCACGCCAAGGAAAGTCCCATCCGGACACGGGACGGAGTCTTCAATCTTGCATCATCGTAGTCTTGGAGTCCGGCGGATAATGATAGTCCGGCTGTCCGGAGACCCCCTAGTCCAGGACTCCCTCAGCGACCGTTGGCAATCGCCTGGAAGTAAGCCGTATTCGCATCACCCTTCAGGACCCAACGTTGAGCGCCCCAAAGGCGCCAATAGGCTTCCTCGTCAGTGTAAATCACAGAGAGCTGATCTTCGAGATCATAGCGGGAAAGCCACTCATCCGGGGAGAGGCCCACCGCGTTAGCCCGCAAGTCGAGTGCCTGGATCGCAGTGAGCAGTGCCTTCTTACGCTCCCTGGCGTCACGGCCCAGGTTGGCCCCCCAGCCCTTCATAAATTGCTGGCCACGCTTCGCACAGAAGTGCCACGTGTCAATAGCAGAAGGGGGCGAGGATGGGGGTGGGCCCGAGCTTCGATCCACCGAAAACAGACGGCGTCGGTAAACCCAGCTTGGGAAAGCCAGAAGGTCTCAAAGCGGAACCGAGGGGGTATCGGCGGACGCTCGTCCGCGGAGGAGAGGATCAAGGGGACATGGTCCGAGCCAATCCGGGTGATGGCGCGGAGGGAGGCTAGAGGGCACTGAAGGTCCCAGTCCGGGGAAACTAGGACCCTGTCCAGGACGGACAGGGTCGGGGAGGCTTGTGTGTTGGTCCAAGTAAAACGGGCCCCAACCCGATCTATCTCCCGGAGGGCGAGGTCGGCAATGAAGTCGTTAAACATGTCCATACGGGCAAAGCAGACATTGCCATTGTTCTTGTCCTCTGCAACGCGCAGCAGGTTGAAGTCGCCCCCGACAACCACGGGGAGGGAGGCGGCCGAGATTTTTCGGTGGAGCTCCTCCAAGAAGGAGGGCGATCGACTATGATCGGCCGGCCCATAGACAATGATGATCTCCCACTTGAAGTTGAGCGACCTCTCGAACAGCTCCATGCTGACGAAGAATTCGCCCCTATCCCCTGTTCAAGAATTCATCCGATTAACCAATTAACTTGCCGATTAATCCCTACTCGTATTGTCACCGAGTAGCCTATAAGCTGATAAATCATCCGATTAATTGATTAAATGGCCGATTAACTTGCTGATTAGCCGATTAATCCCCTACTCACCAGCCAACCGAGCAGCTACCAGTTAACGATTTCCTCAACAATGCCCCTATCCATGCTGCCCACCTCAAAGGTGGCATCCTTCACACCTAAAAGGATGCCACCCGAGTGGCCCGCGCTCCCACTAGAAGGGAGCCAGTGCCACGCAAATAGGTTGGAGCTTAGCCAATCAAGCTCAAGGAGAGCAAAATCGCGACGCATGGTCTCTTGCACCGCCACGATGTCAATGTGCTCATCGCGCATGTACTCCACTAACTGGCAGCGGCGGCCATCATGACCGAAGCCGCGGATGTTCCAGAAGAGGGCCCGCATTAAGGGGCCATTGGGGGGCTGCTTGACCCCAGAACTCTGGAAGCGCTAAGCGCACGAAGGGCCGCCGTACGGGAGCGGGTGCAACCCCGAATCTCCTGCACGGCCACCAAGGGAGGAGGGGCCGTCGGATGCGGCAAGGACGGAGAGGGAGGTCCCCCAGCCGTAGAGGCGGCTGGGGGAGCTAGCAGGGCTGCCCGGGCCTCCGCGAGCTTCCCATCGAGGACCTCACGGGCCCTGATGGCCGCGATCTGGGCAAGAGGGGGGCCAACTTCCCCACAGAAAATGATCGCGGAGTCGGAGGCCACTTTGGCAAGGTGCCCAGGAGGCCGACTCAAGCGAGAAAGAACAAGACAAGCAGAGAGGGGAATGGAGGCGACTGGCTCCGAGGTTCTGGCGGCAGCTGAGCTCCGCTTTGCTTTCGGGGATGGGCAACGCTGGGCTGCCCTCAGGGTGGGCCGCATCCAGCCGAGCACTCCGGCGAGAGGCCACCACCGGGGAGGAGGCCGACCGACCGCGACGGGAGTAGGCGGCGGACCGAGGAGGCGGGGGCTCGGCCGCTAGAGGGGTGATGATCCGGGTCGCCCCCCCCCAGGAGAAGACGGAGGCGAGGGCGGCAGACCCGGCCTAGCACAGCCGAGGAAGAGCTGGGCCGAAGGCGCTGGATCGGCCGGAGGCGAGGCGGTCTGAGGCCGGAGATGGTCTCGAGGCGATCCGCGGAGGCAGCGGGTCGGAGGGCCTCGAGCTGCAGGCGAGATGGTGACGGGGAGGCGGCCGAGCGGGGACCACCACAGGAGGCGTCCCCCAGCTGCGGGCGCCGCCGGAGAGTCGGAGAGCAGGTCGTGGGACCGCCCACCGGTCTAAGCGCAGTGGCGGAGGCAGGCGGGAGGCGCGGGAGGAGGCCGGGCAGACTACGGACCCACATGGAGATGTCGCTCCCCTCGGATGGCGACGCCTCGAGGCTTGGCGGGCCATGCACGGGCGAGCATCGGCTGGCGGCCCTTGCCCCATGCGCGAAGGGGCGAGTGGGAGGAGGGAGTCCTCGACGCCCTCCTCATCCCAGTGAAGCAGGAGGCGGTGGCGGCCGTGGTAGTCGCCGCCCGGCCCCGGTTGTCATCGGGGCGGACGTCGAGGCGGGGGACGCCGTGGTTGGGAGGCTCTGGGGCGATCCTGAGGTCGAAGCCCTGGTCGTTGAAGAAGACCCGGACCGAGGTGCGCAGCTTGGAGGAGTCGAGGCACTTGACCTTGACCCGCACCTCCTCCTCCTTGCACAGCGAGAGCTCGTCGACCACCACCACCTTGCCCAAGAGGCGACACATCTGGCAGATGACAAGCTCGGACCGCGCAATATCGGGGAGGACGGAGATGAGGATCCAGGCGGTGTCAAGGACAGCCACGGCCTGGGCGTCGAGCACCGGCTCGGATATCTCGACAACTAGCTGCTTGAGAGCGAGAGTGATCCGGCCACTACGCGTCGCGTAGCCGTAGCTGACGGAGTCGGGGAAGACGACGGAGAAGACGTGACCGACGGTGGGGGTGACCACCCAGTCCCACTGGTGCCGATAGAGGTGGTTGAGCTCAGCCTCGATCATTTCAGGGGATGCGACCCCATCAACAACAATGACAATCGCCTGAAGGGAGGGTGACGGTGGAGGGGCGTCCGGAACCTCGAGGTGGAAGAAACCCAACCTCTCGATCCCATGCCCATGCATCATGAGCTCCGAGACCACCGGTCTATCGAACCTGTAATGGCGGGGTGGCCGGGATCCTTGCAGAGGTAGCAACCTTTGGAGGTTGGCCGACGCAACACAGGAATGCCCATCACCCCCACAGTTGAAGCATGAGGGGCGAGGGAGACCGGAGACGGGGCCTGGAGCGGAGGAGGACCCCGGACCCAGCGAAGGTGGCACGGCCGAGTGTGAACACCACAGGCGCTTCTTTTTCTTGGCAGGTCCAGGGCGGCCACGGGTGGTGCCACCACCTTGGGCAGGCGCCGGGGCCGTGACCCCCGCGGAGGCCGCGTGCGGGGGGACATAGTGGCGAGTGTCCGGGGTCGGGAGGATTCCATCCCACGGACGAGGAGAGCTGGCCCGAGCCGGGTGGGCGGGGGATGGGGAACGGCCCCGCCGGTGGGATGGCGACGAGGAGCGCCGCCGGCGCGCCCGATCACCCGACACGCTACAAGGCGCACTGACAGCTTCGGTCATCCCGACGGGCGAGGGAGCAACGGCTGTCATGCAGCTCTCGGAGCTCGCGCCGGAGCTCCTCCTCGCGTCGTAGGGAGTTGGGGAGGGCGGGGCGGGTCGCGAGAGGCTCCCATATACTGCCGACCTTGGAGCCGCATCGTGCCACTCATGCAGCATGGCTGGCCTTGGCTGACGGGAGGGCGGGGGGCGGGGCAAGGAGCGGCAGGGGCAAGGGAGGCGGCTGGCGGACGGGGATGGGGGCGGGAGGCGCCGGGAGGCGAGGAGGGTGGGGAGGAGCAGGAGGCGGGTTGGAGGAAGGGAGAGGAGGAGGCGCCTTTGGATCGGGGAGGAATCCACACGGGGCGGATCGACCTAAGCTCCCACTGGGCCTAGGGCACGAGGCCCACCCTGGCCCGGGTCGACTGCAGTGCCCGACCCGGTGGGCAGCAGAAGCCCAGCAAGATGGGCCATGGCCCATCGGTCCGTCTTGGCTTGCCCAGCCATGACACCCAGCGCCAGGGAGATCGGGGTGGGAAACCCTACCGCGACGGCCACGGCAACACCGCCCGGCGCCGGACCAACAAGGGCCCGGGGAGAGGTCGGGCGTCCTCAGTAGTCTGCACATGGATCCGGAGGATCAAAGTGTGCGATAAACGGCGGAGCAAGCACAGCGGGCGACAAGTCGGGAGGAGGAGGAGAGGCGATGGGGGAAGGAGGGCTGGGCGGCCGGGCCCTACTGCCCGGCAAGCGCCAGAGGAGCGGGCGGTGCCCGATCGGGCCTTGACCACGCCTAAGCCGCGCATGGCGGCGGCGGGAGCCCCACGGCCGGGCCGCTCCTTGGAGAGGCGCCACCCGAGCCGGCTCTCGGGAGCCGACGAGGCGGCAGGCGCCCGCTGGCAGGCAAAGCCCCCTCACGTGGGGGCTGAGCTCGCCGGCGGCCAGCGGCAGCAGGCGGGGAGGCGAGAGGAGGAGGAGGGTGGGGGGAGGAGGGCGCATCCTCTGCCTTGATCCGCCAATGGAAGGGAAGGGGAGAGCGAGAGGGCGACAAGCTGGGGCAGCGACGAGGCAGCCAGAAGGGCATGAGGCGGCGGGGGGAAGGCGGGTGCTGGTGAAAGCCGAGGCGAGGCGCCAGGAGGTCGCCAGACGCCATCCCCTAGGATTCCTTTGGCTGTTACCTCCATGATCAAGTTAGGCGGGCGTTTTGTTTCACACATAAGGCAATATTATATTTGTGAGAAATAATCCTCAAATGTCATACACACAAAAATATGGCAATGTTTAATTGGACAAGTCAAGATGTGGCTAAGAATTTAAACATCCAGGATTAGTCAAGTTTGCCAAAAAAAATAGTGTGGCAAACTATCGAAAAGTTGTTTTGATGCACGGCATCTAGTGCTATGCTTATCTGCACCTCTCGTTTGCATGTAGATCTCCCAGCGCATTTATGAATCAATGTATATCAACGCAGCGTTTCCATTACAGCATGTAGTATATGGCTGGTATAGTGCACGGTTTGGCCCTGGATTCGTCTCCTCGCTGCAGCAAATGTTCCCCGATCCAGCTCCTTAGTAGGACGAATTCTGGCTCAGGTAGTAATTTGGACCAGTTCCTGGTACACATGCAGAACAAGTACCGAATCGGGGGGTGTGGTCACGACTGACAGAGATGCCGGCCAAATAGTTTGGCCCAACAATATCTGCCTCACCCATGCCGAGCACATAGTTATCATGCACATTTAAGTCGATTTTATTACTGCACCATAATCAGTCATTATTGCTTTTTTTATGCTGTAGTTGCCTCAGTTGACCAAGACAAAAATCGCCTGACGGCTTGGTTAAATATTAAGCACCCTATACTGCATGCAGTACTCCCTCCGTCCGGGTTTATTAAGCACCCTATACTGCATGCCCAATAAACCCGGACGGAGGGAGTACGTGCTAAATATGATTAGACAAGCAGTTATATATCCCACAGGATTAATAAAACTTCTATTTACTACTATTAGCCAGCGGTTGAGCTAGTTCCACTGTCAGCTGATAGTGACATCATTTAAGTAACCCTTAGTTTTGGCTATAGTAATACCCGAGGAACGAATGGGTCCAAGCCAAGTCTGCGTGGCCCGAAACATGTACCAGGTACTAGTTGGGCCACAACAAACGATGCATGCAAGGCGAACATGTGCCGGGTTTCACATCGGGTACGAGCGACCGTGGAACAAGTACCCGACGAAGGTGGGCAGTTGGACTGTAACTTGAGTTAGATGTACCACCTCCATGCAGTATAGGCCTCGCGTATTGCTGATATATTGGAGCGTGGGGCCCATTGGACCAATCACGATGCATGCAGCGCACGGCATGGATAAAGTGCGCCAATGCCGCCGTGCGCTGAAAGTCCGCTCCGGGCAAACTATAGCAAAGTTAGCCACCAATCAAACAAACTGTGATTTTTGTGCTTCAATTTTTTCTCTCTTCAAAGTATGACGACATGTGTCCAAAGACGATCTTTGGTTCTCACACAATGGCGGGGATTGGGGCGTCGATGAACATAGCAAAAAGAAAACCACATTTTTTCGTTTTTGAGAGGCACGGGCCGACCCTCCCTAAAAAGGAAAACAAGAAAACGTGTTTTGTTCCATTTTCGAGAGGCACGACCGTGCTTCTCGAGGAAGTAAACCCGTGCCTCTCGCAGAACAAAAAAAATAAACATTTCTTCGTTTCCGAGAGGCACGACTGTGCCTCTCGTGGAAACAAAGTCGTCCCTCTCGCGAAAGCGAGCCCGTGCCTCTTGCAAAAAAAAAATCATTTTCGAGAGGCACCATCGTGCCTCTCGCGGAAGCAAACTCGTGTCTTTCGCGGAAGGAAAATAAAAAAGAAAACGTTGGCTCTTGCGGAAGGGAAAAAAGAAAACGCTTTTCTTTGTTTCCGAGGGACGGCGCCTCTCCCGGAAGAAAATACGTGCCTCTCGCGGAAGGCAAGAAAAAAGAAAACGCGTCTTTGTTTCGTTTTCGAGAGGCACGGTCGTGCCTCTCATGAAAGGAAACCCCTACCTCTCGCGGAAGGAACAGAAAGGAAATGTGTTTTTTCGCACAAATTTTTTTGTCCAAAAGCTAAGAAAAACATGTGAAAAACAAAAAAAACATCTAAATATCCAAAAACGCGTGAAAAAAAATCCGGAAGAAACACCCAAAGCATGACATGTGACGGCGACTGAGAGCGCTCGGCTCATCCCCAAGCCTAAATGACCCTTTGGAGGCTCCCAAAGGAACGCTCATTCGTTAGTTGCTGCCAAACGCCTACTTCTGTCAACTTTGCGTTAGGAATTTGGAATCCTCACGCCACCTGTTCTGGAACTGCCCGGAGTCCGGGCGGGATTGGGCCGAGCTCGGGCAATGACACGGCTGCTCTGCGCTCTCCCCAACGGATCGCTGGCGCCATGCACGCTCAACCACGATCGTCCAGAGCATCTTGGAGCAAACCGCCCCCCAATGGCGACAGGGGGCGCGAACAATCTTGTTGTTGGCATGATGGTAAATCTGGCAAGAGAGAATCCAATGCACCTTCCGGCAACATCTTGTCGTGCGTGAGAGGCATCATCAGGCGCATCAGGGACAACATCGAGCTCTGGAGGATCACGGGAGCAACGTGCATTGAGAGCCCCTTCGGGGAACCCCCATGAGACATAAACCTTTCCTGTTCTAGGGTTTTGGCCGTGTGTGGAAAACCCTATGTCCCGATCCTAGGATCTTCACCACCATTCACTACTGGAATTCACTTCTTTGTCGTCCGCCATGGCGGACGGCAAAGGCACGGATCACGGACGGTAAACTCCTTTGTCGTCCACCAGCAGACGGCAAACTGTCCGTCTGAACACGTGCCAGCAAGGCCTTCTTTGTCGTCCGCTACCTGGAAACGGACGGCAAAGGATTGTGTCGTCCGCCGTTGGTGGCCAGCACACGGCAACCATTGTGGACGGCAGTGAGTGTTGGGGAACGTAGTAATTTCAAAAAAATTCCTACGCACACGCAAGATCATGGTGATGCATAGCAACGAGAGGGGAGAGTATTGTCCACGTACCCTCGTAGACCGTAAGCGGAAGCGTTATAACAACGCGGTTGATGTAGTCGTACGTCTTCATGATCCGACCGATCCAAGTACCGAACATACGACACCTCCGAGTTCAGCACACGTTCAGCTCGATGACGATCCCCGGACTCTGATCCAGCAAAGTGTCGGGGATGAGTTCCGTCAGCACGACGGCGTGGTGACAATGATGATGTTCTACCGGCGCAGGGCTTCACCTAAACTCCGCGATGATATGACCGAGGTGGAATATGGTGGAGGGGGGCACCGCACACGGCTAAGGAACAATCTTGAAGATCAACTTGTGTGTGTTAGGGTGCCCCCCTGCCCCTGTATATAAAGGAGCCAAGGGGAAGGGGGCAGCCGGGCAAGGAGGGCGCGCCAAAGGGGAGTCCTACTCCCACCGGGAGTAGGACTCCCTTCTTTCCTAGTTGGAGAAGGAGAAGGGGGAAGGAGGAGGAAGAGGGGAAAGAAAGGGGGGCGCCGCCCCCCTCTCCTTGTCCTATTCAGACTAGGGAGGGGAGGGAGCGCAGCCCACCTCTTGCCTCCTCTCCTCTTCTTCCTTAGGGCCCATGAAGGCCCAATAACCCCCGGGAGGGTTCCGGTAACCCCCCGGTACTCCGGTAAAATGCCGATTTCACCCGGAACACTTCCGATGTCCAAACATAGGCTTCTAATATATCAATCTTTATGTCTCGACCATTACGAGACTCCTCTCATGTCCGTGATCACATCCGGGACTCCGAACAAACTTCGGTCCATCAAAACTTATAAACTCATAATAAAACTGTCATCATAACGTTAAGCGTGCGGACCCTATGGGTTCGAGAACTATGTAGACATGAACTAGAACTATTCTCGGTCAACAACCAATAGCGGAACCTGAATGCTCATATTGGCTCCTACATATTCTACGAAGATCTTTATCGGTCAAACCGCATAACAACATACGTTGTTCCCTTTGTCATCGGTATGTTACTTGCCCGAGATTCGATCGTCGGTATCTCAATACCTAGTTCAATCTCGTTATCGGCAAGTCTCTTTACTCGTTACGTAATGCATCATCCCGCAACTAACTCATTAGTCACATTGCTTGCAAGGCTTATAGTGATGTGCATTACCGAGAGGGCCCAGAGATACCTCTCCGACAATCGGAGTGACAAAACCTAATCTCGAAATACGCCAACCCAACATGTACCTTTGGAGACACCTGTAGTACTCCTTTATAATCACCCAGTGAAAGCAATAGCAACATACTAAACGATCAAGTGCTAGGCTAACGGAATGGGTCATGTCAATCACATCATTCTCCTAATGATGTGATCCCATTAATCAAATGACAACACATGTCTATGGTTAGGAAACATAACCATGTTTGATTAATGAGCTAGTCAAGTAGAGGCATACTAGTGACTATATGTTTGTCTATGTATTCACACATGTATCATGTTTCCGGTTAATACAATTCTAGCATGAATAATAAACATTTATCATGATAGGAGGAAATAAATAATAACTTTATTATTGCCTCTAGGGCATATTTCCTTCAGTCTCCCACTTGCAATAGAGTCAATAATCTAGATTACACAGTAATGATTCTAACACCCATGGAGTCTTGGTGCTGATCATGTTTTGCTAGTGAAAGAGGCTTAGTCAACGGGTCTGCAACATTCAGATCCGTATGTATCTTGCAAATCTCTATGTCTCCCACCTGGACTTGGTCCCGGATGGAATTAAAGTGTCTCTTGATGTGCTTGGTCCTCTTGTGAAATCTGGATTCCTTTGCCAAGGCAATTGCACCAGTATTGTCACAGAAGATCTTCATTGGTCCCGATGCACTAGGTATGACACCTACATCGAAATGAACTCCTTCATCCAGACTCCTTCATTTCTTTGCTTCGAAGCTATTTGTGTACTCCGCTTCACATGTAGATCCCGCCACGACGCTTTGTTTAGAACTGCACCAACTTATAGCTCCACCGCTTAATAAAAACACGTATCCGGTTTGCGATTTAGAATCGTCGGATTAGTGTCAAAGCTTGCATCGACGTAACCATTTACGACTAGCTCTTTGTCACCTCCATATACGAGAAACATATCCTTAGTCCTTTTCGTATTTCAGATGTTCTTGATCGCTGTCCAGTTGATCCACTCGATTACTTGGTACCTTCTGCCAAGCTTATTGCTAAGCACACGTCAGGTCTGGTACACAGCATTGCATACATGATAGAGCCTATGGCTGAAGCATAGGGAACATCTTTCATTTTCTCTCTATCTTCTACTGTGGTCGGGCAGTGAGTCTGACTCAACTTCACACCTTGTAGTACGGGCAAGAACCCTTTCTTTGCCTGATCCATTTTGAACTTTTTCAAATTTTTATCAAGGTATGTGCTTTGTGGAAGTCCTATTAAGCGTCTTGATCTATCTCTATAAATCTTGATGCCCAATATGTAAGCAGCTTCACCGAGGTCTTTCATAGAAAAACTTTTATTCAAGTATCCCTTTATGCTATCCAGAAATTATATATCATTTCCAATTAATAATATGTCATCTACATATAATATCATAAATGCTATAGAGCTCCCACTCACTTTCTTGTAAATACAGGCTTCTCCAAAAGTCTGTATAAAACCATATGCTTTGATCACACTATCAAAGCATTTATTCCAACTCTGAGATGCTTGCACCAGTCCATAAATGGATTCTTTGGAGCTTGCACACTTTGTTAGCATCTTTTGGATCAACAAAACCTTTCGTTGCATCATATACAACTCTTCTTCCGTAAATCCATTCAAGAATGCAGTTTTGACATCCATTTGCCAAATTTCATAATCATAAAATGCAGCAATTGCTAACATGATTCGGACAGACTTAAGCATCGCCACGAGTGAGAAAGTGTCATCGTAGTCAACCCTTGAACTTGTCGAAAACCTTTCGCAACAAGTCGAGCTTTATAGATAGTTACATTACCATCGGCGTCGGTCTTCTTCTTAAAGATCCATTTATTCTCAATGGCTTGCCGATCATCGTGCAAGTCAACCAAAGTCCATACTTTTTCTCATACATGGATCCCATCTCAGATTTCATGGCCTCTCGCCATTTTGCGAATCTGGGCTCATCATCGCTTCCTCATAGTTCATAGGTTCATCATGGTCAAGTAACATGACTTCTAGAATAGGATTATCGTACCACTCAGTGCGGATCTTACTCTGTAGACCCACGAGTTCAAGAGAAACTTGATCCAAGTTTCATGATCAATATCATTAGCTTCCTCACTAATTGGTGTAGTTGTCATAGGAACCGGTTCTTGTGATGAACTACTTTCCAATAAGGGAGCATGTACAGTTACCTCATCAAGTTCTACTGTCCTCCCACTCACTTCTTTAGAGAGAAACTCCTTCTCTAGAAAGGATCTGAATTTAGCAACGAAAATCTTGCCCTCGGATCTGTGATAGAAGGTGTACCCAACAGTCTCTTTTGGGTATCCTGTGAAGACACATTTCCCCGATTTGGGTTCGAGCTTATCTGGTTGAAGTTTCTTCACATAAGCATCGCAGCCCCAAACTTTAAGAAACGACAACTTTGGTTTCTCGCCAAACCACAGTTCATGAGGTGTCGTCTCAACGGATTTTGATGGTGCCCTATTTAACGTGAATGCAGCCGTCTCTAAAGCATAACCCCAAAACGATAGCGGTAAATCAGTAAGAGACATCATAGATCGCACCATATCTAGTAAAGTACGATTACGACGTTCGAACACACCATTTCGTTGTGGTGTTCCGGGTGGCGTGAGTTGCGAAACTATTCCGCATTGTTTCAAATGTAAACCAAATTCGTAACTCAAATATTCTCCTCCATGATCAGATTGTAGAAATTTTATTTTCTTGTTACGATTATTTTCCACTTCACTCTGAAATTTTTTGAACTTTTCAAATGTTTCAGACTTGTGTTTCGTTAAGTAGATATACCCATATCTGCTTAAATCATCTGTGAAGGTGAGAAAATAACGATACCTGCCGCGAGCCTCAACATTCATTGGACCACAAACATCAGTATGTATGATTTCCAACAAATCAGTTGCTCGCTCCATAGTTCCAGAGAACGGCATTTTAGTCATCTTGCCCATGAGGCACGGTTCACAAGTACCAAGTGATTCAAAATCAAGTGATTCCAAAAGCCCATCAGTATGGAGTCTCTTCATGCGCTTTATACCGATATGACCTAAATGGCAGTGCCACAAATAAGTTGCACTATCATTATCAACTCTGCATCTTTTGGCTTCAGCATTATGAATATGTGTATCACTACTATCGAGATTCAATAAAAATAGACCACTCTTCAAGGGTGCATGACCATAAAATATATTACTCATATAAATAGAACAAGCATTATTCTCTGACTTAAATGAATAACCGTCTCGCATCAAAAAAAATCCAGATATAATGTTCATGCTCAACGCTGGCACCAAATAACAATTATTTAGGTCTAAAACTAATCCCGATGATAGATGTAGAGGTAGCGTGCCGACCGCGATCACATCGACTTTGGAACCATTTCCCACGCGCATCGTCACCTCGTCCTTAGCCAATCTTCGCTAATCCGTAGTCCTGTTTCGAGTTGCAAATATTAGCAATGTAACCAAGATATCAAACCTGTGTACTATCTGCGAGCATTAGTAAGGTACACATCAATAACATGTATATCACATATACCTTTGTTCACTTTGCCATCCTTCTTATCCGCCAAATACTTGGGGCAGTTCCGCTTCCGATGTCGATGCGCTTATAAGAGAAGCACTCGATCTCAAGCTTAGGTCCAGACTTGGGTTTCTTCTCTTGAGCAGCAACTTGTTTGCTGTTCTTTTTGAAGTTCCCCTTCTTCTTCCCTTTGCCCTTTTCTTGAAACTGGTGGTGTTGTTGACCATCAATACTTGATGCTCCTTCTTGATTTCTACCTCCGAGGCTTTTAGCATTGCGAAGAGCTCGGGAATAGTCTTGTCCATCCCTTGCATATTATAGTTCATCACGAAGCTCTTGTAGCTTGGTGGCAGTGATTGAAGAATTCTGTCAATGACACTATCATCGGGAAGATTAACTCCCAGTTGAATCAAGTGATTTATACCCAGACATTTTGAGTATGTGTTCACTGACAGAACTATTCTCCTCCATCTTGTAGCTATAGAACTTATTGGAGACATCATATCTCTCAATCCGGGCATTTGCTTGAAATATTAACTTCAACTCCTGGAACATCTCATATGCTCCATGATGTTCAAAACGTCGTTGAAGACCCGGTTCTAAGCCGTAAAGCATGGCACGCTGAACTATTGAGTAGTCATCAGCTTTGCTCGCCAAACATTCGAACGTCGTCGGTTGCATCAGAAGCAGTTCGCACCCAGCGGTGCTTCCAGACGTAATTCTTACGTGCAAAGCAATGAGGATAATCCTCGAGATTACGGACCCGATCCGTGTAATTGCTACCATCATCTTTCAACTTTGCTTTCTCAAGGAACGCATTAAAATTCAACAAAACAACAGCACGAGCCATCTATCTACAACAAACATAGACAAGCAAAATACTATCAGGTACTAAGTTCATGATAAATTTAAGTTCAATTAATCACATTACTTAAGAACTCCCACTTAGATTGATATCCCTCTAATCCTCTAAGTGATTACGTGATCCATATCAACTACGCCATGTCCGATCGTCACGTGAGATGGAGTAGTTTCAACGGTGAACATCAATATGTTGATCATATCTACTATATGATTCATGCTCGACCTTTCGGTCTCCGTGTTCCGAGGCCATATCTGTTATATGCTAGGCTCATCAAGTTTAACCTGAGTATTCCGCGTGTGCAACTGTTTTGCACCCGTTGTATTTGAACGTAGAACCTATCACACCCGATCATCACGTGGTGTCTCAAAGACGAAGAACTTTCATAACGGTGCATACTCAGGGAGAACACTTCTTGATAATTTTAGTGAGAGATCATCTTAAAATGCTACCGTCAATCAAAGCAAGATAAGATGCATAAAGGATAAACATCACATGCAATCAATATAAGTGATATGATATGGCCATCATCATCTTGTGCTTGTGATCTCCATCTTCAAAGCACCGTCGTGATCACCATCGTCACCGGCGCGACACCTTGATCTTCATTGTAGCATCGTTGTCGTTACGCCATCTATTGCTTCTACGACTATCGCTACCGCTTAGTGATAAAGTAAAGCAATTATGAGGCATTTGCATTTCATACAATAAAGCGACAACCATATGGCTCCTGCCGATTGCCGATAACCGGTTACAAAACATGATCATCTCATACAATAAAATATAGCATCACGTCTTGACCATATCACATCACAACATGCCCTGCAAAAACAAGTTAGACGTCCTCTACTTTGTTGTTGCAAATTTTACGTGGCTGCTACGGGCTGAGCAAGAACCGTTCTTACCTACGCATCAAAACCACAATGATAGTTCGTCAAGTTAGTGATGTTTTAACATTCGCAAGGACCGGGCGTAGCCACACTCGATTCCGCTAAAGTGAGATAGACAGACAGCCAGTCACCTTTAAGCACGAGTGCTTGTAACGGTGAAACCAGTCTCGCGTAAGCGTACGCGTAATGTCGGTCCGGGCCGCTTCATCTCACAATACCGCTGAGCCAAAGTATGACATGCTGGTAAGCAGTATGACTTGTATCGCCCACAACTCACTTGTGTTCTACTCGTGCATATGACATCTACGCATAAAACCAGGCTCGGATGCCACTGTTGAGGAACGTAGTAATTTCAAAAAAAATCCTACGCACACGCAAGATCATCGTGATGCATAGCAATGAGAGGGGAGAGGGTTGTCCACGTACCCTCGTAGACCATAAGCGGAAGCGTTATAACAACGCGGTTGATGTAGGCATACATCTTCATGATCCGACCGATCCAAGTACCGAACGTACGGCACCTCCGAGTTCAACACACGTTCAGCTCGATGACGATCCCCGGACTCCGATCCAGCAAAGTGTCGGGGATGAGTTCGTCACAAGACGGCGTGGTAGGCGATGATGATGTTCTACCGGTAGCGAGGCTTCGCCTAAACTCATGACGATATGACCGAGGTGGAATATGGTGGAGGGGGCACCGACACGGCTAAGGAACGATCTTGAAGATCAACGTGTGTTAGGGTGCCCCCGCCTGTGATATAAAGGAGCCAAGGGAAGGGGCGGCCGGCCAAGGAGGGCGCAGGGGGAGTCCTACTCCCACCTGGAGTAGGACTCCCTTCTTTCCTAGTTGGAGAAGGAGAAGGGGGAAGGAGGAGGAAGATGGGAAGGAAAGGGGGGCGCCGCCCCCCCTCCTTGTCCTATTTGGACTAGGGAGGGGAGGGGGCGCAGCCCACCTCTTTCCCCCTCTCCTCTTCTTCCTTAGGGCCCATGAAGGCCCAATAACCCCCGGGAGGGTTCCGGTAACCCCCCGGTACTCCGGTAAAATGCCGATTTCACCCGGAACACTTATGATGTCCAAACATAGGCTTCCAATATATCAATATTTATGTCTCGACCATTTCGAGACTCCTCGTCATGTCCGTGATCACATCCGGGACTCCGAACAAACTTCGGTCCATCAAAACTTTTAAACTCATAATAGAACTGTCATCATAACGTTAAGCGTGCGGACCCTACGGGTTCGAGAACTATGTAGACATGACCTAGAACTATTCTCGGTCAATAACCAATAGCGTAACCTGGATGCTCATATTGGCTCCTACATATTCTACGAAGATCTTTATCGGTCAAACCACATAACAACATACGTTGTTCCCTTTGTCATCGGTATGTTACTTGCCCGAGATTCGATCGTCGGTATCTCAATACCTAGTTCAATCTCGTTACCGGCAAGTCTCTTTACTCGTTACGTAATGCATCATCCCGCAACTAACTCATTAGTCACATTGCTTGCAAGGCTTGTAGTGATGTGCATTACCGAGAGGGCCCAGAGATACCTCTCCGACAATCGGAGTGACAAAACCTAATCTCGAAATACGCTAACCCAACATGTACCTTTGGAGACACCTGTAGTACTCCTTTATAATCACCCAGTTACGTTGTGACGTTTGGTAGTACCCAAAGTGTTCCTCCGTAAGCGGAGTTGCATAATCTCATAGTTACGAGAACATGTATAAGTCATGAAGAAAGCAATAGCAACATACTAAACGATCAAGTGCTAGGCTAACGGAATGGGTCATGTCAATCACATCATTCTCCTAATGATGTGATCCCATTAATCAAATGACAACACATGTCTATGGTTAGGAAACATAACCATCTTTGATTAATGAGCTAGTCAAGTAGAGGCATACTAGTGACTATATGTTTGTCTATGTATTCACACATGTATCATGTTTCCGGTTAATACAATTCTAGCATGAATAATAAACATTTACCATGATATGAGGAAATAAATAATAACTTTATTATTGCCTCTTGGGCATATTTCCTTCAGTGAGGTGGGGTGAGAGCCGTTAGGGGTTAACGGCGTGCTTTGCCGGCAGCCAGCAGACGGCAAAGAGGCTAAGGTTTTTGCCGTCCGCTAGCAGACGACAAAGTGCTCAAACATGCCAGTCCCAGAAGTCACAGGTATCTGCCACGTGGCATGTTTGCCGTCCGCTAGCTAACGGCAAAGTTCTTTGCCGTCAGCTAGCGGACGGCAAAGAACCTGTACAGCCCTGTTTTCAATTATATTCATTCAATTTGACAGCAATTCACAGATATACACAGATATACATATATACAAAACAAGCATATCCAACACACAAGTTTCATCATATATACATACATAACCAACACATATATAGTTCCATGCATCCTTACATATTACCAAAGTTTCACATTGTTCATCCAACACCGTTATCCATCCATCCAGATATAACAAGTTCCAAACATGCAAGTTCATTGATACAAAATAATAGCACAAATGGAAAAGAAGCACTCCATCCATGCAAGCTTCCGTGAATAAAATCAAATATGCAAAATGATAAACAAGATGTTAGAAGAAGAAGAAGACTATAAGAAGTAAGCATACTTAAGTAAAATGGAGCTAACCTAGAAGAAAATGAAGAAGAAGAAGAAGACTAGAAGAATACTAGAAGAAGAAGAAGAAGAAGAAGAAGAAGAAGAAGAAGAAGAAGATAACTTAGCATATTAGAGATAACTTAGCATATTAGAGCCAATTTAGGTAAAATGGAGCCAACCTAGCTAATTATGCCATCTTTGAGTGAACTAAGCATATTAGAGCTAACTTAGAGCTAACTTATGTCATTTTGGAGAAAAATAAGAAGAATAATAAGAAGAAGACTATAAGCTTATTATGTAGACTTGGTCATTTTGTTCTAACATAAGTAATTTTGGTCTTCTTCTTCTTTTTCTTCTTCTTCTTCTTCTTGTTCTCCTCCTCCTCCTCCTCCTCTTCTTCTTCCTTTCCCTCTTCTTCTTCCTTTACCTTTTTTCTTTTTCCTTTTTTTCCTTCTTCTTTTCTAATATGTAAACTATCTAAAACTATTTATTATCTAAAACTATATCTAATATCTACAACAGAAAAGAAAGAAACTGCAAAACGTGGCGGAACCCTAAATAAGAAACTATCTTCTTCTTCTTCTTCTTCTTCTTCTTCTTCTTCTTCTTCTTCTTCTTTTCTTTCTTCTTCTTCTTCTTTTCTTTCTTCTTCTCCCTCCTCCTCCTCCTCCTCCTTCTACTCTTCTTCTTCTTCTAAACTAAAACTAAAACAAATCTAAAATAAACTAAACTAAAAATAAAACTAAAACTAAAATGAAACCAAAACTAAAGTAAACTATAACTAAAACAGAAACTAAATTAACTAAAAAAATCTAAAATAAACTAAACTAAAAAAGAGGGAAAGATTACTCACGGTGGGTCGGGTGGTGGTGGTGTAGGGGAGGTCACATGGGTGGGGCGTGGCCATGTGGAGGAGGTCAGGCATGGAGGCAAGGCGGCGGTGGAGGGTCAATGGCGGGTGAGGCGGCGTCCGTGGAGGCGGCGTGCCGGTGGAGGGGTCCGGTGGAAGCGGCGTCGGTGGAGGGGCCACCGCGGGCGATGGGCGGGGGCGAGGGCGGCGGCGACGGTGGTCGACGAAGAAGAACGGTGATGACAAAGACCTTCTTTGCCATCAGCCAGTTCTTTGCCGTCTGTTTTATGTAAGGAGACGGAAAAGACCTTCTTTGCCGTCAGCCAGCTAGATTCCAATAGTGATTATTGTTTTCCCGCGGCTTTCTGCTATGATCAATGAAAATGCCAGCAATTGTTGGGTCTTTCAAAAAAAATTGTGTGCGCATGAATGGGCGGCGAGAGATGAATCAGTTGTTGGGCCTGAATACAAATATACTCCGAGCCTGAAGAACCATTTAACGACGGGGTTTTCTAAAAAAAATTAACAACAGGGACGAAACTAGCGGCATCGAAAAATGGCAGTTGTTTGTCTAAAAAAAATGGCAATCGTACGCACTCGTGTGTCACATTTCCAGCGCCGTAGGGCTGCAGACAGACGGACAGAACGATGGGTGAGCCGAAGCACTCCAGACCATCTACATTCGGGCGCCTCAAACCTGCCTCATACATTCCGGTGGACCATCAGGTCACTGCCCGGTCATGATTTTTCGACTTAAGCGCCAGACAGGCTTTTTAAACGGGTCTCAAACGCCCGGACTGATCGGTACCCCCATATCCAGCCAAATATGGGGCGGATATGGGGACGTCCGTGCACGCTTGCCACGTCAGTCTGACGGCGAGGTCCCACAGAAAACGCCCGGAAACCCGGCAGTCCGACAGACGTCACGTCCGTCGGCGCGGTGTGAACGCCGTGTGACGCCGCTCCGGCTCGCCACCCAAGACCAAATCCGGATATTTAAGCCAGTCGGCGTCCCGCAACCGTAACCCATCCACCTCCTCCCTCTCCCGCTCCGACGCTCTGCCCATGCTCCGGCACTCTGTCATGGTCCGGAGCAAGATCACCGTTATTCTGAAGCCGACGCCAGAGCACCTTCACGAGATCCAAGAGGAGATCCGGACGAGGCAAAGCCGCTACTTGCCTGCATCATCGGCAGTAAGCGCCTCCGGACTCACCGGAGCCGGAGGAGGAGGAGCATCCGGGGGAAGAGGAGGAGGAGATGGCTCCGATGGAGGTGGAGGAGGCGGAGCAGCAGGAGCCGGAGCTGCCGGGCTTCAACATGAAGCAAGCGGAGGCAGAGTTTGCCGTCACCCAGTCCGACAAGATGACGGAGCAGTTGGCCATCCTGGAGCCTATAGCCAATACAGCTGAGTCTATACAGGATGATGCCTATGTAGAGGCCAACCGGGCGTTCCTCTGACGAGAGCAGGCGGAGTCCGACGCGCTCTTTGCCGAACTCGACGCGGATATAGTGGCAGTGAGGCCGAAGCGGAGCAACCGAAGGTGCCGGAGGAGCCGGAGCTGCAGCTACCGCCCATGTTGCCGGAGACGAGTAACTAGGTGATCGACGTAGCACATAGGTTTCTTTTAGTTTGCATGTGTTTGTATGGATTTGAGAATCTAGTATAAGATGTAGGGCTGCAACTGTGAAAATTTGAGCCTGTGATGTTTGTGGGGCCGGATTTGGGACAAACTAGTCCACATAGGTGGTTCCCAAATATAGGTGTTCGTTGGCTATAAGAAAGTGACATGTCAGCCATAGCCAATATATACAGCAATTAACTATAAGTATGTGTTATTTTATTAATACATGGTTCATCTTCCACTCTCACACAGTGTCTAGGAGCACGTACTATAGCTGGCTCTTGCATGATGAGAGTCCGCTTATATTCTCTCTCATATCCTCTCTCCTCCAGCTAAGCACTGAAATATTATTTTACTCCTTGTTGACTGTACATTATTCCCTCCGTCCCAAAATTCTTGTCTTAGATTTGTCTAAATGCAGATGTATCAACTCACGTTTTAGTATTAGATACATCCGTATCTAGACAAATTTAAGACAATAATTTTGGGACGGAGGGAGTATTATATTTGCTTTAACAGTTGAGTGCGATCAACGGGAAATCGTTACCCACGAGTCGCGCAATAGGAGAGGAGTGGTTTCTCTTTCCCCGCAGAAAACACATGGCCCAATGCTGGCCCTAATCTGACCTCCCGGTGCTTTCGCCATCAATCAAAGGAACTACTTGCATCTAATTTCTCCCTCCACGGAAAGCACATGGACATGGTTGATTATCCCTCTTGAGTAGTAGTACGTGCTCCAGCGGTACAATAGTTAGTGCCGGTCGTAATCTAATGCTGAGGAGATTAGGCCGGAGCTGTGGAAGATTATATGAATGGTTAACCGGCAGTAGTACGTAAAGTACGTAGCAGTTGGGTGGCGTCTCCGGGCTCCTGCGGGGAGAGGAGAGGAGAGGAGGAGCGATCGAAAGAGAATGCGACGTGGAGTATGATCGGGCGTGGATAAGATAACCTTGTTAAATCTGTCCACCGTCCACGGTGTGGCGCCATGTATGTATGCATGCTAGCCGTGGAGCCGTACGATGCACGTGGCCGTGCCGCCTCGTTTAACGACGAGGATAAGAAGGGGGGTTGTCAATCGATCGACGTGGCGCCCACGGCGCGAGCGAGCAGAGCAGCGGCGGGCGCCCCTTCGCAGGCAGCAAGGGCCACTGCTTCCCTGCGGTGATTCATCAGCAATCAAATAAACCCGGCACGGCTGAGGGGAGATGCGGCGGAGCGCTCGTTGGTTCTCCTGCCCGTCCACCCACGATCGCCTTTTCCATCAGCGATCCCCCGCCGCGGAGTACTGGTTTCCGGCAAAGCGATCGGTCCCCCCGCCCCCACGGACCCACGGTCCTCGGACGCCATCGCACGATCGAGATGCCAATGCCATGGCGCGGCGCCATCGATGGACCCGTCGCCGCGGGCGCACATAGATAGAGATACATCATGGCCTCACGTGAAGAGGCATATTGCACGCACTAGCCGCTTCTACTGACGGTAACAGTAGCAGGTTGACAGTAACAGTAGCAGGTGCCCGCTCCGGCCCCTTCCCGGTTGCGTGGCTGTGAGACTGCGCGCAACAGTGTGATGGGTGAAGGAGGCCGGCGGCGGAGCGCGCGCCATGAGCCGGCGCGTCGCTGCCACGGTGGTTTTTTCGTTCCAGTTGACGGTACTAGTAGCTAGGATTGGTTCGTCGACCGACTCGTCTCATCGAGCTAGCGTCAACTTCTCTCATCCTCCTCCAATGGGAGCACCAGGAACCGGAGGGGATCCGGTGACCCGAGCAGACGGATCGGCTGGCTAGGAATATCCTCTCCGATGCACTGTTGGTTGGTTGGTTGGTTGGCTGGCGCCCTCCTGTTGGCGCGAACCAGCAAACCCACCGGAAACCTAACCCCGAGGGTTGATTATCACACCCACATGCGTTGCACCTGCTTGCATCGCCGTCGCCTCAGGACAAGAAACCTACCGGAGTGCCTACATGCGTAGCTGCTCATCTCTGAACGCGGATCACCTAGCACCTCCAAACGCACGATCTCAAATTGTCCGGCCGCGTCTGTTTAAGAGTAAATGAACACAAATCACGGCCCATCACGCGGAGCAAACGAACAAACTTTGGTTTTGTATCTGGTTTAAACCTATTTCCTGTCCAAATTTGGACCGCGTTTGCGTCCAATTAGACACGCACGGACAAAGCGGGATGTGTGCCCTTGTCCTCCACTGGCCCATCCTGCGCGGACACAGACGCACCTTCCCCCCTCTCGCCATAGCCGCCGCCACCCATTTTCCCGTCAGCCTCTCTGTCTAGTCCAGCCGCCCAAAGCACGACCATCGGATTTGTGCTTCTCTTGGCCCGGCGGCCAACCGGTAGATCTGCGGCGGCGGGATTTAGCGCATCCAGCTGCCAGCGACTACACCTTGCCATGGATTAGCCGAGTACCAGACCACACAACCTGGCAATGTCTCTGCGCCTGTTGCAGGTATTGGTTCCGCCTCTAACCGCTCAGATCTATCCGTTGGCGGTCGCCGGCAAAGACACACCTGGCCATTGCCCGAGCTCACCGCTGGCCCAGCGGCTCGTCAGCTCACCGTTGCCGATCATAAAATGCGACGACTGCCCGCAGCAGGTCGTGCGCTGCGTTTATACCACGGAGAAGAAACAAAGAAAAACCACACAATAAAAACCGAACAAGAAACAGAATAAACCAAAGCAAACGAAAAAGGGAAAAACTGAAGAAACAAATGAAAAAAAACCGCTGAAGAAAAAAAAGAAAAGAAAAAGAAAAAGGGAGAAAACCGGCTTGACTCGCTTCAAATGGGATGTGCCCCCTTTACCTAACGTAAACTATACCGTGGCATGGTGGCGTGGTGGCTATGTGCGCTTGCTTCTTCCTGGAGAACCAGGGATGAATTCAGCGAGCGATCCCTTCCACCTTGCTGAATGCGATAAATAGTCGCCACACCGGGCAACATAACCGGCGCTCACGCGTAGGAATTTGTTGGCCAGCCCAACACAGTCTTCATGAGCGAGTGAGCCAGCGGCTGGGTGAGCGCCTTGTTCGATCGGCCTCCTGGTACAACCGGTCCGGCAGTTGACCACTAACGAGTCAAACGTTGACTTTTGAACAAATAAATTTTGTAGAAAAATCCGAAGAAATATCAAAAAATCATTAATTCAAAAATGTTCCTGGATTTCTAAAAAAGGTTTACGAACTTCAAAAGGTTCACCAATTTTGAAAAATAGTTCACAAACATGTAAAAAAGTTCATCTTTTTTGAAAATAAGTTCATCAATTTCTCAAAAAAAAAGTTATAAATTTTAAAAAAGTTCAAAATTTTGGAAAAAAATCATCATTTTTTGTAAAAAAAGTTGATGTTTTTTCTAAATCATCAATTTGGAAAAAAGGTCGTCAATTTTGAAGAAAAAGTTCACCGATTTAAAATCGCACCTTTAAGAAAAATAAATAATATTAAAAAAAGAAACGCAAACTGGAGAAAGAAAAAAAAGTTACTGTGCACTGAGTTGAAGTCATGAATCATGTTTCAAATATAAAAGGTCGTCAATATTGTGTTGAAGTCATGACTCATGTTCAGCACTGAGGGCTAACCCTCGGTCTGATTCCAAGCGAGCTTTCCACGTTAACTTTGATTTCATCAAATCAGTCGGTCTAGCTTCGACGAGTCGAGCTGTGCTTGTAGAAATACTACAGACTTATGGAAGTCTACCTATCATTCTAACTTGAACAAGATAAGAACATAAGTCACAAGATAGTAATACCATATTCTTCTTTACATGAAATTTCAATCGCTAGCGGCATCGTCCTACCTTAAAATTTCATTTACGTGACACTCATGTGTGAGACCACATGCTTGATTATGTTGTATTTAAGTCATCTTGTAGCACTTTGTGACCAATAACGTCACGGATATTATTTGGAAATGCTCTATCAAGAAATTCCCGAAAGCTTGCCATCCCACTACCCTTTTATGGTTGGACATACATTTGGTTGATATCTTTTCACCATACTTAGCATATTGATGGCCCCGTGTACTAATCACCCCGGTCCCCAGAAATCTCACGAACGGCCCTGGAGCCCGACCAGCACCTCGACGCCAGTGTTGCGGCGACGCACCACCACCTCCCAGCCTAACTGCCGTTGGAGCCGGACGTCCCAGCCGCCGAGAGCTCCATCGAAGCTTCCCACGAGCGGCTGACCTACACCGCCGCAGCCTTGAATGGGGGAGGAAAGGAAAGTCCCCACTGTCGCCCGCGTCGCACGGGCTTCGCCCGACGTACACCCCCCGATGGCGGTGAGGGGGAGGAGAGGATGAAGGGGCGGATCAAGGGCCCCCGTGACGCACGCGCGGGGCGCGTCGCGGGAGCGTGGGGAAGGGGGGACCATTCTATAGAGTGTCTTAGTCAAATCAGATGAACCTGGCTAGGATCATGCATGAAAACGTCTATATTCAGCGAACCACTTGTTCCTCGGTCTCAACTAGTAGGTATGGACATTGTAATTGTCATCATCAACAGAAAATACTATAGTACGTGACATGATCTTTGGAACAGGTGTTATTTTGATTAGCTGTCGTTAGACTGTGTATAATGCCGGAGCTGTACAACCAATGAACCATGCCAAGATCATGGGATTGTTCACGTTCAACGGATCACATGCTCCCAACAGTTTTTGCCCGTGCTCTCCACATTAGTTGAGGACCAGCTGAACTTTCTTTATTCATTGTAATTGTCACTACTACTAATTACTTAATGCATCAGACTTGAAAAAGACTTTCAGAACTAACTTCTAGCTGGCTTTCATGCATACGCCGTTGACTTTGGCGATTAATTATACTACTCATGTTTAGGAAACTGTTTACCAATATTCAAGAGAATGAATACTGCAACTGTAACTACCGCCCATCCTGTAATTTTTCCCATTTCAAACAAACATATAATTTTACGTGTGATCTATCTAGAAAAATATAGAACAATTTTTTGGATTTCATAAATGTACATTACAGAAACTAATGGCCAAAGTTGTATTATGAAGATCTTGTGATTATCAGAAGGCCCCAAGGGGTACTGAACATATGTGTCTGGTCGAATAAATCTATAAATCATGCACTCCCTCCGATCCATTTTACTTGCCGGCTTTTCGCTCAAATGGATGTACTAGTACTGAAATATGTCTAGATACATTTGCTTGAACAACAAGTAATATGGATCAGAGGGGGTACAATGTAATGCATGTGATGGTAAGCATAATTAAAGCACATAAGATATATATTTCACAACACCGTCAAGCATATATTAGTAAATCAAAAGGTATAATATTTTGTGTGCGTGCAGAAAGTCTATCAACAAACCTCGGTAATGTATAGAGAGTATCGTAGAACATCTTCTCTAAGAAGATAACGTGCAAGCCACTCGTATCTAAATCAAAAGATATTGCCTGACAGGAGAAGCCACTTCTTCTGGGACGCGGCTGTTCAGATCCCGAGCTCATATGAGCTCGGGTGAATAGTAAAAACAAAACAAATTTAAAAACAATTCAAAAATCTGTATTTGTTTTGTGTGAAACATTGACAAATGTTTAGATAGCTTGCAAAAATTCATCACCAGATGACATTCGTGGAAAATGTGGCAGAAAAAATGATGCTCCAAAAATGTTATTTTCAAACGCATTTTGGAGCATTGATGACCCTTGGATCAATTGTACGGATTGCAGTTTTTTCTATGTTAATTTTGTATATATTTGGTGACAATGTCTCAATTAATGATGGATGTGGCGTGCATGGAATAAAATCCCGCGGCTCGATCTTTTTTGTTAACGTGGCGTGGCTAACATAGCCAACACCAAGAAGCATGTGATGCCTTTTATCTCGCACAAGCTTTGGCATTGTCTTCCAACGATTCAACCTACAGGTGTTATTGGCGTCGATAGTGGCATGCGGTTTGTTTTGGTTAGTGGTTCCCACGATGGGATGTTTGGTTCCAAGCTGCAGTTTTCCACAACTCAAGTTAGGCAAGTTTGATCAAGTTAGATGGATGTTTGGTTTCAAGCTGCACTTGGCCACAAGTTTGATCAAGTTAGATGGATGTTTGATCAAGTTGCTCTTGTTGCTATGATCAGAGGCCTGAATAATTCATCCACGCACAGAAGCGTTGAGATTGGTAACATCTTTTAAGGGCAAATAAATATTAAAAATGTGCAGGCCCGAACAATTTTGAAATGTCATATTTTTTTTAAAAAAGTGAGAAAACTTTTTGAAAACTCTGGATACTTTAATAAGGAACAAACATTTATTTTTTGAAAACACAATCAATTTTGAGTGAACACTTTTTGAAACATAAACATTTTTTGAAAAAATGGGAACAAATTTTGAAAACTAAAGAATTTTTTAAAATGTTCGTGTAATTTAATAAAATGTTTATTTCCATTAAGAAAATGTAAAACATGCATTTGGCAAAATGTTACCATGTCACATTATTTAAAATAGGTTTGTGGAATTTCGTAAATCATTTGTGTTTAAAAAATACATTTGGTGTTTCAAAATTGTTTACAGTTTTTTGTCAAGAAATGCTACGAAATATTTCAAAAAAAATGTCAAGCTCATTATTTTTCCCTGCCGTAAGTTTTTTCACTCCTGATAGAAGACAAGTGGGTTCGTAAAAAATGTTTATTATCATTATAAAAATGAAAAAGGATTTATTATCATTAAAAGATGAAAAACAGAAGAAAACAAAGTAGAGCGAGCGTGCGATCGACTGTGCTAATGGGCTGGCCCAATTTGTCCTAATGTCCAGCCAGCCAGTCAACTATGCTTGCCACGTCAGCAAATAACAGCTAAACACCATCAAAGTTTAAAATAGACCGGCATCAGACAGTTTAGTGTGTTGATTTCCGGGATTGTAAGTTCGGGTTTAGTTCAGCTTTTGTCTACAAGTTTAAAGTTTGTTTCGGACTTTTTCCTTTAAAAAATGGCAATCGTACGCACGCGCTCGTGTCTCACATGTCCAGTGCGTCAGGGCCACACAGACCAAACGATGGTTGAGCCAAAGCAGCTGAAGGAAGGACAAACTGGTCCACGTATGCTTGATGGTTCCCAAAAATAGCTGTCGGTTAGATGCCATAACAGGGTGAGTGCGATCGATGGGAAATCGTTGCTCGCAAGTCGCAACAGGAGCGGTTTCTCTTCCCCCGCACAAAACACATGGCCCAATGCTGGCCCTAATCTGACCTCCCAGTGCTTTCGCCGTCAACCAAAGCTACCACTAGCCATTAGTACGAACGAGACGGCTCGCCAAGATAGATAGAAAACATGAGTGGCTTGGAAGTTGGAACTACTTATTACTCCACGGAAAGCACATGGCTGATTATCCTTCTTGAGGTCGTGCTCCAGCGGTACTTTAATAGCGCCGCCGGTCGTAATCTAATGGTGAGGAGGAGATTAGGCCGGAGCTGTGGAAGATTACATCGACGAACCGGTAGTAGTATACGTAGGAGCGGCTGGGTAGCGTCTCCGGGCTCCTGCGGGGCGAGGAGGAGGGGCGAGCGAGGGAAAGCGACGTGGATCATGATCGGTCGTGGATAGGATAATCTTGTTAAATCCGTCTACCTGCCGTCCGCGGTGGGGCGACGGAGCGTCTGGCCCCGGCAGCCGTACGAAGCACGTGGATAAGAAGAGGCGTTGTCGTGCGACGCGGCGCCCACGATGCGATGCAAGCACCCCTTGGCGCGCGGCAAGAGCCACTTCTTCTTCTCGGGGAAGTTCTACACTTCTACTGCAATGCAAGCTGGACGTGTTTGTGTAGCGATGCGTGCGATGGATGGATGATTGAAACATCATCTTCTTCTCTGGAAGCAGGGATGCATGGTGGTGGTGCTCCAGCTTGCTGAAGAAGCAGTGTCCAGTTTAAGTGCGTGTCTCGTCCCAGCATGCAGAAACCTTGTGTGGCATCACATGCAGAGATGCAACGAAATGTATGACTTTTTTGGTGTAGTTGGCTAAAAAAAGTCCTACATTTTGTTATAGAGGGAGTAGTAGTTAGTCTAATCCATGTTTATTATTATAGGATTAAATGCTAAACTGATACTCCCTTCGTAAAAATTAGGATACTCCCTCCATAAAGAAATATAAGTGTTTAGATCACTACAGTTATACATGACACTTTTACAGTGAGTGATACCCATGGTCAAGCTCTAGTGTTAGATGGAAGGAAAAGATTGCATGCATCGATAATTTATTGATCGTGTGCATGGCGCACATATATAGGTATAGGGTGGATCAGCCTCTACTTGTCTCCCAAGATATACAAATATCTGGGCGGATCCGGGACCCAGCCGGGGGCTGGGCCGGGCGTGGAGTTGAATCCTTCGTTGATCAGTAGCGTATTTCACATCTGTAGCGACATCAGAATCATCCCCAGAAGACACTGGGCCCCTGGCTTTGTCCAATCCTGGGTCCGCCCCTGCAAATATACAGAGGGAAGAGAGGAGGTATGATGGTATAAATACAAGATCCTAGTCCTATACATGCACAGACGATAACATATGTTCATGCCCCCCGCAGTCGAAGTGTCGCCGGAGACGCAAAGACTAGACCGAAACTCCTCAAAGACAAATGTCGGTAGCCCCTTTGTCATAACATCAGTGAACTGTTGAGCGGTGGGCACATGAAGAACCTGAACGCGCCCAAGCGCCACCTGTTCACGAACGAATTGAATGTCGAGCTCAATGTGCTTCGTTCGGCGATGATGACCATGATTAACAGAGAGGTAGACGGCGAAGACGTTATCGCAGTAGACGGTCGTGGCCTTGTGAATCTCACAAAGCAACTCCCGGAGCAGCCGACGAAGCCAAGAGCACTCAGCAACAACATTAGCCACTACGCGGTACTCCGCCACAGCACTCGAGCGAAAGACCGTGGGTTGTCGCTTGGACGACCACGAAATTAGCGAGGGCCCGAGGTAGACACAGTAGCCTGACGTAGAGCGGCGTGTGTCGGGGCAGCAAACCTAGTCGTCGGAGTAGGCGACAATGTCGGTGGAGGCAAAAGCTGTCAGTGTGAGTCCCAAGGTCATGGTACACCGTATGACCGGAGATGGAGGACGCGGGAAAATTCGTGGTGGCGGCTAGGGTTGTAGGGTGGGAGAGGGAGAGGGGGATAGTAGCGGCGACGAGAGGTGCAGGTGGTTGTAGGAAGGATATGGGGGTGGCGGCGGCAAGAGGCGGCGGCAGCGAGTTAGGGCGGAAGCGAGGAGAGGATCAACGTGCTAAACTGATACCATATTAGATGCAAGAAAACGGTTGCATGCATCTATAATTCATTGGTTGTGTGCATGGCGTACATATAGAAGTACAGGATGTACCGGACTCTATTTGTCTTCCGAGATATATAAATATACAGAGGTGAGAGAGGAGGTACGACGTATAAATACAAGACCCTAATCCTATACATATAGGACGATAACGTATACCACTGCCAATCTGGATCTGGACGGTAGTGTCATCCTGGTCTGGTCGTCAAGCTCGCCTGATGTATCGGATCCTTGCACGAGATCTGGCCGGTGATGATCGCAGCGCATGTTTCACACATTTGTCGAGTTTTACAGGACGAGACCGATAGAGCTAGCATTCTCTGGACTCTGTGGCCCAATGCTCAACCTCGCAACAGTGCAATAATGGCCAATATCGGTTCTGACAGTACACGTACTTTATTATTTTTTTGAAAAAAAAACTCAGAGCACACGTACCTGTCAGCTGGTATCTCTTCCTTCGGGAGCGGACGCTCGCTCGGTACTAGCTACACGCTGGTGGTGACAACGCATGCGCGCTGGTCCCAGGAGCATATGTCCTCCCGACATCGGGCGTACGGGATCCGATCGAGTGCGCTAGTACTGCACAGAAAAGGGCAGGGATTCATCATCAGGAATCAAATAAACCCGGCACGGTTCACGGGGGATGCGGCGGAGCGCTCGTTGGTTCTCTCCTGCCCGTCCCGTCCACCCGCGCGCATCGCCATCGCTTTTCCGCGGCGCCGAGGTGTCGCCGCGTCAGAGGCCTCGTGCTTCGTTCCTTCCTTCACCCCCTTTCCCGATGCGAATCCCTTCCTCCACGGGCGATCCCCCGGCGCGCGGTGGTGGTTTCCGGCAAAGCGACGGGGTCCCCGGACGTCATCGCACGATGGGGACGGCACGGCGCCGTCGATGGACCCGTCGGCACGGGCGCGGGTCGTGGCCTCACGTGACCAAAGCATATAATCACTGCCGCTGACAGTAACAGTAGCTAGCAGGTGGTTGCTCCGGCACCTTCCCGGTTGCGTTTGCGTGGCTGAGAGACCACGCTCAACAGTGTGCCGGCGCGGCGGCGGAGCGTGCGCCGTGAGCCGGGAATCTCCTCGGCGCGTCGCTCGCCGCCACAGTAGCTTTTCGTTCCAGTTGGGAGTGGGACGGAGTGGCTAGATCGGTTGGTTCGTCGACTCGTTTGATCCCCCGTCTCGTCGAGCAGAGGTCTTTGTTTGTTTCTAGGGTAGCGTCAACTCCTCCTCCCTTCCTCATCCAATGGGTGGGAGCCTTGCTTCAGCCCGAGCAGATTGATCGGAATATTCTCCCCGATGCACTGTTGGTCGGTTGGCGGCGCGGCCCTCCTGTTGGATCGTGGAGGTAGCAACTCTACGTGCGGCGCGAACCAGCCAAACCCACTGAAAACCCTCCGGAATGCGGAGGCACTGTTCTGGAGTGCCTATGTACGTAGCTGCCTCGGCCTAACTCAAAGCATATCCTGCCCAGAACTGAAGTCGTCGAGGCCACAGAGCATATCCGGAAAAGAGTTGCCATCACGGGAGGGGAGACCGGGCAGTCAGTAGCGGTACATGAGAAACCATTGCTAGCGAGGTCCACTGATAAAATATTGCGTGCTCTTGCCAGTAGGAGGTACTGCTACTACTATAGGAGTAGAGTACTTACCACTAGTGCTGGCGCTTTTGTATTATTCTTTTTATTTTCCTGGGAGAGTGGGTGATTAGCTTTGTGGTGATGTTACGCAGTGGGAGTACTATTTTTGTTTCCGGTGTGTTGGGTTGGGTTGGGGTGACCAGGGGCTGACGGATCCATCTTATCCGCCGCGCTGCCAAATCCAAAAGCGGCACGGCGCGACCCCAGAAGCGGAGCGGCTACTGGCTGCCGCGCGTCGGCATATTCCCACGCCCCATTCCATCGATCCTCCTGCGCTCCTCGCTTTGTTTAACATTAACAGTTTCCGCTCGCTCCGTCGGCCCGTCGCGCCCGACCCTTGATCCCGATCCCGGTCCCGGGCTCCCGCTCGCACGAGGAGGACGCGGCGCGGGCCCGACCTGTCTGTCTCTGTGCTGGACAGTTTCGCGCAGGGTGGTTATTACGTGCGGTTCACCAGGCCAAAACAGCTGAACGCGAGACCAACACCAACACACCACCACCTGTCACCTGTGCCTCACACGCCTGCTCGTCTGCCCAACAAGTTTCGGATAAGCCAAGAATTAACACTTCTTTTCGTGCCCGTTTCCGCGAAGACCAGGGACGTGTCGGGCATAATCACCGAGGCGAAATTTGTGCGCGACTGTCACTGCCAAATGTTAGCCAGGAGCAGACCATGGAGGAGAAAAAATCTGTGAAGAAACCGCAATACCCAAAATGTGCTCCTCAAACAGGCGCCTTCACATCACAAATTTGCCTACTCTATTTCATACAAACGCATGTAACCGACGTTGATCGTAGCAAATACGATGGAACATAGCATTTTCTTATGTCGCACGTCCACAAGGTTCATATAAAAAAAAGGCAGATCACAGCTAATTAAAACATAAATACTTTATTTAAAGCATACGGGGCGGCTGATTTCCCATTTCCTCGCCGGCCGCTTCACCGTGGGGTCTCGACGACTCTCCGCGGAGTAAGCATCCGCGGCGGGCGGCTGGTCGTCATCGTCGGTCATAGAGCCGCTCCCGTCGAAGCTGGAGGGCGACGAGTGGAACCACGTGAAGCGCCAGGTGGTGTGGTTTTGCTCTTCGCGAATCTCTTTGCCGCTGCCGCCTACTTGGACCGTGCCACATTGGTCGACTCTTCGAGCGCGTGACGGAGAGCCGCCGCTTTCTTGCAGGTCGGCGACATACGTACTTCTCCGCCAGGTGTAGGACCGACAGATAGCTAGGCAGAGCACCACGTCGTCGTCTTCGACGCGGAACTGGACGACCCGCAGCCATGCCTCGCTCCACCAGAAGATGACCTCCTTGCCATGCGGTAGGTGCGGCCCACCGTCTCCTGCTGCAGCCCACGCGACATAGGGTTTGGTGGTGCAGATACCAGCACCCAACGGCTACCATCAGGGGCCGGAGCTGGCGGAGACGGGCGCTGGTGCTCGCGCTTGCGCTGTTGCCTCGCGTCGATTGTAGAGATTGGGCAGGCCAGAGTTCTCCCGCCGCGGAAGAATAGCCGATGACCGTCGAGGAGGAGCTCCCGCCGCGGTCCATCATTGAGCGGCGGAGTGCAATGCGTAGTGCGGGGTCCTTCTCGTCGGATGCGCTCGACGTGTCCCCAATGGCGAGCCCCACCCAGCTGGTGTAGTCGGAGCCGGAGCTGCCATGGCGGAGGAGAGGAAGAGGATTGGATATCAAAATTGAATGAGACGGAGGGGAGTGGATAGAACGAGAGAAGTGAGTGGAGTGCGGTTTGGGACTAGGATTTCAGTCGGAATTACATTTTTGTGGGGGAGGTTGGTGGGGCCGACGTGGGGCGGAGGGACGTGGCAGCGGCGTCCGAGCTCATACCGTCCTCCCCATACAAGATATGGGCTGGATATGGGGTTATCGGACAACCTGGACATTTGGGTTGGGTTTGAGAAGGGTAGTTGGGTGACCAGATTTCCTCCGAGCACTAACCGAGTAGCCCGCCCGGGCGTTTGGGTGGGTTGGGGTACTCCCGTTGTAGATGCTCTGATGCTTCAAATTAAGAATGCTTAGTAGACGTGTTAAAAAAAAGAATGCTTAGTAGGCCGTCCGGCCGGTTGCCTCGTGCCTAAGCAACGAACGACACAATAATCAAATTCAAAACCGTCCAACGTACCACCACTAGAGCTTACTCCAAGTTTGCAGATATCCGTCCAAGATCCGACGAATAACCCAATTCAGCTTCTGCTACTGGACGTCCATGGCAGGCACAGCGATTAAAATAGCGCAAAAAAGAAAAGAAAAACACTATCCTACTCCTACCACAGTGTGCGCCACAATGGGCGAAGTACCGATGCACCGCACCGGGCTCAAACCCCAGACCAAAGCCGAATTGGCCACAGCCCCGCGCTCTTTTATTTGCGACCGACCGACCGACCGACCGAGCGAGCAGATGAATTTGACCCCATTTTTTTTTTTCATTTTCATTTTCTTTCAGAAAGAAAAGAAAAGAAAAGAAAAGAAAAGGGCTCGCACACTCGCGGGGCAGCAGATAAACTCGCACGCACGTATATAAAACCACTGTGGCCACCAGCATCCACAAAATTCTCTCTCTCCCTCGAAATCCCTCTCCCTCTTTCCATTTTCCTCCCCCTTTTCTCCCTCCCCCTCCCCCGAGGGGATCGATCGCGCGCGATTCACTTCCCCTCCCTCCCGAAATCCGCGAGCGACCGAGATCGCGGCGAGGCGGTAATGGCGGTGGAGGAGGTGGCCGAGAGCTGCGGCAGCCACGCGGCCGCGGCGGGCGGCGGCGGAGGCGGCGGTGGCGGGGCGGGGCGGGAAGGCGGGTCCTCGTCGCCGCCGGGCGCGGCGGGGGCGCAGTCCAGGAAGCAGCAGCAGCAGCACCACCACAAGCTGGAGGTCTACACCGAGGTGCTGGCGCGCCTCCACGCCGCCGAGGAGCGCGCCCCCGGCTTCGACGACGACCTCTGGAGCCACTTCAACCGCCTCCCCGCACGGTAACGCGCCCCTCCCCTCCTCCCCGTCCCTCCTCCTGCTGACGGCTGCGACGCGGCGGTGCTGATGACTGATGATTCTCGGTCTGGCGTTTCGGGTTTGTCTGCAGCTACGCGATGGATGTGAACGTGGAGAGGGCGGAGGACGTGCTCACGCACAAGCGCCTCCTCGAGCTGGCCAAGGATCCGGCGCAGCGCCCGGCCTTCGCCGTGCGGGCCGTGCAGGTGAGCCGTTCGTTCCTCCTTCCGACGGGCTTCTTCCCCTCGTGCTCGTGCGCTAGTTTAGGAATGCGATTCGGAGCGCCACTGATGTGATCGACCGCTGTAGATGACTCGAAATTCGTCTGTCCGGAGTTGTATTATATGGTCTGACTTATGTGCTGAGCATCCCTGGTTGGCTGCTCTCGGTGGGTTGGGGGTTCAGTTTTCTGCCCTTCAGATTTCCTTTTTATAATCATTCCATCCCATCACTACTCAAGCCTAGTCAATGACACTCATTCTCGGCGGTAACACGTCTTTCATCGTCCAGAAGAATGGGGACATTTTATAATTCTATTAAACTGGATTGCTATTCTTATCTAATGAAGGAATCGGCTCATTGGCACTTAGTATTACCACTTCCGGATACACCACTTGTTTATACTGTCAGCAGCACCAACTAAGAAGAAGCCTTATGGGAATCCCGTCACCACTGTATTTGAGATTTGAGAGTTGTTTGAATGGTCTAAATGCTAACACTGTCAGCAAGTATTTTTTTCCCGGTATTTACTTGACTGATGGAGAATCAAACTGTTAAAAATTGTCATACTATGAATGTGATGTTCAAAGAGTAGATGTAGGGTGGGGCCCTAGAGCATTTTTACAATGAGATAAAAAAAGCCTGAACGTTCCCTCTGAGCGTAGCATATTTTGATTGATTTTAACCACTTACTTACTTAGTGAAAGTTTAAGCTCTCCCATTATTAGCTGGCAGCACTGATGCATTCTTTTATTTCCAAGTTGTGCATTTCTTTTTTTTTAACTGCAAAAATAGTTGCTAACTTGCAGTCAGATGTGAAACTTCTATGCTGTTCATTGTCCTTATTTGAGTCTTGATTCATTAGGTATCTCCAATTGTTGATGGGAATCAGACTGATGCTGATTCACACACTGCAGGGGAGGAAGTTGCTTCAAGGCTGTTGAATAGGCAACAAAGGTACCTGTGCTTTTCCATCTGTTACTAAATATTTTTGCTGATTGGAAAATGTCTAGTACCTTTCTTATGCCATGCATTGCAAAATATACCTCTACCAGTGGTTCAATTTTCCTTCATTTCTAATATGTACAAGTTATGTTCAGCATCCACCCTCCTCCTGCTTTTGGTTCATCTACAAACCTTGAGGCCCTTGCGCTTGAAGCTAGTAAGTCGCAAGGCCAAGATCAAGATAGCACCTCAGATAATGTCCGATCTCTCTACAGGTAAGACTTTGCTAGTTACCTTTGCCTCTATTTTATCCTCATACAATAGTATTCTTGTTAGATCAGTATGTCGCTTGGTAGTTAACATATTACAAGTATATAATTATTGCATTTTCTCGTTCTGCAAGTGCTATTTCCTCTGCCGAGGACACTGATTTGATTGTATTTGTATGCCATACAGACCCATGCATGAAATCACGTTCTCTACCATTGACAAACCAAAGCTTCTCAGCGAGGTAAACAGGGATCTCTGTACATTTGTGGATTTTATTCGGGATATCTGTTTATATGTTCCTAGATCTTTTAACAATATAATTCATGATATCAAACTTGAATAAATACGAGTTCGCTGAATATGTGTGTTTCATCTATTTGTTTAGTGATGCCATGTTTTCTGATGCCCCCAGCTGACATGTCTGCTTGGTGAAATTGGTCTCAACATTCAAGAAGCACATGCATTTTCGACAAATGATGGCTACTCACTTGACGTGTTTGTTGTTGTTGGTTGGCATGCTGAGGTATTTTAGTACCTCATTTTGTCTTTATACCTATGATTTTGTGTTTCGTCGCTGTTTAGCATTTAATGATCTGTTCATTTATTTAGGAAACGGAGGATTTGATAGAAGAATTAAAAAAAGAAATCAGCAAGATTGAGGAGGTGAAACAGAGACACATATACTTCATTGCAATTTAGTTAGTCCCAGTTTCACATGCTTGTTTTCTTCATGCTCATATTTTGCTTTGGCTTGAATTGGGCAGACACAAGCATGGTCTACATCTCATTCATGGTCTTCTCCAGTTGAAAATATGCAGATCGTGGAGAACTCAACAGCCGATCATGTTGCTATACCTACAGATGGTGCCAGTGAATGGGAAATTGATATAAAACTACTCAATTTTGGGAATAAAGTAGCATCCGGATCATATGGCGATCTGTGAGTGTTCACTCCTGGCTATCATGAAAATTCATTTTGAGTTTTCATGCAGTCACGTAACTAACACGTTCTTTTGCCAGTTACCGGGGTACATATTGTAGTCAAGATGTAGCTATTAAAGTGCTCAAACCTGAGAGGGTAAATGTGGACATGCAGCGTGAATTTGCCCAGGAAGTTTATATTATGAGGTTTGTTACATCATATGCTCTGTTTTCCCAATATACGTTTAAGGCTTTTGCACATAAAGCTGTGTTCTCCCCCTCAGTGTATTTGCGTCGTCTCACTTAGTCCTGTTTCTTCTGTTATGCAATGAATATTTCATTCTTCGAAATGCTAGTCTCAATCTCTCAGATGCTAAGAAGATAAACATCTTATTCTGTCAGTTTTTTGCTTGCTTATTAACTAATGTCTCAGTCACACTTCAAGTTATGTATTACTATAGCTACATGTTAAAAGTATCAGCCTTATGAATCAGTTTCTTCCAGTAGTGCTTATCTGTGTTTTTCCATTTACCTTATAAGTTTATGAAGTATACATTGGAATTCAGGAAGGTTCGTCACAAGAATGTTGTGCAATTTATTGGTGCATGCACTAAACCCCCAAGGCTATGCATAGTCACAGGTATGATTAAACAAAGGCCTTTCCTTCTAAGTTTCCATTTTCCTATCGTGGTAGTAATAGTAACAACTGCTGAACCTGCATTTTCTTCACTTGTCCAGAATTTATGTCCGGTGGGAGCGTGTATGATTATCTCCATAAGCATAAAGGTATCTTCAAGCTCCCTGCCTTAGTTGGAGTCGCAATGGATGTGTCAAAAGGCATGAGCTACTTACACCAAAATAACATTATTCATCGGGATCTGAAAACCGCCAATCTTCTTATGGATGAAAACGGGGTAAGTATTGTCTACCTTCAATTATTCATGATGCATGCATCCTTGGAAATGATGTTCCACAAATCTTAGCCCAAACTACTAGATATGCCTTCACTTTATCAGATGTTCTTTACAAGAATAACAGTTGTTAAGTACCCCCCCTCCCTCAAAAAAAGTTCTTCACAAAATAAGAGGGATTCTACTATAACACAATGTTTATCTGTATTGTTGCTCTACCTAGTGAAATCTTGTTTGTGATTGATGAGTGGCTGGCCACTGGGAATTGAACCTCCTTCCTGGTTGGGAGTACATGTGATGAATGTGTTACTGCAACCCGTTAGTTCATTTAGTGCATGATATTGTAAGAAGAATTGGCTAAATTGTTCTTACTGATTGTTTCCTTCTACAGATGGTTAAGGTTGCTGATTTTGGCGTTGCACGTGTTAAAGTTCAGTCTGGAGTAATGACTGCAGAAACCGGGACATACCGTTGGATGGCCCCAGAGGTGATTTCTCTATCATTACTATGCCACTGTTATCACAACTTCGTTGTTATGTAATACCAATGCTAAATTCAAGCTGTAAAAAGCAGATACATGATCCATTAGAGGTTGCGGGCCTGAGTACCCAAGCTCTGAGTTCAGAGTGACAGTTTGACAGGGTAGGAAACACCTGTCCACCAACTTCTCGAAAAAAACCCCCACAGGGTTCAACAGTTGTGAACTTGTGACCCAAAGCATTTTGGTGCACCAGCAACCTACCAATGTTTTAGTTACAACCCTGGTAATACGGCACCATCGCACCACCCCAAGGATGGCTACTTGTGGAACCAAAATAGAAGTGATATCCTCTAAAAAAAATCTGTTACCAGAAGAAGGCTGCTAGACATAATTTTCCTTGGATATTCACCCATCAGATGGTAGTGTGTGGCAATGTAGCTGCAGTTGCATTGTTCTCATGTCCTTCATCTCCAACTCCTGAAGCTTTTTTTTCTTCAGTACTACGTGATTCAGGGTTGCTCTCTCACCTGGCCTCCAGTTGCCCATTGCTCCTCTCTAGTTGATTCAGTTTCAGAATTTGGCATACTGGCGTATATGTCTTGAGAAGCTGCTGTAAGCACCGCGAAAACATCAATTGCTAAAATGTAAATCATTCCTCGTTTTTCCACATTAACCATAGTGCAGATTTTTTTTTTCATATTTGCATCTTCAAATTTAGTGACTGACCCATCATTTGGACATTGATTCACCACTTACTAATTCTGGAAAGCTCACCTAACATTCTGAATCGCCTCACGAATGAGACGAGGCACTGCTCCGAGTTCATTTCAATGGCCGTGCTTGACATGTGGACAACATCGTATTGCTCCATATACTTGATAGAAGCAAGGGGATTATTTTGTTTCTTTATTATTTTTGGAACTAAATGGGAAGTTTCAATTTTAAACCTGTATTTAGTTCCCCACAACAACAAAAAACCCTGCGTTTAATCTTTGGAAAACGCTATCCTTCAGCCGGCTGATGCACGCACAACATCCGCCGCCTGCATAGCCGTCTGATTGATGTTGATCGTACTGGCCACAAGTTCCATGCAGCCTTTTTTTTTGCAACAAGCGTCTTGTTTCAGAAGGTTTGTGCAACAGAGATCTTCTTTCACAAAGAGAAAAACAGGATTGGTGCAACAAGCGTCTTGTTTCAGAAGGTTTGTGCAACAGAGATCTTTCACAAAGAGAAAAACGGGATTGGTGGTGAAGTTTTTTTTTCCGCAACAGGGTCTAGTTTCAGAAGGTGGTCTTGTCTCAGAAAGAAGAAGAAAAATGGTTCGAAGATGAATATTTTCTCTTCTACAACAGGGGTCTTGTTTCAGAAAGATAGCCCCGGTTGCAGAAAGCTCCGTAGGAGCGCCCGATGTTAGAGCGTACGAGGCCAAGCGTTGCAACATGATACATGTTTCAGAAACATAGCTCCGGTTGCAGAAATTGGCAGAGGAGTGCCCGGTGTGAGAGCTAGTCGCCGTTGTGCTGGAGTAGACAGTTGCTCGGGTGCTGGTTCAGAGGTGGCGCAACAACTCCGGCGGCTGGCCGCGCTCAGGCCATGGCGGGGCAGCGGTGCTGTCTCGGTGGAACTTTGCAACAAGGTCCTTGTTGCAAAGCCATAAGCGCAACAAGCTAGTTGTTGCAAAGGTCCTCAGTTGGCTCTTGGCTGGGACGGTAGATCGGACGGCTGTTTTGGGCGGCATCCGACGGCTGCCGAGGCGGCTGATCTTATCGGTTTATCACCCGGCGGACGTGTAGCACTGCCCTTAATCTTTAGCCAGCAAATTATTATTCATCGGCCGAGACTCTGTGCGAACTGCTGTCATTGGGAAATAAAATATCTTGCAGACTTGCATCCTCTTATTGTTTCCTCTATATCTTTTTGACACAATAAATTCATCTACCATTTTCTGTATCTTAATAGCGCAGTAGTGGTGAATTCAAGAAATAAAGGTCATCAGTGTAATAATAATTTTTTATTGATATATCACCTCACAAACTTTTATCTGGTATAGGTTATAGAACACAAGCCCTATGACCACAAGGCCGATGTTTTTAGTTTTGGAATTTTGTTGTGGGAACTGCTCACTGGGAAGGTACTTGCACTACCCTTCTGCCACTGTTAGTTCATTATGTTAGCTGCATTGTTTTGAAATGAGTTAGTAATTTGTTTATACACCTATTGCTTGCAGATTCCTTACGAGTATCTGACACCATTACAAGCAGCTGTAGGTGTGGTTCAGAAGGTAAAATTGCTTGTCATTTTTTCCACGGCTATTGTCTTCTTTGTTCTCGTTATGTTCAGACATGGATTCTTACTCAAAACTTATCATGTCCACCACATGGTGCCATGATAATGATCATATATGTTTTGGACCACTGTACTTCTTTGTGTTATGTTCAGACATGGACTGTTACTCAACTTTATCATATCCACCACAGTGCCATGATAATGTTCGTATATGTTTTGGACTACTGCACACAGATAGCATAACCTGTTTTGAGTTTCTTTTGTTCCATGATATCATGGGATTTCAAGATATGGTCAGTGTTAACATACTCCTAGGAAAATGTTTACCCACTTTGCCTGGTCAAAGACATTATAGTGAAACAGTAACATTCATCTAGTCATGTTTAACTCCGTGACTGCAGATAAACATATGTACCTTCTAATGGAAATATAAATGCGAAGATATAATTACATTATAGTACAACCTTATTAACACGTCAAGATTGCTTCTCAGGGATTGCGGCCTACAATACCAAAAAATGCGCATGCAAAGCTCACGGAGCTCCTTCAGAAGTGTTGGCAGCAGGATCCTGCTGAAAGGCCAGATTTCTCCGAAATATTAGAAGCTCTTAAGATAATAGCAGAGGAGGTTTGTGACTGATACTTCATGCCGACTTACTTCAGTGCATCGAGGTTTACGTTCTTACCGAAGCGATGGTGCAGGTTGGAGATGAGCACGACGGAAAGCACAAGGACAAAAGCCTGGGGGGATTCTTTTCGTCTCTGAGGGGGCGAGGACACTAAGGTGGCGCAGGTGTACATGGCTTGCAATCCATTTGGACGGGCCTGAGCGAAGATCAGCGCCTGTTTATCAGCATACCCAGTGCCAGTACATTGAGATGGACAGTGAACTGGGCCGGATGGCAACTTTTCAGCTGTAGTTCCACTCATCGGCCACAGCCAATAGCTTTTTTTTGTCTGGTTATTTACTTCCGGGTTCTGTTACATGTAACATAGGAAGAGAATGCTTGTGGACTGTACATTATTTAATCTGATTTTAACAGGCTGTAACTTGAACATGAAATAATAAGCCTAGCTTAGGGCATGCTGTGATTCTTTCAGTCGTGATTATCTTTCCACATCCTGTCCACAGCTTGAGTATCCGTCTCGAACGGTCTTGGCACGATAATACGGAGTGCATATTATGTTGATGCTCTTATCAAGTTCGTGTCCTGCTACCATCTTGTGAAATGGCAAGGCACATGCATGCCCAACCCTTCCCTGAACAAAGATGGCAAAGGCACATGCATGCCCAACTCTCCTCTGAACAAAGATGAGTCGGAGTTGGCTGCTTATTCGTGCCAAGATTTTTGTTCCTTGTGATGCTAAACTTGCATCACTAGGTTACTTTCCTGCCCTCCTTTGATGAAAGGGCCAAGAAATGAATAAAGTGGTGTCGGAAGCAGGCGACAACGCTTAGCTTTTACTGTTAAAAAAATCCTGCGGGGCCACTGTTTTTACCTAGTACTCCACGAATGAAACGCACCTGTTTTACACCCTTTGTTTGGATCAGTAAAACCATTTGGTTGTGTTTGTACTACTACTATCTTAAAACTGAGCGTTTGCTTCTTTTTACAAACTATAACTTCTGGTGGCCATGTAAAAAAAAAGAAAACTAATGGCGGCAATGATGTGTTTGTTTGCAGTTCCCTGACTGCATTGTCTGCACAAAAGGACATGTTGGATTTCGCAAGGAACTACTTTTTTTCTAGTTTTAGGATGTCACAGCAATTCCTAAAATGTGAAGTGCTAAAAGCTTCTCTATGGTGAATTTGTTGTAAAACATGATAAGAGGGCTAGATCCATGGCCTGCCTTTTGCCTTTTCTTTTTCCCTTTGTTTCCTTCTTGCCCCTCCTCAATATTCACTCATTTTGATCTGCTGCCCTACTGAATTGATTCCCTCGTTTGCTTTCCCACTTTAAGCATCTTGTCTTTGCTTCATCAGAGAGTCATGGAACCTATCATATTGGCCAGTGGATGGGTTAATACATATACTTCACCTCATTTCAGCACTGGTAACCTAGGCTCTGGCCACCATGGCAGGGCTTGGCATTGGAGCACCAATCGTGAAGGTGTATCATGAGAAATCTATAATCTTACCGGATGTGTCAAGGGTGCTTGCATGCCTGTATGAGAAGGAAATCGACTTTGGGAGAGAGACATTCTCCTCTTACAAGAGCCTACTCAGACTTCAGGTATGTGGTGTCCATAATTCTCAACTCTGCACGGAATTAACTGTTCAAGACCATAGGCAGTCTAATATCAGTTTCTAGCAAAACAGTTCAATACCATCATTACATTTTGTTCATGTGCACTCTACAGGCATCGAGCCATGTTCCAGTTCCATTCTATGATGGACCTAATAAATTCCTGGAAGGTAAGGTTTCAGATTTATGAAGTTCAATTAGCATTCCACTTTAGCCCTACATGTCTGGATGCTTATCCTTCTTTTCTACAGTTGAATGATCTTGCTAGTTAGCCTGCTACAAGGACATTTATTGGGCCTTAACTAGGAATCCGTATCAGAAATAAGTGAAAAATCTAGATAATCTGGCAAAACTTGTATTATCTGCTAAAACACACTAGTGTTTCTTGTCAAATTTTATTCTTGAGCCTTTTGGCATATGCAGGCTCCATTTTCAGTCACTCACCATACCATATCTCCTTCATTTTGCAATGGTAGTTAATCAATGTAGTTAGTACTTCCTGCTTGTCCCTAAAGACTCCCAAATAGTTTGTTCCAAAACAGCATTGTGAATTTTATGGACTTACACCACGCTGAAATAACTACGATCATGATTAACTTGCCATAAAAGCAGACTCCAGAAATATAGCTTCCATAAAAAGAATAGATAAGAGAAATTCACGTTATTTGGGGACGCGAATCAGCTAAACACTGTTATTTTCTTTTGATGTAATTTGTTCCATCATCTAAACACTAGTATTTTATTTTCGTGTAATTTATTCTTAGAAGCTAGACGACCGATTATGTTGTTGTTTTTACATTTTGTGTGACTAATATTATCCAATGACAAATTCTTCCATGGAAGATAAATCCTAGGTTTGCCATGGTTATGTGTTGATTGTAAGGGAAAACAATCCTTTAATTCATAAATAAAATTTGTAGGATGAATATTGTCACTGCTATATGTTCTTTGCGTTAATAGATAACAAAATTGAGCATTAGAACACTATGCAAGCTCCCCCATATATTGGCTGAGCCCACACTGAAAAATCTCATCAAGAACTTGAGATGAAAGCCATGTTATGTGGGGCTGGGTAAGAGCTTCCTTCCAAAACAAACTATAACAAACTAAAGGCACATCATAAATCATGTAAATATTCCAGTCTGTATATTTCAGTGCTTGTCAGGAGCTCATTATGAAACTGCAATCGTGCAAGCTTTTCTTAAATGGCTTTTTACAGTGGACAGTTATGGTTATTGGTGGAATTTCAGTCTTTTTTCTTTGTGTTGGGTAAGTTTAATGAATGTGTAAAGACTGTGATGTTTCTTCATGTGTAGATGGACTTTGATCATATGATTATTTAAGCTGTATAGACAATGATGTTTGATTAAGATATGTTGTCCATTTATGATTAAACTATGATGTCCTTTTGACCGATTAAGCTGTAAACTGTTAGCATTTCAGTCAAGATGGGAAATTGCTTCCTTTAAACTTGCCAACTGTGAAAAATATATATGCTGAATTGTGCCTGAAGAACGTTGGCTTTAGTACATGTTGCCATGCCAAGGACAGTGAGCGGGTTTTATCCAAATGAACACATAATTTTTCTCATGTTGTGTTTTTTTATCAACAATTCTCTTGTCCTAGATATGGTTGAAGGCACTCAAGCAATATATTTTAAATTATGTACCAGCATAAGTATATAACAAAAATAGAAGAGCAAATAAATGTTCCAACAGAGATATAATTATGTAAGATGTGATACGAAGTATTTAAGCTGAAATTTGATATAATGTTTCTTTCGACAGTTGATGTAATAATTGTCATACTATCTTTCTTATTAACACTAGGCGATAATTTTTGGCATGCTAATAGGTATAGGACTTTAGTGGGCCGAATATAAAACCAGCACACTTTGACACTCCAGAAGATCATGTTGTGACCCAAGGAGCCTGGCAGTTCTTGAGAGCACATACTTTCCATTGAGAGAGGGGATGCAACATGATCCAAGATGAACTGCTCCTCATACTTATTTCTCATAGTAGGTGGCACATAAAGTAGATCTGATGTCTATTTTGCCAGTAACAAGGAAATTTTATCATTAATATTGAAATATATATTTAAATTTCAACTGCTCTCGGGGTTCACGCTTTATCCTAGATTTTCTTATATTCCACTCTTCTGGCGCTTTTTTCTGTGCTATTGAAAAGAAGTCTTCATGAAAATGATTATTGGCTTATGCTTATTCAAAATTTATGTTTGTCTTCAATTCCAGAATCAAGAGAAATCTGCCGCCATATAGCAGAGACTTATGAAGATCACGGATACCCATTTCTCCTTGGGAAGGATTCCCTTGAGAGGGCTTCCATCGAGGAATGGCTACACCATGAAGAGCATAATTTCAACCCTCCGAGCAGATCCTTGTTCTGCCACTTGGCCTTTCCCGTTGCTGAAGAAGATGATGATATAGACTTGCAGACGAGAAAGCTAGAGGATGTTCTGGAAGTTTATGAGCAAAGGCTTGGTGACAGTGAATTCCTTGCTGGCAACAAGTTCACTCTTGCCGACCTAGTACACCTGCCAAACTCCTACCACATCACAAATTCTGAAAAGTTTCTGTACCTATATGATTCAAGAAAGAATGTGCAGAGGTGGTGGCATGCTATTTCTAGCCGGGGTTCTTGGCAGAAGGTGCTGAAGGTTATGCATGAGGTGGAGCGGCAGAACGAACAAGAGGAACTTGACAAGCAGCAGCAGCGCAAACAGGAAGAACTTGAGAAGCAGCAGCGGCGTCAGTGGCGGAGACAGCATCCTCCAACCAGCAGACCCCAGTTTCGTCTACACTCACGGGAGCAACCCAGCACAAAACCTCACACGATATTGGTTCCTCCCCCTGTTAGTATCATCGCAGAATCTCCCACGACTCCTCAAGCAGAGGAGCCTCATCCTACAGGAACTTCTCCTGATGAAACACCAGGCTCCTCAAGCCTAAGTATCCCTACTACTCATAAACCTTCAGATGTCCGAAGCAAACATACTACCATTTCTACTACACATGAAGAAACTCCACCAGCCTATGTCCAAAGTACTCCTAGAATTCCTAAAAAATCTACTATTCCTGTCGAAAGACGAATCAGCTTTTTTACCCCAGCTACCTCTCCTACCACTACTGAGAAGCCCTCAAGAACTGGCGCTGATAAGCCCAGAATTGGAGATGCCTCACTTCCTTCTGAAGCCACTGAAATAGACCTCCCTACTAAATCCAAACCAAGTTCATCCAAAAAAGCATCTAATAACCTTCATGCGTTTGATTTCTATGAGGCAAGCAGACATACTGATGAAGCAGAACCTTATACTGAACCCGCCTCACCAAAACCTTCAGAAATGCTGGACGAGATATCTGAAACTGATGGGCCCAGCAGTGCCATTGATCATGCTGAAACCAGTCCAAGATCAGCTAAAGAAGATTCTGACCGACTCAGGGCGTCAGGTTTCTGGACTGAGAACACAGCCCCCAATGCTGATACTCAGGATAAGAAATCAGTTCGATACACTGAGCGTACATCACAAAGACCTGTTGGAAATATTTCTAGCAGAGCTACTGACCAGAGAGTTGCATATACTTCTCCTGAGAAGCCCCATTCAACTGAATCTCATCAGAAACTGCAGTCTGAGCAGTGGCATGCTGCTGCAGCTGGGTTGAGCAACCTAAAGGGAGAAACTGATGATTTTATGCCTCCTACTCAACAAGCAAAACCTAGCAAAGATGTGGAAGATGTCTCATCACAAGATTCAGAACAAGCCAACACTCATCCTCTCGCACAAGAACCAGCGAGCATGGATGAGCAACTGGCTCAAGGACCGGAAAGGACAACTCGGACACCCTACACTGCTCAGAGAAGAGATGTTTCTTCTATGCCTTGGCAACGAGCTGCTGATGTTCAAGGAATTGCTAAGGAAGACGGAGCATCATCCAGAGGTGCTGTAAGGCCCCCTTATGCACGGAAGGATGCTGCGGAAGCAAGGTTCCCTGCTGACCGCAGAAAAGATGCTTCTCTCCCTAAGGGTGCACGAGATGACACTCAAGCTATTCCATTATATGATGATGATACCAACCAGGAAGCCAGAGAAACTGCATCTGCACCAAGGCGAACAAGAGCTCAAGATCCATATGATACCTCTGAAGGAACATCATCTAGATCACAACCTATCAGTGCTCCACATGATGCTGTTCCTCCGCCCAAGCAAGCAACATCTGAAGGCCCTTATGCACGAAAGGATGTTGTGGAAGCAAGAAGGTTCCGTGTTGACCACAGAAAAGATGTTCCTCTCCCGAAGCATGTACGAGATGACGCTCAAGCTACTCCATTATATGATGATGATGATACCAACCAGGAAGCCAGAGAAACTGCATCTGCACCAAGGCGAACAAGGGCTCAAGATCCATATTATACCTCTGAGGGAACATCATCTAGATCACAACCTGTCAATGCTCCACATGATGCTGTTCCTCCGCCCAAGCGAGCAACATCTGAAGGCCCTTATGCACGAAAGGATGTTGTAGAAGCAAGAAGGTTCCCTGCTGACCGCAGAAAAGATGCTCCTCTCCCGAAGCGTGTACAAGATGACACTCAAGCTACTCCATTATATGATGATGATGATACCAACCAGGAAGCCAGAGAAACTGCATCTGCACCAAGGCGAACAAGGGGTCAAGATCCATATGATACCTCTGAAGGAATAGGAACTTACCACTTTTCATCATCTAGACCACATCCTGTCAATACTCCACATGATGCTGTTCCTCCACCCAAGCAAGCAGCATCTGAAGGCTCTCAACGTGCAACCACACCATACCTAGCTGCTCAAGAGGTCTTCCAGCAGGGTAGGAAAAGTCCTGCATCAAGGCCAATAGTGCCTCATGATGCCCAAGGCAGCACTGAAGAAGAAGAGACTGTGGAATCATCATCCAAAGCACATCCATTGGATTCTCATCTGGCTGATGTTCGTCCACCTAACCAATTTTCGGATGAAGATGGTTATGGTGCAATGACACCATTGCAAACAGGAGATACAGATGGTCCATATAATGAGAAGCGAGATAGAGGCGCTGCTGCTCCAAAGCGGATGATGTCTCCAGATGCCTTTGAAGAAACGAAGATGACTGATTCTGCATCATTTGAAGCACAAACACCAGATCATCGGCAAGCTGATGCTCCTCCACAAAAGCAACGGCCAACTGAAGATCCTCAAACTATTGCTTCACCATCCAAGAAAAGATATTCTGATGATGAAGATACGGCCAAACAAGCTAAGCATGCTCATCAGAAACTGCAGTCTGAGCAGTGGCATGCTGCTACAACTGGTTTGAGTAACCTAAAGGGAGAAACTGATGATTTTATGCCTCCTACTCAACAAGAAAAACCTAGCAAAGATGTGCAACATATCTCATCACAAGATGCAGAACAAGCAAACACTCGGCCTCTTGCACAAGAACCAGTAGGCATGGATGGACAACTGGTGCAAGGACCAGAAAGGACAGCTCGAACATCCCCAACAAGATATCCAAGAGCTGAAGAAACCAGCAAACAACCTAGAGCCCCTGCTTCTATACCAACACATATAGCAGCTCAAGATGCTAGGGATGTCTTTAGAGAGTCAAAGGTTGCTGATTCCACACCATTGCAAAAGAGATACCCTGATGCCAAAGATGTCGCCAAGAAATCAAAAGTTACCTTTGAAGAAACAAAACATTCTGATTCCGCACCATCACGAGGGCAACCTTTGGATTCTCAGAGAGCTGATGCTCCATCATGGAAGAAAGAAGCTGCTGATGCTCCATCACGAGGGCAACCTTTCTATTCTCAGAGAGCTGGTTCTCCATCATGGAAGAAAGAAGCAACTGAAGATCCTCGTTCAACTGCACCAGTCAAAAAGAGACACTCCGATGTTGAAGACACCACCAAACAATCTAGGGATAATGGTTTTAAGCCAAGGCAAATTGTGGGTCAAGATGCTCAAGGCACCTACAAAGAAACAAAGCCCAGTGATCCTGTGTCGTATAGAGAACAACAATCTTCAGATACTTGGCAAGCTGCGCCCACTCTAAGAGAGAAAATAACAACTGAAGGTGGTCCCAGTGTGACCCCACCATCTAAAAGAAGGTCTCCAAGTGATGAAGACACCATCAAGCAACCTAGGGGCACTGCTCCAGCACCTAGGCGGACAACTTCTCATGATGCTAATGTGACATTTCAAGATTCAAAGCCTGCTGATTCCATGTCATCTAGGGAGCAGCCTTTGAGATCAAGACAAGAGGTTGAAGATTCTCGTAGCAAAACTTCAGCATTTGACAAGTCTCGTCCTTATATTGAAGATAGCACTAGGCAAGCTGCAGACACTGATTTTGGGCCAAGGCAGAATGGAGACGAAGACACTGAAGACATCACTGAAGAAAAAAAGGTTGCTGATTCTGCACCATCTGTCAGAGCAAGACACACTTACACCCCACGAACTGCACGTCCTCTGTCACAGCTAGCAGAAGAGAAAGAAGATGCCCAGGATAAATACAGAGAAGGTAGAGAAACTGCACGTCCTCTGTCACAGCAAGCACAAGAGGAAGAAGATGCCCACGATAAAGACAGAGAAGGTAGAGAAACTGTTTCTGCACCAAAGAAAATGGTGTCCAGAGATGCTCATGACACATATGGAGAAAGGACTCCCCATTCTACATCCACCTCACCCACACCATCCAAAGCACAACCTGCAGATTCTCGGAGCCCTATCAAGGTGGAGAGACCACGTTCTGTTTATGAGGAGGACCATCTCGTTGGCCAAGATAGCCATAAGCAACCTCAAACCCTCCCAACTGGTGGGAGAGCAGATGGCTCTACACCAAAGCATCAACAAGATCCTGTGGTTCCATCTATTTCTGAAGAGAAATCAAGTACTCCTCCAGCTCCACCAAGAGCAAGAGTTCGTGATGTTCATCCTGCTGAAGAGCCATTTAAAGGAGACATTGTTGATGACCGAAAAGGAGCACCACCCCTATTGGGCCAAGAACCAACTTCCCAAGTCCAACGTGCCACAGAACTGTCACAGAAAGCAGCTCCTGATGGTGAACTGTCCACCATTGATCAATGGCAGCGCACATCTGTGCCATTACAAGGTGATGATGTGCGGGGTGGGTCTACCATTGATCAAAAGCCAACACCAATGAGTGAGCAATCAATACCCAGTGCTCGGCGTGCCAATGAGATGGTCAAAAAAGAGCAAAGAATGGTACCACCTGCACGAACAGGAGCACAAACACCCGATGTTCAGCGTTCTCCATCATCATTCTCAAGAGCTGACACGTCTGAAAGAGATGGAGAGCCGGTACAAATGCAAGCACCTACTCAGCATGCTCGTCCTACTTCAGTGCCTACCAGAAGAGCAACTCCTGATGCTCGTGACACTAGTGATCAAGAGTTTGCAAACAAATCTGATGCCCAAAGATGGAATGCCTTAAAAGCTAAGCATGATTTAGCCATGACCAGTGAAGATGATCGGAATGCTAGTCCATCAACTCATGCTGCTGCTGTTGACAACAAGACAGCATTGCCTGCTAGTGAAGCACAAGGTTCAGACACTTGGCCTGGTTCAACAGCAACCCCCGTAAACGCTCAACCTACCAGTGGTGATGCACGTGTCGGAAGATTTTCACGTGATCAAGGGGCACAACCACCTGAATCAACTCAAGCACAAACCCCTTTTGATGCTCCACGTGACTCTGTATCAACCCCAGATGTACCTCGTGACACCTTGGACAAAACCAAATCTGCCAAACCAACTTCAACTGAAGGCATGACACATGCTGCAGCGCCAACTTCGAAGGTCCAACTTGCTGAACAGAAATTTGCTCCATCAGGTGACTAGTTACTCTTAAGTAGTGATTAAAATATGAACCTTCTAATTGACCAAGGGAGGATTAGGAACATGAAAATATTGTCAAAGCTAATTGTCCGCTTCATGAATTTCAGATAAAAAATTAGCTCCTGCTGCGCCTGAATCAAGTAAAGAAGATACTAGTTTTTCTGCTCCTGAGAAACCACAAACAATTTTTCGTCAAGAAGCGAGACCATCTGCAGCAATCACAAAACAAGTTCCATCCTCAGATTCCCACAATGATACCAGGAAAATCCAGCATGTCACCCTTGGTAAATTCCCCCCTGATGATTCACCAATACCAGGTAACTAGATTCTCTTTCAAGTTGAAAAACAGTACACCTTCTAGCATCCTAAAGCTGCCTTTCTCAAAACTAAATATCCTTTTATTGAACGGCAAAACTAAACATCCTGCTACTTACTGACATCTCTTCTTGCATTTTAGATCAAGATTCAATTCAGTCTGCACAACAATCTTCCTCATCTGAGACTAGCAAAGAAGAGACTATCGTTGCTGCAGCTGGATCGACATTGCCAACAACCGTCGGTAAAGACACACAAGTTTCTCGACGCCCTATCAAGACGGAGAGAACACCTTCTGTTTATCAGGAGGACCATCTGGTTGCCCAAGACAGCCATGAGCAACCACAAACCCTCCCAACTGTTGGCAAAGCAGATGGCTCTACACCAAAGCGTCAACAAGATCCTGAAGAGAAATCAAGTACTACTCCAGCTCCACCCAGAGCAAGAGTTCGTGACGGTCATCCTACTGAAGAGCCATTTAAAGGGGACATTGTTGATGACCGAAAAAGAGCACCACCTCTATTGGGCCAAGAACCAACTTCCCAAGTCCAACGTGCCACTGAACTGTTGCAGGAAGCAGCTCCTGATGGAGATATGTCTAGCAAACCATCCACCATTGATCAATGGCGGCGCACATCTGTGCCATTACAAGGAACTCCCAGTTCTGGTGATGATGTGCTGGGTGGGTCTACCATTGATCAGAAGCCAACACCAATGAGTCAACAATCAATACCCGGTGCTCGGGGTGCCAGTGAGGTGGTAGAAAAAGAGCAAAAAATGGCACCACATGCACGACCAGGAGCACGAACACCCGATGTTCTGAGCGCTCCGTCATCATTCTCAGCAGCTGACACAGCTGAGAGAGATGGAGAACCAGTACAAATGCAAGCACCAACTCTGCATGATCAAGGGGCACAACCACCTGAATCAACTCAAGCACAATCACCTTTTGATGCTCCACGTAACTCGGTATCAACCCAAGATGTACCTAGTGATGCCTTGGACAAAACCAATGTTGCCAAACCAACTTCAACTGAAGGCAAGGCACCAGCGCCAACTTCAAAGGCCCAGCTTGCTGAAGAGAAATTTGTTCCATCAGGTGACCAGTTTCTCTTAAGTATTGACTAAAATGTGAACCTTCTAGGTCACCGAGGGAGGATTAGGAACATGAAAAGATTGTCAAAGCTAATTGTTTGCTTCATGAATTTCAGATAAAAAATTAGCTCCTGCCGCACGACCAACTTCAACTGAAGGCATGACACCTACAGCTGGACCAGCGCCAACTTCGAAGGCTCAACTTTCTGAACAGAAATTTGCTCCATCAGGTGACTAGTTACTCTCAAGCATTGGCTAAAATATGAACCTTCTAACAGACCAAGGGAGGATTAGAAACATGAAAGATCATCAAAGCTAATTGTTTGCTTCATGAATTTCAGATAAAAAACCCGAGAAACCACAGACAATTTTTCGTCAAGAAGCGAGACCATCTGCGCCAATCACAAAGCAAGTTCCATCCTCAGATGCCCATCAAGATACTACGAAAATCCAGCAAGTTACCCTTGATAATGTTCCCACTGATGATTCATCAATACCACCTTTTCCAAGTCGTGAACAAGTTTCCCATGCACCACAAGCATTCCCTAGTAAAAAATACAGGGCACCTGCACCAGGCACAAAGGACTCCCCAGCCTCAAATACCCAAATTGCTTCAGCAAAAGTCCAGGAAACTATGCCTGACAATTATCGCACTGATGAGTTAACAGTGCCATCTGTCTCGAGTGAAACGCAAGGTTCCTATGCTGGATCCTCTACTGAACCACATGAAGGATCATCTCCTGATGCTTATGGTGCCACAGATGACAAGGACATAACTAAATATCCATCTAGGCAAGCACCAGTTTTAGAATATAGGCCTGATTCAACACCAGCTGATAGTGATGTTCGTCCCATCAGTGGTATTGAAGTATTTCCTGCTGTAAAGAAATCTGCCCCATCAGGTAACCAGATTCCCTTTCAAGTTGGAAAACAGTACACCTTGCATCCTCAAGCTACCTTTCTCAAAACTAAATATTCTGCTACTTTCTGACATCGCTTCTTGCATTTTAGATCAAGATTCAATTCAGTCTGCCCAACAACCTTCTCCAGCTGAGGCTAGGAAAGAAGAGACTATCTTTACTGCAGCTGGACCGACATTGCCAACAACCGTCAGTAAAGACACACAAGTTTCTCGGCGCCCTATCAAGGCGGAGAGAACACCTTCTGCTTATCAGGAGGACTATCTGGTTGCCCAAGACAGCCATGAGCAACCTCAAACCCTCCCAACTGGTGGCAGAGCAGATGATTCTACACCAAAGCGTCAACAGGATCCTAAAGAGAAATCAAGTACTCCTCCAGCTCCACCCAGAGCAAGAGTTCGTGACGATCATCCTACTGAAGAGCCTTTTAATGGAGACACTATTGATGAGCAAAAAGGAGCACCACCTCTATTGGGCCAAGAACCAACTTCCCAAGTCCAACGTGCCACTGAACTATCACAGGAAGCAGCTCCCGATGGAGATATGTCCAGCAAACCTTCCACCATTGGTCAATGGCAGCGCACATCTGTGCCGTTACAAGGTATAACTCCCAATTCTGGTGATGATGTGCTGGGTGGGTCTACCATTGATCAAAAGCCAACACCAATGAGTCAACAATCAATACCCAGTGCTCGAGGTGCCAGTGAGATGGTAGAAAAAGAGCAAAGAATGGCACCACCTGCACGACCAGGAGCACGAGCACCCGATGTTCTGAGTGCTCCATCATCATTCTCAGCAGCTGACACAGCTGAGAGAGATGGAGAACCAGTACAAATGCAAGCACCAACTCTGCATGATCAAGGGGCACAACCACCTGAATCAACTCGAGCACAATCACCTTTTGATGCTCCAAGTGACTCTGTATCAACCCAAGATGTACCTAGTGATGCCTTGGACAAAACCAATGTTGCCAAACCAACTTCAACTGAAGGCAAGGCACCAGCGCCAACTTCGAAGGCCCAGCTTGCTGAAGAGAAATTTGCTCCATCAGGTGACCAGTTTCTCTTAAGTATTGACTAAAATGTGAACCTTCTAGGTCACCGAGGGAGGGTTAGGAACATGAAAAGATCGTTAAAGCTAATTGTTTGCTTCATGAATTTCAGATAAAAAATTAGCTCGTGCCGCACGACCAACTTTAACTGAAGGCATGACATCTACAGCTGGACCAGCGCCAACTTCGAAGGCTCAACTTTCTGAACAGAATTTTGCTCCATCAGGTGACTCGTTACTCTCAAGCATTGGCTAAAATATGAACCTTTTAACAGACCAAGGGAGGATTAGAAACATGAAAGATCGTCAAAGCTAATTGTTTGCTTCATGAATTTCAGATAAAAAGCCTGAGAAACCACAGACAATTTTTCGTCAAGAAGCGAGACCATCTGCGCCAATCACAAAACAAGTTCCATCCTCAGATGCCCATCATGATGATAGGAAAATCCAGCAAGTCACCCTTGATAATGTTCCCACTGATGATTCGTCAATACCACCTTTTCCAAGTCATGAACAAGTTTCCCATGCACCACAAGCATTCTCTAGTAAAAAAGACAGGGCACCTGCACCAGGCACAAAGGACTCCCCAGCCTCAAATACCCAAATTGCTTCAGCAAAAGTCCAGGAAACTATGCCTGACAATTATCGCACTGATGAGTTAACAGTGCCATCTGTCTCAAGTGAAAAACAAGGTTCCTATGCTGGATCCTCTACTGAACCACATGAAGGATCATCTCCTGATGCTTATGGTGCTGCAGATGCCAAGGACATAACTAAATATCCATCTAGGCAAGCACCAGTTTTAGAATATAGGCCCCATTCAACACCAGCTGATAGTTATGTTCGTCCCATCAGTGGTAGTGAAGTATTTCCTGCTGTAAAGAAATCTGCCCCATCAGGTAACCAGATTCTCTTTCAAGCTGGAAAATAGCACACCTTCTAGCATCCTCAAGCTACCTTCTCAAAACTAAATATCTTGCTACTTACTGACATCGCTTCTTGCATTTTAGATCAAGATTCAATTCAGTCTGCAAAACAACCTTCCCCAGCTGAGACCAAGAAAGAAGAGACTATTGTTGCTGCAGCTGAACCGACATTGCCAACAATTGTCGGTAAAGACACAGAAGGTATGCGAGGCACTCCAACCTTGGATTACGAGCCCACGGGAGACAAACGTGCTGATATTCAGAGTGGTAGATCTGATGAAGTAGCCCTTCCAGAACAGAAATCCGGACCCTCAGGTTAGTTATCTCAGTGTGACCATGCAGGCCTATAGATGATTACATGCAGAAAAACTTACTGAAAATACAAAGTTACCCCTTGTATAATTTTCTTGCTACTACTAATGCTGCCACTTGCGTTTCAGATCAGGATTCAGCTCGTTCTATGCAATCAAGATCCTCTGCTGAGCCTATGGATAAAGAGCTTACTTATCCAAGTTCTGCAAAACCACTTTCCTCTGCCACACCTGACCAGACAAGGGACTCACAACCTACTATTGGTCAACAAGCGCCTGCACCAGGAACATCAGAATATCCATCCTCAGGTACCCTTCATACTATAGGGAAATTTCAGGAAGTTGCTCCTGATGATCACCATATTGTTGAATCAATTCCAGGCGAAGGACAAGTTTACCGCACCAAACCTGATTTTGAGCTATCTGAAGGCCCAGTCCCTTATTCACGTAGCGTCATAGGTGAAAAGACTATGAGACCTCCATCTAGCCAAGCACAAAGTTCAGACTCAAAACCTGATCCCACCCAAAACCGTGGCGATGAGCCTTCCACAAGATCTTTACCCAATCAAGTAGCAAAACAACATGCAGAAACCCAACCACCACCGACTCTCGTGGTTCCATATGACTCTGAATCCACCCAAGATGTAACTTCTGACACCTTAGGCAAAGCCAAGTCACTAAAACCATCCTCTATTGATCAGCAAGCTACAGGCTCAGCATCAACTCCTGACACTCAGCTTGGTGGTGCATCAGGACAGAAATTACCCTTGAAAGGTAATGGTCTTACTGTGCAAAACAGTGCACCTTTTAGCAAATTTGTAGCTGATTTAACATAATAAAGCTTCATAAAAAACCTACAGCTCTGATAAAAAATATTCCCTTTCTGAATTTCAGATCAAGATTCAGCTAACTCTACACGGAAGTCTTCCTCCAGTGAGCCACAAAAAGAACAGTCCACTGTTGCTGCACCTAATCAATCCAAGGCGTCACAAGCAACTAGTGAAGTAGTAACCCCCGCTGATCAAAGCATAGCTCCATCAGGTAATTATCCTTTCTTTAGTCTGGAGAAATAGTGTACCTTCCAGCACACCTACTATTGAATAAGAGCTTTCCTCAAAACTAGCAGTCTCACCACAATTATGCCATTTCTCGGCAGTACTCAGTTCTTCTTTCTGTTTTGCAGAACCACTTTCTGTTGTTGAAAGAAATGAAGAATTTACTGTTGATGAAGCTGAAGAAAGCAAAGTGTCTCGACCAGTCATCGCTCAGCAAGACATTAAGCATGTACCAGACATTTCAGAACCAGTACTTGATAATGTTTCAACAGAAGAACAATATCAACGTGCTTCTAAACCACGTGAAGGACCACCTCCTGATGTGCATGGCACCTTCGTTGACGGAAAGACAGCTCCCTCTTCTAGTCAAGCACAACGTCCAGATGCAAAACGTGATGTGCTACCATTGAGTGTTGATGCTGACAAAAAAATAGTTCCACCTTCTACTCAAGCACAAATTCTACCATCGAGTGTTGATGTTGGTCCTAGCAGTGATGAACAGTCAACTACAAGACTTCGACGTGATCAAGAGGCACAGGCGCAACTACCTGCAGCAACTAAGCAACCACCACCTTTTGAGGCTCCAGTCTACTCTAAATCTAACCAAGATGCCCCTAAGTCCTTCAAACTATCCTCTGGTGATCAAGATGTCATGTCACCTAAAGTGGTGCCAGCATCAGCATCAGACACTCAATTTGGTAAAGTATCCGATGAAATAACTGATGATGGGCAAAACTCCCCTTTGTCAGGTAATCAAGCTCTTTACTCTCATGAGTGTGGACAAATAATAGTAATTCTAGCAAAGCTATATTTGATTGTGTTTAACATGATTCCTTTAAAAGTTGATTAAATACCTGTTCTGACAGTAATAAGGCTGTTCCATGCATTTCAGCTCAAGATATAGCTCGTTCTGCACAAAGGCCTTCCTTTGTTGAGCCAACAAAAGAAGATGGTATTGTTGCTGCATCCGATCAAACTAACAACGCACGGCCTATAAGTGGTCAACGAGGAATAACTCCTACTCCAGACAAACAAAGAATTCCTGATTTGCGTGGTGCTGTTGATGAAAAGATGTCACTTCCATCTAGCCAAGCACAAAACTCAGACATTAGGCCTGATTCAGCACCAATTGGTGGTGATGTTCATCGTACTAGTGGCAATGAACCAGCCACAAGCTCTGTACGTGATTCACAGGCACGGTCTCCTGCAGGAACTCAGAATGTACCTGCTGGTTTCTTGGAAAAGACCAAGTCACCAAGACCACCCTCCACTGATCAAGAACCTATGGCTAGTTTAGCACCAGCTCCAGATGCTCCACAAGGTACCGCACTGCATGAAGCAACCATTGCTAAACACAAATTCTTAAATTTACTCCACTAAATAATCTGTTCTTTTGGTGCACCTTTTACTCGTCAATTCAACATCAGTCATTTTTTGTGCTATAGAAATTAATCATCTTTACACTGTTAACACTGATCATTGATGTACTGCAGATCAAGATTCAAATCGTTCTTCACAGTTTTCTCCGTCTGTTGTATCAAGGAAAGATGTTGCTAATGCTGATCAAACCAATGTATCACAAGCAGGCCTGCGAGAGCCCCCGAGTTCAGATGCTAAATTTCCTTCAGAGGAAATACAAGAATCTAGCCCGGATGCTTATCTCACCAAGTCAGAGAAACCACTTCCTATGAAAGGTAAAACAGTAATGCCCTAGATTTACTAAGTATACAGAATTTTGTTTTAGCCCATGATGTTGAATCTAAAATCTCTTACGAGATCATGCTGAACAACGCTAAGGACAATGTAGAAACTTACTAGATTATTGATGAGTGATCCCTGCTCATTAAACCTGTAACAATTCAGGCATAAAGGATGTAAAATGCATTTGTTCCTTCATTTTTAATGTTAGGACAAACGTGTGTACTTACACAACTAACGGTAATGAAACATTGTTCTCAAATCATATGTACAGATCCAGTTCGGCCTCCACATGAAGCTTCCTTTGATTTATCGAGCGGTGAAAAGCCCACTATGATCAAAGGTGATCAGGCCAGCACAATATCAGATGTCAGTCCCTCAGCCAGCGAAGAAGTTGGTCAATTTGAAAATAGTGCAGTTAAAGGACCACTCCCTGCAGAGTTAGTATCACCATTTCCTCAGAAGAACCTCGAAAAAACATCACCTGAAGAAAAATGGAACCAGCAGCAGCAAACAGACCAGTCCACCACTAGATCATCTGAAGGTAACAACATCGAAGCCAGTGGAACTAGAAACCCTAACACCTCAACAACGTCTAGAGATATACAACCTTCACCACTCAAGGAAAGAATGCAGGCAGTTGAAGGATCCAGAAACCAACAACAGTCTAACCAAGTTGTCTTTCAATCAATACAGGACAGCAGAACACAAATTCAAGAAACTAAGGCACGAGACACTGCACTTGACAAGCCTGAAGTGATTAGGCCCGATTCAGCACCAACCAGTGGTGATGCTCATCGTACAAGCGGTGATGGGCCAACCACAAGTTCTTTACGTGATTCACAGGCACAGCCTTCTGCAGGAACTGAGAATGTACCTGCTGTTTACTCGGAAAAGGAGTCACCAAGACCACTCTCCACTGATCAAGAAGTCATGACACCTATGACTAACCCAACACCAGCTCCAGATTCTCCGCAAGGTACCGCTAAGCAGCCACTGCTGAAGACATAAATTTACTCCACTAGATAACTGGCATTTTCTGTATGCGTCTTTTACGTCAATTTTGGCGCAACATTAATAAATTACTGTTTCACTGTTAACACTGATAATCAATGTACTGCAGATCAATATTCAAATCATGCTTCACAGTTTACTCCCTCTGTTGTATCAAGGAAAAATGTCGCTACTGCTGATAAAACCAATATATCAGAAGCAGGCCTGCGAGGCCCCGCAAGTTCAGATGCTACACCTTCTTCAGAGCAAATACAAGAATCTAGGCATGATGATTATCTCACCAAGTCAGAGAAAGAACCTCCCATGAAAGGTAAAACTGTAATGCCCTAGACTTATTCAGTAAGAGATTTTTGTTTTAGCCCATAAAGTTACAGCTGAAAACTTTTGCAAGATCATGCTGAACAACACTAAGGAAAATGTGGAAACTCGCTATACTCCTAATGAGTGATCCCTCCTCATTGAACCTGTAGCATAAACCATACACAACACTATTTTGCCTTAATAGAGATAATGATAGCACAAAATTTTGTACTTCCACAACTAACGGTTTTGTCCTCGTGTTACAGGTACAGATCCAGTTCAGCCTCCAGAAGTAGCTGCCTTTGATTTGCCGAGCGATGGGAAACCTACTATGATCAAAGGTGACCAGGTGAATACAATATCAAGTGTCAGTCTCTCAGCCAGCAAGCCAGTTGGTCAGTCTGAAAGTGCAGTTGAAAAACCACTCTCAGATGAGTTAGTATCATCATTTCCTGAAAAACACCTTGAAAAAAGATCACCTGAAGAAAAATCGAACCAGCAGCAGCAAACCCATTCCAGCACTAGATTAACTAAAGATGATAGCATAGAATCCAGTGGAATCGCAAGCCCAAATATCTTGACAACATCCGGAGATACACAACCTTCTCCACTCAAGCAAAACAATCAGGCAGCTGAAAGATCCAGAAAACAACAACAGGCTGACCCTGTCTTTCAATCAACACAGGACAACAAAAGGCAAACTGAAGAAACTGAGGCACAAGACACTGGATCTGACCAGCATGAAGAAATTAATCCTGATTCAGCACCAACCAGTGGTGATGCTAATCGTACAAGTGGTGATGGGCCAGCCACAAGTTCTTTACGTAATTTACAGGCACAGCCTCCTGCAGAAACTCAGAACGCACCTGTTGTTTTCTCAAAAAAGATCAAGTCACCAAGACCACCCTCCACTAATCAAGAACTTGTGACACCTCTGACTAGTCCAGCACCAACTCCAGATACTCCGCAAGGTACCTAAACATAAATTTACTACACTAGATAATCAGTCTTTTGTATGGACAATGTATGCACCTTTTACTGGACCATCTTAGATCTGAAAACTTCTGCACACCTTTAATTAACCAACACTACTCATTGCTGTACTTTGCAGATAAAGATTCAACCTGGTCTCCTCAGTTGCCTCCTCCTGTTGAATCAAGGAGAGATATTGCTAACACCGATCAAACCGATGTATCACCAGCAGGCTTGAGAGAGACCGCAAGTTCAGATGCTATGCCTCCTTCAGAGAAAATACAAGAATCTAGCCCTGATGCTTATCTCTCTAAGTCAGAGAAACCAATTCTTCCTCTGACAGGTAAGAACAGTTATTGTTGATTTATTCAGCGTACAGATTTGTTTTAGCTCACAACCTTGAGAAATTAGACTGAGCAACAGCAAGGGGCAATGTGGGAATCAGACTCCAAACGAGTTACTCCCTGATCACTGAACCTATGCCAGTTTGGAAATAAACCATATAGAATGCAATTCTACCTTCATAGTTCGCGCGTAATGTTAGGACAAAAGTCTGTACTTGCACAACTAACGGTCATGAAATTTCTTGCCTCTAAATCAGGTACAGATACAGTTCAGCCTCCAGATGAAGGTTCTTTTGATTTGTCAAGCGATGGGAAGCCCACTATGATCAAAGGTGACCAGGTCAACACAAAATCAAATGTTAGTCTGTCACCCAGCCAAGCAGATGGTCAATCTGAAAGTAGTGCAGTTAAAGGACCACCCTCCGTTGATTCGGCATCACCATTTCCTCAAAAGAACCTCGAAAGGACATCACCTGAAGAAAAACCGAAGCAGCAGCACCAATCCAGCACTAGATCATCTAGAGATGACAGCATAGAAGCCAGTGAAACCGCAAGCCCAAACATCTTAACAACATCTGGAGATATACAACCATCACCTCTCAACCAACCGTCACCTATGAAGGAAAACATTCAGGCAGCTGAGGGATTCAGAAACCAACAACAGGCTGACCAAGATGTTTTTCAACCAAGACAGGACAACAGAAAGCGAATTGAAGAAACTGAGGCACAAGACACTGCAACTGGCTACTCCGAAGACACAAATGGAGCATCTCAAAGGGCTGCTTTGGAACAACAACAGGGAGAAAATGTCCGGAGGGTTCAGCGGCAGAGCAATGACACAAACAATAGCTATGAACCAACTAAAGATGCTGCAAGTATCATCCAGGCAGACAATAAGCCTGAGAGCAGCTCGAGAACTCCTGAAGACCCCAGGCAACAAGCACAGCGGGAAGGCAAAACTCAAGGTGGCGAAACCAAGGCACCAGCCTCTGAAACCGGGCAGCCTGAAGAAAGCGATCTCCCACCAAGCAATAAGGGCATCACTAGTCCATCTCAGTCAGAGACCTCCGACAAACTGGAAGACCAAACCTCCTCTGCTACCCGGAACAGAGGCACAAACTCCAGCAAATCGGATGGGTCAACCGGTGGCGCGAAGTCCGCCGACACGGATGATAATGATCCATTGTCATGAATCACAGCGGCATGGCTCCTCAACGGACACATGATGCTGGAGTGCGCCCCTGAATAAATATCAAGGAGAAGTCTGTTTGGGAACTCACTCACCTCTCTTGTCTTGTTTTTTCCTGGCTCTGTTTTGTTCAGATAATAAGGCCCGTCCTCTTGTCATCCTCTCGAATGGGGCCGTTGCCATGTATTTTTTTCTGCTCTTTTTGTTGAAAACTGGCGGCTTGTTTGCTCGTGAAAGTGACTGTATTCTGTCTGATTTTTGTAATTCTGAACTGCGACCGGCAGCTTTGTTCTTTGCAACCAACTTCTTCCACCGTAATCAATCCCAGTTACCTACTCAAGATAGTTATCTTCAGTTGCATGTTAATGTAAGCAATGATCCTTGGTCAAAACCAATTCTCCTCGTATGATTGATTGTTATTGGGTTCTCTTATCAAATTCACATACGAGGGTGGATGTGAAGACCGATTTTACAGTTCCTGCTGTATCATGAATTTGATTCGTGTGTAGTGTGTCTTGATTGGGCATATGAACTTGGTTTGCTTGATGCGTTTGACTTTTTCATCGAAGAAATTTTTGACAGGTTGCAGTTTTTTTTTGCTAGATAGTAATCTTTTCAGCATCATGATTTGTATATTTACACGACACTGCAGGAAAAATTAGGTGGCGGCGATAGAGTGTAACAGCTCCGAAGTTGATATGAACATTCAGGGAACATACTAATGCAGTGGCACAACGAATTCTCTCTTCATGATATATATTTTTTGGACCTCATTCTCTCTCATGGTATTAGCAACACTAGGCCAACGAATTATCTTGGTGAACCAGCAAGCCTGAACGGCGGCCAGTCCATGCCCTCGCCGGCTTGCCTCCCAAAGAGGAGGAGGAGGCCGACAAACATCCGACAACTCTGGGAGCGAGTAGATCCGGCTAGACCCATATTGCATCTTCGACTGCTACTTCCGTGACGAAGATGGCAAGGGCAAGAGCAACCGTGGGTGAATGTACTCCGCAGCCATATTTCATAGCTAGTAGTCAACATATCAATTTTGATAGTCCAATGGCATGTATGACAACTCCCGTATGCTATGTGTGTAGATCCAAATGAATATGCTGTTTTTAACGTTGCACGAAGATCATATGTAATTGAGAGTCCAAAAATAGGGGCAAGACTATGGGCGCAAACATTTGAGGGGTGATCATTAACAATATGCGGGCGCGTTGGTGTACTTTGTTGCGCCGTTAAACTACTAAAGGACGTACCATGGTCCCGGTATGGTCGTCCTGTATGGCAGTTTGCAAAGGCCAAACATTCGCTGACAACTCGGTCCTATGTGAATCAATATGTGAGTGGATGATTAGAAGGACAGTGATATCCACAACCCACCAGAGTTCAAGTCATAGACTTGGCTCTGTTGCTCGCATTTTCATGGATATATTTCAGGCATTTCGGCGATGTGCGCTCAGTGTGAGTAGACGTTTTCGTCGACTACGAAAGAGTCTGTGACGATTTTGTCAATATCAAGATGATGTGTCGGCTCAGTCTCTTGAAGATGCGCATAGGAACAAGATGTGCATGTGTGTATTCATAATGATGAGTGTATATGCGTATGTATGAGCATCAGTGTCTGTACCGGCGTAAAAAGAGTCCCACGTGATACCCGGCCTTGATTCAATAGGAGAGGTCGACGGTCAACGGTAGGTTAACGGTCGCGCTGCTACTCTTCCTCGCTCATTACTTGAGTCCCACGTGATACCCACCCAGCCTTGATTCAACAGGAAAGGTCGACGGTCAACGGTCTCGCGCGCTGCTACTCTTCCACGCTCATTACTTGCACCACAGTCCAAGCCCTCACGCACGCAATCAACGACGCAAGCACAGCACAGGCAACGTGCGGTGCGTCCGCCCCCTATAAAAGCTCGACCGGAACCAGCCAGCCACCTACACCGCCACCAACTCGACGTAGCAGCCTTCCATTCCGTCTGCAAACGAGACAAGCTTTGCTGGTAGGGTAGGCAGGATCGGGATGGCGAACGCGGAGGATGCGCACACGGCCGTGGCGGGTTCTTGCAGGTGGCCGTCCGCGCTGCGCTGGATCCCCACCTCCGCCGACGGCATCGTCGCCGCCGAGAAGCGCCTCCTCTCCCTAGTCAAGTTTGTACCACCAAAACCCCCTCCACTTAATAGTCCATCTTAACGATTGAGAGATAACGAAGTCTCAGTCGACTGAGACGACTGGGACTTGGAAAAATTGTTAGATTAAGATCTAACGGTCATCTTTCTTTCTTCTTCCTTCAGCTTTCTTCCTCTTTCAATCATTCATCTTCCGACAAAAATGACTTATTCAAATTACAAATTCAGTCAACTTGCATATAACTCTTGTGGAAAAAGGGGAGACCAATTTAGAAATTTAGAAATCGGGCTGAAGGCAAAACAAATTCAGTCCACTGGAAATTTCAGCAAGAATCACAAGGGAGATTAGACGGACAGAAAAATAGAATAGAAGCGAATTGAAATCTGTCAGCTAAAAAATAGGATTCATGTAGTATATATATTAATTGCTTTGTTTAAGACCTTTCCGTTTATTATGTAACTTATTTTCTTTTACAGAACTGGGTGTGTCCAAGAGAAAGTTAACATTGGCTTTGCTCCACCCGGGTCAAAAGCAAGATGGTTTAGATCAAGTGAAGAGCCAAGGTTCATCAACACAGTGACATTTGGTAGCAGCAAGGAGAATGCTCCCACCCTTGTCATGGTCCATGGTTATGGTGCTTCACACGGGCTCTTCTTTCGAAACTACGATGCCCTCGCAAGCCGTTTCCGGGTCATTGCCATCGATCAACTCGGGTAAGTAGCTCTAAGAAAATTAAAAAGGACTCGACTAATTGTGACAATTTTCCTTGGTACCGGTAGAAGAGGGAAATTAATCTGAATAATTTTGTGCATCACAATACTTGCACACGTTGTATTTTACCTACCCATACTAGGTTATGACTCCTGACTTGTTGCCATGCCACAAATATTATTTTGACTGCTGACAGCTATTGGTGTTGATGTTGCTTGCTTTAGTTATTTATGTAAATAAGGATACGTTAATGTGGATTTATATCAGAATTTGAATGATATCATGGTGTTAATTAGGAGGAAGAAGCAGTTGACTCTTTACCCTTTCCCCTAGTTTTAATGTTTTCCTCCTTCATGTGATCTATGAACCTAGAATAGAGAATATGCCCTATATGACATTCATTGGAAAAATCCACCTCATCTAAAATAAATATTTTCAAAATTAGCCTGATGACACATGAAGTGTTTGCCAACTATTACATGAGTAATGTGTTATGCATGATAACAACGCTTTATATTGTTCTTTCTGTTACCCCACACTGCATATGTTGAATTTTGCTTTCCTTTTGCAGTTGGGGTGGATCAAGCAGACCTGACTTCATTTGTAAAAGTACCGAAGGTTAGATACAAATACTTTATTTGTTGTGCGACTTTTTGAGAAGTTGTTAGATGTTTCATTATGCTAGTTGTGACCCTAAGCTATAGATGTTATTTCTATTGTTTAGCATACTATGGAATGTAATTTTATGGCAAAACATCTCAAAATGCTCCCCTTTATTTGAGTTCTAGGTGATTTTGTAAGCAACTTCTGTGAGAACCACATGCAGATTTGCTTTGCTTTGTGTTTAGATCTTGCTACATTCATTTTATAAACAATGAGTAATTTGTTCCCCTCCTTCTTCCGGTCAACTATGTAAATAGAAACGGATGCTTGGTTCATAGACTCTTTTGAAGAATGGCGCAAAGCAAAGAACCTCAACAATTTTATATTGCTTGGACATTCTTTGGGAGGATATGTTGCTGCAAAGTATGCCTTACAGGTATATTTATAATAGTACATTCAACAAGTGAAGCTACCCCACCGATGCCTATGATTGTACTAAAACCTATGTCTCATTTCAGCACCCTGAACACGTGCAACACTTGATTTTGGTTGGTCCTGCTGGCTTTACACCAGAAGCAGATGATAGCGCCGAGCGATTAGCCAAGTTTAGAGGAACATGGAAAGGCATGCTAGTAAACCATCTTTGGGAGTCCAATTTTACTCCTTCGAAAATTTTGAGGTAAGCCTAGTTTCGATCTTAAATTTGAATAATGTAGGTACCGTTAGAGAAAGGGAGTAATCCTCCTCTTCTGCCCATGGTGAAAATGTTTGATGGGCTTGATTTCTCCATCTGGCTAAACAGATGAGGACAATGTTCAGATTTAAGTAGATAGGGTGGATCTAATGTAGAAGCAATATCACTTCTGATGTGACTTTTATCGCGAAGATAACGGTTCTTGTAAGGGACCGATACATTCTTGCCCGTAGTTAGTTCTCACTTCTGGACTTTGCCTCTAATTATTGGCTATCCTCGGTTTTGCCCATAAAATTCCATTTTAGGTCGCTCGAATGCCCTTCCGTCAAGATTCTGTGCGGTTAAAGGTCATTGGCTGTTATTTGACGAGAATACCCCAGGTAGCTGGCAAATGGCCCATCTCCCTTACACATGGGACCCACCAAAAAAAAAAGTCCTAGAACTAGTCCAACTACAATGCAGCAGAGTAGCCCACTTGAGGTGCAACCTCTTCTCTCACCTGTTCTAGCCTAGCCTAGCCAACTGGGCCCGACCTTCTTCAACCTCAAGCTGAAGCACCAGCTTGCCCCACAGTGCCACCAGGCACCAGATCCTTTCACCGCCATTTTTGACTTCACATAATATTTATCCTCTACCAACATGATTCCCAAGACTCCACGATTCCATTCCTTCCCTTTGCATAGATATTCGAGCCCCAGAGATGATGAAACCGTCCTTGACCCGATCGAAGTTGGCCATTGTGCCAAGAAGTGCCGCCTCTGTTGACCACCTCGTCTCCTCCCTCTTGTGCCATTCGACTTGCCTTGCCACACCCTCCACTTTCTATGAGCACACCTTCTCGAGCTTTGTACACAGCTGGTGCCCAGTTCATGTTTAGGTCGGCGACCTTCATCGTCCCCATGGTAAACTGTCATCTCGTTACAAGAAACCTTGTCCAGGAGGTTCTCCATATCCCGTAATGGACCCTTGTAGAAGGAACTAGGGGGGGGGGGTCAGTAATCGATGGCATGTCCATTGTCTTCCTTACCTTCGACGACGCTCCACTACTCCCTGATCTCCTTTGTTGAGCCCCATTCGTCCAACACCCCCACCCCCTAGGTCATGTCAGAGATTCCAACATTGTCCACTTGGATCTCCTCGTCCTACATCACCTTGCTGCGAGATCATGCTCTTCCACTGCCGCCGTCAATAGGAACACGCTTCGGTGCCTCCACAGTTGACCCCTACCTCTGCGGTGTACTCCTATTGGGCGCACAATCCTTTTCCCTCTTCTTCCATGCTCCCATGTTCCTTCTATCCTAGTCATGTCGTGCTTCACCCATAGCCGCCACTACTGCTCCTTGGTGTCGTTGTTTCCAGTGACCCTAGTTCCCCATACCGCCTCAGTTGGTAGAGAGTTGAACGCACTACCCAGCAAGTCATCTAGTGCCCTGTGTCTCCATCTCGTGTATCTTCGCTATGACCGCGTCCACTACTTCTATTGTTGGCTAGAGACAAACAAACACGCACGCACACACACGCGCGCGCACACACACACACACACACAGAGGTATGGGCATGGTGATGCTTTTTTCGTTTCTTTTTTGGTCCCACATGAAGTGACTTGGCCTGAAGATATATGACCTTTTTTTTGCTTTTTCTAGATGGGTCCCACATGTAAGGGGCATATAGCCCATCTAGCCACTGCAAAAGTATTTTGGTTATCCAGGACAACAATCAAAGGCCTTTAACCGAATGGCAGAGTGATAGAAGAGCATTTGTGTGACACAAGATTCTTAGGGGTAAAAATGAGGAGAACCGAAAATTAGGCAAAACCAACGGGTGTAAACTAACCAAGGGCAAGAGTGTATTTGTCCTAATGTCCCATTTGTTTTTGTTAAGCAGAGGATTGGGTCCTTGGGGCCCATATTTTGTTCGAAGATATACCACAAGTAGGTTAGGATCATATTCAACTGGTGAATTACTAGCAAAACATGAATCTATCTTGCTGACAGGTAAACATTCTTTACTACATTAAATAAACAACTACATTTTCTAAATGATGCTTGCGGATAAAACTAACTCTTGCTTTCACATGTATGAAGATTATATTTACCACACTTTAGTTGCCAAAGCCAGTGGAGAGTTGTGCTTAAATTATACTTTTTCTTTGGGGGCATTTGCAAGAAAACCTCTTCTGCAAAGGTTAGCTCATCTTTGTGTGTTCTTAGTTTGCGCGAACTTTCCTATTTATCCTTCTTATGTCTTAACAACATGCACATTAAATATGACTCTCATTAAGTTTAAGATAACATATTCTTTGAATTCTCACAACAATTAAGAGTATTAAGATAACATACTTTTATTCTCATTAATCATTAAATTTTAAGATAACATCTTTCTTTATTTTTTACTTAGAGCTGTCAGTTCTTAGTATTGGCGAAGGACACTACAATTCATTACTTTCCTACATGATAGAGAATGAAAATACTTAAATAGCCGCAACTAGTTAGCACCACATTGGAAAAATATTTTTCTCTAGAATGGTGAAAATGGTTGTTTGAGCTCAACCAGCTAAGGGAAATTCCTTTTCATTTATTACCAACTTTTAAATCGCATGTACTCTGGATAGTATATGTTTCTCATGCTCTTCCTTAGTAGTTGATAATCCCCTTTTCCCTTAAAATCCATGTTAAGTTTAGATATACCGCTTATGGTTACCATGAACATATTATAATTCCATCATAGCTAGTCTATAACGGAAAGTTGAACTTTGATTGCAATTCTCTTATTGATTCTGATATCCGTTTCATAATGTCATTGACCCCACTATCCAAGATTGATTCTTTTACTAGATTATGCTTTTAAAGGTTCAAAATATTCTTCACATGATGCATGCTTGCTAAGGATTTAGTACATCATGATGCAATTTAACTATTCTTTATTATTGCTCCATTGCATTATATTTCTCAGCCGTCTTGACAAAAAATGTCCTGTCAAGAAGCCACTTTAGGTGATACAATATTTTTTGGTTGAGATCATCCTAATATGCATATGATTGTGTCAGTCTTCCATTCACACTTTAAGAGAGTATTAGTGTATAAGTTATTGATCATACTATCAATGTCCATCCATATTTTTAATAATCACGAGCTTATAATCTTGTTAATGCAATAACTTATCAACACAATTCCACGAGGAATTCATAGCTCATGAATATATTTTGCAATGTTTTCGTACTATGTTTCCTCACTATCTTATAACACGCAACAGCGCATCCGATTGGAAAGTGTCGACTACTTTCATATATGGCCAGGATGATTGGATGAATTACCAAGGGGCGCAACAAGCACGCAAGGATATGACAGTTCCTTGTGAAATCATCAGAGTCCCACATGTCTGTTTGTTTTCCTCTATGTCAATATATACACTAAGACTAAGATCTAATATATTGGTATTGCCTACTAACGCTTTACCGACAATGCAGGGAGGTCATCTTGAGTTCATAGAAAACCCATCGGGGTTCAACTCGGCGGTCCTGTACGCATGCCGAAATTTCTTATCTGAGGATGTAGGGGATGACTTCTCTCGTCCTAATGGCTTGATATATGCATAGAGTGCCATCACACGCGGTCTCATGTTGGTATATGATAATATGAAGATGAAGCAAAATCGATACGTCGATAGTATCAATATTAGCACCAATGTCACATGATTTGTTTTTGTATGTACGAATTGTGTGAATATGTCTCATTCATATCATACGCGCTTGGGTAACCAGTAGTGAAAAAAATAATGTTATATATGTAAGCTCTCTAGTCGGTCTCGATGTTCCAACAATTAGTTGATGGAGTCTATCCTTTTCCAAGCATGTCTATTTGATTTGTGACCCGTCGTAGTCATGAAGTTCTTTGATATACATCTTCGTGAGAGGGAGCCACTTTGGTCTCCATGGACCAATAGGTGGATTAGCGCTTTTCATCAGTTTGTGAGGACCTTTTTGCAACATCATTGATATGGAAGTTTGCACATACTCTCACCCCTATAAACGCATGCACACATACCCTACCATATGGGCACCTCCGAGAGACTGAGCCTGTAGGTAGATTGACAAAGTCACTTCAAGAGGCTTGCTATCGATGGAAGTGTCACCTCCCACTGAATGAATATTCCGCCTAAATAAGACACAAAGGTGTCTCATTATCTTTATAGCTTTAGCTAAAAATAATTGTGGCTTTCATATCTCTTTTTTGTTGCTAAAATGGTCGATAAAAGTGGTAGCCTTAAATAAGAGTCGGCCACGAGTGATGGTATGAGCCCCCCTCCCTCACTCTTCCACATCCACAACCCATGTTACTCTTCTCATGGACTTGTCGCATCATATTTTCAAAAAGATAGTGCTATTTGTCAAAGACTGGGACAACTTTATGTAATTCACGTGTTCAACAACAAAACCACTTCTATAAATTTGTGCTACTTTCCAAATTAGGGTGGAACAATGTGACAAACTTCTAGCCAGGTAGTGGTTTTGCCATCCATATCCCCCAAACTCCATCATCTTCCTCCTCCCCTCCTACCATTGACCCAATCCAAATGCACTTGAAAATCTTCTTCACACGCACCATTGCCACCATAGTATCCCCTTTCTCTCATTTCATTCCCCTCACCCTCGGTGCGCGGTCTGCAATCCCCGACTATTGATTTTCGAGGTATGACCTTGGTTTTGTGGCATTTCCACCCAAGATTTATGGGCTAAACATCAAGCCCCTGCAAAATACCCCAATGTGAGCTCTGTCACAATTTAATATGTGCCAAAGGGCATCAAAAGGCGGTGCCTGTGGGCCCCATGCCAGCAAACCATGCGACCAGGGGTGGTCGTGTAGACTGCCCGCATGGGCTCCACAGGTGCCTCTGGTTCCATCTTCTTGCTTTGTGGGTCCTTTCTTCTGGATAAAATTTCTATAATTTTTGGATTAACTTTTCTGCACTAAAAATAACACATAGAAATCTCGCTGAAGCATTAGTATGGATTAGTTTTTATTCAGATTATGCAAATTAGGTGGCAGAAACATAGCAATGTGTTCAGAAAAGTAGACGCATTTGAGTTGTACCAATACCCAATGCCAATTTTGCTCAGGGACGATGTGTCACCGCATCTCAGCCGTATCCATGTAGCTGTCTGATAACCCACAAGTATAGGGGATCACAACAGTTTTCGAGGGTAGAGTATTCAACCCAAATTTTTTGATTCGACACAAGGGGAGCCAAAGAATATTCGCGAGCATTAGCAGTTGAGTTGTCAATTCGGCCACACCTGTAAGATTTACTATCTGCAGCAAAGTATTTAGTAGCAAAAGTAGTATGATAGTGACGGTAATGGTGGCAACAGTAACAGTAGCAGTTTGTAGTGATTGTAACAGCAGTAGCAACAAAAGTAGCTAAGCAAAGATCAATATGTGAAAAGCTCGTAGGCATTGGATCGACAATGATAATTGTGTTGGATGATATTCATCATGTAGCAGTCATAACCTAGGGTGACACAGAACTATCTATAATTCATCAATGTAATGTAGGCATGCATTCTGTATATAGTCTACGTGCTTATGAAAAAGAACTTGCATGACATCTTTTGTCCTACCCTCCCGTGGCAACGAGGTCCTAATGGAAACTAAGGGATATTAAGGCCTCCTTTTAATAGAGAACCAGACCAAAGCATTAGCACTTAGTGAATAGATGAACTCCTCAAACTAAGGTAATTTTCTATATGTTCCACAAAAATTCTCCGTAAATTTTCAGGTCAATCGGAGAACTTTGATTTCTACACAAAAATAACACTAAGGCAGTTCTGTTGAAAACAACGTCAGTCCAGGTTAGTTCTATTCAAATCAGGCAATTAGAGTCCAAAACAAGGGCAAAAGAGTTTGGAGAAGTAGATACGATGGAGACGTATCAACTCCCCCAAGCTTAACCCATTGCTTGTCCTCAAGGAATTCAGTTGACAAACTGAAAGTGACAAAGAAAAACTTTTACAAACTCTGTTTGATCTTGTTGTTGCAAATATGTCTAGCCAATGTTCAGGTTTTCAGCAAAGATTATGAACTAACCATATTCACAATAACACTTAGGTCTCACATTTACTCCTATCAATAGCATAATCAACTAGCGAGTAATAATAATAAATCTCGGACGACAACACTTTTTCAAAACAATCATGATATAATATGCCATAATGGTATCTTGCTAGCCCTTTCTGAGACCGCAAAACATAAATGCAGATCACCCCTAAAGATCAAGGACTGACTAGACATCATAATTCATGGCAAAAGAGATCCAGTCACACTCATACTCAACATCAACTAAAAACAAATCAAATAAATGACAATAGTGCTCTCCAGCTGGTGATTTTAGTAAGAAGATGATGACCCAACAATAAAGTTAAATAGATAGGCCCTTCGCAGAGGGAAGCAGGGATTTGCAGAGGTGCCAGAGCTCGAAGCTTTTAAAACAGAGATGAATATAATTTTGAGAGGCATGCTTTCATTGTCAACATAGAAACCAAGAGATCTCACTATCTTCCATGCTAGGTACATTATAGGTGGTTCCTAAACAGAATGGTGAAGTTTTTACTCCCCCTCCACCAACAATCACACTCCACGGCTAGCCGAATCCACGGGTACCGTCCATACCAAAAACAGTCCTAGGAGAGTTTTGTTTAATTATTATATTTTGATTTGATTTCGAGCATGGAACTAGGCATCCAGATTACCAACCACTTTCTCATGAATGAAAAGCGAGTAAACACTCTTCGTGAGAATAACCCACCTAGCATGGAAGATACTGACAACCCCCAGTCACTACATGAGCAATTCGGTCATACAAAATAGATTATTGTTTGAAGGTTTAGAGTTTGGCACATGCAAATTTAGTTGGAACAACAGGTAAATGCCGCATATAGGTAGGTATGGTGGACTCATATGGAACAACTTTGGGTTTAAGGAGTTGGATGCACATGCAGTATTCCTGCTAAGTACAAGTGTATGCTAGCAAAAAGATTGAGGAGCGACCAACTATAGAGCAACAACGGTCATAAACATGCATTAAGGTTAACCAACATTGAGTGCAAGCATGATTAGGATATAAATCACCATGAACATAAATATCGTGGAGGCTAATTTGGTTTTGATTCAACTACATGCGTGAACATGTGCCAAGTCAAGCCACTTGAATTATTCAGAAGAGGATACCATCCAATCATACTACATCATAACCATTTTAAATGCATGGTGGCAAGCAAGATAAACCATTATCCACTCCTAGCTAATTAAGCATGTCATGAGTAACTATAATCTCTAATTGTCATTGCAAACATGTTTCATTCATAATGGGTTGAATCAAGAATGATGAGCTAATCATATTTACAAAAGCAAAATAGGTGGAGTTCATACTAGCTTTTCTCCACCTCAATCATTTCATCAAATATCGTCATTATTGCCTTTCACTTGCATGACCGAATGATGTGAATAATAATAAGAGTGCACGTGTTGGGGAACGTAGTAATTTCAAAAAATTTCCTACGCACACGCAAGATCATGGTGATGGCATAGCAACGAGAGGGGAGAGTGTTCATCCACGTACCCTCGTAGACCATAAGCGGAAGCGCTAGCACAATGTGGTTGATGTAGTCGTACGTCTTCACGATCCGACCGATCCAAGCACCGAACGTACGGGGCCTTCGAGTTCAGCACACGTTCAGCTCGATGATGATCTCCGTGCTCCGATCTAGCAAAGCTCCGGAGATGAGTTCCGTCAGCACGACGGCGTGGTGACGATGATGATGCTCTACCGGCGCAGGGCTTCGCCTAAACTCCGCGACGATATGACCGAGGTGGAATATGGTGGAGGGGGGCACTGCACACGGCTAAGGAACGATCCGTAGATCAACTTGTGTGTCATGGGGTGCCCCCTTGCCCCGGTATATAAAGGAGCAAGGGAGGAGGAGGCGGCCGGCCAAAGAGGGCGCGCCAAGGGGGGAGTCCTACTCCCACCGGAGTAGGACTCCTTCTTTCCAAGTAGGAGTAGGAGAAGGGGAAAGAGGAGGAAGAGGGAAGGAAGGGGGGGCCGCCCTTCCCTTGTCCTATTCGGACTAGGAAGGGGGGGCGCGCCCCTCCCGGCTCCTTCCCTCTTCTCTCCTCGAGGCCCATGTAGGCCCAATAACCCCGGGGTTCCAGTAACCTCCGGTACTCGGTAAAATGCCGATTTCACGGAACGATTCCGATGTCCAAATATAGGCTTCCAATATATCGATCTTTATGTCTCGACCATTTCGAGACTCCTTGTCATGTCCGTGATCACATCCGGACTCAACAAACTTCGTACATCAAAACTTATAAACTCATAATAAAACTGTCATCGTAACGTTAAGCGTGCGGACCCTACGGGTTCGAGAACTATGTAGACATGACCTAGAACTATTCTCGCCAATAACCAATAGCGGAACCGGATGCCCATATTGGCTCCTACATATTCTACGAAGATCTTTATCGGTCAAACCGCATAACAACATACTTTGTTCCTTTGTCATCGGTATGTTACTTGCCCGAGATTCGATCGTCGGTATCCAATACCTAGTTCAATCTCGTTACCGCAAGTCTCTTTACTCGTTACGTAATGCATAATTCCGTAACTAACTCATTAGCTACATTGCTTGCAAGGCTTATAGTGATGTGCATTACCGAGAGGGCCAGAGATACCTCTCCGACAATCGGAGTGACAAAACCTAATCTCGAAATATGCCAACCCAACATGTACCTTCGGAGACACCTGTAGTACTCCTTTATAATCACCCAGTTACGTTGTGACGTTTGGTAGCACCCAAAGTGTTCCTCTGGTAAACGGGAGTTGCATAATCTCATAGTTATAGGAACATGTATAAGTCATGAAGAAAGCAATAGCAATATATTAAACGATCAAGTGCTAAGCTAACGGAATGGGTCAAGTCAATCACATCATTCTCCTAATGATGTGATCCCGTTAATCAAATGACAACTCTTTTGTCCATGGCTAGGAAACATAACCATCTTTGATAAATGAGCTAGTCAAGTAGAGGCATACTAGTGACACTATGTTTGTCTATGTATTCACACATGTACTATGTTTCCGGTTAATACAATTCTAGCATGAATAATAAACATTTATCATGATATAAGGAAATAAATAATAACTTTATTATTGCCTCTAGGGCATATTTCCTTCAGTCTCCCACTTGCACTAGAGTCAATAATCTAGTTCACATCGCCATGTGATTTAACACCAATATTCATATCTGTATATGATTAACACCCATAGTTCACATCGTCATGTGACCAACACCCAAAGGGTTTACTAGAGTCAATAATCTAGTTCACATAGCTATGTGATTAACACCCAAAGAGTACTGAGGTGCGATCATGTTTTGCTCGTGAGAGAATCTTAGTCAACGGGTCTGTCACATTCAGAGCCGTGTGTATTTTGCAAATATTCTATGTCCACAATGCTCTGCACGGAGCTACTCTAGCTAATTGCTCCCACTTTCAATATGTATCCAGATTGAGACTTAGAGTCATCTGGATTGGTGTAAAAGCTTGCATCGTTGTAACTTTTTACGACGGGCTCTTTTATCACCTCCATAATTGAGAAACATCTCCTTAGTCCTCACTAAGGATATTCTTGACCGCTGTCCAGTGATCTACTCTTAGATCAAAATTGTATTCCTTTGTCAAACTCGAGCAAGGTATACAATAGGTCAGTTCACAAGATAGCATACTTTATAGAACCTATGAGTGAGGCATAGGGAATGCCTTTTCATTCTCTTTCTATTTTCTGCCATGGTCGGGTCTTGAGTCTTACTCAACTTCACACCTTTGCATCACAGGCAAGAACTCCTTCTTTGACTGTTCCATTTTGAACTATTCAAAAATTTATCAAGGTATGTTATTCATTGAAAAATCTTATCAAGCGTCTTGATCTATCTATATAGATCTTGATGCTCAATGTGTAAACAGGTTCACCGAGGTCTTTCATTGAAAAACTTTTTATTTAAGTATCCTTTTATGCTATCCAGAAATTCTATATTATTTCCAATCAACAATATGTCGTCCACATATAATATCAGAAATGCTATAGAGCTCCCACTCACTTTCTTGTAAATACAGGCCTTTCCAAAAGTCTATATAAAACCATATGCTTTGATCAACTCATCAAAACATATATTCCAACTCCGAGATGCTTGCACCAGTCCATTGATGGATCGCTGGAGCTTGCACATTTTGTTAGCACCTTTAGGATTGACAAAGCCTTCTGGTTGCATCATATACAACTCTTCTTTAATAAATTCATTAGGAATGCAGTTTTGACATCCTTTTGCCAGATTTCATAAATTGTGGCAATTGCTAACATGATTCGGACAGACTTAAGCATCGCTACAGTTGAGAAAATCTCATTGTAGTCAACACCTTGAACTTGTCAAAAAACCTTTTTGCGACAAGTTGAGCTTTGTAGATAGTAACACTACTATCAGTGTCCGTCTTCCTCTTGAAGATCCATTTATTTAACATGGCTTGCTGATCATCAAGCAAGTCAATCAAAGTCCATACTTTGTTCTCATACATGGATCATATCTCAGATTTTATGGCCTCAAGCCATTTCGTGGAATCTGGGCTCATCATCGCTTCCTCATAGTTCGTAGGTTCATCATGGTCTAGTAACATGACTTCCGAATATGATTACCGTATCACTCAGTGCGGATCTTACTCGAAGACCCACGAGGTTTGGTAGCAACTTGATCTAAAGTTTCATGATCATCATCATTAACTTCCTCACTAATTGGTGTAGGAATCATCGAACTGATTTACGTGATGAACTACTTTCCAATAAGGGAGAAGGAACAATTACCTCATCAAGTTCTACTTTCCTCCCACTCACTTCTTTCGAGAGAAACTCCTTCTCTAGAAAGGATCCATTTTTAGCAATGAATATCTTGCCTTCGGATCTGTGATAGAAGGTGTACCCAACAGTTTCCTTTGGGTATTCTATGAAGACGCACTTCTCCGATTTGGGTTTGAGCTTATCAGGATGAAACTTTTTCACATAAGCATCACAACCCCAAACTTTAAGAAACGACAACTTGGGTTTCTTACTAAACCACAGTTCATATTGTGTCATCTCAACGGATTTTAGATGGTGCCCTTTTAACGTGAATGCAGCTGTCTCTAATGCATAACCCCAAAACAATATTGGTAAATCGGTAAGAGACATCATTGATCGCACCATATCAAATAAAGTGCGGTTACGACGTTCGGACACACCATAACGTTGTGGTGTTCTAGGTGGCGTGAGCTGTGAAACTATTCCACATTGTTTTAATTGAAGACCAAACTCGTAACTCAAAAATTCGTCTCCGTGATCAGATCGCAGAAACTTTATTTTCTTGTTACGATGATTTTTCCACTTCACTCTGAAATTCTTTGAACCTTTCAACTATTTCAGACTTATGTTTCATCAAGTAGATATGCCCATATCTGCTCAAATCATCTTGTGAAGGTCAGAAAATAACGATACTTGCCACGAGCCTTCATACTCATTGGTCTGCATACATCAGTATGTATTATTTCCAACAAGTCAAGAGCTTCGTTCCATTGTTCAAGAACGGAGTTTTAGTCATCTTGCCCAAAAGGCACGGTTCGCAAGCATCAAATGATTCATAACCAAGTGATTCGAAAATCCATCTTTGTGGAGTTTCTTCATGCGCTTTACACCGATATGACCCAAACGGCAGTGCCACAAATAAGTTGCACTATCATTATTAACTTTGCATCTTTTGGCATCAATATTATGAATATGTGTATCACTACGATCGAGATCCAACAAACTATTTTCATTGGGTGTATGACCATTGAAGGTTTTATTCATGTAAACAGAACAACAATTATTCTCTGACTTTAAATGAATAACCATATTGCAATAAACATGATCAAATCATATTCATGCTCAACGCAAACGCCAAATAACATTTATTTAGGTTTAACACTAATCCCGAAAGTATAGGGAGTGTGCGATGATGATCATATCAATCTTGGAACTAGTTCCAACACTCATCGTCACTTCCCTTCAACTAGTCTCTGCTTATTCTCAGAACTCCTGTTTGAGTTACTAATCTTAGCAACCGAACAAGTATCAAATACTGGGGCTACTATAAACACTAGTAAGGCACACATCAATAACATGTATATCAAATATACCCTTGTTCACTTTGCCATCCTTCTTATCCAACAAATATTCAGGGCATTTCCGCTTCCAGTGACCATTTCCTTTGCAGTGTAATCACTCAGTTTCAGGCTTTGGTCTAGCTTTGGTCTTCTTCATGGGAGTGACAACTTGTTTGCCATTCTACTTGAAGTTTCCCTTTCTTTTCCTTTGCCCTTTTCTTTAAACTAGTGCTCTTGTCAATCAACACTTGATGCTCTTTCTTGATTTCTACCTTCGTCGATTTCAACATCACGAAGAGCTCGGGAATCATTTACGTCATACCTTGCATACTATAGTTCATCACGAAGTTCTAGTAACTTAGTGATGGTGACTAGAGAATTCTGTCAACCACTATCTTATCTGGAAGATTAACTCCCACTTGATTCAAGTGATCGAAGTACCCAGACAATCTGAGCACATGCTCACTAGTTGAGCGATTCTCCTCCATCTTTTAGCTATAGAACTTGTTGGAGACTTCATATCTCTCAACTCGGTATTTGCTTGAAATATTAACTTCAACTCGTGGAACATCTCATATGGCCCATGACGCTCAAAACATCTTTGAAGTCCCGATTCTAAGCTGTTAAGCATGGTGCACTAAACTATTAAGTAGTCATCATATTGAGCTAGCCAAACATTCATAACGTCGCATCCGCTCCTGCAATAGGTCCGTCACCTAGCGGTGCATTAAGGACATAATTCTTCAGGCAGACAATGAGGATAAACCTCGGATCATGGATCCAATCCGCATCATTGCTACTAACATCTTTCAACATAATTTTCTCTAGGAACATATCAAAATAAACATATGAAAGCAACAACGCGAGCTATTGATCTACAACATAATTTGCAAAATACTACCAGGACTAAGTTCATGATAAATTAAAGTTCAATTAATCATATTACTTAAGAACTCCCACTTAGATAGACATCCCTCTAATCCTCTAAGTGATTACGTGATCCATATCAACTACACCATGTCCGATCATCACGTGAGATGGAGTAGTTTCAATGGTGAACATCACTATGTTGATCATATCTACTATATGATTCACGTTCGACCTTTCAGTCTCCGTGTTCCAAGGCCATATCTGTATATGCTAGGCTCGTTAAGTTTAACCTGAGTATTCCGCGTGTTCAACTGTTTTGCACCCGTTGTATTTGAACGTAGAGCCTATCACACCCGATCATCACGTGGTGTCTCAGCACGAAGAACTTTCGCAACGGTGCATACTCAGGGAGAACACTTCTTGATAATTAGTGAGAGATCATCTTAAAATGCTACCGTCAATCAAAGCAAGATAAGATGCATAAAGGATAAACATCACATGCAATCAATATAAGTGATATGATATGGCCATCATCATCTTGTGCTTGTGATCTCCATCTTTGAAGCACCGTCGTGATCACCATTCACCGGCGCGACACCTTGATCTAAATCGTAGCATCGTTGTCGTTACGCCATCTATTGCTTCTACGACTATCGCTACCGCTTAGTGATAAAGTAAAGCAATTATGTAGGCTTGCATTTCATACAATAAAGCGACAACCATATGGCTCTCGCCATTGCCGATAACTTCGGTTACAAAACATGATCATCTCATACAATAAAATATAGCATCACGTCTTGACCATATCACATCACAACATGCCCTGCAAAAACAAGTTAGACGTCCTCTACTTTGTTGTTGCAAATTTTATGTGGCTGCTACGGGATTAGCAAGAACCGTTTTACCTACGCATCAAAACCACAACGATAGTTTGTCAAGTTGGTGCTGTTTTAACCTTCGCAAGGACCGGCGAGCCACACTCGATTCAGCTAAAGTGAGAGAGACAGACACCCGCCAGCCACCTTTAAGCACGAGTGCTCATAACGGTGAAACCAGTCTCGCGTAAGCGTACGCGTAATGTCGGTCCGGGCCGCTTCATCTCACAATACCGCCGAACCAAAGTATGACATGCTGGTAAGCAGTATGACTTGTATCACCCACAACTCACTTGTGTTCTACTCGTGCATATAACATCAACGCATAAAACCTAGGCTCGGATGCCACTATTGGGGAACGTAGTAATTTCAAAAAATTTCCTACGCACACGCAAGATCATGGTGATGGCATAGCAACGAGAGGGGAGAGTGTTCGTCCATGTACCCTTGTAGACCGTAAGCAGAAGCGTTAGCACAACGCGGTTGATGTAGTCGTACGTCTTCACGATCCGACCGATCCAAGCACCGAACGACGGGCCTCCGAGTTCAGCACACGCTCAGCTCGATGACGATCTCCGTGCTCGATCCAGCAAAGCTCCGGAGATGAGTTCCGTCAGCACGACGGCGTGGTGACGATGATGATGCTCTACCGGCGCAGGGCTTCGCCTAAACTCCGCGACGATATGACTGAGGTGGAATATGGTGGAGGGGGGCACCGCACACGGCTAAGGAACGATCCATAGATCAACTTGTGTGTCATGGGGTGCCCCCTTGCCCCCGTATATAAAGGAGCAAGGGAGGAGGAGGCGGCCGGCCAAAGAGGGCGCGCCAAGGGGGGAGTCCTACTCCCACCGGGAGTAGGACTCCCTTCTTTCCAAGTAGGAGTAGGAGAAGGGGGGAAAGAGGAGGAAGAGGGGAAGGAAAGGGGGGGCGCCGCCCCCCCTTCCCTTGTCCTATTCTGACTAGGAAGGGTGTTGGAGTTGTGTCGAATATAGTGTACGAGGTAGGTTACAGTTGGACTTGTAGTAGTATTGTGTTTAGATAGGATATGGAGTCGTGTCCTAGTAGGACACTTGTATCCTAGGCCTCTCTTATATAGCGGGGGTAGACACACGATGTAACCTATGCCAACATAATAGCACAGGCGCGCAAGGGGGAGCCGGCGGCGTGTGCCGGCGCCCGGGTGGCCGGTGTGCGGTATTGTGACGGTGTCACGGGGAGGAGCGCCCGTAGTCAAGCCCCGGGGATGTAGCCATATTGGTGAACCTCGTTAACAAATCTCGGTGTCGTGCTCGTGTGATTGCTTGGTCCTCGGATGATCGATGATATGCCTCGGATTTATTCTAACAAGTGGTATCAGAGCTAGGTTGTTTGGAGGTTGTGGATTGTTGATCAGAGGAAAAATCAAGTTTGAGATGCAGCCGATGGCGGTGTGGTTCTCGACGAGATTGGGAAAAGCAATTGGAAGCAGAGCCGACGAGTCTGGCTCGGAAGCAGGAGGCGTGACGTGCGGCAATCGATTTGACGGATCGGTCGGGTGAGCGTAAATCCTGCGGCGACATAACACGAGCATCAGGATTCAGTCTCGGGCTCTCGGCGATATTGATTGGATCAGGCGCCGAACGAGTGTATGCATGCAGGCGGCGGTGCTGCGTAGCCTTAGCATACGGTGCACGAGGGTTGCGCGCAGGCACGGTTGGCAAGGAAGTAACGCGTCGCGGTGGCATGCATGTGCTAGTCCAAGCGTGCCGCTGGTGGACGAGGCCCACTTGAGGGACGTGTGCTGCTCGTTTGTGAGATTTGTTTTGGAAAAAAAAGAGGACCGAGTCCTCATGTGACAGGGAGAGAGGCAGATCGTTTCAAGCAAAGGGAAATATCCATCTGGTGATACGCATCCATTGAAACAGGGGCGTTGACAAAGCAACAGCAGCATTGGGGTTGAGCCAAGAGCAGATCAGATGAAGACCGGCTAGTTGGAATTGCTAGTAGTATGCGGAGGTTCTGTTCGTGTACTTGGGGAATCATGTGAGAAAAGCTCAGATAATTTTTCACATGGTCAGCCGTACAAAGGACCATGGCGCCAACGGGTACCAGGTTTGAGGTGGAGAAGTTCAACGGAACTGAAAACCTTGAGTTATGGCAGACAAGAGTGAAAGATTTGTTGGCGCAACAGGGATGCTTGAAGGCGTTGCAGGAAGTCATGTCAGCTGAGATGGAATTATCTTGTGACGGATGGAAATTTTGTGGAAGACGATTTGGGAGCCTTGAGCATGTCATACAGTCGACCGAGTTCGGCGGGGTTGGACTTGGCAGTCTGACGGATCGACGTGAGTCGGTTGAAACAGAAGACGGTGGTGGGATCGGCGATAGCGACATAGGAGCGTGATGCTGATGGTGACCGACTTCTGGGGCGTGAAAACACGTGGCACAGGCCTAAGTGCTTGTGTGGCTTCGACAAGGCTATGGCGCGGGATTGATTCAAGGTGGTGTATACACGGAGCTCGAAGTCGATGAGGCGCAGGGGTGGACTGATCATCTACCATGAAGTCATGTTGAAGGTGAAGCTGGACTGAGGGGCTACGGCGTAAGTGCACAGAGAGTCGAAGCCTATTCAGCGGTGGGAAAAGCGAGTGACATGCAGTTCGGACTGGAGCCCAGTGGTCTGATGAAAGCGTGAAACTCGTCATCGGTCAGTGATGACCGGTGGTACTCTGCAGTGGGGGTTGAGTGATGTGGGTTTGCGACCCTTGAGATTCGACCGGGACAGTGGAGGCTCGACGCGGTAATAGCGGCGAGGCGTGCGGTATGCACGGGGCATGGAGACGGGCCAGGGCTCTGGTGGTCATACATGTGGTGAGACAACTGCGAATTTGACTCGGGATGACTACAAGCAATGGTGAAATTCTTTCAAGTTTAGATAAAGGTCAAGAAAGGAGCGGTGATGTTGAGTTCAGTAACTCTTATGTGTGACACCCAATATGTGAGTTATTCACTTTCACGCAGGTCAATGATCAGTGTGTGATGGCGTTGGACGGATACTCTGGAAGTTGGGAGCGCAAATTGAGTAACAAGGAACTTAATTTTGCTCGAGTGTTGACTGTGGTCAAGAAAAGAAGGGACTACAAGTTGCAGGTGGAGTCATATGGAGTCTTTGGAGTAGCAGCGGTGCTCATGGGACAAGCCCAAGTCCAATGTACATGAAAGTTTGACGCATTGACGAATTCAAGGTGGTGAAGAATATTCGCCAAGGTGGAGTTTGTTGGAGTTGTGTCGAATATAGTGTACGAGGTAGGTTACAGTTGGACTTGTAGTAGTATTGTGTTTAGATAGGATATGGAGTCGTGTCCTAGTAGGACACTTGTATCCTAGGCCTCTCTTATATAGCGGGGGTAGACACACGATGTAACCTATGCCAACATAATAGCACAGGCGCGCAAGGGGGAGCCGGCGGCGTGTGCCGGCGCCCGGGTGGCCGGTGTGCGGTATTGTGACGGTGTCACGGGGAGGAGCGCCCGTAGTCAAGCCCCGGGGATGTAGCCATATTGGTGAACCTCGTTAACAAATCTCGGTGTCGTGCTCGTGTGATTGCTTGGTCCTCGGATGATCGATGATATGCCTCGGATTTATTCTAACAAAGGGGAGGGGCGCGCGGCCCCCTCCTGGTTCCTTCCCTCTTCTCCCTCGAGGCCCATGTAGGCCCAATAACCCCCCGGGGGGTTCCGGTAACCTCCCGGTACTCCGGTAAAATGCCGATTTCACCCGGAACGATTCTGATGTCCAAATATAGGCTTCCAATATAACGATCTTTATGTCTCGACCATTTTGAGACTCCTCGTCATGTCCGTGATCACATCCGGTATTCCGAACAAACTTTGGTACATCAAAACTTATAAACTCATAATAAAACTGTCATCGTAACGTTAAGCGTGCGGACCCTACGGGTTCGAGAACTATGTAGACATGACCTAGAACTATTCTCGGCCAATAACCAATAGCGGAACCTGGATGCCCATATTGGCTCCTACATATCTACGAAGATCTTTATCGGTCAAACCGCATAACAACATACTTTGTTCCCTTTGTCATCGGTATGTTACTTGCCCGAGATTCGATCGTCGGTATCCAATACCTAGTTCAATCTCGTTACCGGCAAGTCTCTTTACTCGTTACGTAATGCATAATTCCGTAACTAACTCATTAGCTACATTGCTTGCAAGGCTTATAGTGATGTGCATTACCGAGAGGGCCCAGAGATACCTCTCCGACAATCGGAGTGACAAAACCTAATCTCGAAATATGCCAACCCAACATGTACCTTCGGAGACACCTGTAGTACTCCTTTATAATCACCCAGTTACGTTGTGACGTTTGGTAGCATCCAAAGTGTTCCTCTGGTAAACGGGAGTTGCATAATCTCATAGTTATAGGAAAATGTATAAGTCATGAAGAAAGCAATAGCAATATATTAAACGATCAAGTGCTAAGCTAACGGAATGGGTCAAGTCAATCACATCATTCTCCTAATGATGTGATCCCGTTAATCAAATGACAACTCTTTTGTCCATGGCTAGGAAACATAACCATCTTTGATAAACGAGCTAGTCAAGTAGAGGCATACTAGTGACACTATGTTTGTCTATGTATTCACACATGTACTATGTTTCCAGTTAATACAATTCTAGCATGAATAATAAACATTTATCATGATATAAGGAAATAAATAATAACTTTATTATTGCCTCTAGGGCATATTTCCTTCATCACGTGCATTGGACTAAGCTGGAATCTACAAACATTTATTCAAAGGAGAAGATAAGGTAATATGGGCTGTTTTTTATATCAACAATAAAGCATATGAGAGCCACTCAACATTTTCATGGTGGTCTTCTCCTCATGACCTAAAGAAAAAGAAAAGAATTTCAAAGAAACACACTGAAATAGTTTTGGAGTTTTTGTTTGTGTGAAGAAAGTAGAACAAAAACAAGAAAAACTATTTACACAGAAAAGCTCTCAACAAGCAAAAGAAGAATGAGAAATCTTTTCGGGTTTTCTTTTAATACTACAACTAATTAAGCTAGAAAGAAAAACCAAAAAGAAGCGACAAATATTTTTGGATTTTATCAAAGTTTTTCAAACATGCAAGAAGAAAGCAAGAAAAATAAACTAACATGGATTATACAATCAAAAAGGATGAACACCGACAACTTGAATGAATGTGTGATCATGAATGTAATGTTGATGAGAGATACGTACTCCCCAAGCTTGGGATTTTGGCCTAAGTTGGTCTATGGCCACGACTGGCGTGGATAATATCCAGAGTTGTAGATGCGGTTTTACTCGATTGCAGTTGCCACCGCCTGGCGAGCTGCCTCGTGAAGGTGAGCGGTCTCCCTTGCCCTCTCGTACTCATCCGCCTCATCTCTAAGTATAAAATATCTCCTTTTCCCCTGAAAGTCAAAGAAACAAGGAGCGGGAATCATAACATAGACGACATGCCGCCTATCAAAGATCAATCTGTATTGGAGTGGTTGTTCGCCCCTCTCAAGAATTTGGAAGCATTCCATAGCATCATAATCATGGTAAGTAGGTTGCAAAGGAACATCATTTTCTTTTATTGGAACCCCAAGATAATGAGCTAAACGAGTGGCATAAATTCCACCAAAGAAGTCTCCATCTTTAGCATTATTATGTAGTCGACTTGCAATGATAGCCCCAAATTAAACCATTTATCATTCATTATTGCGCTCTTGAGAACAATAAGATCGGATGCGCAAAGGTGGCTATGATCATGTTTACCGTTAATTCATCTACCTATAAAGAGAGCAAAGTAATGCAATGTAGGAAAGTGAATGCTCCCTATAGTAGCTTGTGTTATGGCTCTAGTTTCACCTACACTAATGCTAGCAAGGAACTTAGCACAATCAGATTTACGAGGTTCCGTATATATGCCCCATTACATAATTTTGCATGCATCATTAAATTCTTCAAGGTCCATGCTAAATGATTTATCATATAGATCAAATAAAATAGAATGTGTATTGCGATGGACAGAATACTCAAATCTCCGCACAAAGTGATACGTCCATTTTGCATCATGCTTTTATATTGACATTTATTGCATTATGGGCTGTTATTACCCATTTTGGTTCAATACTTATGCCTTTTCTCTCTTATTGTACAAGGTTTACATGAAGAGGGAGAATGCCGGCAGCTGGAATTCTGGACTGGAAAAGGAGAAAAATCTGAGAGACCTATTATGCACAACTCCAAAAGTCCTGAAAATTTACAGAGAATTATTTTGGAATATATAAAAAATATTGGGTGAATAAAATACCAGAGAGAACCCACCAGGAGGCCACAAGCCTAGGGTGCGTGCCCTACCCCCCTGGGCACGCCCCTGTGGCTTGTGGGCCCCCTAGCAGGCCTCCGGTGCCCATCATCTGCTATATGATGTCTTTTGACCTGGGAAAAATCAGAAGGAAGCTTTCGGGACAAAACGCCGCCATCTCGAGGCGGAACCTGGGCAGAAGCAATCTAGGGCTCTGGCAGAGCTGTTCTGCCGGGGAAACTTCCCTCCCGGAGGGGGAAATCGAAGCCATCGTCATCACCAACAATCCTCTCATCGAGAGGGGGTCAATCTCCATCAACATCTTGACCAGAACCATCTCCTCTCAAACCCTAGTTCATCTCTTGTATCCGATCTTTGTCTCAAAACCTCAGATTGGTACCTGTGGGTTGCTAGTAGTGTTTATTACTCCTTGTAGTTGATACTAGTTGGTTTATTCGGTGGAAGATCATATGTTAAGATTCTTAATGATATTTAATACCCCTAGTATTATGAACATGAATATGCTTTGTGAGTAGTTACATTTGTTCCCGAGGACATGGGAGAAGTCTTGTTATAAGTAATCATGTGAATTCGGTATTCGTTCGATATTTTGATGAAATGTATGTTGTCTTTCCTCTAGTGGTGTTATGTGAACGCCGACTACATGACACTTCACCATGATTTGGGACTAGGGGTAGGCATTGGGAAGTAATAAGTAGATGATGGGTTGTTAGAGTGACAGAAGCTTAAACCCTAGTTTATGCGTTGCTTCGTAAGGGGCTGATTTGGATCCACATGTTTCATGCTATGGTTAGATTTATCTTAATTCTTCTTTCGTAGTTGCGTATGCTTGCGAGAGGGGTTAATCATAAGTGGGAGGCTTGTCCAAGTAAGGACATCACCTAAGCATCGGTCCACCCACATATCAAATTATCAAAGTAACGAACGTGAATCATATGAGTTGGATGAAAACTAACTTGACAACAATTCCCATGTGTCCTCGGGAGCGCTTTGCTTTATATAAGAGTTCGTCCAGGCTTTCCCTCTGCTACAAAAATGATTGGGCCACCTTGCTGCACCTTAGTTACTCTACTACTTGCTATCCATTATGAATTATCTTATCACACAACTATCTGTTACCGATAATTTTAGTGCTTGCAGAGAATACCTTACAAAAAACCTCTTGTTATCTCTTCTGCTCCTCGTTGAGTTTGACACTCTTACTTATCGAAAGGACTATGATAGATCCCCTATACTTGTGGGTCATCACAAAGGAATTAGTAAGGTTGTAGTACCGAGGACACTTATCTGACACAAAGTCCGTCAGCTCAGCGTTATGCACGTACGTATAAAATTCTTCATTAAAACCAGCATGAGTCATGAAATGATCCGACGGCCATTCGCAAGGCCGCACTGGAGCTTCTCGCAGTGGTTCAAGGTTCGGCTCATGTATCGCGAGCCTTGGGGCTTTCTTCTTCGAGGAACCACCTTGGAATACTTTCCTAAACATTTTCTTCCTCTAAAAATTTTCTGAAATTTTTAGTGACTCAAAATAAAAGTGAACAAAACTTAACAAGATTGATAACGACTACTCCCACAAGTGTCTAGAGGCTATATCATGCAACAAAACCACTTTGGACCATATAAATTTGACATGCAAGCTGAAGAACATGGTCACCACAGCAGCAAAAATTTATAATATATAAAGCACTAGAGCAAAAACCAATTGGACCATCGGAGGAGTCACATACTGATGTCTACTACATAATCTTCTTCTTATAGACGTTGTTGGGTCTGCAAGTGCACAGGTTTGTAGGACAGTAGCAAATTTCCCTCAAGTGGATGACCTAAGGTTTATCAATCCGTAGGAGGCGTAGGATGAAGATGGTCTCTCTCAAGCAACCCTGCAACCAAATAACAAAAGGTCTCTTGTGTCCCCAACACACCCAATAGAATGGCAAATTGTATAGGTGCACTAGTTTGGCGAAGAGATGGTGATACAAGTGCAATATGGATGGTAGATATAGGTTTTTGTAATCTGAAAATATAAAAACAGCAAGGTAACTAACGATAAAAGTGAGGGTAAACGGTATTGCAATGATAGGAAACAAGGCCTAGGGTTCATACTTTCACTAGTGCAAGTTCTCTCAACAATAATAACATAGATAGATCATATAACAATCCCTCAACATGCAACAAAGAGTCACTGCAAAGCCACTAATAGCGGAGAACAAAGGTAGAGATTATGGTAGGGTACGAAACCACCTCAAAGTTATTCTTTCGGATCAATCTATTCAAGAGTTCGTACTAGAATAACACCTTAAGACACAAATCAACCAAAACCATAATGTCACCTGGATACTCCATTGTCACCTCAAGTATCCGTGGGCATGATTATATGATATGCATCACACAATCTCAGATTCATCCAACCAACACAAAGTACTTCAAAGAGTGCCCCAAAGTTTCTACCGGAGAGTCAAGAACGTGTGCCAACCCCTATGCATAGGTTCATGGGCGGAACCCGCAAGTTGGTCACCAAAACATACATCAAGTGGCACATGATATCCCATTGTCACCACAGATAAACACGGCAAGACATACATCAAGTGTTCAAAAATAAAGACTCAATCCGATAAGATAACTTCAAGAGGGAAACTCAATTCATCACAAGAGAGTAGAGGGGGAGAAACATCATAAGATCCAACTACAATAGCAAAGCTCGGGATACATCAAGATCGTGCCATAGAGGGAACACGAGAGAGAACACGAGAGAGAGATCAAACACATAGCTACTGGTACATACCCTCAGCCCCAAGGGTGAACTACTCCCTCCTCGTCATGGATAGCGCCGGGATGATGAAGATGGCCACCGGTGATGGGTTCCCCCTCCGGCAGGGTGCCGGAACGGGCTCCTGAGAGGTTTTTGGTGGCTACAGAGGCTTGCGGCGGCGGAACTTCTGATCTATCTTGATTTTTGATGTTTTTAGGGTACGTAGGCATATATAGGTGAAAGAAGTCAGCCGGGAGGTGCTCGAGGGGCCCACGAGATAGGGGCGCACCCAGTGGGGGGGCCTCCTATCTCGTGGAGTCCTCGAGGATCTTCTAACGTGCACTCCAAGTCTCCAGGATCATATTCTTCCAAAAAATCACGCTGCCGAAGGTTTCATTCCGTTTGGACTCCGTTTGATATTCCTTTTCTTCGAAATACTAAAACAGGCAATAAAACAACAATATGGGCTGGGCGTCTGGTTAATAGGTTAGTACCAAAAATGATATAAATGTGTAAAATAAAGCCCATAAACATCCAAAAGTGGTAATATAATAGCATGGAACAATCAAAAATTATAGATACGTTGGAGACATATCACATACCGATGAACAATCCCCCAAAATAGTTTTGGAAATGGAGCAATGAGCAAGGAGATAGAAAATGGCCGCAAGATGAACAAGAACACGGCTTTGAGCAATGGTCGGATTTTTTCTGGAGGAAGACGAAGTGGATGGGTGGCTGGAATAAGTGAGTGGACCGATGTGGGCCCCACATGCCTTGTAGGCGCGCCTGGGGGGTGGGGGTGCCCTGTGGGCTTGTTGCCCACTGGTGCACCCCCCGAGGTGTGTTCAGTGCCAAAAATTCTTAAATATTGCATAAAAAATCATACTAAATTTTCAGGGCATTTGGAGAACTTTTATTTTCTAGTCATTTTTTATTGCATGGATAATTCAGAAAACTATAAAATAATAGCATTTCTACTTTATTTATTCTAAATAACAGAAAGTAAAAGGTGGGTACAGAAAGTTGTGTTTACTAAATTCAGCCATCAAATGCCCATCAAAAGGAATCCATTAATAAGGTTGATCAAGTCTTATTAACAAACTTCTTCCGAATGGCATGAAACCGGAGAATCTTCGTATAACACTAGGTAACCTCAACAAGGATATGCATGTCCCCAACAATAAAAATATCATATTTCTTTTTGACAATAGGAATAGGGAATTCAAAACCTCCAATAGCAATTGTTGAATTTTTTCCAATAGAGTTGATACTATTCACTTGAGGTCGTTTCTTCAAAAGTGTACCGTATGCTCATTACCATTAACATGAAAAGTGACATTGCCTTTATTGCAATCAATAACAACCCCTACAGTAGTCAAAATGGGTCTACCAAGGATGATCGACATACTGTTGTCCTCGGGTATATCAAGAATAACAAAGTCCGTTAAGATAGTAACATTTGCAACTACGACAGGCACATCCTCACAAATACCGATGGGTATAGCAGTTGATTTATCGGCCATTTGCAAAGAGATTTCAGTTGGTGTCAACTTATTCAAATCAAGTCTTCAATATAAAGAGAAAGACATAACACTAACACCAGCTCCTAGATCACATAAAGCAGTTGTAACATAGTTTCTTTTAATGGAGCATGGTATAGTTGGTATTCCTCGATCTCCTAGTTTCGTTGGTATTCCTCCCTTAAATGTATAATTAGCAAGCATGGTGGAAATTTCAGCTTCCAGTATCTTTCTTTTATTTGTAACAATATCTTTCATATACTTAGCATAAGGAGACATTTTCAAAAGATCAGTAAAACACAAACGCAAAAAGACAGGTCTAAGCATTTCAACAAAGTGCTCAAATTCCACATCATCCTTATTCTTGGATGATTTAGGAGGAAAGGGCATGGGTTTCTCAACCCATGGTTCTCTTTCTTTACCATGTTTCCTAGCAATGAAGTCTCTCTTATCATATCTTTTATTCTTAGGTTGTGGGTTATCAAGATCAACAACAGGTTTTATCTCCACATCATTATCATTACTAGGTTGAGCATCAACATGAACATCATCATTAACATTATCTCTAGGCTCATGTTCATCACCAGGTTGTGTTGCAGCATCAGAAACAGAAATATCATTTGGTTTCTCAGGTGTGCCTATAAAAGGTTCACTAGAAGCATGAATGGTCCTATCATCATTCTTTTTCTTTTTAGGTGGACTAGGTGCATCACTATTAATTCTTTGAGAGTCTTGTCCAATTCTCTTAGGATGGCCCTCATGATACAAAGGTTCCTGAGTCATTTTACCACCTCTAGTCATAACTCTAACAGCATGATCATTCATCTTATTATTCATTTCATTAAGCAAATCATTTTGTGCTTTGAGAACTTGTTCTACTTGAGTTTTTACCATAGAAGCATGTTTACTAACAATCTTGAGATCATTAACAGTTCTACACATATAGTCACCCAAGTGTTCAAGCATATAAGCATTTCGTTTCAGTTGTCTACTAACATATGCATTGAAGTTTTCTTGTTTAACAATAAAATTATCAAATTCATCCAAGCATTGACTAGTAGATTTATTATAAGGAATATCACCTCCATCAAATCTATGGAGAGAATTTACCTGTACTACCTGTGTCGGGGTATTGAGACCATGTATTTCTTCAATAGGTGGTAAATCCTCCATCAAATCTAAGAAGTCAGCCGAGAGGTGCTCGAGGGGCCCACGAGACAGGGGGCGCGCCCAGTAGGGGGGGGGCGCCCTCCTATCTCGTGGAGTCCTCGAGGATCTTCTGACGTGCACTCCAAGTCTCCAGGATCATATTCTTCCAAAAAATCACGCTGCCAAAGGTTTCCTTCCGTTTGGACTCCTTTTAATATTCCTTTTCTTCAAAATACTGAAACAGGCAATAAAACAGCAATATGGTTGGGCCTCCGGTTAATAGGTTAGTGCCAAAAATGATATAAATGTGTAAAATAAGGCCCATAAACATCAAAAAGGGGTAATATAATAGCATGAAACAATCAAAAATTATAGATACGTTGGAGACATATCAAGCATCCCCAAGCTTAATTCCTTCTCGTCCTCGAGTAGGTAAATGATAAAAACAGAATTTTTGATGTGGAATGCTACCTAGCATAATTCTCAATGTAATTTTCTTTATTGTGGCATGAATGTTCAGATCCAAATGATACAAAATAAAAGTTCATATTAACATAAGAAATAGTAATACTTCAAGCATACTAATCAAAGTAATCATGTCTTCTCAAAATAACATGGCTAACCCTACAAAATCATATTGTCTGGCTATGCTCTATCTTCATCACACAAAGTATTTAATCATGCACAACCCCGATGACAAGCCAAGCAATTGTTTCATACTTTAATAATCTCAAAACTTTTTCAACTTTCACGCAATACATGAGCGTGAGCCATGGACATAGCAATATATGTGGAATAGAATGGTGGTTGTGGAGAAGACAAAAAGGAGAAGATAGTCTCACATCAACTAGGCGTATCAATGGGCTATGGAGATGCCCATTAATAGATATCAATGTGAGTGAGTAGGGATTGCCATGCAACGGATGCACTAGAGCTATAAATATATGAAAGCTCAACAAAAGAAACTAAGTGGGGTGCATCCAACTTGCTTGCTCACGAAGACCTAGGGCACTTTTGAGGAAGCCCATCATTGGAATATACAAGCCAAGTTCTATAATGAAAAATTCCCACTAGTATATGAAAGTGACAACATATGAGACTCTCTAACATGAAGATCATGGTGCTATTTTGAAGCACAAGTGTGGAAAAAGAGATAGTAGCATTGTCCTTTCTCTCTTTTTCTCTCATTTTTTTTTCCTTTTTTTCTTTTTTCTTTTCTTTGGCCTTCTCTTTTTTCTTTTTTCTTTTTGGCCTTTCTCTTTTTTTTTCTTTTTTTTTCTTTTTGTAAAGTCTGAAGTCTCATCCCGACTTGTGGGGGAATCATAGTCTTCATCATCCTTTCCTCACTAGGACAATGCTCTAATAATGAAGATCATCACACTTTTATGGATTTACAACTCAAAGCTAGAACAAGATATGACTCTATATGAATGCCTCCGGCGGTGTACCGGGATATGCAATGAATCAAGAGCGACATGTATGAAATATATGAAGGTGGCCTTGCCACAAATACAATGTCAACTACATGATCATGCAAAAAGCAATATGACAAAAGTAATGCGTGTCATATGAACGGAACGGTGGAAAGTTGCATGACAATATATCTCGGAATGGCTATGGAAATGCCATAATAGGTAGGTATAGTGGCTGTTTTGAGGAAGGTAAATGGTGGGTATATGGTACAGGCGAAAGTTGCACGGTACAAGAGAGGCTAGCAATGGTGGAAGGGTGAAGGAGTGCGTATAATCCATGGACTCAACATTAATCAAAAGAACTCATATACTTGTTGAAAAAATTTAGAAGTCATCAAAAATCAAAGCACTACGCGCATGCTCCTAGGGGGATAGATTGGTAGGAAAAGACCATCGCTCGTCCCGACCGCCACTCATAAGGAAGACACTCAATAAATAATTGTGCTCCAACTTCATCACAAAGCGGTTCACCATACATGCATGCTACGGGAATCACAAACTTCAACACAAGCATTCTTTAAATTCCTAATCACCCAACTAGCATGACTTTAATATCACTACCTCCATATCTCAAAACAATTATCAAGCATCAAATTGATCATATCATCCAATTCACTTCTATGATAGTTTTTATTATACCCAACTTGGATGCTCATCAATCTAGGACCAACTTTGTAACCATAGCAAATACCATGCTGTTCTAAAAGACTCTCAAAATAATATAAGTGAAGCATGAGAGACTAGCAATTTCTACAAAATGTAACCACCGCCGTTCTCTAAAAGATATAAGTGATGCACTAGAGCAAATGACAAACTACCCCGAAAGATATAAGTAAAGATCAATGAGTAGTCGAATAATTGTGCAACTATGTGAAGACTCTCTAACATTAAAGAATTTTAGATCTTGGTATTGTATTCAAACAGCAAGAAAAACAAAATAAAATGACATTGCAAGGATAGCACAACTCATGTGAAGAAGCAAAAACTTAGGCTCAACCGATACTAACCGATAGTTGTTGAAGAAGAAAGGTGGGATGCCTACATGGGCATCCCCAAGCTTAGATGCTTGAGACTTCTTGAAATATTATCTTGGGGTGCCATGAGCATTCCCAAGCTTGAGCTTTTGTGTCTCCTTAATTCCTCTCATATCTTGGTTTCTCTTTTTATCAAAAGCTTCATCCACACCAAACTCAACAAGAACTCGTGAGATAGGTTAGTATAGACCAATGCAAAACCTTATCATATTCTACTGTAATGAATCACTAAAATTATTATTCAACATTGAATACTAAATGCCTCTGCATATTTAATACTCCTATCCTCAAATAGAATCATTAAACAAACAAACATATGCAAACAATGCAAACATAACAGCAATCTGCCAAAACAGTACAGTCTGTAAAGAATGCAAGATTCATCATACTTACCTAACTCCAAAAATTAAGAACTAAAATTTACACTGTAATAAATTTATCAGAGCTCATTATGCAAAAAGTTTCAACATTATATCATGCTCTGACTTTTCTAGGGAATTTTTGCAACAGATGTAAACTTTCTGTTTTCAAACAGCAACATGTATACTAGCAAAATAAGCATGGCAAAGGCTATCCTTGACTTTTTTTATTGAAAATAAAGATGCAAAACATTAATCTAAATAACAGCAAGCAAATACTAACAAAATAAAATGACGCTCCAAGCAAAACACATATCATGTGGTGAATAAAAATATAGCTCCAAGTAAAGTTACCGATGAACGAAGACAAAAGAGGGGATGCCTTCCGGGGCATCCCCAAGCTTAGGCTCTTGGTTGTCCTTGAATATTACCTTGTGGTGCCTTGGGCATCCCCAAGCTTAGGCTCTTTACACTTCTTATTCCATAGTCCATCGAATCTTTACCCAAAACTTGAAAACTCCACAACACAAAACTCAACAGAAAACTCGTAAGCTCCGTTAGTATAAGAAAATAAAACCACCACTTAGTTACTGTAATTAACTCATTCTAAATTCATATTGGTGTAATACCTACTGTATTCCAACTTATCTATGGTTCATACCACTTAATACTAGCCATAGATTCATCAAAATAAGCAAACAACACATAGAAAACAGAATCTGTCAAAAACAGAACAATCTGTAGTAATCTGTATTAAAAGTATACTTCTGGAACTCCAAAAATCCTACAAAATTAGGAAGACCTAAGCAATTCATGTACCAATCCAGAGCAAAAAGAATCAGATCAGAATCACGTTTCTGTGACTTAACAAAACTAATTTACTGGGTGCAAAAGTTTCTGATTTTCAGCAGGATCAACACAACTATCACCGTAAGCTATCCTAAAGGTCTTACTTGGCACTTTATTGAAACAAAAGCTATAAAACATGATTAATACAGTAGCATAATCATGTGGACACACAAAAACAGTAAGGATAAATATTGGGTTGTCTCCCAACAAGGGCTTTTCTTTAATGCCTTTTAGCTAGGCTTGATGATGACAATGATGCTCACATAAAAGATAAGAATTGAAACACAACGGGAGCATCAAGAAGCATATGACTAGCACATTTAAGCCTAACCCACTTTCTATGCATAGGGATTTTGTGAGCAAACAACTTATGGGAACAATAATCAACTAGCATAGGAAGGTAAAACAAGCATAGCTTCAAGATTTTCAACACGTAGAGAGGAAACTTGACATTATTGCAATTCCTACAAGGATATATTCCTCCCTCATAATAATTTTCAGTAGCATCATGAATGAATTCAACAATATAACCAGCACCTAAAGTATTATTTTCATGATCTACAAGCATAGAAAATTTACTACTCTCCACATAAGCAAAATTCTTCTCATTCGGAATAGTGGGAGTAAACTCAACAAAAAAATTATCATGTGAGGCATAATCCAATTGAAAACTAAAATCATGATGACAAGATTCATGGTTATCATTATTCTTAATAGCATACAAGTCATCACAATAATCATCATAGATGGCAACTTTGTTCTCATAATCAATTGGAACCTCTTCCGAAATAGTGGAATCATCACTAAATAAAGTTGACACTCTTCCAAATCCACTTTCATATTCATCACAATAAGATTCAACATCCTCCAAGATAGTGGGATCACTACTTTCTAAAGTTGACACTCTTCCAAACCCACTTCCATCAATATAATCATCATAAATAGGAGGCATGCTATCAGCAAAATAAATTTGCTCATCAAAGCTTGGGGGACAAAATATATCATATTCATCAAACATAGCTTCCCCAAGCTTGTGGCTATGCATATCAATAGCATCATGGATATTCAAGGAATTCAAACTAACAACATTGCAATCATGCTCATCATACAAAGATTTAGTACCAAACATTTTATAGACTTCTTCTTCTAGCACTTGAGCACAATTTTCCTTTTCATCATACTCACGAAAGATATTAAAAAGATGAAGCGTATGAGACAAACTCAATTCCATTTTTTTGTAGTTTTATTTTATAAACTAAACTAGTGATAAAACAAGAAACAAAAAGATTCGATTGCAAGACCTAAAGATATACCTTCAAGCACTCACCTCCCCGGCAACGGCGCCAGAAAAGAGCTTAGTTGACGGGGTGTGAGTGAGTGCCCTTTACCTAGCCTCCCCGGCAACGGCGCCAGAAAAGAGCTTGATGTCTACTACGTAACCTTCTTCTTATAGACGTTGTTGGGCCTGCAAGTGCACATGTTTGTAGGACAGTAGCAAATTTCCCTCAAGTGGATGACCTAAGGTTTATCAATTCGTAGGAGGCGTAGGATGAAGATGGCCTCTCTCAAGCAATCCTGCAACCAAATAAAAAAAGGTCTCTTGTGTCCCCAACACACCCAATAAAATGGCAAATTGTATAGGTGCACTAGTTCGGCGAAGAGATGGTGATACAAGTGCAATATGGATGGTAGATATAGGTTTTTGTAATCTGAAAACATAAAAACGGCAAGGTAACTAATGATAAAAGTGAGCGTAAACGGTATTGCAATGATAGGAAACAAGGCCTAGGGTTCATACTTTCACTAGTGCAAGTTCTCTCAACAATAATAACATAGATAGATCATATAACAATCCCTCAACATGCAACAAAGAGTCACTCCAAAGCCACTAATAGTGGAGAACAAACATAGAGATTATGGTAGGGTACGAAACCACCTCAAAGTTATTCTTTCGGATCAATCTACTCAAGAGTTCGTACTAGAATAACACCTTAAGACACAAATCAACCAAAATCCTAATGTCACCTGGATACTCCATTGTCACCTCAAGTATCCGTGGGCATGATTATACGATATGCATCACACAATCTCAGATTCATCCAACCAACACAAAGTACTTCAAAGAGTGCCCCAAAGTTTCTACCGGAGAGTCAAGAACGTGTGCCAACCCCTATGCATAGGTTCATGGGCGGAACCCGCAAGTTGGTCACCAAAACATACATCAAGTGGCACATGATATCCCATTGTCACTACAGATAAACACGGCAAGACATACATCAAGTGTTCTCAAATAAAGACTCAATCCGATAAGATAACTTCAAGAGGAAAACTCAATTCATCACAAGAGAGTAGAGGGGGAGAAACATCATAAGATCCAACTACAATAGCAAAGCTCGGGATACATCAAGATCGTGCCATAGAGGGAACACGAGAGAGAACACGAGAGAGAGATCAAACACATAGCTACTGGTACATACCCTCAGCCCCAAGGGTGAACTACTCCCTCCTCGTCATGGATAGCGCCGGGATGATGAAGATGGCCACCGGTGATGGGTTCCCCCTCCGGCAGGGTGCCGGAACGGGCTCCCGAGAGGTTTTTGTTGGCTACAGAGGCTTGCGGCGGCGGAACTTCCGATCTATCTTGATTTTTGATGTTTTAGGGTACGTAGGCATATATAGGTGAAAGAAGTCAGCCGGGAGGTGCTCGAGGGGCCCACGAGATAGGGGGCGTGCCCAGTGGGGGGGGCACCCTCCTATCTCGTGGAGTCCTCGAGGATCTTCTAACATGCACTCCAAGTCTCCAGGATCATATTCTTCCAAAAAATCACGCTGCCGAAGGTTTCATTCCGTTTGGACTCCGTTTGATATTCCTTTTCTTCGAAATACTGAAACAGGCAATAAAACAGCAATATGGGCTGGGCCTCCGGTTAATAGGTTAGTACCAAAAATGATATAAATGTGTAAAATAAAGCCCATAAACATCCAAAAGGGGTAATATAATAGCATGGAACAATCAAAAATTATAGATACGTTGGAGACATATCACATACCGATGAACAATCCCCCAAAATAGTTTTGGAAATGGAGCAATGAGCAAGGAGATAGAAAATGGCCGCAAGATGAACAAGAACACAGCTTTGAGCAATGGTCGGATTTTTTCTAGAGGAAGACGAAGTGGATGGGTGGCTGGAATAAGTGAGTGGACCGATGTGGGCCCCACATGCCTTGTAGGCGCTTTGGGGGGGGGCGCCTGGGCTTGTTGCCCACTGGTGCACCCCCCCGAGGTGTGTTCAGTGCCAAAAATTCTTAAATATTGCATAAAAAATCATACTAAATTTTCAGGGCACTTGGAGAACTTTTATTTTCTAGTCATTTTTTATTGCATGAATAATTAAGAAAACTATAAAATATAGCATTTCTACTTTATTTATTCTAAATAACAGAAAGTAAAAGGTGGGTACAGAAAGTTGTGTTTACTAAATTTAGCCATCAAATGCCCATCAAAAGGAATCCATTAATAAGGTTGATCAAGTCTTATTAACAAACTTCTTCCGAATGGCATGAAACCGGAGAATCTTCGTATAACACTAGGTAACCTCAACAAGGATATGCATGTCCCCAACAATAAAAATATCATATTTCTTTTTGACAATAGGAATAGGGAATTCAAAACCTCCAATAGCAATTGTTCAATTTTTTCCAATAGAGTTGATACTATTCACTTGAGGTCGTTTCTTCGAAAAGTGTACCGTATGCTCATTACCATTAACATGAAAAGTGACATTGCCTTTATTGCAATCAATAACAACCCCTGTAGTATTCAAAATGGGTCTACCAAGGATGATCGACATACTGTTGTCCTCGGGTATATCAAGAATAACAAAGTCCGTTAAGATAGTAACATTTGCAACTACGACAGGCACATCCTCACAAATACCGATGGGTATAGCAGTTGATTTATCGGCCATTTGCAAAGAGATTTCAGTTGGTGTCAACTTATTCAAATCAAGTCTTCAATATAAAGAGAAAGACATAACACTAACACCAGCTCCTAGATCACATAAAGCAGTTTTAACATAGTTTCTTTTAATGGAGCATGGTATAGTTGGTATTCCTGGATCTCCTAGTTTCGTTGGTATTCCTCCCTTAAATGTATAATTAGCAAGCATGGTGGAAATTTCAGCTTCCAGTATCTTTCTTTTATTTGTAACAATATCTTTCATATACTTAGCATAAGGAGACATTTTCAAAAGATCAGTAAAACGCAAACGCAAAAAGACAGGTCTAAGCATTTCAACAAAGTGCTCAAATTCCACATCATCCTTATTCTTGGATGATTTAGGAGGAAAGGGCATGGGTTTCTCAACCCATGGTTCTCTTTCTTTACCATGTTTCCTAGCAATGAAGTCTCTCTTATCTATCTTTTATTCTTAGGTTGTGGGTTATCAAGATCAACAACAAGTTTTATCTCCACATCATTATGATTACTAGGTTGAGCATCAACATGAACATCATCATTAACATTATCTCTAGGCTCATGTTCATCACCAGGTTGTGTTAAAAGATCGTAAATGAAATATCATTTGGTTTCTCAGGTGTGCCTATAAAAGGTTCACTAGAAGCATGCATGGTCCTATCATCATTCTTTTTCTTTTTAGGTGGACTAGGTGCATCACTATTAATTCTTTGAGAGTCTTGTTCAATTCTCTTAGGATGGCCCTCATGATACAAAGGTTCTGAGTCATTTTACCACCTCTAGTCATAACTCTAACAGCATGATCATTCATCTTATTATTCATTTCATTAAGCAAATCATTTTGTGCTTTGAGAACTTGTTCTACTTGAGTTTTTACCATAGAAGCATGTTTACTAACAATCTTGAGATCATTAACAGTTCTACACATATAGTCACCCAAGTGTTCAAGCATATAAGCATTTCGTTTCAGTTGTCTACTAACATATGCATTGAAGTTTTCTTGTTTAACAATAAAATTATCAAATTCATCCAAGCATTGACTAGTAGATTTATTATAAGGAATATCACCTCCATCAAATCTATGGAGAGAATTTACTGTACTACCCGTGTCGGGTATTGAGACCATGTATTTCTTCAATAGGTGGTAAATCCTCCATCAAATCTAAGAAGTCAGCCGAGAGGTGCTCGAGGGGCCCACGAGACAGGGGGCGCGCCCAGTAGGGGGGGGGCGCCCTCCTATCTCGTGGAGTCCTCGAGGATCTTCTGACGTGCACTCCAAGTCTCCAGGATCATATTCTTCCAAAAAATCACGCTGCCAAAGGTTTCCTTCCGTTTGGACTCCTTTTAATATTCCTTTTCTTCAAAATACTGAAACAGGCAATAAAACAGCAATATGGTTGGACCATCACTGTCGTGGTAGCTTCGCCATCATTGTCTATCAATCTCCTCCGCGTTCTCAATGGTTGGCTGCTCTGTTGTGCACACTCCATCGTTGAGCTCGTCCTCCGGTGATATCAGTAGTGAGGACATGGAGATCACGACCTACTCCTCCTCCAAGTCCAACCCTCAACTTGAAGGAAATATACCCTAGAGGCAATAATAAAGTTATTATTTATTTCCTTATTTCATGATAAATGTTTATTATCCATGCTAGAATTGTATTAACTGGAAACTTAGTACATGTGTGAATACATAGACAAAACATGGTGTCCCTAGTATGCCTCTACTTGACTAGCTCGTTAATCAGAGATGGTTATGTTTCCTAAACCATAGACATGTGCTGTCATTTGATGAACAAGATCACATCATTAGGAGAATGATGTGATGCACATGACCCATCCGTTAGCTTAGCATTATGATCGTTACAGTTTCATTGCTACTGCTCTCTTCATGAGTTATACATGTTCCTCAGACTATGAAATTATGCAACTCCCGAATGCCGGAGAAACACTTTGTGTGCTACCAAATGTCACAACGTAAATGGGTGATTATAAAGGTGCTCTACAGGTGTCTCCGAAGGTGTTTGTTGGGTTGGCATAGATCGAGATTAGGATTTGTCACTCCATGTTTCGGAGAGGTATCTCTGGGCCCTCTCGGTAATACTCATCACTATAAGCCTTGCAAGCATTGTGACTAATGAGTTAGTTGCAGGATGAAGTATTACGGAATGAGTAAAGAGACTTGCCGGTAACGAGATTGAACTAGGTATGATGATACCAACGATCAAATCTCGGGCAAGTAACATACCGATAACAAAGGGAAAAACGTATGTTGTTATGCCGTTTGACCGATAAAGATCTTCGTAGAATATGTAGGAGCCAATATGAGCATCCAGGTTCCTCTATTGGTTATTGACCGGAGATGTGTCTCGGTCATGTCTACATAGTTCTCGAACCCGTAGGGTCCGTACGCTTAATGTTCGATGACGATTTGTATTATGAGTTATGTGATTGATGACCGAAGTTTGTTTGGAGTCCCGGATGAGATCACGGATATGACGAGGAGTCTCGAAATGGTCAAGACGTAAAGATCGATACATTGGAAGGCTATATTCGGACATCGGAAAGGTTCTGAGTGATTCGAGTATTTTCTGGAGTACCGGAGAGTTACGGGAATTCGCCGGGGGAAGTAATGGGCCTTAATGGGCCATACGGGGAAGGAGAGAAGGGCCTCAAGGGGTGGCCGCGCCCCCCCATGGGCTGGTCCGAATTGGACTAGGAGGGGGCGGCGCCCCCCTCCTTCCTTCTCCCCTCTTCCTCCTTCCCTCCTTCTCCTACTAGGAATAGGAAAGAGGAGGGGAATTCTACTTGGACTGGGGAGTCCTAGTAGGATTCCCCACACCTGGCGCACCCCCTTGGGCCGGCCACCTCCTCCCTCCCCTCCTTTATATACGTGGCCAGGGGGCACCCCGGAGATACACAAGTTGATCTTTAGCCATGTGCGGTGCCCCCTTCACAGTTTTCCACCTCGGTCATATCGATGTAGTGCTTAGGCAAAGACCTGCGCCGATAACTTCATCATCATCGTCACCCCGCCATCGTGCTGACAGAACTCTCCCTCGGCCTCAGCTGGATCTAGAGTTTGAGGGACGTCACCGAGCTGAACGTGTGTAGATCGCGGAGGTGCCGTGCGTTTGGTACTTCATCGGTTGGATCGCGAAGACGTTCAACTGCATCAATCGCGTTACTTAACACTTCTGCTTTCAGTCTATGAGGGTACGTGGACACAGTATCCCCTCTTGTTGCTATGCATCACCTAGATAGATCTTGCGTGATCATAGGATTTTTTTTGAAATTACTGCGTTCTCCAACAGTGGCATCCGAGCCAGGTCTATGCGCAGATGTTATATGCACGAGTAGAACACAAAGAATTGTGGGCGATAATAGTCATACTGCTTACCAGTATGTCATACTTTGATTCGGCGGTATTGTTGGATGAAGCATCCCAGACCGACATTACATGACCGCGTTGATGAGACTGGTTCTACCGACGTGCTCCGCACACAAGTGGCCAGTGGGTGTCTGTTTCTCCAGCTTTAGTTGAATCGAGTATGGCCACGCCCGGTCCTTGTTGAAGGTTAGAACAACACACTCGACGAAAATCGTTGTGGTTTTGATTCGTAGGTAAGAACGGTTCTTGCTAGAAGCCCGTAGCAGCCACGTAAAACTTGCAACAACAAAGTAGAGGACGTCTAACTTGTTTTTACAGGGCTTGCTGTGATGTGATATGGTCAAGGCATGATGTGATATAAATTGTTGTATGAGATGATCATGTTTTGTAACAAAGTTATTAGCAACTGGCAGGATATGGTTGTCGCTTTATTGTATGCAATGCAATCGCCATGTAATTGTTTTACTTTACCACTAAGCGGTAGCGATAGTCGTAGTAACAATAGTTGGCGAGACGACAACGATGCTACCGTGGAGATCAAGGTGTCGTGCCAATGACGATGGAGATCATGACGATGCTTCAGTGATGGAGATCATGAGCACAAGATGATGATGTCCATATCATGTCACATATTTTGATTGCATGTGATGTTTATCTTTTATGCATCTTATTTTGCTTAGTACGGCGGTAGCATTATAAGATGATCCCTTACTAAATTTCAAGGTATAAGTGTTCTCCCTGAGTATGCACCATTGCTACAGTTCGTTGTGCCGAGACACCACGTGATGATCGGGTGTGATAAGCTCTACGTTCACATAGAACGGGTGCAAGCCAGTTTTGCACACGCAGAATACTCGGGTTAAACTTAACAAGCCTAGCATATGCAGATATGGCCTCGGAACACTGAGACCGAAAGGTTGAACGTGATCATATAGTAGATATGATCAACATAGTGATGTTCACCATTGAAAACTACTCCATCTCACGTGATGATCGGACATGGTTTAGTTGATTTGGATCACGTGATCATTTAGATGACTAGAGGGATGTCTATCTAAGTGGGAGTTCTTAAGTAATATGATTACTTGAACTTTAATTTATCATGAACTTAGTCCTGATAGTATTTTACAAATTATGTTGTAGATCAATAGCTCGCATTATAGCTTCCCTATGTTTTTTATATGTTCCTAGAGAAAACTAAGTTGAAAGATGATAGTAGCAATGATGCGGACTGGGTCCGTGATCTGGGGTGTATCCTCATTGTTGCACAGAAGAATTATGTCCTTGATGCACCGCTAGGTGACAGACCTATTGCAGGAGCACCTGCAGACATTATGAACTTTTGGCTAGCTCAATATGATGAGTACTTGATAGTTTAGTGCACCATGCTTTACGGCTTAGAACCGGGACTTCAAAAATATTATTGAAATGTCACGGAGCATATGAGATGTTCCAAGTGCTGAAATTGGCATTTCAGACTCATGCCCGTGTCAAGAGGTATGAGACCTCTGACAAGTACTTTGCCTAAAAGATGGAGGAGAATTTCTCAACTAGTGAGCATGTGCTCAGAATGTCTGGGTACTACTTGATAGTTTAGTGCACCATGCTTTACGGGTTAGAACTGGGACTTCAAAAATATTATTGAAATGTCACGGAGCATATGAGATGTTCCAAGTGCTGAAATTGGTATTTCAGACTCATGCCCGTGTCAAGAGGTATGAGACCTCTGACAAGTACTTTGCCTAAAAGATGGAGGAGAATTGCTCAACTAGTGAGCATGTGCTCAGAATGTCTGGGTACTACTTGATAGTTTAGTGCACCATGATTTACGGCTTAGAACCGGGACTTCAAAAATATTATTGAAATGTCATGGAGCATATGAGATGTTCCAAGTGCTGAAATTGGTATTTCAGACTCATGCCCATGTCAAGAGGTATGAGACCTCTGACAAGTACTTTGCCTAAAAGATGGAGGAGAATTGCTTAGTGAGCATGTGCTCAGAATGTATGGGTACTACAATCACTTGAATTAAGTGGGAGTTAATCTTCTATATGAGATAGTGATTGACAAAGTTCTCTAGTCACCATCACCAGGTTACTGGAACTTCGTGATGAACTATAGTATACAAGGGATCATGAAAACGATTCCCGGGCTCTTCATGATGCTGAAATCGATGAAGGTAGAAATCAAGAAAGATCGTCAAGTGTTGATGATTGACAAGACCACTAGTTTAAAGAAAAGGGCAAAGGAAAAGAAAGGGAACTTCAAGTAGAATGGCAAGCAAGTTGTCACTCCCATGAAGAAGCCCAAAGCTAAACCTAAGTCTGAAACTGAGTGCTTCTACTGCAAAGGAATGGTCATTGGAAGCAGAACTGCCCCAAACATTTGGCGGATAAGAAGGATGGTAAAGTGAACATAGGTATATTTGATATACAGGTTATTGATGTGTACCTTACTAGTGTTCATAGTAGCCCCTGGGTATTTGATACTTGTTCGGTTGCTAATATTAGTAACTCGAAACAGGAGTTACACAATAAACAGAGACTAGTTGAGGGTGAAGTGACAATGTGTGTTGGAAGTAGTTCCAAGATTGATATGATCATCATCGCACAACCCCTATACTTTCGGGATTAGTGTTGAACCTAAATAAATGTTATTTGGTGTTTGCATTGAGCACGAATATGATTAGATTATGTTTATTGCAATATGGTTATTCATTTAAGACAGATGATAATTCTGTTTACATGAATGAAACCTTCTATGGTCATACACCCAATGTTGATGGTTTATTGAATCTCGATCGTAATGATACACATAATATTGATGCCAAAAGATGCAAAGTTGATGATGATAGTGCAACCTATTAGTGGCACTGCCGTTTGGGTCATATTGGTTTAAAGCGCATGAAGAAACTCCATAAAGATGGAATTTTGGAATCACTTGATTATGAATCATTTGATACTTGCGAACTGTGCCTTATGGGCAAGATGACTAAAACTCCATTCTCCGGAACAATGGAACGAGATAGTGACTTATTGGAAATAATACATATCGATGTATGCAGTCCAATGAGTGTTGATGCTCGTGGCGGTTATCGTTATTTTCTGACCTTCACAGATGATTTAAGTAGATATAGGTACATCTACTTAATGAAACACAAGTCTGAAACATTTGAAAAGTTCAAAGAATTTCAGAGTGAAGTGGAGAATCATCGTAACAAGAAAACAAAGTTTCTACGATCTGACCACAGAGGAGAATATTTGAGTTATGAGTTTGGCCTTCATTTAAAACAATATGGAATAGTTTCACAGCTCACGCCACCCGGAACACCATAGCATAATGGTGTGTCTGAACGTCGTAACCGCACTTTATTGGATATGGTGCGATCTTGTTGGGGAACGTAGTAATTTCAAAAAAATTCCTACGCACACGCAAGATCATGGTGATGCATAGCAACGAGAGGGGAGAGTGTTGTCCATGTACCCTCGTAGACTGAAAGCGGAAGCATTAGCTCAACGTGGTTGATGTAGTCGTACGTATTCACGATCCGACCGATCAAGTACCAAACGCACGGCACCTCCGAGTTCAGCACACGTTCAGCTCGATGACGTCCCTTGAACTCCGATCCAGCCGAGCTTTGAGGGAGAGTTTAGTCAGCACGACGGCATGGTTACGATGATGATGTTCTACCAACGTAGGGCTTCGCCTAAGCACCGCTACGATATTATCGAGGTGGATTATAGTGGAGGGGGGGGGGGCACCGCACACGGCTAAGAGATCCAAGGGATCAATTGTTGTTGTGTCTAGAGGTGCCCCCTGCCCCCGTATATAAAGGAGCAAGGGGGGAGGGGGCGGCCGGCCAGGAGGGGCGTGCCAGGAGGAGTCCTACTCCCACCGGGAGTAGGACTCCCTCCTTTCCTTGTCCAACTAGGAGAGGGGGAAGGAAGGGAGAGAGGGGAGGAAGGAAAGGGGGACGCCGCCCCCACCTTGTCCTATTTGGACTAGAGGGGGAGGGGCGCGCGGCCTGCCCTGGCCGCCCCTCCTCTTCTCCACTTTGGGCCCATGTGGCCCATTAACCCCCGGGGTTCCAGTAACCCCGGTACTCGATATATCTCGATAACCCCGGAACCATTCTGGTGTCCGAATATAGTCGTCCAATATATCAATCTTCATGTCTCAACCATTTCTAGACTCCTCGTCATGTCCGTGATCACATCCGCGACTTCGAACTATCTTCGGTTCATCAAAACACATGAACTCATAATATAACTGCCATCTAAATTTAATCGTGCGGACCCTACGGGTTCGAGAACTATGTAGACATAACTGAGACACGTCTCCGGTCAATAACCAATAGCAGAACCTGGATGCTCATATTGGCTCCTACATATTCTACGAAGATCTTTATCGGTCAAACCGCATAACAACATACGTTGTTCCCTTTGTCATCGGTATGTTACTTGCCCGGGATTCGATCGTCGGTATCTCAATACCTAGTTCAATCTCATTACCGGTAAGTCTCTTTTCTGGTTATGTAATGCATCATCCCGCAACTAACTCATTAGTCACATTGCTTGAAAGGCTTATAGTGATGTGCATTACTGAGAGGGCCCAGAGATACCTCTCCGACAATCGGAGTGACAAATCCTAATCTTGAAATACGCCAACTCAACATGTACCTTCGGAGACACCTGTAGATCTCCTTTATAATCACCCAGTTACGTTGTGACGTTTAGTAGCACACAAAGTGTTCCTTTGGTAAACGGGAGTTGCATAATCTCATAGTCATAGGACCATGTATAAGTCATGAAGAAAGCAATAGCAACATACTAAACGATCAAGTGCTAAGCTAACGGAATGGGTCAAGTCAATCACATCATTCTCCTAATGATGTGATCTCGTTAATCAAATGACAACTCATGTCTATGGCTAGGAAACTTAACCATCTTTGATTCAACGAGCTAGTCAAGTAGAGGCATACTAGTGACATTATGTTTGTCTATGTATTCAAAAATGTACTAAGTTTCCGGTTAATACAATTCTAGCATGAATAATAAACAATTATCATGAAATAAGGAAATAAATAATAACTTTATTATTGCCTCTAGGGCATATTTCCCTCAGTCTCCCGCTTGCACTAGAGTCAATAATCTAGTTCACATCACCATGTGATTTAACACCAATATTCACATCTGTATGTGATTAATACCCATAGTTCACATCGTCATGTGATCAACACCCAAAGGGTTTACTAGAGTAAATAATCTAGTTCACATCGCTATGTGATTAACACCCATAGAGTACTAAGGTATGATCATGTTTTGCTCGTGATAGAAGTTTAGTCAACGGGTCTGTCACATTCAGAGCTGTATGTATTTTGCAAATATTCTAGGTCTACAATGCTCTGCACGGAGCTACTCTAGCTAATTGCTCCCACTTTCAATATGTATCCAGATGGAGACTTAGAGTCATCTGGATCGGTGTAAAAATTTGCACATATGTAACTCTTTACGACTGGCTCTTTTATCACCTTCATAATCGAGAAATATTTCCTTAGTCCTCACTATGGATATTCTTTGACCGCTGTCCAGTAATCTACTCTTAGATCAAAATTGTACTCACTTGCAAAATTTAGAACAAAATATACAATAGGTTTGGTACCCAGCATAGCATACTTTATAGAACCTATGACTGAGGCATAGGGAATGACTTTTTCATTCTCTTTATATTTTCTGCCATGGTCGGGTTTTGAGTCTTACTCAATTCACACCTTGCAACACAGGTAAGAACTCCTTCTTTGACTGTTCCATTTTTAACTACTTCAAAAACTTATCAAGGTATGTACTCATTGAAAAATCTTATCAAGCGTCTTGATCTATCTTTGTAGATCTTCATGCTCAATGTGTAAGCAGCTTCACCGAGGTCTTTCATTGAAAAACTTTTATTCAAGTATCCTTTTATGCTATCCAGAAATTCTATATCATTTCCAATCAACAATATGTTGTCCACATATAATATCGAAATGCTCTGAGCTCCCACTCACTTTCTTGTAAATACAAAGCTTCTCGTAAGTCTCAGATAAAACCATATGCTTTGATCACACTATCAAAGCGTTTATTCCAACTCCGAGAGGCTTGCACCAGTCCATAAATGGATCGCTGGAGCTTGCACACTTTGTTAGCACCTTTCGGATCGACAAAACCTTCTGGTTGCATCATATACAACTCTTCTTCCAGAAATCCATTCAGGAATGCAGTTTTTACATCCATTTGCCAAATTTCATAATCATAAAATGCGGCAATTGCTAACATGATTCAGACAGACTTAAGCATCGCTACGGGTGAGAAGGTCTCATCGTAGTCAACGCCTTGAACTTGTCGAAAACTTTTCACAACAAGTCAAGCTTTGTATATAGTAATACTACTATCAGTGTCCGGCTTCCTCTTGAAGATACATTTATTCTCTATGGCTTGCCGATCATCGGGCAAGTCCACCAAAGTCCACACTTTGTTCTCACACATGGATCCCATCTCAGATTTCATGGCCTCAAACCATTTCACGGAATCTGGGCTCATCATCGCTTCCTCAGAGTTCGTAGGTTTATCATGGTCTAGTAACATGACTTCCAGAATAGGACTACCGTACCACTCTGGTGCGGACCGTACTCTAGAAGACCTACGAGGTTCTGTAGTAACTTGATTTGAAGTTTCATGATCATCATCATTAGCTTCCTCACAAATTGGTGTAGGCATCACTGGAACTGATTTCAGTGATGAACTATTTTCCAATTCGGGAGAAGGTACTATTACCTCATCAAGTTCTACTTTTCTCCCACTCACTTCTTTCGAGAGATACTCCTTCTCTAGAAAGGATCCATTGTTAGCAACGAATATTTTGCCTTTGGATATGTGATTAGAAGGTGTACCCAACAGTCTCCTTTGGGTATCCTATGAAGATGCATTTCTCCGATTTGGGTTCGAGCTTATTAGGTTGAAACTTTTTCACATAAGCATAGCAACTCCAAACTTTAAGAAACGACATCTTAGGTTTATTGCTAAACCATAGTTCATACAATGTCGTCTCAATGGATTTAGATGGTGCCCTATTTTAATGTGAATGCAGCTATCTCTAATGCATAACCCCAAAACGATATTGGTAAATCGGTAAGAGACATCATTGATCGCACCATATCAAATAAAGTGTGGTTATGACATTCGGACACACCGTTATGCTGTGGTGTTCCAGGTGGCATGAGTTTGTGAAACTATTCCATATTATTTTAACTGAAGGACAAACTCGTAACTCAAATATTCATCTCCACGATCAGATCGTAGAAACTTTATTTTCTTGTTATGATGATTTTCCACTTCACTCTGAAATTCTTTGAACCTTTCAACTATTTCAGACTTATGTTTCATCAAGTACATATACCCATATCTGCTCATATCATCAGTGAAGGTCAGAAAATAACGATACCCGTTGAAGGAAATATGCCCTAGAGGCAATAATAAAGTTATTATTTATTTCCTTATATCATGATAAATGTTTATTATTCATGCTAGAATTGTATTAACCGGAAACATAATACATGTGTGAATATATAGACAAACAGAGTGTCACTAGTATGCCTCTACTTGACTAGCTTGTTAATCAAAGATGGTTATGTTTCCTAACCATGAACAAAGAGTTGTTATTTGATTAACAAGGTCACATCATTAGTTGAATGATCTGATTGACATGACCCATTCCATTAGCTTAGCACACGATCGCTTAGTATGTTGCTACTGCTTTTATCCATGACTTATACATGTTCCTATAACTATGAGATTATGCAACTCCGTTTACGGAGGAACACTTTGGTACTACCAAACATCACAACGTAACTGGGTGATTATAAAGGAGTACTACAGGTGTCTCCAAAGGCAGATGTTGGGTTGGCGTATTTCGAGATTAGGATTTGTCACTCCAATTGTCGGAGAGGTATCTCTGGGCCCTCTCGGTAATGCACATCACTTAAGCCTTGCAAGCATTGCAACTAATGAGTTAGTTGTGAGATGATGTATTACGGAACGAGTAAAGAGACTTGCCGATAACGAGATTGAACTAGGTATTGGATACCGACGATCGAATCTCGGGCAAGTAACATACCGATGACAAAGGGAACAACGTATGTTGTTATGCGGTCTGACCGATAAAGATCTTCGTAGAATATGTAGGAGCCAATATGGGCATCCAGGTCCCGCTATTGGTTATTGACCGGAGACGTGTCTCGGTCATGTCTACATTGTTCTCGAACCGTAGGGTCCGCACGCTTAAGGTTTCGATGACAGTTATATTATGAGTTTATGAGTTTTGATGTACCGAAGGAGTTCGGAGTCCCGGATGAGATTGGGGACATGACGAGGAGTCTCGAAATGGTCGAGACGTAAAGATCGATATATTGGACGACTATATTCGGAGTTCGGAAAGGTTCCGAGTGATTCGGGTATTTTTCGGAGTACCGGAGAGTTACGGGAATTCGTATTGGGCCTTAATGGGCCATACGGGAAAGGAGAAAAGGGCCAAAGGGTGGCCGCCGCCCTCCCCTTGGTCTAGTCCGAATTGGACTAGGGAGGGGGGGCGCACCCTTCCTTCCTTCTCCTGCTCTTTTCCCTTTCCTTCTCTCCTACTCCTAATACATGGAAGGACTACTAGTTGGACTAGGAAAGGGGAATCCTACTCCCGGTGGGAGTAGGACTCCCCATGGCGCGCCATAGAGAGGGCCGGCCTCCTCCTCCCTCCCTCCTTTATATACGGGGGCAGGGGGCACCCCATGGACACACAAGTTTGATCTTTAGATCGTTCCTTAGCCGTGTGCGGTGCCCCCCTCCACCATATTCCACCTCGGTTATACCGCCGCGAAGCTTAGGCGAAGCCCTGCGCCGGTGAAACATCAAGATCGTCACCACGCCGTCGTCTTGTGAAACTCTCCTCAACACTCAGCTGGATCGAGTACGAGGGACGCCATCGAGCTGTACGTGTGTCAAGAACTCGGGGCGTCGGAGTAACGGCGCCGGGATCGGTCGGATCGCGAGGAGAACGACGACTACTTCCTCTACGTTGTGATTGCTTCCGCCGGGTCTACAAGGGTATGTAGACAACACTCTCCCTCTCGTTGCTATACATCACCATGATCTTGCGTGTGCGTAGGAAATTTTTGAAATTACTACGTTCCCCAACAAGTGGCATCCGAGCCTAGGTTTTTCTATGGTTTGATGTTTTGCACGAGTAGAACACAAGTGAGTTGTGGGCGATACAAGTCATACTACCTACCAGCATGTCATACTTTGGTTCAGCGGTATTGTGAGATGAAGCGGCCCAGACCGACATTACGCAGACACTTACGCGAGACTGGTTTCACCGCCACGAGCACTCGTTGCTTAAAGGTGACCTGGTGGGTGCTGTCTCTCTCACTTTAGTTGAACTGAGTGTAGCTCGCCGGTCCTTGAGAAGGTTAAACGGAGTCTATTTGACGAAGTATCGTTGTGGTTTTGATGCGAGGTGAGACTGGTTCTTGCTTAAGCCCGTAGCAGCCACGTAAAATTTGCAACAACAAAGTAGAGGACGCCTAACTTGTTTTTGCAGGGCATGTTGTGATGTGATATGGTCAAGACGTGATGCTATATTTTATTGTATGAGATGATCATGTTTTGTAACCGGTTATCGGCAATCGGCTGGAGCCATATGGTTGTCGCTTATTGTATGCAATGCAATCGCATCTGTAATGCTTTACTTTATCACTAAGCGGTAGCGATAGTCGAGAAGCATAAGTTTGGCGAGACGACAACGATGCTACGATGGAGATCAAGGTGTCGCGCCGGTGACGATGGTGATCATGGTGGTGCCGCAAGATGGAGATCATGAAGCACAAGATGATGATGACCATATCATATCACTTATATTGATTTGCATGTGATGTTTATCCTTTATGCATCTTATCTTGCTTTGATTGACGGTAGCATTATAAGATGATCTCTCACTAAATTATCAAGAAGTGTTCTCCCAGTATGCACCGTTGCCAAAGTTCGTCGTGCCTGGACACCACGTGATGATCGGTGTGATAAGCTCTCACGTCCATCAACAACGGGTGCAAGCCAGTTTTGCACACGCAGAATACTCGGGTTATACTTGACGAGCCTAGCATATGCAGATATGGCCTCGGAACACGGAGACCGAAAGGTCGAGCGTGAATCATATAGTAGATATGATCAACATAAGATGTTCACCATTGAAAACTACTCCATTTCACGTGATGATCGGTTATGGTTTAGTTGATTTGGATCACGTGATCACTTGGATGACTAGAGAGATGTCTATCTAAGTGGGAGTTCTTAAGTAATATGATTAATTGAACTTAAATTTATCATGAACTTAGTCCTGGTAGTATTTTGCAAATTATGTTGTAAGATCAATAGCTTGCGTTGTTGCTTTCATATGTTTATTTTGATATGTTCCTAGAGAAAACTGTGTTGAAAAATGTTAGTAGCAATGATGCGGATTGGATCCGTGATCTGAGGTTTATCCTCATTGCTGCGCAGAAGAATTATATCCTTGATGCACCGCTAGGTGACAAACCTATGCGAGGAGCGGATGCGACGTTATGAACGTTTGGCTAGCTCAATATGATGACTACTTGATAGTTTTGTGCACCATGCTTTATGGCTTAGAATCGGGACTTCAAAGATGTTTTGAACATCATGGACCATATGAGATGTTCCAGGAATTGAAGTTAATATTTCAAGCAAATACCCGAGTTGAGAGATATGAAGTCTCCAACAAGTTCTATAGCTAAAAGATGGAGGAGAATCGCTCAACTAGTGAGCATGTGCTCGATTGTCCGGGTACTACAATCGCTTGAATCAAGTGGGAGTTAATCTTCCGGATAAGATAGTGATTGACAGAGTTCTCTAGTCACCATCACCAAGTTAGTAGAACTTCGTGATGAACTATAGTATGCAAGGGATGATGAAAACGATTCTCGAGCTCTTCGTGATGTTGAAATCAACGAAGGTAGAAATCAAGAAAGAACATCAAGTGTTGATGGTTAACAAGACCACTAGTTTCAAGAAAAGGGCAAAGGGATAGAAGGGAACTTCAAGAAGAACGGCAAGCAAGTTGTTGCTCAAGTGAAGAAGCCCAAGTCTGGACCTAAGCACGAGACTAAGTGCTTCTACCGCAAAGGGAATGGTTATCGAAGCAGAACTACCCCAAGTATTTGGCGGATAAGAAGGATGGCAAAGTAAACAAAGGTATATTTGATATACATGTTATTGATGTGTACTTTACTAGTGTTTATAGCAACCCCTCGGTATTTGGTACTGGTTCGTTACTAAGAGTAGTAACTCAAACGGAGTTGCGAATAAATGTAAACTAGTTAAGGGTGAAGTGATGATGTGTGTTGAAAATAGTTTCAAGATTGATATGATCATCATCGCACACTCCCTATACTTTCGGGATTAGTGTTGAACCTAAATAAATGTTATTTGGTGTTTGCGTTGAGCATGAATATGATTTGATCGTGTTTATTGCAAAACGGTTATTCATTTAAGTAAGAGAATAAACTGTTGTTCTGCTTACATGAATAAAACCTTATATGGTTACACACCCAATGAAAATGGTTCATTGGATCTCGATCATAGTAATACACATATTCATAATATTGAAACCAAAAGATGCAAAGTTAATAATGATAGTGCAACTTATTTGTGGTAATCGCCGTTTAGGTCATATTGGTGTAAAGCGCATGAAGAAACTCCATCTTGATGGGATTTTGGAATCACTTGATTATGAATCACTTGATGCTTGCGTAACCATGCCTCATGGGCAAGATGACTAAGACTCCGTTCTCCGAACAATGGAGCGAGCAACCGACTTATTGGAAATAATACATACCGATGTATGCGATCCAATGAGTGTTAAGGCTCACGGTGGATATCGTTATTTTCGACCTTCACAGATGATTTGAGCAGATATGGGTATATCTACTTGATGAAACATAAGTCTGAAATAGTTGAAAGGTTCAAAGAATTTCAGAGTGAAGTGGAAAATCATCGTGACAAGAAAATAAGGTTTCTACGATCGATCGCGGAGACAAATATTTGAGTTACGAGTTTGGTCTTCAATGAAAACAATGTGGAATAGTTTCACAAATTCATGCCACCTGGAACACCACATCATAATGGTGTGTCCGAACGTCATAACCGTACTTTATTGGATAGAGTACAATCTATGATGTTTCTTACCGATTTACCAATATCGTTTTGGGATCATGCATTAGAGACAGCTGCATTCACGTTAAATAGGGCACCATCTAAATCCGTTGAGACGACACTATATGAACTGTGGTTTATCAAGAAACCAAAGTTGTCGTTTCTTAAAGTTTGGGGCTGCGATGCTTATGTGAAAAAGTTTCATCCTGATAAGCTCAAACCCAAATCGGAGAAGTGCGTCTTCATAGAATACCCAAAGGAAATTGTTGGGTACACCTTCTATCACAGATCCGAAGGCAAGATATTCGTTGCTTAAGATGGATCCTTTCTAGAGAAGGAGTTTCTCTCGAAAGAAGTGAGTGGGAGGAAAGTGGAACTTGATGAGGTAATAGTACCTTCTCCCTTACTTGAAAGTAGTTTGTCGCAGAAACCGGTTTCTGAGACATCTACACCAAGTAGTGAGGAAGTTGATGATGTTGATCATGAAACTCCAGATCAAGTTACTACAGAACCTCGTAGATCAACCAGAGTAAAATCCGCACTGAGTGGTACGGTAATCCTATTCGGAAATCATGCTACTAGATCATGATGAACCTACGAACTATGAAGAAGCGATGGTGAGCCCAGATTCGCGAAATGGCTTGAGGCCATGAAATCGAGATGAGATCCATGTATGAGAACAAAGTGTGGACTTTGATGGATTTGCCCGATGATCGGCAAACCATAGAAAATAAATGGATCTTCAAGAGGAAGACGGACGTTGATAGTAGTGTTACTATCTACAAAGCTCGACTTGTTGCAAAAGGTTTTCGACAAAGTTCAAGATGTTGACTACAATGAGATTTTCTCAAGCGTAGCGATGCTTAAGTCTGTCCGAATCATGTTAGCAATTGCCACAATTTATGAAATTTGGCAAATGGATGTAAAACTGCATTCTGAATGGTTTTCGGAGGAAGAGTTGTATATGATGCAACCAGAAGTTTTTTTTCAATCCAAAGGGAGCTAACAAAGTGTGCAAGCTCCAACGATCCATCTATGGGCTGGTGCAAGCATCTCGGAGTTGGAATACACGCTTTGATAAGTTGATCAAAGCATATAGTTTTATACAGACTTGCGGTGAAGCCTGTATTTACAAGAAAGTGAGTGGGAGCACTACAGCATTTCTGATAAGTATATGTGAATGACATATTGTTGATCGGAAATAATGTAGAATTATTCTGCAAAGCATAAAGGAGTGTTTGAAAGGAGTTTTTCAAAGAAAGACCTCGGTGAAGCTGCTTGCATATTGAGCATTAAGATCTATAGAGATAGATCAAGATGCTTGATAAGTTTTTTCAATGAGTACATACCTTGACAAGAATTTGAAGTAGTTCAAAATGGAACAGTCAAAGAAAGAGTTCTTGCCTGTGTTACAAGGTGTGCAATTGAGTAAGACTCAAAACCCGACCACGGCAGAAGATAGAAAGAGAATGAAAGTCATTCCCTATGCCTTGGCCATAGGTTCTATAAAGTATGCCATGCTGTGTACCAGATCTATTGTATACCCTACCTCGAGTTTGGCAAGGAGTACAATAGTGATCTAGTAGTAGATCACGGGACAGCGGTCAAAATTATCCTTAGTGGAATAAGGATATGTTTCTCGATTATGGAAGTGACAAAAGGTTCGTCGTAAAGGGTTACGCCGATGCAAGTTTTGACACCGATCCGATGACTCTAAGTCTCGATCTAGATACATATTGAAAGTGGGAGCAATTAGCTAGAGTAGCCGTGCGAGCATTGTAGACATAGAAAAATTGCAAAATACATAACGGATCTAAATGTGAAAGACCCGTTGACTAAGACTCTCTCACAAGCAAAACATGATCACACTTTAGTACTCTTTGGGTATTAATCACATAGTAATGTGAACTAGATTACTGAATCTAGTAAACCCTTTGGGTGTTGGTCACATGGCGATGTGAACTATGGGTGTTAATCACATGATGATGTGAACTATCGATGTTAATCACATGGTGATGTGATCTAGATTATTGACTCTAGTGCAAGTGGGAGACTGAAGGAAATATGCCCTAGAGGCAATAATAAAGTTATTATTTATTTCCTTATATCATGATAAATGTTTATTATTCATGCTAGAATTGTATTAACCGGAAACATAATACATGTGTGAATATATAGACAAACAGAGTGTCACTAGTATGCCTCTACTTGACTAGCTTGTTAATCAAAGATGGTTATGTTTCCTAACCATGAACAAAGAGTTGTTATTTGATTAACAAGGTCACATCATTAGTTGAATGATCTGATTGACATGACCCATTCCATTAGCTTAGCACACGATCGCTTAGTATGTTGCTACTGCTTTTATCCATGACTTATACATGTTCCTATAACTATGAGATTATGCAACTCCGTTTACGGAGGAACACTTTGGGTACTACCAAACATCACAACGAATCGGGTGATTATAAAGGAGTACTACAGGTGTCTCCAAAGGCAGATGTTGGGTTGGCGTTTCGAGATTAGGATTTGTCACTCCAATTGTCGGAGAGGTATCTCTCGGCCCTCTCGGTAATGCACATCACTTAAGCCTTGCAAGCATTGCAACTAATGAGTTAGTTGTGAGATGATGTATTACGGAACGAGTAAAGAGACTTGCCGATAACGAGATTGAACTAGGTATTGGATACCGACGATCGAATCTCGGGCAAGTAACATACCGATGACAAAGGAACAACGTATGTTGTTATGCGGTCGACCGATAAAGATCTTCGTAGAATATGTAGGAGCCAATATGGGCATCCAGGTCCCGCTATTGGTTATTGACGGAGGCGTGTCTCGGTCATGTCTACATTGTTCTCGAACCGTAGGGTCCGCACGCTTAAGGTTTCGATGATGCTTATATTATGAGTTTATGAGTTTTGATGTACCGAAGGAGTTCGAGTCCCGGATGAGATTGGGGACATGACGAGGAGTCTCGAAATGGTCGAGACGTAAAGATCGATATATTGGACGACTATATTCTGAGTTCGGAAAGGTTCCGAGTGATTCGGTATTTTTGAGTCTGGGAGAGTTACGGAATTCGTATTGGGCCTTAATGGGCCATACGGGAAAGGAGAAAAGGGCCAAAGGGTGGCCGCCGCCTCCCCTTGGTCTAGTCCGAATTGGACTAGGGGGGGCGCACCTTCCTTCCTTCTCCTTCTCTTTTCCCTTTCCTTCTCTCCTACTCCTAATACATGGAAGGACTACTAGTTGGACTAGGAAAGGGGAATCCTACTCGGTGGGAGTAGGACTCCCCATGGCGCGCCATAGAGAGGGCCGGCCTCCTCCTCCCTCCCTCCTTTATATACGGGGGCAGGGGGCACCCCATGGACACACAAGTTTGATCTTTAGATCGTTCCTTAGCCGTGTGCGGTGCCCCCCTCCACCATATTCCACCTCGGTTATACCGCCGCGAAGCTTAGGCGAAGCCCTGCGCCGGTGAAACATCAAGATCGTCACCACGCCGTCGGTCGACGAAACTCTCCTCAACACTCGGCTGGATCGAGTACGAGGGACGCCATCGAGCTGTACGTGTGTCAAGAACTCGGGGCGTCGGAGTAACGGCGCCGGATCGGTCGGATCGCGAGGAGAACGTCGACTACTTCCTCTACGTTGTGATCGCTTCCGCTTCGGGTCTACAAGGGTATGTAGACAACACTCTCCCCTCTCGTTGCTATACATCACCATGATCTTGCGTGTGCGTAGGAAATTTTTTGAAATTACTACGTTCCCCAACACCCGTCACGAGCCTTAATACTCATTGGTCTGCATACATCAGTATGTATTATTTCCAACAAGTCAGTAGCTCATTCCATTGTTCTGGAGAACGGAGTTTTAGTCATCTTGCCCAAAAGGCACGGTTCGCAAGCATCAAATGATTCATAACCAAGTGATTCCGAAAAACCATCTTTATGGAGTTTCTTCATGCGCTTTATACCAATATGACTCAAATGGCAGTGCCACAAATAAGTTGCACTATCATTATTAACTTTGCATCTTTTGGCATCAATATTATGAATATGTGTATCACTACGATCGAGATCCAACAAACTATTTTCATTGGGTGTATGACCATTGAAGGTTTTATTCATGTAAACAGAACATCAATTATTCTCCGACTTTAAATGAATAACCATATTGCAATAAACATGATCAAATCATATTCATGCTCAACGCAAACGCCAAATAACATTTATTTAGGTTTAACACTAATCCCGAAAGTATAGGGAGTGTGTGATGATGATCATATCAATCTTGGAACTACTTCCAAAACTCATCGTCACTTCCCTCTCAACTAGTTTCTGTTTATTCTGTAACTCCTGTTTCAAGTTACTAAACTTAGCAACCAAACAAGTATCAAATACTTAGGGGCTACTATAAACACTAGTAAGGCACACATCAATAACATGTATATCAAATATACCCTTGTTCACTTTGCCATCCTTCTTATCCACCAAATATTCAGGGCATTTCCATTTCCAGTGACCATTTCCTTTGCAGTGTAAGCACTCAGTTTTAGGCTTTGGTCCAGCTTTGGGCTTCTTCGCGGGAGTAACAACTTGCTTGTCATTCTACTTGAAGTTCCCTTTCTTTCCCTTTGCCATTTTCTTGAAACTAGTGGTCTTGTCAATCATCAACACTTGATGCTCTTTTCTTGATTTCTACCTTCGTCGATTTCAACATCACAAAGAGCTCGGGAATCGTTTTCGTCATCCCTTGCATACTATAGTTCATCACGAAGTTCTAGTAAGTTGGTGATGGTGACTAGAGAACTCTGTCAATCACTATCTTATCTAGAAGATTAACTCCCACTTGATTCAAGCGATTGTAGTACCCAAACAATCTGAGCACATGCTCACTAGTTGATCAATTCTCCTCCGTCTTTTAGCTATAGAACTTGTTGGAGACTTCATATCTCTCAACTCGGGTATTTGCTTGTAATATTAACTTCAACTCCTGGAACATCTCATATGGTCCATGACGTTCAAAACGTCTTTGAAGTCCCGATTCTAAGCCGTTAAGCATGGTGCACTAAACTATTAAGTAATCATCATATTGAGCTAGCCAAACGCTCATAACGCCCGCATCCGCTCTGCAATAGGTCCGTCACCTAGCGGTGCATCAAGGACATAATTCTTACGTGCAGCAATGAGGATAAACCTCAGATCACGGATCTAATCCGCATCATTGCTACTAATATCTTTCAACATAGTTTTTCTCTAGGAACATATAAAAAATAAACATAGGGAAGCAACAACGTGAGATATTGATCTAGAACATAATTTGCAAAATACTATCAGGACTAAGTTCATGATAAATTAAAGTTCAATTAATCATATTACTTAAGAACTCCCACTTAGATAGACATCCCTCTAATCATCTAAGTGATCACGTGATCCAAATCAACTAAACCATGTCTGATCATCACGTGAGATGGAGTAGTTTTCAATGGTGAACATCACTATGTTGATCATATCGAGTATATGATTCACGCTCGACCTTTCGGTCTCAGTGTTTCGAGGCCATATATGTATATGCTAGGCTCGTCAAGTTTAACCTGAGTATTCCGCGTGTGCAACTGTTTTGCACCCGTTGTATTTGAACGTAGAGACTATCACACCCGATCATCACGTGGTGTCTTAGCAGGAAGAACGTTCGCAACGGTGCATACTCAGGGAGAACACTTTTACCTTGAAATTTAGTGAGAGATCATCTTATAATGCTACCGTCAATCAAAGCAAAATAAGATGCATAAAGGATAAACATCACATGCAATCAATATAAGTGATATGATATGGCCATCATCATCTTGTGCTTGTGATCACCATCTCCGAAGCACCGTCATGATCACCATCGTCACCGGCGCGACACCTTGATCTTCATCATAGCATCGTTGTCATCTTGCCACCTATTGCTTCTACGACTATCGCTACCGCTTAGTGATAAAGTAAAGCAATTACAGGGCGATTGCATTGCATACAATAAAGCGACAACCATATGGCTCGTGCCAGTTGCCGATAAGTCGGTTACAAAACATGATCATCTCATACAATAAAATATAGCATCACGTTTTGATCATATCACATCACAACATACCCTGCAAAAACAAGTTAGACGTCCTCTACTTTGTTTGCAAGTTTTACGTGGCTGCTACGGGCTGAGCAAGAACCATTCTTACCTACGCATCAAAACCACAACGATAGTTCGCTAAGTTAGTGTTGTTTTAACCTTCTCAAGGACCGGGCGTAGCCACACTCGGTTCAACTAAAGTTGGAGAAACTGACACCCTCCAGCCACCTATGTGCAAAGCACGTCAATAGAACCAGTCTCGCGTAAGCATACGCGTAATGTCGGTCCGGACCGCTTCATCCAACAATACCGTCGAACCAAAGTATGACATGCTGGTAAGCAGTATGACTTGTATCGCCCACAACTCACTTGTGTTCTACTCGTGCATATAACATTTACGCATAAAACCAGGCTCGGATGCCACTGTTGGGGAACGTAGTAATTTCAAAAAATTTCCTACGCACACGCAAGATCATGGCGATGCATAGCAACGAGAGGGGAGAGTGTTGTCCACGTACCCTCATAGACCGAAAGCGGAAGCGTTAGCACAACGCGGTTGATGTAGTCGTACGTCTTCACGATCCGACCGATCAAGTACCGAACGCACGGCACCTCCGAGTTCAGCACACATTCAGCTCGATGACGTCCCTCGAACTCCGATCCAGCCAAGCTTTGAGGGAGAGTTTAGTCAGCACGACGGCGTGGTGACGATGATGATATTCTACCGACGGAGGGCTTTGCCTAAGCACCCTACGATATTATCAAGGTGGATTATAGTGGAGAGGGGCACCGCACACGGCTAAGAGATCCAAGGGATCAATTGTTGTTGTGTCTAGAGGTCCCCCTGCCCCCGTATATAAAGGAGGAAGGGGGGAGGGGGCGGCTAGCCAGGAGGGGCGCGCCAGGAGGAGTCCTACTCCCACCGGGAGTAGGACTCCCTCCTTTCCTTGTCGAACTAGGAGAGGGGGAAGGAAGGGAGAGAGGGGAGGAAGGAAAGGGGGGCTGTCGGTGTCAAAACCGGTGGATCTCGGGTACGAGGTCCCGATCTGTGCGTCTTAGGCTAATGGTAACAGGAAGCAAGGGACACAATGTTTACCCAGGTTCGAGCCCTCTCGATGGAGGTAAAACCCTACTTCCTGCTTGATTAATATTGATGATATGAGTAGTACAAGAGTAGATATACCACGAGATCGTAGAGGCTAAACCCTAGAAGCTAGCCTATGATGATTATGATTGTAGTTGTGATCGGCCTTCTAAGGACCAACCTCTCCGGTTTATATAGACACCGCAGAGGGCTAGCATTTACATGGAGTCGGTTACAAGGAAGGAAATATAATATCCGGATCGCCAAGGTTGTCTTCCACGCAAAGGAGAGTCCCATCCGGACACGGGACGAAGTATTGAGTCTTCTATCTTCACGCTCCAATAGTCCAGATGATGTATATAGTCTGGCTGTCTGGATACCCCCTAATCCAGGACTCCCTCAGTAGCCCCTGAACCAGGCTTCAATGACGATGAGTACGACGCGCAGTCTTGTCTTCGGCGTTGCAAGGCGGGTTCCTTCTCCGAATACTCCAAAGTAATCATCGAACACTTAAACCGTGTCCGGATCCGCAAAATGATCTTCAGATACTGCCGTAGAGAGAATGATACTTCACAAATGCAATCTTCTGACAACTTTTTTAGACAACATGACATGTCATTACGGTCGGGTCATTATTCGAACCGTTTTCCCATAACCAGCCACAACGCATATTGTGAGGCGGTTTCCTTGACACATCTTGTCAAAGCAAAGATCGTGTCCCCTTATCACGGGATTCTCATCAATACGGGTATGGGTAATCCCACCACGCCATCAATCGTGGTGCTTGGGAAGTAAGTGATTCTCAACGGGCGAGTGGGGAGGCGCACCGCTTTCATCGCCTCTATAAAGGGATAAGAGTTCCCCATTTTTACCCACACCTTCTTCCTCCTTTCCCCACTCTTGCCTCCTCGAGCTCCAGCGCCCTAGCCCAAGTCTTCTCCGCACAGCTGAACATGTCCGGAGCAGGAGGCAAGTGGGTGGCTTCCACCGTGAAAGAGAAACATATCGTGAATCTTCGGGCGGCCGGATACTTGGCCGCAGACATCGCGCACCGTCTACCGGACAAAGGGCAGGCCATTCCGACCCCAGAACCTCATGAGAGGGTCGTGTTTGTCACCCACTTCGTCCGTGGACTGGGATTTCCGCTTCATCCCTTCGTCCGCGGGCTCATGTTCTACTACGGGCTAGATTTCCATGATCTAGCCCCAAATTTTGTCCTCAACATCTCGGCATTCATCGTCGTATGCGAGGCCTTCCTCCGCATCAAGCCTCACTTCGGCCTGTGGCTACAAATCTTCTGCGTGCAGCCGAAGATCGTGAGCGGCCAGCAAGCGGAGTGCGGATGGGACATGGTGGGCAAGATGCCTAACGTCACCTGGCTTGATGGCTCCTTTGCGAAGACCGTGAAAGGGTGGCAGTCGGGGTGGTTCTACATCACCGAGCCGTGTGGTGCCAACTGGGCAGTGACCCCCGAGTTCCGATCTGGAACCCCCATGCGGCTCACCTCCTGGGAAAAGAAGGGCCTGGCCTGGGGCGAACCTACAGAGCTGACCGGGCTCCAAAACTGCATCAGGAGCATGAAGGACAAGAACATCAAGCTTGTCAACGTGATCCAGGTTATGCTCGTTTGCCGGATTCTTCCGTGCCAAAGGCGGGCATTTAATTTGTGGGAGTTCGTCCTGGCCGAACAACAGACGCTTCAGAGGCTCTATGGCATGATGCATAAAGAAGCATGGAAGGCGCTGTTGAAGGCCTCCGAAGTACCTCCTCCCACATCTGAGGACCGTGGACTTCACGTCGCGCGGCCTCCTAGTGCGGTGAGTTTTCTGATTACCACCGGATTCAGCTCTTCCCAGTATATTCATGGGGGAGTCTTAAGTAATTGTGCATATTTAAGCAGGATTATGTGGAGACAGCAGAGCGGATTGACTGTCCGGCTCCGTTGCCAGAAGGCCCAGCTGATGCTCTCCTGACGGAGATGCTAGTCCCGGCGCCCTACAAGGCATTGGAGAGGAAGGCTGTCGGCGTTCTGGGAACGGGGGTCCCCAGACTTGCCTGCCTGCGGCCTGCGGCATGGCTCAAAGGAGGCCCAGCACAGCCCATCTTCATCAACGCAAGCTCAAGACCCTCGCGAGGGGCCAAGCCTCGTGGGGCGGACGACAAGGAGCTTCCTCAGGCACGGCCTCGTCAGGCTGGCTCATGAGGAGGCGGAGAGTTCAAGGCAGGGTACCTCGCGAGGTGCTCATGAGGCAAGCCAGGACGACCAAGGGCGCCAGTCGGGCGCCAGCCCGCGCAGTGTCCTCCCTTCCTCTTTGGTGCAAAGGGAGCAAGCGCAGGCGAGAGTATCAAGCAAAGGCATCCATTTCGGTGCAACAAGACCAAGACCAGCCCAACGGCTGGAAGGGAGTCATCGTGGAGTCCAAGCCGGCATCATCACCAGAGCCTTTGGCAGGCGAGGACCAACTTTAGTCAGGATAAGTGTACCCGCTGTTCCCCTTCAAAATGGCCAATTGTTGGCGCCCTTCCCGCTCAATATTTGGGAAGAGGCCCAGGGCCTTCGCATATAAATAGGACTAGCCACCCCCAGGGCAGAGGCATCTTGATCCTCATCAAGAAACCAGTAGTTAGAGCGGCTGAACCTCTCTCATCAGTTCATCGCACCAGCCAAGAACAGACCCTCGCGAGGCTGTTCTTCCTTGTATTGTTCCTCATCAGCCCAAGATGCAATCCACCACACCATACACTGGAGTAGGGTATTACACCACAATGGTGGCCCGAACCAGTATAAATCTTGTGTCTCTTGTGCTGTTCTGTTTAGTAGTTTAGGTCCCAGCGATCCGGCGAGGTGCGAGACGGTAGAGGGTTGAATCTCCGCGCGCACCCTAGTGTTTGAACCTCAAGGGTCTGCCGGAACCCGAAATCCGACATTTGGCGCGCCAGGTAGGGGTGTGTCGGGATCCGCCTTCTGCCGCCTCGCGCCTCGTCGCATCATCATCACCATGTCCGGTGACCAGGCGGGCAACCCAGATCCTTGGGTGGCTTGGCCCACCCGCGCAGAGCCGCTCGCCCCGGGCGACTCCATGCCCCAGGCAGCTCGCGGTCCGCAGGGCGCGGGCCGCGGGCGACGCGGACAGACCTCGACGGCCCTAACACCACGGCAGACGCGGTCGGCAGCGAGGGCCTCCAACCACGCCGCAGCAACGGCGCCGTACACCCGCCGGGAGCAGGCGAACTCAAGGGCCGCGCTCACGGTGGCCCGAGAGCTGCTGCAGTGCAGACTGATGGAAGGCGGCCGCGACGTGCTGCTGGAGCGGGTGGCGGAGCTCCTGGGCTTCGCCGCCTCGGGCTCACCCCTTCGCACCCGCTCCGCCTCAGCCAGGCGGCCTGCTGGGCGCCACATGCAACTGCGGGCTCCCAAGCTACTCCAACACCAGCGGTTGCCAAGACGGCCTGAGGGGCGGCGGCACCGCCCGCTCCCGCCGCTGAAGAAGGACTTCACAGGCCCACGGCACCCGTGGGCCGCCGCGCTACCGTCACCAGGCCGGCACGTCAAGCAGAGCTGCATGGCACGCGGATCCCTACGGTGCAGCCTTCGGGATGACAGCTGCGGAAGAGTACGTGCCCCACATGATGGATCAAGAGCACTCGCGCGAGGACAAACAAGGCCCGCTCCTCAGCCCGAGCTGGGGGGACGAGGCGCCAGAAGTTGAGCTCTTCCAGGAACCCCAGGACGGCCCCGCCGGCCATGCTGGGAGTGACGATTATCGGGTACCACTTATCCCTCAGGAGTAGGTATACACTAATCATGGGTCGCAGGAGGTGCAGGTCGCCACGACGAGCAGCTACCCCGCTCCAGCAGTCTCTTACCCCTCAGGAGGAAGGCGTCGGGGCTGAAGGAGAGGGGCCGAGATCCGACATCACCACCGCGGCGTTCGGAGCAAGGCGTTCCCAGGAGGTAGGCCCTCCGCTGGGGAGATGCCTCATGGCCTGCCCCTGGCGGAGGACCCGTGGTCGTCGGGGGAACCGCTGGTGACCGCCCTACCCCATCGGCGGCGTCCTGGTTTCCGGTCGTCGTTGATGGCACTAGGGTGTGGCGCAAGGCGGGGTCATCGTCTGGCAATATGAAGCAAGGCCGGTACCTGTGAAGAAGGCCTAGTGCCTGTGAAGCTCGCCGCCCCGTGACACTCTCACGTAATAATGAGTGGGGCTGTACACGCCCCGGAGTGTCAGGGGTGCTGGCCTCAGGCCCTGGGGCTCCCTCCCATGCCCAGTGGCAGCACTTAGCTCCGCGCTGGTGAGAAGACGTCCAAGACTATACTAGGTGCCGGATGCGGCCTTTTGTTTGCTTTCGTTGCTTTTCCCTTGGTTGCTGCTTTCCTCCGCTGGATTTAAGTTGAACTCGAGTTTGAGCTTGCGTGTGTTGGGGATGGGGTGCTTAGTCTCATTCGAGCAATCTCTCGCGTTTCGGTTACGGCCTTGCCTCAGCTGCCTCCCCTCGCGAGCCCCTCGCGAGCCGGGTCTGGCCTAGCTTGCGTGCAGCCCAGACTACCGCTGACGTACCCTCTCAGGAGGTTTATTCGCTGCAGATCCCATGGATTCAATCAAGAGGCGCTCGAGGCACCGCAGCCTCCCACAAATTATTTCAGGACCCGCACAGGACAAAGGTAAACTAACTAGCCAGCTCAGCACATGGCCAACCACTCGGCACGGGCCTATGAGCAATGTAGCATTGACTAAAGCGCTGAAACGTTGGTTTTACATGAGGTGCACCCCCTCCCAAAATGCTCTCACAACCATCAGGACAAAAGCCCGAGTTCTATTCATGCAGGATAAGGAAACAGGAACGACGTGCTGTCAGTCGGATAAGTCTCCCAATGCATCCTCAGGAGTGCCGCCCGAGCTGTCGCTGGCGTCGCTGGCCTCGCCATCACCCTCCGCGTTGCCCCCAGCGGTGTCAGGGCCGTTCACCACGCCGCCCTCGTCAGCGGCCACGATCACGCCATCATTGTCTGAGGCGAAGGCCCTGACAAGGGCGTCCACGTTGTCTTCCACCCAATACGCCAGGTCGTCTCGGACGGCCTGGGGGACTGGGGCGATGGCGGCGTCGAAATCGAAGTGAGGTTCCATGTTCCGGAGATGGCTGAAGACGCGGGAGAAGGTACGCCCAAGCAATGCTCGACTCCTCTCCTCCACCAACCTGTTGGCACGAACCGACCGTGCCTCCAGCTGCGTCACGATGTCGGTGAAGAACTGAAGATTGCCGGCGTAGTTAATAGCACGCGGTTCACCAACGGCCGCCTCGCAGATGACACCCAGGGCCGTGTTGGCTCTCTCTCGAAGCGTGGAGAGCATGGGGGCGTGCTCATGCTCCAAGAGCCGCCGCTGACGCATCTCGTCCGCATTTTGGTGAGCGACAGCCTCGGCCTCAACCACCTGTTGGCGAAGAAGAAGCACCTCGGCATGGGAAGCGGCCTACTCCCCCTGTGCCGCCTCAAGTGCGACCCGCAAGGCATCGGCTTGCCTCGTCGCTTCCTCCAGTTTGGCCCTAAGGGCGTTGGTCCTACCTTCAGCCTCAGCCCGGACCAGCTCCAGCCTCTCCTTGAGCTCGCGGTCGAGATTCAGGCGCACCGTCGCCACCCGACGCCCAACTTCCTCAGCGACACGGGCCTCCCGCGCAGCGACGTTGTCCTCCGCCCGTGTCACCCAGCGTTCCCTCGTCTCCAGCGCCTCGAGCCACAGGCCGGGCGGCTTCAGCGTCGGCTGGCCTCACGCTCGAGCTCACTGGTCGCGGAGGCCACCTTCATCGACGCGAGGGCCGCCTCGCACAACTCCACCAGCTCCTCCAGTGAGCGGCACCAGGCCAAGAGTTCCTGTGCCCGCTCCTCCGTGGCCTCTCGCCGCCGGACAGCTTCCCGGGCTTCTTCGACGGCCTGGGAACGGGCCTCCCGAGAGGCCGCCAGCGACGCCTTGGCCTCCTCATCATCAAGATCGCACCGACGGTGCGCGAGGGCGGCAGCCGCCTCCAGCTCACGCCTCTCCGCAACCAGCCGAAGGCCCTCGGCCTCAAGGTGCGCGTCCTCATCCGCAAGTTCCTCACCAAGCATGCTCACCGCGTCAGCCTCCCTCCGGAGGAACCCTTGGCGAAGAGCGCGATGCTCCCGGGCTCGCTCGAGTACGTCCTCCACACCATCATCCGCTCCAAGCAGGCGCCGTGGGGTGCGGATCAGCACTCCCCTCTCGGGCAGGGGGCTGGGGGCTGGCGCCCTCGAGATGACCGGGCGCGCCCTGCCGAAGGCCCGACCTGAAGCCAGCCCATCTCCAAGTAAAGAGCGCCGGGAGTACCCTAGCCAATCGCGGTCAACAGCCAGGCGAGAAGCCCACGGCAGGCTGGCTATGCCACGGGAAGGCCCGCAAAGGAAGACCGCAGGGAGCGCAGGGCCAAGTTGCATTTCGGGATGACTCATCTCGCCGACCGGCCTCACCACGAGGGCCCGGCTGCTCGGGATGATCGAAGACGATGGAAGAGGTGGAAGCGAAGGGGATGGCTCGTCATCCACCCCCGTGAGCTCGGAAGGAAGGGCCCTGCAGGGCAGGAGTCAGAACAAGCAACGAAAGAATCAGGAGTAGGGAAGGGAGAAGGCTTACTCGTCGATGGCGTAGTACTTCCTACGCTTCAGCAGGCGACAGGGGTAATCATCGCCCAGGGCCTCCCTCCTCTTCCGTAGGGCCTCGAAGTCCACGCGGAAGCGACCCAAGAGTCGAGCGCAGGGGTCAGCTTGCGATGAGGAGGAGGCATCGAAGAGACTCGCGTCAGGGGCGTCCGCCTGGTGCGCGCTGCTGGACGCTTCATCAAGAAGAACGGCTGGAGCCTCGGGAGCCTCTGCCTCAGGCGCTGCAAGCGGCCTCTCGCCACCTTCAACTCCGGCAGCATGGGCCTCAAGAGTCGCTCCCTCATGAGCGCTGCCCAGCGCTGTCGCCTCGACGATGGCACCCTCGGCCCCCGGAGGCTCATGCCTCCCTGCACAACCACTTGAGGAAGAGTCGCCCCGGGCGGCTGCGGGGGCAAACACCACCACTGGGTTTTCACGAGGCCCCTAGAGGCCAGCGGGGCGCGGCCCCCATTCGTCGAAGATGGGCATTTGGCCCACAAAGTCGCCTGCTCAACAGAGGTACAAGAAAACTCCCCGACGAATGTCGCCGGGAAGGATCCCCGATCAAGACCAAGAGCACCTTCCTCGAGCTTCAGCGCCAGTCCCTTCTCGAGCCGTGACACGGTCCCCACGATCACTGAGGCCCACACTCGATGGGAGTGGCGCTGGAGAGGAGCAACGCAGCATAGCAAGAACTCCTTCACCACCTTGGGTGCCGTCACGCCAAGCTTTCTCAGGAACTCGAAGCGGTGCTAGACAAAGGCAAGCCGGGGGCTCGTGAGCGTCACTTGGCCCCAGCCTGAGTTGGGGACAGCAGGCGAAGATGGCTCCGTCAGCAGGGGGCTGGGCACCCCAACGTCCACGTACAGCCACCGCTCGCGAAACCCAAAGTAGGGCGGGGAAGATCAAGTCAATTCCGGAAGCCGCTGTCTCGGGCGCAGCAATGAAGCTCACGCACCCCGAGCATTGAGTGGGGTCGACGAGGCGCAGAGAGAAGAAGTGGCGTAGCAAGGCAACCGAAGGAATGATGCCCGTCATTGCCTCACAAACGAAGGCAAATACCGCGAGAAGGGTGATGGATTCAGGACCCAGATGCATCATATGGATCTGGTAATGGGAAAGCACGGCATTGAAGAAATCTGAGAAGGGGGGAACCAGTCCTGCCCAAAGGGCATCGGCGAAATACCGGACCTCGGTGGGAATCCTGTCAACGGAGAAGCGAGACGCAGGCCAGGCCGTCCTCCTCCCACACTCATTGAAGATGGTGGCCAGGGCCGAGCGGACCTTGCCCATGCCTTCTTGGTTGACTACGACCGGCCAATCGACGGCGGGGGCCGCCGTCAACGGCGAGCGAGGCGGCGGCACGGGTTTATTCCCTTTTCCCTTCCTCGGTGGGGCCATGACCACAGGAAGGGGATGGAGAAGGTTCGAGATTAGAGTGGATGCAGGAGATGGAGTTCGAGAGAAGAAAGGACAGGGAGCGCTCAAGCAGCAGAAGGGGGAACGGCTATGTGCGGCAGCGTGTCCGCCTAGCAAGGCACGAAATAAGGAGGCGTGGAGGAACAGTGCCGCCCACGTCCAATCAACCGCCACGCGGCGCCCAAGGCCGCAGGCTGTTAGGGGCTCATGACGCTCAGACTTGCCCTTTCGCCTCTCAGCTCGGCCAAGTTCGGGCGCGCCATGGGCCCGGGGGCTACTGTCGGCGTTCTAGGAACGGGGGTCCCCAGACTTGCCTGCCTGCGGCCTGCGGCGTGGCTCAAAGGAGGCCCGGCACAACCCATCTTCATCGACACAAGCTCAAGACCCTCGCGAGGGGCCAAGCCTCGCGGGGCAGACGACAAGGAGCTTCCTCAGGCACGGCCTCGTTAGGCTGGCTCATGAGGAGGCGGAGAGTTCAAGGCAGGATACCTCGCGAGGTGCCCATGACGCAAGCCATGATGACCAAGGGCGCCAGTCGGGTGCCAGCCCGCGGAGTGTCCTCCCTTCCTCTTTGGTGCAAAGGGAGCAAGCGCAGGCGAGAGTATCAAGCAAAGGCATCCATTTCGGTGCAACAAGACCAAGACCAGCCCAACGGCTGGAAGGAGTCATCGTGGAGCCCAAGCCGGTGTCATCACCAGAGCCTTTGGCAGGCGAGGACCAACTTTAGTCAGGATAAGTGTACCCGCTGTTCCCCTTCAAAATGGCCAATTGTTGGCGCCCTTCCCGCTCAATATTTGGGAAGAGGCCCAGGGCCTTCGCCTATAAATAGGACTAGCCACCCCCAGAGCAGAGGCATCTTGATCCTAATCAAGAAACCAGTAGTTAGAGCGACTGAACCTCTCTCATCAGTTTATCGCACCAGCCAAGAACAGACCCTCGCGAGGCTGTTCTTCCTTGTATTGTTCCTCATCAGCCCAAGAGGCAATCCACCACACCACACACTGGAGTAGGGTATTACACCACAATGGTGGCCCGAACCAGTATAAATCTTGTGTCTCTTATGCTGTTCTGTTTAGTAGTTTAGGTCCCAGCGATCCGGCGAGGTGCGAGACGGTAGAGGGTTGAATCTCCGTGCGCACCCCAGTGTTCGAACCTCAAGGGTCTGCCGGAACCTGAATCCGACAAAGGCCAAAAAGAAGGCGCCGGGGACCAAGAAGGGTCTCCGGCGTAAGGTTGTACCAGAGGCCTCGTCTGAAGACGACAAGGCACACTCCTCCCCCGAAGGGGAGGAAGAAGAAGAAGAAGGGGCCGCCCCATCCGGAAAGGATGAGGGGCGTGAGAAGGCAGACCAAGGAGCCGGGAAAGGCCCCCAGCGCAAGGCCGTCATTCCCTCATCGTCCGATGACGACAAGGCAGATTCCTCCCGCGGAGGCGGGGGGAAGCAAGAAGAAACTCTACCTCCCCGCACTGGGGAGGAGAAAAAGAGGAAAGCCGCCCCGGAGGAGGAGGCTTGGACGTCCAAGAAGGGGAAGGTGTCCCTTCCGGACTACTCCGCTACGGCCACCCATAGCGAGGAGGGGTGGCTGCCCCGGGGGAAGCCCCTAGCGCGATCGCAAGTATCCGCACTCTATCGTGACTTTACTTCATAGTCTTTTTTATAACGCCGAACATATATGCAGTCCGGCTAGGGCTCATCCCGAGGCATCGTCTTCATACGGATCCCTGAGCGATTCAGCGGTGAACTCGCTCCCGACGGCCACTACGCCTCAGCCCGCAGACGACACGGAGGTGTTATCCCGAAATCTCCCAGAGCGGGGGGAGGTGACTCTAGAGACGCCCCCAGGCGAAACTCCAGATGTCGGACATGCGGGGTTCAAGATCCCCGCGGATCGTGTCGATGAGAGCCGCGGTAGGCCGGACTCTCAGCCGAACACTGTTCCGGAACCTCCAACGGTTCCGGACTCAGGCGGGCAGCTCCTCGTTAGGGAGGGCGAGCCATCTGTGCCGAGGACTTCTGTTACGCCCTAGGCGTCGGATGATCTGTTGGAAGCGCTTCGCGGCGCTTCCCTGGATGAAGAGCACCGTACTCTTATGAGTGTGGTGATTCAGAAGGTTAGCGGACTAACCGAAGATTGTACCAGCCTCCTAACAGGCTTTGAGGTAAGTAATCAAAATGTGTGAAATTACCACCCGATAGGTAGTAGCCCCTGATACTCTGTTTGGTGTTCGGAAAGAAAAGCCAAACGGAGGGTCAAATATAGTCCGTAGGAGTCTAATAATGTCACATCCCTAGTTCTGGTATGCTCAAGCCTAGCTAGTCATTTGTGCATCATGTTTAAATTCCATTTAAATTTGAAATGAGGATTTGTGAAACCCTCAGAATCATTTTTGGAAATGGCCCAAATAAAAATTGCTCCAAAAAGGTCCAAGAAAATGTTCATGTTGCTCTCTGAAAATATTGGGCAGAGATAAAAATCAAACCAATATTTTTAGGAGCTCATAAGTATTTATTTTGGGCATTTGGAATTAATGCATAATTATTTGCTTTGGATATATATTAGTTATATATTTAATATATGACCAAAAATTATGCCAGTTGTTGAGGAGCTCTGGAATAATTCCACTAGCCCCTACAAAAATTGGCATAAGTAAATAAAATGATTTAGTGTTTAAAACTAAATCAAAACAAATTACAGGAAATAGAAAAAAAATTAAAAGGGAGAAGAGACTTACCTGGTGCTTACCTCCCTGTGCAGCCCGTTCCTGTGCGGCCTGGCCGGCCCAGTTGACCAACCCAGCCCAACTGGCCCCCCTTCTCTATCGTCTTCGTCCTCGACAGGCGGATGGGCGCGTGCCCGACGCGCGCGCACCGCCGAGCCGCGCCACCTCCTCCCTCCCTGCCTGCCTGTCCTCCCCCTCGTCGCTCTGGATGCTCCACGTGACGCCACGCGCCCCCCGGACCCTCTCACTCTCCCCAGTCCTCTCCTCTCCTCTCCCTCGCTCTCTCTCTCGCGCGCCCAAGAATCGCCGTCGCCGCCACTCGCCGTTGCCGCGGCCACCGGCCACTCCTCGCCCTGCCATTGAGCACAGAAGAGCCGACGCGCCACCCTCTCCCTCCTTGTCGAGCCACACACCTTCGGACGGCCTCCATCATCGTCACCGTCGCCATCTTCGCCCGCCGCCAAGATCGCTTCGCTGCCTGGCCGTCCGGCCTCCCGAGCTTCGCCAAGGCTCCATTGGAACCGTGTGAGCTCCTGCCCCATCCCTCTCTCTCCGTTTAGCTGTTCATGCACCGTAGCCGCGCGCTCGCTCGAGCCGAGCTCCGGCCGCCGCTGCGAAGCTGCGCCCGCGAGCCCGCGCCCGCTGCTTCCGCTCGCTTCCACTAGATGCGGAGAGCACGGCTACGCCTGATGCTCTCGAGCCGCCTGCGGGCCCCCAACACGGACACCGCCGCGTCCTGTGGTCACCGCTGACGACCTCGCCGGCCTGACGGGTGGGCCCCGTCGGCCAGGTGATTAGCTTAGTGCTAATCACCACCTAATCTAACCCCTGACACTGACAGTGGGCCCCTGCGCCCTAATCTTTTAATTAGATTAGTATAACAACCTGTTTAACCCCGTGTCACTAACATGTGGACCCCACACGTCATGGTTGACCTGGAGCGACCCGTTGACCTGCTGACGTCACTCTGACGTCAGGCTAATGCAGCTATCCATTTTCTGGATTTAAATTAAATCAGGAAATTCCAGAAAATGATTTAAACTTCAAAAATTCATAGAAATTCAACGGTAGCTCAGATTGAAATAATTTATATATGAAAAATTATCAAAAAAATGCAATCTTTTCATCTGTACTAGTTTCATGCATGAAAAACCAACTTATACCTACTTTATAAGTGAAACACTAAAAATGGCATATATAAGAGCTTAATTTGGAGTTGCATTTGAACTCTTGGTTCAAATGAACTTCAACCAAATGATTGCTAGATGCATTAGCACAAACCACATCACATCTTCATGCCATGTTCATGCATCATATTGTTGCATATGGTTGTGTTCTGATTGTCGACACCGTTCCTTCTCGATAGGTCCTGCTACGGAGACCGTTCCAGAGTACCTGTCTGAGGAGCAGTGCCCTTTGTTGATCTACCAGGCAAGCAAACCCCCCTTGTTCATTCCGATACAATCGTACTCTCTCACTCCTGCTCTCAGTTATTGAATTAGGACAACAACGATTCATCTGCTACTTTGTGTTGCGGTAGTTGAACCCATTCCTCTGCATGACCTGTCATTGCCACAGTAAATAGTTGAAACCCACTAGCATGTGTAGGATTTGATTGAGCCATGTTGTGTTCCTACCATGCCATGCCTGCTATTGCTTAGAGTCGTGTTAGGTCTGATTCATTGGGAATGAATTGGAGTGCAGTGTTCGATGTTCTGATGCTGAGAGTGAGGTGTGTGAACACGATTTGGTAAAGGTAGCGGTGAGAGGCCATGTAGGAGTACATGGTGGGTTGTCTCACATGAACCGTCCTTAAGCACTGAGTTCTGTGTATGTTGTCCTATGACTAGCTACTACCATGCATTGGAATGCTTAAGTGCCCCTCTCGACTTATTAACCAACTTGATCTTTGTCCAGGAGTCGCAACTAGTTTCTGGTGTTTGTAGGTAGTGCTATTTTTCTACCAAGTGGCACCCGGGAGGGTGGGCTTGGGACAGACTAGGCACACGTGGCCTGGTGTACCAAGTGGCACCCGGATGGTGGGCTCGGGAACCCTGCACACATCGTTTGGGGCCGTGAGTGACACCCCGGCTGGATCTCCTTGCGGATGGAACCCGAATAGGCGATAAACCTGGGCTAGAGTCTTGTGTGGTTAGTCAGGTCGTGGTCGACACCCTCGCCAGGCTTCCGCTTGAAGGTTGCCGAGATACATCACGTGTACATGGCGGTAAGTGGCGAGAGCGTGTGTGAAGAAGTACACCCCTGCAGGGTTAACATGATCTATTCGAATAGCTGGGTCCGCGGTTATGGACTTCTTGGATGCTTACATGGTACATAGACAACTTGAAGTGGATACTCTAAAATGCTCAAGACAAGTGTGAGTGCTATGGATGGCCTTCTCGTAGGGAGACGGGGATGAATCCATAGTAGTGTATTGTGTGGTGATTAGTGGACTGCGTGCGCCTATATCACCTCAAAGAAGTTCTCGTATTCAGAGAACAGGATAGCCACAGAGTCAAAGCTGGCTTGCTGCAACTAAACCCCACATTACCTTCTTGATACAAATGCATGTATGATAGGATCCGATGTAAGTCTTCCTGAGTACCTTTGTACTCATGTTGCTTTATTTACGTTTTTGCAGTGGAGACTTCGGTCTTACTAGTGTTCTCGTGGACTTCGACAAGTAGCTTGTACCTCAGCTACGATCTTGATCGGACATTGTAGATAGTCAGGCTCTTTAGCCTTTTTCATTTGTAGATGTCTGTACTCAGACATGTTATGCTTCCGCTTGTTGCTTGTCGCTTTCTCAATGTTGGGTCATGTGACCCTGCTTGTAATAATGCTATGATGGCTCTTCTGAGCCTTTATCTATATGAGTTGTTGAGTTATGTTGTGATGCCATGTTGTACAACACATACTTGCATGTTATGCGTACGTGTAATGTGTATTGCTATGTGTGGGATCTGACTATTTAGTTGTTTATCCTTAGTAGCCTCTCTTACCGGGAAATGTCTCCTAGTGCTCCCACTGAGCCCTGGTAGCTCGCTACTGCTCCGGAACACTTAGGCTGGCCGGCATGTGTCCTTCTTCGTTCCTGTGTCTGTCCCTTCGGGGAAATGTCACGTGGTGTCTACCGGAGTCCTTTTAGCCTGCTACAGCCCGGTTTATCGGAGTCCTGCTAGCCGAGTTGCTACAGCCCGGATTCACTCGCTGATGACCGACACGTTCGCTGTTGGGTCATGTATGCCTGTCCCTGTAAGTTAGTGCCACTTCGGGTTCACGACTAGCCATGTCAGCCCGGGTTCTTTGTCATATGGATGCTAGCGACACTATCATATACGTGTGCCAAAAGGCGCAAATGGTCCCGGGCATGGTAAGGCGACACCCGTGGGAATACCGTGCGTGAGGCCGCAAAGTGATATGAGGTGTTACATGCTAGATCGGTGTGACTTAGAACCGGGGTCCTAACAGCTTTGGTATCAGAGACTGACTACCTGTAGGATTACCAAGCCAAACTGGTCGAAGTTGAGTCTAGAAATTCTTTAGTTATATAAGGGAATTGATTCTGGGAAGGAACGTAAGGCTCTTTTTACTCCCCGATACCTCATGGCCTTCGATCCGAAGTCATCCTACCTTTCTCAAGGGGTTAAGGAACTAGGCATTCTCTTCCGTCTATCAGGATCACGTGTTACTACTCCGTAGTCCCATAGGATTGGTTGATCAGAGTCATACCCCAGTTTTCAAGTACTTCCGGAGTAACCTGTTTAGTACTATCCCAGAACCTTGAGTGATGATGTTGAGTATGTTACTACCCCATTTTAGCATGATGTCTCATTCTGAGCATTTTACTGCTGTTATGCTGCCGGAATTGCCCTAGTAGTTTGAGAGATACTAATCTCCTTGTCCTACATTCTATAGCTTATAGTTGATGCTGATTCCGTCCCTGGTTTCGTTTCTCAGGATGTCATCAGTTAAGCGAAGTTATGATGCTCGTAGCCAGAACCACAGAGATGGTAGGGATGAGGATCCTCCCGACCAACCTTCGTTGACAAAGTTCATGTTAGAGATGGAGGGAAACAAGCGTGAGTCTAACCGCTTGTTGGCGCGTATCGAGGAGAACACCACACATCAGTTCAAAGGATCTGTAACCATTCATGACTTCACACGCTTGCACCCACCTACCTTTCATCACTCCATCGAGCCACTCGATGCGGATGGTAGCTCCCAGAGCATCACTCATAAGCTGCGTTCATGAACGTAGCTGAAGATGACAAGGTCACCTATGCCACATACCACCGGAAGGTCCCGCTAGTCTTTGGTGGCGTAACTATGAGGCTGTGCTTCCACTGGCCGATTCCTACTTGGAGGGATTTCATTGAGGCTTTTCATGAGCATCACATTCCCTGTGCCCTCCTTGATCGCAAGAGAGAAGAGCTCAGTAGTTTCACCGTAATAAGATGGCTGTTGATGCTTACAGCAGATAGTTCGAGAACCTCGCCCGTTATGCCACAGAAGAGGTGTCCACGGACGCCAAGAAGCAGGCTAGGTTCCGGAAGGGTCTCAACCCCAAGTTGCGTCGTGATCTCCACTTGCATCATTGTGATACATTCCAAGCTCTTGTGAACAAGGCAATTAATGCAGAGACATCTCAGCTCACTTACGAGGAGTCTCGTAAGCACACCCGTGATTTGGGATCTTCTTCCGGCTCCAGTTCTCAGAAGCGCCGGATTTGGGTTCCGAACTCCGCTCTTCCTTCCGGATATTCACCGAGGCCATCCTATGTGGTGCCTCCCCAGCTCGATCAGATGCTCCACCAGGCCTCATGGTAGACCGCTTGTCGCAGAGTCCACATCCAACTTCGTGGACTTGCTTCACATGCGGAAGCCGTGACACTATGCACGGATCGCTCTCGGGCGGATATGCACCACCCCCGCCTGAGAAGTCTGTTGGTCGTGGTAAGCCATCATGCAAGATGATCAGTGTCAAGTCAGCCCCCACTGAACGTGGACGTGTGCATCACGTCTCAACTAAAGACGGTCATGATGATCCGGATGTCGTTCTTGGTACACTCCTTGTCAATTGTCATCCAGCATCGGTTCTGTTTGATACTGGAGCATCTCATTCTTTTATTTCTGAAGGCTATGCTCGTTTGCACGACATGTCATTTTGTGATATGCCAACTCCGCTTGAAATCCAAACCCCAGGGTCTAGATGGCAAACCACCAGAATCTGCTATGGTAATGAAATCCTTGTTGATAGACTTGTATTCCTCGCATCACTTGTAGCCCTCAAGTCCTCAGATATTAACATCATCTTGGGTATGGACTGGATGACAGCTCATCATGCCAAGATTGATTGTTACACCAGATCTATTCAGCTTACACACCCATCTGGCAAGATAGTCACTGTCTCCACCAGAGTTGCAAAGCGTCAGCTCTATTCACTTAATGCCAGCCCTCTTCCAGACCTTGAAGATATCCCGGTAGTCCGTGACTTTCCGGATGTCTTTCCAGAGGAACTGCCAGGTGTTCCACCTGACAGAGATGTAGAGTTCGTCATAGATCTTATCCCAGGAACCGCTCCAATTTCTAGGAGACCTTACAAGACGGCACCCTTAGAACTAGCCGAGCTTAAGAAACAACTTGATGAGTCCTTGCAAAAGGGTTTCATCTGTCCTAGTTCTTCTCCTTGGGCTTGCCCCGTCCTCTTCGTCAAGAAGAAGGATGGTACGGACCGGATGGTTGTAGATTATTGTCCCGTTAATTTGGTCACGATAAAGAACAAATATCCGCTCCCCAGGACCAACGACCTGTATGATCAGCTCGCTGGATCCTCAGTCTTCTCCAAGATGGATTTGAGGTTAGGCTACCACCAAATCAAAATCAGAAACGGGGACATCCTCAAGACAGCCTTTGTCACTCGTTATGGCCAGTACGAGTACACCGTCATGTCCTTCAGTTTAACCAATGCTCCTGCCACATTCTCCCGCTTGATGAACTCGATCTTCATGGAGTACTTAGATAAATTCGTCGTGGTTTATCTCGATGATATTCTTATTTACTCGAAGAACGAGGAAGAGCATGCCGAACATCTTAGACTTGTATTAGAAAAACTCAGAGAGCACCATCTTTATGCCAAGTTCTCCAAGTGTGAATTTTGGTTGCCAGAAGTGACCTACCTAGGCCACGTAATCTCTGGTAAGGGCATTGCTGTCAATTCTGAGAGAGTTAAGGCCGTTCTTGATTGGACTCCACCTGAAACCATTAAACAAGTTAGGAGTTTCCTTGGTCTAGCCAGCTATTGTCGCCGCTTTGTTGAAAACTTCTCCAAAGTAGCCAAACCCCTCACGGAATTCTCAAGAAAGATAAAAAGTTTGAGTGGTCCCCACAATGTGAGTATAGTTTTCAGGAACTGAAAAGACGCCTGACTTCTGCTCCCATACTTGTGCCACCGGATTTCACAAAGGACTTTGTTATCTATTGTGACGCCTCACGACAGGGACTAGGTTGCATTCTTATGCAGGATCGTCATGTGATTGCCTATGGATCTCGACAGTTGCATCCACACGAGGAGAATTATCCTACACATGATCTAGAGCTTGCAGCCGTAGTCTATGCACTCAAGACCTGGCGACATTACCTCCTTGGTAAATGTTGTGAGATCTACACCGATCACCAGAGTCTCAAGTATATCTTCACCCAACCGGATCTGAACCTTAGGCAAAGACATTGGTTGGAGTTGATCTCAGATTACGACTTAGGGATTACCTACACCCTAGGCAAAGCCAATGTCATGGCTGATGCACTAAGTCGTAAATCCTATTGCAACAATCTCATGTTGCAGCAGGGCCAACCACTTGTCCATGAGAAATTCTGTAAGCTTAACCTTCACATTGCTCCTCATGGATTCCTTTCTACCTTGGTGGCAAAACCTACTATTGTGGATCGTATCATAGAAGTCCAGAAGCATGATACGGGAGTCTCCCGAATCAAGAAAAATATCTCCAAAGGAGTAGCTGGTTGTTTCTCTATGGATGAACGAGGTGTTGTTTACTTTGGGAACCGCTTGGTGGTTCCCAAGAGTCAGTAGATGCAGCAATTGATTCTTAAGGAGGCGCATGAATCTCCTCTCACAATTCATCCCGGTAGTACCAAGATGTATCAGGACCTGCGCCAGAGGTTCTGGTGGACTAGGATGAAGAGAGAAATCGCCGACTTTGTTGCTAATTGTGACGTTTGTCGTCGTGTTAAGGCAGAGCATCAAAGGCCTGCTGGCACCCTTCAGCCTTTAGCTATTCCTGAATGGAAATGGGATAAAGTTGGTATGGACTTCATCACCGGCTTTCCCAGGACCAAGAAGGGGAATAACGCTATCTTCATAGTCGTTGATCGTCTTTCCAAAGTGGCTCACTTCCTTCCTGCTCGAGAGAGTATCATCGCTAGTCAGCTCACGACTTATATATTCTCTAATGGTATCACTTCATGGTGTTCCACTAGAGATCAATTCAGACCGTGGCGTCTTTTCACTTCTCACTTCGGGAGAGTTTCCAAACCGCCATGGGAACCCATCTTTCCTTCAAGACCGCTTTCCACCCTCATCGAGTGGTCGGTGGAAAGGGTCAACCAAATTATCAAGACATGCCGAGAGCTTGTGTTATCTCATTCGGTATGGATTGGGAGAAATGTCTTCCTTTGCCGAGTTTGCTTATAACAATAGCTATCAATCCAGTCTCAAGAAAGCTCCTTTTGAGATTCCCTATGGACGAAGATGTCGAACACCTTTGAACGGGTCGAAACCGTGAAAGACAATTCTTTGGACCGACATGATCCAGAGCGTAAGAGCAAGTTCGCATCATTCGTGAGAATTTGAAAACAGCCCAGCCTCATCAAAAGAGCCAAGATGATCGCCATCATAAGGATATGACTTATGAAGTTGGCGACAAAGCTTACCTTCGGGTTACTCCTTTGAAGGGTACCCATCGTTTCGGTATCAAGGGCAAGTTGGCTCCTCGTTACATTGGTCCTTTTCGCATTCTCGCTAAACGAGGAGAGGTTGCCTACCAGCTGGAACTACCCCCACATCTCTCCAGAGTGCATGATGTCTTCCACGTCTCTCAACTCAGGCGTTGCTTCTCGGATCCCATCCGCGGAGTGGACCACGAAACGCTTGATCTCCAAGATAACCTCACATACTGAGAGTACCCGGTTCGCATTCTTGATCAAGCAGAGCGTGTCACTCGACGTCATAACATCAAGTTTCTTAAGGTTCAGTGGTCTCATCATTCCGAGAGAGAAGCTACTTGGGAGCGAGAAGATCGTCTTCGACTGGAGTACCCCACTTTCTTTCCATCGACCCGTGAATCTTGGGACGAGATTCTTTCAAGTGGGGGCGAGTTGTCACATCCCTAGTTCTGGTATGCTCAAGGCTAGCTAGTCATTTGTGCATCATGTTTAAATTCCATTTAAATTTGAAATGAGGATTTGTGAAACCCTGAGAATCATTTTTGGAAATGACCCAAATAAAAATTGCTCCAAAAAGGTCCAAGAAAATGTTCATGTTGCTCTCTGAAAATATTGGGCAGAGATAAAAATCAAACCAATTTTTTTAGGAGCTCATAAGTATTTATTTTGGGCATTTGGAAGTAATGCATAATTATTTGCTTTGGATATATATTAGTTATATATTTAATATATGTCCAAAAATTATGCGAGTTGTTGAGGAGCTCTGGAATAATTCCACTAGCCCCTACAAAAATTGGCATAAGTAAATAAAATGATTTAGTGTTTAAAACTAAATCAAAACAAATTACAGAAAATAGAAAAATAAAATAAAAGGGAGAAGAGACTTACCTGGCGCTTACCTCCCAGTGCAGCCCGTTCCTGTGCGGCCTGGCCGGCCCAGTTGACTAGCCCAGCCCAACTGCCCCCCTTCTCTGTCGTCTTCGTCCTCGACAGCGAGATGGCAGCGTGTTCGACGCTACAGACCGCCCGCCAAGGCCACCTCCTCCTCCCGCCTCGCTGTCCTCCCCTCATCGCTCTGGATGCTCCACGCGACGCCACGCGCCCCCCCAGACCCTCTCACTCTCCCCAGTCCTCTCCTCTCATCTTCCTCGCTCTTTCTCTCGCGCGCCCGAGAATCACCGTCGCCGCCACTCGCCGTTGCCGCGGCCACCGGCCACCCCTCGCCCTACCGCTGAGCACAGAAGAACCGACGTGCCACCCTCTCCCTCCTCGTCGAGCCACGCACCTCCGGACGGCCTCCATCATCGTCACCGTCACCATCTTCGCCCCGCCGCCAAGATCGCTTCGCTGCCTGGCCAAGCTTCGCGTCCGTCCCCCGAAGCCGCCAAGGCTCCATCGAACCGCAGTGAGCTCCTGCCCGTCCCCTCTCTCCGCTTAGTTGTTCATGCGCCAGTAGCAGCTGGGCCGCCGAGCCGAGCTGCGGCCGCCACCGCGAAGCCGCGCCCGCGAAGCTCCGGCGCTTCGCTGCTTCGTCTGCTCGCTTCCATCGATGCGGAGAGCACGGGCTACGCCCCGGTGCTCTCAGATGCCGCCCCCGTGGCCCCCAACGCGGATGCCGCCGCGTCCTGTGGTCGCCGCCGAAGACCTCGCCGGCCTGACGGGTGGGCCCCTCGTCCAGGTGATTAGCTTAGTGCTAATCACCACCTAATCTAACCCCTGACGCTGACAGTGGGCCCCTGCGCCCTAATCTTCGAATTAGATTAGTATAACCCCCTGTTTAACCCCGTGTCACTGACGTGTGGACCCCACACGTCAAGGTTGACCTGGAGCGACCCGTTGACCTGCTGACGTCACTCTGACGTCAGGCTGACGCAGCTATCCATTTTCTGGATTTAAATTAAATCAGGAAATTCCAGAAAATGATTTAAACTTCAAAAATTCATAGAAATTCAACCGTAGCTCAGATTGAAATAATTTATGTATGAAAAATTATCAGAAAAATGCAATCTTTCCATCTGTACTAGTTTCATGCATGAAAAACCAACTTATACCTACTGTATAAGTCAAACACTAAAAATGGCATATATAAGAGCTTAATTTGGAGTTGCATTTGAACTCTTGGTTCAAATGAACTTCAACCAAATGATTGCTAGATGCATTAGCACAAACCGCATCACATCTTCATGCCATGTTCATGCATCATATTGTTGCATATGCTTGTGTTTTGTTTGTCGACACCGTTCCTTCTCGATAGGTCCTGCTCCAGAGACCGTTCCAGAGTACCTGTCTGAGGAGCAGTGTCCTTTGTTGATCTACCAGGCAAGCAAACCCCCTTGTTCATTCCGATACAATCCTACTCTCTCGCTCCTGCTCTCAGTTATTGCATTAGGACAACAACGATTCATCTCGCTACTTTGTGCTGCGGTAGTTGAACCCATTCCTCCGCATGACCTGTCATTGCCACAAGAATAGTTGAAACCCACTAGCATGTGTAGGAGTTGATTGAGCCATGTTGTGTTCCTACCATGCCATGCCTGCTATTGCTTAGAGTCGTGTCAGTCCGATTCATTGGGAATGAATTGGAGTGCAGTGTTCGATGTTCTGATGCTGAGAGTGAGGTGTGTGAACACGATTTGGTAAAGGTAGCAGTGAGAGGCCATGTAGGAGTACATGGTGGGTTGTCTCACCGAACTGGCCCTGCACGTAGTTCGTGTATGTTGTCCTATGACTAGCTACTACCACGCATTGGAATGCTTAAGTGCCCCTCTCGACTTATTAACCAACTTGATCTCTGTCCAGGAGTCGCAACTAGTTTCTGGTGTTTGTAGGTAGTGCTATTTTTCTACCAAGTGGCACCCGGGAGGGTGGGCTTGGGACAGACTAGGCACACGTGGCCTGGTGTACCAAGTGGCACCCGGATGGTGGGCTCGGGAACCCTGCACACATCGTTTGGGGCCGTGAGCAACACCCAGGCTGGATCTCCTTGCGGATGGAACCCGAATAGGCGATAAACCTGGGCTAGAGTCTTGTGTGGTTAGTCAGGTCATGGTCGACACCCTCGCCAGGCTTCCGCTTGAAGGTTGCCGAGATACATGACGTGTACATGGCAGTAAGTGGCGAGAGCGTGTGTGAAGAAGTACACCCCTGCAGGGTTAACATGATCTATTCGAATAGCCGGGTCATGATGTTATGGACTTCTTGGATGCTTACATGGTACATAGACAACTTGAAGTGGATACTCTAAAATGCTCAAGACAAGTGTGAGTGCTACGGATGGCCTTCTCGTAGGGAGACGGGGATGAATCCATAGTAGTGTATTGTGTGGTGATTAGTGTTGGGGAACGTTGCAGAAAATTAAAAATTTTCCTACGGCTTCACCAAGATCCATCTATGAGTTCATCTAAGCAACGAGTAACGGGAGAGAGTTTGTATCTACATACCACTTGTAGATCGCGTGAAGCTTGCAAGGTGATGATGGAGTCGTACTCGACGTGATTCAGATCACCGATGTCCAAGTGCTGAACGGACAGCTCCTCCGCGCTCAACACACGTGACGGGACGAGCGACGTCTCCTCCTTCTTGATCCAGCAAGGGGAAGGAGAGGTTGAGGAAGACAGCTCCACCGCAAGACGACAGGCGTGGTGATGGTGGAGAAGCAAGATCTCGGCTGTGGCTTCACGAGCTCTTACGGAGGAGGAGATGTGTTGGGGAGGAGGGTTGCGCCTTGGGAATTGGTACAGCAGCCCCCTCCTCCCACCCTTTATATAGGCCCCTGGGGTGGCCCTGGAGATCCAATCTCCGGGGCGGCGCCAAGGGGGTGGAGTGCCCCCTGCGGTGGGCGCCCCACCCCTAGGGTTTCAACCCTAGGCTAGGGGTGGGCCTGGGGCGCACCAGCCCCTGTGGGCTGGTTCCTTCCCCTTGGCCCATGGGGCCCTCCGGATAGGTGGCCCCACCGGTGGACCCCGGGACCCCTCCGTGGTCCGTGATTTTACCGGAGACCCCAAACTTTCCCGATGGTCAAACACCACTTCCTATATATTATTATTTACCTCCCGACCTTCCGAACTCCTCGTGACGTCGGGATCTCATCCGGACTCCTAACAACATTCGGTATTCACATACTAGTCTTCCTACTAACCCTAGCGCCACCGAACCTTATGTGTAGACCCTACGGGTTCGGGAGACACGCAGACATGACCGAGACGACTCTCGGGCAATAACCAACAGCGGATCTGGATACCCATGTTGGCTCCTACATGCTCCTCGATGATTTCATCGGTTGAACCACGATGTCGAGGATTCGATCAAACCCTCGTATGCAATTCCTTTGTCAATCGGATACGTTATTTGCCCGAGACTCGATCGTCGGTATCCCAATACCTTGTTCGGTCTCGTTATCGCAAGTCACTTTACTCGCATCGTAATGCATGATCCCGTGACCAACACCTTGGTCACATTGAGCTCATTATGATGATGCATTACCGAAGTGGGCCCAGAGATACCTCTCCGTCACACGGAGTGACAAATCCCGCCTCGATCCGTGTCAACCCAATGATACTTTCGGAGATACCGTAATGCACCTTTATAGTCACCCGATTACGTTGTGACGTTTGATACACCCAAGGCACTCCTACGGTAACCGGGAGTTACACGATCTCATGGTCGAAGGAAGAGATACTTGACATTGGCAAAGCTTCTAGCAAACGAACTATACGATCTTTTATGCTATGCTTATGATTGGGTCTTGTCCATCACATCATTCTCCTAATGATGTGATCCCGTTATCAATGACATCCAATGTCCATGGTCAGGAAACCATGACCATCTATTGATCACAACGGGCTAGTCAACTAGAGGCTCACTAGGGACATATTGGGGTCTAAGTGTTCACACGTGTATTACGATTTCCGGATAATACAGTTATAGCATGAACAAAAGACAATTATCATGAATATTGAAATATAATAATACTTTTATTATTGCCTCTAGGGCATATTTCCAACAGTCTCCCACTTGCACTAGAGTCACTAATCTAGTTACATTGTGATGAATCGAACACCCATAGAGTTCTGGTATTGATCATGTTTTGCACGCGAGAGAGGTTTAGTCAACGGATCTGCGACATTCAGATCCGTGTGCACTTTGCAAATCTCTATGTCTCCATCTTGAACATTTTCACGGATGGAGTTGAAACGACACTTGATGTGCTGGTCTTCTTGTGAAACCTGGCTCCTTGGCAAGGGCAATAGCTCCGGTGTTGTCACGAAGAGTTTGATCGGCCCCGACGCATTGGATATGACTCCTAGGTCGGTGATGAACTCCTTCACCCAAATCGCTTCATGCGCTGCCTCCGAGGCTGCCATGTACTCCGCTTCACACGTAGATCCCGCCACGACGCTTCGCTTGCACTGCACCAGCCATCGCTCCACCATTCAACATATACACGATCCGGTTTGTGACTTAGAGTCATCCAGATCTGAGTCGAAGCTTAGCGCCGACGTAACCCTTCTGACGAGCTCTTCATCTCCTCCATAAACGAGAAACATGTCCTTTGTCCTTTTCGGTACTTCAGATATTCTTGACCGCTGTCCGGTGTTCCTTGTCGGGTTACTTTGGTATCTTGCAACCAAACTTACGGCAAGGTTTACATCGGTCAGTACACAAAGATGGCATACATAATAGATCCTATGGCTGAAGCATAGGGATGACACTCATCTCTTCTTTATCTTTTGCCATGGTCGGTGATCGAGCTGAGCTCAATTTCACACCTTGTAACATAGGCAAGAACCCTTCTTGGACTGATCCATTTTGAACCTCTTCAAAATCTTATCAAGGTATGTGCTTTATGAAGACCTATGAGGCGTCTCGATCTATCTCTATAGATCTTGATGCCTAATATATAAGCAGCTTCTCCAAGGTCCTTCATTGAAAAACACTTGTTCAAGTAGGCCTTAATGTTGTCCGAAGTTTTGTATCATTTCCCATCAAGAGTATGTCATCTACATATAATAGGAAAAATGCTACTGAGCTCCCACTCACTTTCTTGTAAACGCAGCTTCTCCATAAGTCTCAAGATAACCCAAACGCTTTGATCATCTCATCAAAGCGAATGTTCCAACTCCGAGATGCTTGCACCAGTCCATAAATGGATCGTTTGGAGCTTGCATACTTTGTTAGCGTTCGAGGGTCGACAAAACCTTCCGCTGCATCATATACAACTCTTCCTTAAGATGTCCGTTAAGGAATGCCGTTTTGACGTCCATCTGCCATATCTCATAATCATAGTATGCGGCAATTGCTAACATGATTCGGACGGACTTAAGCTTCGCTACGGGAGAGAATGTCTCGTCGTAGTCCATTCCTTGAACTTGTCGATAACCCTTAGCGACAAGTCGAGCTTTATGGATGGTAACATTACCATCCGCGTCCGTCTTCTTCTTAAAAATCCATTTGTTTTCTATCGCTCGCCGATCATCGGGCAAGTCTGTCAAAGTCCATACTTTGTTTTCATACATGGATTCTATCTCGGATTTCATGGCTTCAAGCCATTTGTTGGAATCTGGGCCCGCCATTGCTTCTTCATAGTTCAAGGTTCACCGTTGTCTAACAACATGATTTCCGTGACAGGGTTTCCGTACCACTGCAGTGCGGAACGTGTCCTCGTGGACCTTCGGGTTAAGTAGCAACTTGATCCAAGTACCTTGATCATCATCATAGTTTTCCTCTTGGTTGGTGTGGGCATCACAGAACGGTCTCTGCCTCGCACCACCTTCCCGCTCGAGAGGTAGTACTTCATCGAGTTCTACTTTCCTCCCACTTACTTCTTTCGAGAGAAACTCTTTTCTAGAAAGCATCCGTTCTTGGCAACAAAGATCTTGCCTTCGGATCTTAAGTAGAAGGTATACCGACAGTTTCCTTAGGGTATCCTATGAATACGCATTTTTCCGACTTGGGTTCGAGCTTTTCAGTTGAAGTTTCTTGACATAAGCATCGCATCCCCAAACTTTTAGAAACGACAGCTTAGGTTTCTTCCCAAACCATAATTCATACGGTGTCGTCTCAACGGATTTAGACGGTGCCCTATTTAAAGTGAATGTAGCTGTCTCTAGAGCGTATCCCCAAAATGATAGCGGTAAATCGGTAAGAGACATCATAGACCGCACCATATCCAATAGAGTGCGATTCGACGCTCGACACACCATTTCATTTGAGGTGTTCCAGCGGCGTGAGTTGTGAAATGATTCCACATTTCCTTAAGTGTGTACCAAATTCGTGACTTAAGTATTCTCCTCCACGATCTGATCGTAGGAACTTTATATTTCGGTCATGTTGATTCTCCACCTCATTCTGAAATTCCTTGAACTTTTCAAAAGTCTCAGACTTGTGTTTCATTAAGTAGACATACCCATATCTACTCAAGTCATCAGTGAGGGTGAGAACATAACGATATCCTCCGCGAGCCTCAACGCTCATTGGACCGCACACATCGGTATGTATGATTTCCAACAAGTTGGTTGCTCGCTCCATTGTTCCGGAGAACGGAGTCGTGGTCATTTTGCCTAAGAGGCATGGTTCGCATGTGTCAAACGATTCATAATCAAGAGACTCTAAAAGTCCATCAGCATGGAGCTTCTTCATGCGCTTGACACCAATGTGACCAAGGCGGCAAAGTGCCACAAGTATGTGGGACTATCGTTATCAACTTTACATCTTTTGGCATCCACACTATGAACATGTGTAATATTACGCCGAGATTCATTAAGAATAAACCATTGACCATCGGAGCATGACCATAAAACATATCTCTCATATAAATCGAACAACCATTATTCTCGGACTTAAATGAGTAGCCATCTCGTATCAAACGAGATCCAGATACAATGTTCATGCTCAAACTTGGCACTAAATAACAATTATTAAGGTTCAAAACTAATCCCGTAGGTAAATGTAGAGGCAGCGTGCCGACGGCGATCACATCGACTCTGGAACCATTCCCGACGCGCATCGTCACCTCGTCCTTCGCCAGTCTCCGTTTATTCCGCAGCTCTGCTGTGAGTTACAAATATGAGCAACGGCACCGTATCAAATACCGGGAGTTACTACGAGTCTTGGTAAGGTACACATCAATTACATGTATATCAAATATACCTTTGGTGTTGCGGCCTTCTTATCCGCTAAGTATTTGGGGCAGTTCCGCTTCAAATGACCCTTCCCTTGCAATAAAAGCACTCGTCTCGGGCTTGGGTCCATTCTTTGACTTCTTCCAGCAACAGCTTACGGGCGGCAACATCCTTGCCGTCCTTCTTGAAGTTCTTCTTACCCTTGCCCTTCTTGAACTTAGTGGTCTTATTGACCATCAACACTTGATGTTCTTTCTTGATTTCAGCCTCTGCTGATTTCAGCATCGAGAACACTTCAGAATGGTCTTTACCATCCCCGCATGTTGTAGTTCATCACAAAGCTCTTGTAGCTTGGTGGGAGCGATCGAGGATTCTGTCAATGACCGCCTCATCGGGAGGTTAATGTTCAACTGGTCATACGGTTGTGCAACCTGCACATCTTGAGGATGTGCTCCGATGTAACTGTTTTCCTCCATCTTACAATCTGTAGAACTTGTCGGAGACATCATATCTCTCGACCGGGCATGAGCTTGGAAAACTAGTTTCAGCTCTTGAACATCTCATATGCTCCGTGATGCTCAAAACGCTTTTGGAGCCCCGGTTCTAAGCTGTAGAGCATGCCGCACCGAACGAGGGAGTAATCATCGAACGAGTCCGCCAAACATTCAAATCGTCTTGCAAAGGTCTTTGGGAGAACAGGTGGGTCACCTAGCGGTGCTTCTAGGACATATTGTTTCTTGGCAGCTATGAGGATGATCTCGGGTTCGGACCCATCCGTATAGTTGCTGCCATCATCTTTCAGCTTGGTTTTCTAGGAAGCGTTGAAGTTCATGTTGACATTAGCGTTGGCCATTGATCTACAAGACATATTTGCAAAGGTTTTAGACTAAGTTCATGATAATAAAGTTCTAATCAAAATTATGAACTCCCACTTAGATTAGACATCCTCTAGTCATCTAAGTGTTACACGATCCGAGTCGACTAGCCCGTGTCCGATCATCACGTGAGACGGACTAGTCATCATCGGTGAACATCTTCATGTTGATCGTATCTTCCATACGACTCGTGTTCGACCTTCGGTCTCCGTGTTCCGAGGCCATGTCTGTACATGCTAGGCTCGTCAAGTTAACCCTAAGTGTTTTTGTGTAAAACTGTCTTACACCCGTTGTATGTGAACGTAAGGATCCATCACACCCGATCATCACGTGGTGCTTAGAAACGACGAACTGTAGCAACGGTGCACGCTTAGGGAGAACACTTCTTGAAATTTTGTAAGGATCATCTTATTTACTACCGTCGTCCTAAGTAAACAAGATGCATAAACATAATAAACATCACATGCAATTATATAGTTGTGACATGATATGGACAATATCATCAAGCTCCATTGATCTCCATCTTCGGGCTCCATGATCATCTTGTCACCGCTTGACACCATGATCTCCATCATCATGATCTCCATCATCGTGTCTTCATGAAGTTGTCACGCTAACGACTACTTCTACTTCTATGACTAACGCGTTTAGTAATGAAGTAAAGTAGTTTACATGGCGTTCTTCAATGACACGCAGGTCATACAAAAAATAAAGACAACTCCTATGGCTCCTGCCGGTTGTCATACTCATCGACATGCAAGTCGTGAATCCTATTACAAGAACATGATCTCATACATCACAATTCATCATTCATCACAACTTCTGGCCATATCACATCACATGATCAATCGCTGCAAAAACAAGTTAGACGTCCTCTAATTGTTGTTGCATCTTTTACGTGGTTGCGATTGGGTTCTAGCAAGAACGTTTTCTTACCTACGAAAAACACAACAACGTGATTTTGTCAACTTCTATTTACCCTTCATAAGGGCCTTGTTCATCGAATCCGCTCCAACTAAAGTGGGAGAGACAGACACCCGCCAGCCACCTTATGCAACTAGTGCATGTCAGTTGGTGGAACCGGTCTCACGTAAGCGTACGTGTAAGGTTGGTCCGGGCCGCTTCATCCCACAATACCGTTGAGCAAGAAAAGACTAGTAGAGGCAAGTAAGATGACAAGATCAACGTCCACAACAACTTGTGTTCTACTCGTGCATTAGAGAACTACGATAGACCTAGCTCGATATCCATTGTTGGGGAACGTTGCAGAAAATTAAAATTTTCCTACGGCTTCACCAAGATCCATCTATGAGTTCATCTAAGCAACGAGTAACGGAGAGAGTTTGCATCTACATACCACTTGTAGATCGCGTGCGGAAGCTTGCAAGGTGATGATGGAGTCGTACTCGAACGTGATTCAGATCACCGATGTCCAAGTGCTGAACGGACAGCTCCTCCACGTTCAACACACGTATGGGACGAGCGACGTCTCCTCCTTCTTGATCCAGCAAGGGGGAAGGAGAGGTTGAGGAAGACAGCTCCACCGGCAAAGACGACGGCGTGGTGATGGTGGAGAAGCAAGATCTCGGCAGGCTTCGCCGAGCTCTTACGGAGGAGGAGATGTGTTGGGAGGGAGGGCTGCGCCTTGGGAATTGGTACAGCAGCCCCCTCCCTCCCCCTTTATATAGGCCCCAGGGGGTGGCCGCCCGGAGATCCAATCTGTGGGGGCGCGGACAAGGGGTGGAGTGCCCCTGCGGTGGGCGCCCCACCCCTAGGGTTTCAACCCTAGGCGCAGGGTGGGCCTAGGGGCGCACCAGCCCCTGTGGGCTGGTTCCTTCCCCTTTGGCCCATGGGGCCCTCCGGGATAGGTGGCCCCACCGGTGGACCCGGGACCCCTCCGTGGTCCCAGATTTACCGGAGACCCCAAACTTTCCCGATGGTCAAACACCACTTCCTATATATTATTCTTTACCTCCGGACCCTTCGGAACTCCTCGTGACGTCCGGGATCTCATCCGGACTCGAACAACATTCGTATTCACATACTAGTCTTCCTACTAACCCTAGCGCCACCGAACCTTAAGTGTGTAGACCTCACGGGTTCGGGAGACACGCAGACATGACCGAGACGACTCTCGGGCAATAACCAACAGCGGGGTCTGGATACCCATGTTGGCTCCTACATGCTCCTCGATGATTTCATCGGTTGAACCACGATGTCGAGGATTCGATCAAACCCTGTATGCAATTCCCTTTGTCAATCGGTACGTTACTTGCCCGAGACTCGATCGTCGGTATCCCAATACCTTGTTCAGTCTCATTACCGCAAGTCACTTTACTCATACCGTAATGCATGATCCCGTGACCAACACCTTGGTCACATTGAGCTCATTATGATGATGCATTACCGAGTGGGCCCAGAGATACCTCTCCGTCATACGGAGTGACAAATCCCGATCTCGATCCGTGTCAACCCAACAGATACTTTCGGAGATACCGTAATGCACCTTTATAGTCACCCGATTACGTTGTGACGTTTGATACACCAAAGGCACTCCTACGGTAACCGGAGTTACACGATCTCATGGTCGAAGGAAGAGATACTTGACATTGGCAAAGCTTCTAGCAAACGAACTATACGATCTTTTATGCTATGCTTATGATTGGGTCTTGTCCATCACATCATTCTCCTAATGATGTGATCCCGTTATCAATGACATCCAATGTCCATGGTCAGGAAACCATGACCATCTATTGATCACAACGGGCTAGTCAACTAGAGGCTCACTAGGGACATATTGGGGTCTAAGTGTTCACACGTGTATTACGATTTCCGGATAATACAGTTATAGCATGAACAAAAGACAATTATCATGAATATTGAAATATAATAATACTTTTATTATTGCCTCTAGGGCATATTTCCAACAATTAGTGGACTCGTGTGCGCCATATCACCTCAAAGAAGTTCTGGTAGTCGTAGAACAGGATAGCCACAGAGTCAAAGCTGGCTTGCTGCAACTAAACCCCACATTACCTTCTTGATACAAATGCATGTATGATAGGATCCGATGTAAGTCTTGCTGAGTACCTTTGTACTCATGTTGCTTTATTTACGTTTTTGCAGCGAAGACTTCGGTCTTACTAGTGTTCTCGTGGACTTCGACAAGTAGCTTGTACCTCAGCTACGATCTTGATCGGATGTTGTAGATACTCAGGCTCTTTAGCCTTTTTCATTTGTAGATGTCTGTACTCAGACATGTTATGCTTCCGCTTGTTGCTTGTCTGCTCTGAATGTTGGGTCATGTAACCCCTGTTTGTAATAAATGCTATGATGGCTCTTCTGAGCCTTTATCTATATGAGTTGTTGAGTTATGTTGTGATGCCGTGTTATAGAACACATACTTGCATGTTATGCGTACGTGTAATGTGTATTGCTATGTGTGGGATCTGACTATCTAGTTGTTTATCCTTAGTAGCCTCTCTTACGGAAATGTCTCCTAGTGCTTCCACAGAGCCCGGTAGCTCGCATCGCTCGGAACACTTAGGCTGGCCGCATGTGTCCTTCTTCGTTCTGTGTGTGTCCTTCGGGAAATGTCACGCGGTGTCTACCGGAGTCTGTTAGCCTGCTACAGCCGGTTTACCGGAGTCTGCTAGCCCAGTTGCTACAGCCGGATTCACTACCGATGACCGACACGTTCGATCTTTGGGTCATGTATGCTGTAACTATAAGTTAGTGCCACTTCGGGTTCACGACTAGCCATGTCAGCCCGGGTTCTTTGTCATATGGATGCTAGCGACACTATCATATACGTGTGCCAAAAGGCGCAAACGGTCCCGGGCATGGTAAGGCGACACCCGTGGGAATACCGTGCGTGAGGCCGCAAAGTGATATGAGGTGTTACATGCTAGATCGGTGTGACTTAGAATCGGGGTCCTGACAAATAATAAGTGTCCATGTGAATAAGCAGGCTGTGCTTCTTGCCGCTGCTATCCGCACAGCCGAGGTCGCCGGACTAAAGCAGGACCTGGAGCAGGCGCAGGGAGAGCTAGACCTCACGAGGAGGCAGCTCAAAGAGAACAAAGGTGAGTGACTCCCCGCTCTCATACAATGAAGGATAGATAAAATTGGTTAGTCTAACGAGAAGCATCGTGACTGTGTAACAGGGGCCACCATCGAAGTGGCGTCCCTGAAGAAGGCACTATCCGAGGCCGAAGACAAGGCGGCCTTGGAATGCAAGGAGCACGAAAAGCTAGATGCTAGAGTGGGCGAGGTACAGCAAGAGCTCCGGGACCTCGGAAAGAAGTTCGAGTCCGTGGAGCATGATCTGAAGATGAAAGAGGCCGAGCTTGCGAAGGCCCTTGCGAGTATGAAAGATGCCAAGGCCGAAGCCGACAAGGCATAGCAGGAAATCCAGGCGGCCAAAAAGATAGCGGCGGGTAAGACATTCTTTATGCAAAGCAAATATGTGGAGGAGGCGTTTCTTTTACTTACCCGAATTAAGAGCTCTCCAGGGGCATTCGCAGATCTGCCACACAGTGTCTCTGACGCCGCGGAGTTCTCCCGTGCCGAGGAGGGGAGCTCCACGGAGAAGTTGTTCTTGTCCCAGTATGCTGGGACCGAACACCCAATGCCTCTTGAGTGACCAACTGAAGCAGTTGGTCGAACTCCACAGGGCGGCCGAAGTGTCTATGAAAGATTTCATAGTCTGGATGTGTCCTGGTGAGCCCCTGCCCACTAGCTACTTCGGCCTGATCAAGCGGATGGTGAATGCCTGTCCGCGGCTTGAAGTTATCAAGCGATCCGCTATCATTGAGGGTGCCCGCCGGGCCTTTGCCCGCGTGAAGGTGCATTGGGGCAAGCTGGACGCGGAGAAGCTGGTGAAGGACGGGCAGCCGGAGGGCAAGGCGCATCGCTATCCCGAGAAGTACTATGATGGCGTTATGAAGGGCGCTCATCTCGTTGCCGATGAATGTACCAAGGACAAGATCTTTGACTAAATGTACCTCTGCCACTGTTGTAATTTAAAGACGAAGTTACTTGTGCTATGTAGCACTGTTTGATTTAAAATATTACCTTCTGTGCGGCTGTTTATAGAATTCTAAAAGTAGGCCAGTCGTCGGCTTCCGCCCCCACGTAACTAGTACCGGGGTGTTCCTGGAAAAACCCAGATACTCTTTATCCAAATTTTTGGTCCCTTAAGGAGGTATCTGGCGCAGCGAACAAGGCAATCGGACTATGCGGCTTTATAACTTTCACTTAGCCATAGAAGTCTATAATTTTAAATTTCGGCGAAGCCTCTAGAATTCGGAGGGCCGAATTGGGGCGCTATATACGCCTAAATCGGATGAAGCCGATTCCTCGCCTAAAGCGGAAAAATCTTTAAGGATTTTAAGACCTCTCGAACAGCGACCAGCTCTCGCTGCATCATGCTGGTCTGTTTTCGGCTTTCTCTACTGAGGTGCTCGTCCGGAAGAATCAGGACACAATCGTAGTAGTTCTCCCTGTGCTACCTTAGCCTATATAACGGAACATAAGGTACCAAAACAAGGGAGCCGGGCAAACCCAACTATTGACCCAAGACGTGATTCGGAGCTGATGCATATAGTGCTATAAGTTCGGGGTGCCGCACTGTTGAAAGTGTTCGGACTTGTTTTGCCGTATTATGAGGTGCCATAAGAAGCCCCTGGCAAAGTTGATCGTACTAAGATGTACGGAAGCAATATTAAATAAACATTTGCAAGAAAAAATGCTCAAATGATAGTAATAAGCTGACGCTATGTATAATCTCTCATTGATGAATAATACATTTAAGCGTATGTTTACAATGGGTGCGTTTAGGCGGAAGTAAATATGACTATTTAACATGTCCTATCCAAGGGCAGACTGCATGTAGGTATATAAAACAGGTATAACGATCGTAAACAGATTCCACTTGGGTATTTCCTTTTGTGCGCAAAGCATGTTGCCTCCTTGGTTTTCTCTCCTATGCAAGTCCGTTGATCGGCCTCTTCTAAAGAGGCTGCCCTAAAGCAATGTCCTGAAAGATAAAAGGGGAGGTTATGAAGGTATGTTGCGGTGATACCGCACTGTTGACTGAGTCACTGCTGCGCCTCCGCCTGTGCCCATGATATTTCGAGTGCGTAATTGTGTACGCATGGCACGAATGCTGCTTTGATGGGGCTTGAGCGGAGGCCGGACTGCTAGTCGCGCTCTTGGCGTGTTTGGTGATCCGGTTGCGGGGTGCTCCGGACTCGCTTGACGGTGCTCGAAGTTGCTGTCGTCGGATTGGTGGTTTGTCGGAGGAGGCCGCATTGTACTTCTGCCGCGAGGGCTGCAGTGTGCTCTTCTGTTCGGAGAGAGCGGTCCATGTTTCCGTTGACTGTTATGACCCCGCGTGGTCCTGGCATCTTGAGCTTGAGGTATGCATAGTGTGGTACCGCATTGAATCTAGCAAATGCGGTTCGTCCGAGCAGGGCGTGGTAACCACTACGGAAAGGGACGATATCGAAGATTAACTCTTCGCTTCGGAAGATATCCGGAGATCCGAAGACCACTTCCAATGTTATATAGCCCATACAACGGGCCTCTACTCCAGGAATTACACCTTTAAAGGTGGTTTTGGTGGGCTTGATCCTTGAAGGGTCGATGCCCATTTTGCGCAATGTGTCCTGATAAAGCAGGTTCAGGCTGCTGCCGCCATCCATAAGGACTCGCGTGAGGTGGAATCCGTCGATCATTGGGTCTAGGACCAATGCGGCTGAGCCGCCGTGATGGATGCTAGTAGGGTGATCCCTACGATCAAAGGTGATCGGACAAGCTGACCATGGGTTGAATTTGGGGGCGACTGGCTCCATCGCATAGACGTCCCGTAGTGCTCGCTTCTGTTCCCGCTTGGGAATGTGAGTGGCGTAGATCATGTTGACCGTTTTCACCTGGGGGGAAATTTCTTCTGTCCCCCGTGTTTGGACGCCGGGGCTCTTCATCATCGTCGCTGTGCAGCCCCTTGTCCTTGTTTTCGGCGTTTATTTTGTCGGCCTGTTTGAACACCCTGCAGTCTCTGTTGGTGTGGTTTCCTGGCTTGTCTGGGGTGCCATGAATTTGGCACGAGCGCTCCAGTATGCGGTCCAGACTGGACGGTCCCTGATTGTTTCTTTTGAACGGCTTCTTCCGCTGACCAGATTTGGATCCGCTGAATCCGGCGTTGACTGTCGTGTCTTCGGTGTTGTCGCCGTTGTTCCATCGCTTGTGTCTGTTGCGCTGTGGCTTGCCGTTATTGTCACGAACGTCCGAGGTGCCAGAATGTGGTGTGGTGCTGCTGCAAGCTAACCAGCTGTCTTCGCCTGCGCAGAAGCGGGTCATTAGTGTTGTGAGAGCTGCCATGGACTTGGGTTTTTCCTGGCCGAGGTGGTGGGCGAGCCACTCGTCACGGATATTATGCTTAAAAGCCACCAGGGCTTCAGCGTCCGGACAGTCGACTATTTGGTTCTTTTTAGTTAGGAACCGAGTCTAGAATTTCCTGGCTGACTCTCCAGGCTGTTGGGTAATGTGGCTCAAGTCATCGGCGTCCGGTGGTCGCACATATGCGCCCTGGAAGTTGTCGAGGAAAGCGTCTTCCAGGTTTTCCGACCTGCCAATGGAATTTGCTGGCAGGCTGTTTAGCCAGTGCCGGGCAGGTCCTTTGAGCTTAAGGGGAAGATACTTGATGGCGTGTAGATCGTGTCCGCGGGCCATGTGAATGTGGAGAAGGAAATCTTCGATCCATACCGCAGGGTCTGTTGTGCCATCGTATGATTCGATGTTTACAGGTTTGAACCCTTCTGGGAATTCATGATCCATCACTTCATTAGTGAAGCAGAGGGGTGTCTTGGCGCCTGCGTCGGGCTATGTGGCTACGCAGATTGAATTGGTGCAGGTTCTTTGTGTTCGCCTGGCGGACTTGTTGATAGTGTATCCGACGTGACGGTCATCGTCGCGTGCTGGGGCGCGCCCCCGTCATCCGTAGATCGATCTTGGTTGTCCTGCTTTGTTTTCCAGTATGTCTTGTAGGTCCTGCCTATTGCCCCAGGCCGTAGTGTGTTGGTGTGGGGTGCGGGCTGGTATTCGGGCTGATATGCCGTTTTATCCTGGCCACGGGGTGGCCGGTCAGTCGTGTGGAGCTCGAGTCCATATTCCTCGGCTGCCAGGACTTCAGTCCATCTATCTGTGAGTAGGTCTTGATCAGCCTGGAGTTGCTGCTGTTTCCTTTTCAGGCTCCTTGCAGTGGCCATAAGCCGACGCTTGAAGCGCTCCTCCTCCACGGGATCCTCAGGCACGCCGAACTCGTCGTCGCCGAGGCTAATCTCGTCTTCCGAGGGGGCATGTAGTTTTCCTCCTCCGGATATCCGTCCGTCGCCTGTTCGTCTGGGCTGACCCACTCATCTTCCTGCTCGGCTTGCTCGAAGGCGGGCTGATCAGGGTTGTATTCCTCTTCAGCACCATCCGGATAGTTTTCGTCTCCTGGGCCGGTATTGCTGTGGCGGGGCTTGGAGCAGCGTCGACGACGCCCATGCTTTGTTTTTCTCCCTGAGGGGTTATCCTCCATTGCCTGGTCACCATTAGTTTCCTTTGGAGTGTCCACCATATATATATCGTATGAGGAGGTGGCTGTCCACCGCCCCGAGAGCGGCGGTTCCTGCTCTTCTCCTACATCGTCATCCATACCATTGATGTCTTCGGAGTCGAAGTCAAGCACGTCGGTTAGATCATCGACCGTGGCAATAAAGTGGGTGGTGGGTGCGCGATGAATTCCTTCGTCGTCTGCTTCCCACTCGAGCCGGACATAGCTCCAAAGAGAGAGACTTTAATGAATTCCTTCGGCCGAGAGCCTCCTGACAAAGAGAGAGACTTTAATGAGTTCAGCATGTCACCAAAGGGCGAGTGCTGGAAGATATCCGCAGCGGTAAACTCCATTACCGAAGCGCAACCAGGATCGGCGGGCTCGGGAACGCGCGGACTGGAACCTACAACCGGACACGAGTCCGGCGGTCCGGAGTCACAGGCTTCCACAGAGGTGAGACCTGTGTTCAGCTCCACGGCCGATGAGTGTGCGGCCTGCGGGGTGGGGTCCATCCCTCCGTCCTTAGGCAACGCAGCCTGCTCCGGATTTAGGTCCGGGGCTACTGCAGGGGTGATATCCCGAGCATTATCTGACAGCAGGTCTAAGTCGTGCTCATTGTGACTGTCCGGTGCTCCTGGCACAGGCCCGAATCCGTCGAAGATCAAGTCTCCGCGAATGTCCGCCGTGTAGTTTAGGTTTCCAAACCTGATCTAGTGGCCAGGGGCGTAGCTGTCGATCTGCTCCAGATGGCCAAGTGAATTGGCCCGCAGTGCGAAGCCGCCGAACACAGAGATCTGTCCGAGGAGAAAAGTTTCACCCTGGGCCATGTCGTTGACGATGATTGAAGAAGCCATCGAGCCTTGCAGCGACGACACAGAGGAACTCTCAATGAAAGCACCAATGTCGGTGTCAAAACTGGCGGATCTCGGGTAGAGGGTCCCGATCTATGCGTCTTAGGCTGATGGTAACAGGAAGCAAGGGACACAATGTTTACCCAGGTTCGGGCCCTCTCGATGGAGGTAAAACCCTACTTCCTGCTTGATTAATATTGACGATATGAGTAGTACAATAGTAGATCTACCACGAGATCGTAGAGGCTAAACCCTAGAAGCTAGCCTATGATGATTATGATTGTAGTTGTGATCGGCCTTCTAAGGACCAACGTCTCCGGTTTATATAGGCACCGGAGAGGGCTAGGGTTTACACGGAGTCGGTTACAAGGAAGGAAATATAATATCCGGATCGCCAAGCTTGTCTTCCACGCAAAGGAGAGTCCCATCCGGACACGGGACGGAGTCTTGAGTCTTGTATCTTCACGCTCCAATAGTCCGGACGATGTATATAGTCCGGCTGTCCGGAAACCCCCTAATCCAGGACTCCCTCAGGGGCGCCGCCCCCCTTCTTGTCCTATTCGGACTAGAGGGGGAGGGGCGCGCGGCCTTCCCTGGCCGCACCTCCTCTTCTCCACTTTGGGCCCATGTGGCCCATTAACCCTCCGGGGGGTTCCGGTAACCCCCCGGTACTCCGGTATATATCCGATAACCCCCAGAACTATTCCGGTGTCCGAATATAGTCGTACAATATATCAATCTTCATGTCTTGACCATTTCGAGACTCCTCGTCATGTCCGTGATCACATCCAGGACTCCTAACTATCTTCGGTTCATAAAAACACATGAACTCATCATATAACTGTCATCTAACTTCAAGCGTGCGGACCCTACGGGTTCGAGAACTATGTAGAAATGATCGAGACACGTCTCCGGTCAATAACCAATAGCGGAACCTGGATGCTCATATTTACTCCTACATATTCTACGAAGATCTTTATCGGTCAAACCGGATAACAACATACGTTGTTCCCTTTGTCATCAGTATGTTACTTGCTCGAGATTCGATCGTCGGTATCTCAATACCTAGTTCAATCTCGTTACCGGCAAGTCTCTTTTCTAGTTATGTAATGCATCATCCCACAACTAACTCATTAGTCACATTGCTTGCAAGGCTTATAGTGATGTGCATTACTGAGAGGGCCTAGAGATACCTCTCCGACAATCGGAGTGACAAATCCTAATCTCGAAATATGCCAACTCAACATGTACCTTTGGAGACACCTGTAGAGCTCCTTTATAATCACCCAGTTACGTTGTGACGTTTGGTAGCACACAAAGTGTTCCTCCGGTAAACGGGAGTTTTCATTTTCGTTTCTTAAAGTTTGGGCTGAGATGCTTATGTGAAAAAGCTTCAGGCTGATAAGCTCGAACCCAAATCAAAGAAGTGCGTCTTCATAGAATACCCAAAGGAAACTGTTGGGTACGCCTTCTATCACAAGATCCAAAGGCAAGATATTCGTTGCTAAGAATGGATCCTTTCTAGAGAAGGAGTTTCTCTCAAAATAAGTGAGTGGGAGGAAAGTAGAACTTGATGAGGTAATTGTACCTTCTCTCGAATTGGAAAGTAGTTCATCACAGAAATCAGTTCCAGTGATTCCTACACGAATTAGTGAGGAAGCTAATGATGATGATCATGAAACTTCATATCAAGTTATTACTGAACCTCATAGGTCTTCCAGAGTACAATCCGTACTAGAGTGGTACGGTAATCCTATTCTGGAAGTTATGTTATTAGACCATGATGAACCTACGAACTATGAGGAATCAATGATGAGCCCAGATTCTGCGAAATGGCTTGAAGCCATGAAATCTGAGATGGGATCCATGTATGAGAACAAAGTGTGGACTTTGGTGGACTTGCTCGATGATCAGCAAGCAATAGAAAATAAATGGATCTTCAAGAGGAAGACGGACACTGATAGTAGTGTTACTATCTACAAAGCTCGACTTGTCACAAAAGATTTTCGACAAGTTCAAATTGTTGACTACAATGAGATTTTGTCAATTGTAGTGATGCTTTTATCCGTTCGAATCAGGTTAGCAGTTGCCATATTTTATGAAACCGGGCAGATGGATGTTAAAACTACATTCCTGAATGGATTTCTGGAAGAAGAGTTGTATATGATGCAACTAGAAGGTTTTGTCGATCCAAAGGGTGCTAACAAAGTGTGCAAGCTCCAGCGATCCATTTATGGACTGGTGCAAGCCTCTCGGAGTTGGAATAAACGCTTTGATAGTGTGATCAAAGCATATGGTTTTATACAGACTTGCGGTGAAGCCTGTATTTTACAAGAAAGTGAGTGGGAGCTCTGTAGCATTTCTAATATTATATGTGGATGACATATTGTTGATTGGAAATGATGTAGAATTTCTGGATAGCATAAAGGGATACTTGAATAAGAGTTTTTCAATGAAAGACCTCGGTGAAGCTGCTTACATATTGGGCATCAAGATCTATAGAGATAGATCAAGACGCTTGATAAGATGTTTCAATGAGTAAATACCTTGACAAGTTTTTGAAAGAGTTCAAAATGGATCGGTCAAAGAAGGAGTTCTTGTCTGTATTACAAGGTGTAAAGTTGAGTAAGACTCAAAGTCCGACCACGGCAGAAGTTAGAAAGTGAATGAAAGTCATTCCCTATGCCACAGTCATAGGTTCTATAAAGTATGCTATGCTGTGTACCAGACCTATTGTATACCTTGCCATGAGTTTGGCAAAGGGATACAATAGTGATCTAGGAGTAGATCACTGGACAATAGTCAAAATTATCCTTTGTGAGAACTAAGGAAATGTTTCTCGGTTATGAGGGTGATAAAGAGTTCGTCGTAAAGAGTTACATCGATTCAAGCTTTTACACCGATCTAGATGACTCTAAGTCTCAGTCTGGATACATATTGAAAGTGGGAGTAATTAGCTGGACTAGCTCCATGCAGAGAATTGTAGACATAGAATATTTGCAAAATACATACGACTCTGAATGTGACGGACCCGTTGACTTAACTTCTCTCATGAGCAAAACATGATCACACCTTAGTACTCTTTGCGTGTTAATCACATAGCAATGTGAACTAGATTATTGACTCTAGTAAACCCTTTGGTTGTTGGTCACATGACGATGTCAACTATCACTACCAGGAAAAACCTTATACATAGAACTTTAGCAGTAGTGCTTGTTAAAAAAGCTCCCTACTGCTAGACAACAGTAGCGCGTGCAAAATAAGCGCGCTGCAGATACATGTAGCAATAGCGCGTCTCGTTGCAAAAGTGCTACTACTAAAATTCCAACCACTAAGCCGATAGGCTACACATAGTAGTAGCGATCTTTCAAGAACCGCGCTACCGCTAATATTGTTATAGCATCGCGTTTAGGTGTAAGGCGCTACTGCTAACAAAAATAAAATAAATGAAAAACAAATAGAAAAGTAAATGAAAATGAAATAAATAGAAAAAGGAGAAAGAAAAAAATAAAATGTAAAGAAAAATAAATGAAAAAGGGAAAAAAGGATGAAGGCATAGCAGTAGCACGTTTGTTGAAACGCGCTATAGCTAACTTAGCTATAGCACGTTTTCAGTAACGCGCTACCTTTATGTTTCACTTAACCATCGGTTTCCCTCCCCCCGGACACCACTTCTCCCCCAAATCCCACGCCCCACTTTGCCGCCGCCTCCCCAATTCGCCGTCGCCCCACTTCGCCGCCGTCTCCTGCCGGTGTCGACGCCCGCAACCTCACTGTCTCACCCAAGGCTGCGCTCATCCTCACCGCTGCCGCCCGAGGCCTCCCAGCCTCACCGCCCTACCTCTCGGGCCGTCCTCAACCTCACCGTCGCCGCCCTTGACCTCACCACCGCCCGAGCCTGCCCAGGACCGCCGCTGCCCGAGCCCGCCTCCCCGCCTTGCCTTCGTCGCCGAGCACCTCCCTGCCACAGTCTTTCAGCTCTCTGTAAGCCCCCCAACCCGCCTCTCTCTCTGCATTTTAGAGCAAAAAATACTTTAGAGCAAAATTTAGTTTATAGCAAAAATTTAGTTTTGAGAAAAAGATGTTAAGTAGTAGATGTTAGAGCAAAAATTAGTTTACATCAAAAGTTAGTTAGGGAAGTAGGGTTTAAATAGGGTTTTTGTTTTCTTAGATGTTTTTTAAAGAAAAAATGAAGAAAATGTTGTAGCAGTGCTGCTAGTAGTATATAGTGATACTAGTAGATGTTAATTAGGTTAGGGCAGTAGTGGTACTAGTAGATGTTAATTAGATGCTTTTTAGTTAGGGCAGTACGGTTTTGCTAGGTTAATTAGGTTAGTAGTGCTGCTAGTAGTGGTGGTACAGTAGGTTAATTAGGTGAAGTTAAATGAATAACCTAAATCAATGAAATTAGTAGTTAACTAAATTTTTTTCCTTTCATCATTATAAAGCACTAAAGTAAACTGAATTTTGTTCTAATAGTAGTTAAACGAATTTTCTTCTACACTTAGTTTTTGAATTAGCTTGTGAAATTTGGACATGTTGTTGCTCGTGTATATTTGGACATGTGTTGCGGTGTCGAAGATGGATATTTGAACATTGTTTCTAGGGAATGAAGCCAGGAGGCCTATGTTTTGCCGGAATGTTGATTCATTTCCGTTCTGGCAAATTTCAGGTTCTCAATTTGTACACTTTTTTTAGCAAAAGTCATGCCGAAATTTTCCGTGAATTTCGGCATGACTTGTGCTACAAACTAGGACATATCGAGTGACCGGGATTTGCCGCACCGGGAAGGAGTCAACGTTCCTGCAAAGCATAGGCCTTTTTTATGTCATTATTCATTTTATTTGGTCTAGAATTAATTGACTAGATTTAATCGTAGGAAACATGGCTAGCAACGATGATGGACATGGTTCTGGTGACTGCGACAACGTGTACCTGACGGTAGAGGAATTTTTGAGGGAAGCCGACGATCAACAGTTGATGTGGCTGGGTACACCTGTCACATTGGAGACTGAGACCGACATCGAGACCGGCGCTGAGACTGAGACCGGCGCTGAGACTGAGGCCGGCATCGAGACGTCGCTGACTGAGACCGGTGCCGAGACTAGCGGAGCCAGTATAGAACCGAAAGCAAAGAGGCAACGACTTCCTAACAAGCTCAGGACTACTAGACTGGTGGTCACGGAGGTGGACGACGGCAATTTTGAGCCAAACGCGCCCGTGGAAGCGCGCACGTGCTACGACAATCAAATAGGCTGCATCGTACGGACAACCGCCACCATCAACGATGAGAAACTAAAGAAGAAAGATAATATGAGGCGCCCTCCCTCCTAAAGAAGCTGCACCAGATATTCTTGTTCCCGAGCCGGAATGAAAAGGATTATAAAGATCTAGATAAGGACCTGGCAATGCAGAAGATAAACAAACACGCCATGACCAAGTTTAGTGACGTGTTGGCCGCCTGAAAGCAAGGGTGAAACATCGGATCGTCAACAAAAAGGAACCCTTCTCCGAGATTGTAAAGGATAATCCGACAATCACAGAAGAGCACTTTGAAATATTCAAGGCGACTTGCAAGGCCAAAGCTGCCAAAAAAAGTCGAAATACCTGAAGGGGCTTCAACAGAGGAACATTGGGTGCCACCACCTTGGAAGCCATGGTTACGGCGGGAAGAGGTCCATATGGGCCAAGGAGGACGCGGAAGCCGAGAGTCTCGGCATCCCAGACCCCTTGGCGGAGTTCACCGTCCCGCAGGAGCGTGCCTTAGGGCCCAGCACCGTTGGGACCCAGTGAAGAAGGTTTTTGAGACGAACACGGTCACGACGGAGTTCATGAGACTGCTGGTAATTTTAGTTTCTGATCAATTCGACTGCACGTTAATCATATTTGTAAACAATCCTTGTGCCTTTTGCAGAGAGAGCAGCACGGGATTGCGGCCGAAAGCGACTCGCCGTCTGAGGTGTTGGCGAGGCCCAAGTGGGACACTCCATTCAACCGGGTGTTGAACATATTGAAAGGACTCCCAGTGGAAACTCGACCGTCGTATGGACTCGTGCACGGTATCGGAGACGGCGCCACGTGGAAGAAGTACTACGGTGAGACCACGGAGGAGAGAAAGGAAAGACGGAGATTAACTAAAGAAAACATCGACAAGAAGGTTGAGATTGCGGTTGAGAAGAAATCATCTAAGACAGTCGCAACAGCGGTAGCTGCCGCAAAATAGGTGGTTGCAGATATGTCTATTGTCGCCGTTTTAAATTGGAGCAGGCAAAATCCAGAAAAAAATGCAGCGGACTTTCCCCTTGCTGACTTCTTCGGGAGCAACTCGACTAGCGTTGCACCAGCACCTGCAGCTGCACCTGCTCCTGTACCGGCTCCCGCACCGGCTCCGACACCGCACGAGCTCGGCGGTGCTTCATATTTGGCTGAGCTTGACACCCTCACGGTATCTGTCACACCGGCCCTCTTCAATAAATGTATAATCTCTCGGTTTTGTTGCCTTTCGAATGTCTCACGTCGCAGACATTTCTTTGCAGGCCGACATAACCCCGTGCACCATATTGTACACCATCGGTGACCAGAAGGTGGACGTGGGGAAGGAGACGATAATGGATCCAAAGGAACCATTGTTCCACAGCCGGCCGATCCCCCCGGACGTCTTCAAGGTTTCTGTGGCCAGTGTCAAACCGGGCCACGAGAATTTAGCTCCTCTGATACTAGGGGGGATGACGACGAGACCCCGCGGCGGCTTGGTGATTGCAATGGGTGGGTCCTGTTGTGGCCAAAGAGTCTGCTTTGTCTGGAGGTGGCCGGGAGCACACCCACGAGCACGCAGTTAGGTATGAACATCAACACCCCACCTACCCAATTAGTGTCGGCTATCGTCCTAGGTGATAGCGGACGGGGTGAGGAAGAGGCTCCATTAGTTGCTGGTGACGTCGCCATAGATGAGGATGAGGATGACGATGACACTCAACAGTATGTCAATACTAAGGATGGCAATGGGTCGGGTTTGCATTGGGTTGAACAATATCAAATCCATATCCATATCCATGAAGACAGTCTTTGCCCGCCCATGAAAAAATCCATGGGTGAAAAATTGTGTACATGTCCAAATCCGATGGATATCCATATCCACTGGATATCCATTGGGTCCTCTTGAGACATATAAATAAGACTTAAGACAATATTAACATAAACTCTTCCATTCTTCACCTCATGGCAGGCTAGACTTCACTTATGGTAAATCAACATCGAGTAACAACCTAAGATCATTTAGTATTTTTCTAACAGATGAGAATGACGAGTCATTTAAGAAGGAGATAGAAATAAGGGAAGGGGTGTTGGAGTATGTGACGGAGGGGATTGACTATCAACTTATAAAAGTTACGATGGGTATTGTGTAATTTCTTATGCATGTTTTAGATAAAAAAGTGTAGAACTGCAGTGGGACATGTAAACGTGGGGCAGAATAGCAGATTTTTTCTCATTAAGTCATACTATCGGGTCGGGTTTGGGTATATCCATGGGTACAAGATTATATCCATGCCCTACCCACGAACAATCGGGTCGGCTTTGGGTGCCGCCCATGGACACAAAAGCATATCCAAACCCTATCCATTCGGGTCGGATATCCATGGATATCCATGTCCATGGATAAAATTGCCATCATTAGTCAATACTGGCGCCTACTTAGGTTTTGAGCATCATGAGTCGGTGCCTAAATTGCTGCCTCCGAAGTCTGAACGTATTATGGACGACCTTCCGGTAGCAAAGAAGTCTAGGAAGAGACCGAGGAAAGGCAACAAAGCTGCTTCTATGATCCAGCCGCCTCAGCAGCCTCGGGTTCAAGACCGTATAGATATCCCCGGTGCGGCAAAATGGCATATCGCCGGTGAACCAATCGTACCTAAAGCAGCGATAGGGGCCAGATTCGGTGATGTAAGGAGACTTCATGACGATGTGCTGCGGATAGAGAAAGGCCTCATTGCCTCGAAAAATCCAGGATACCCACTCTACATGGTTAACGTGCCGCGGCAACTGTTGTACATCGACACATTCCCCGCGGAGAAGTTCTTCCTTCGATTCGATTACATCTTCGACATGTTTCACTTGAAGAAGCTGGATTTTATGTTTGTCTGCCTTTATGCCTTGCACATGAACTACCTTATCAGGGTTGAGCAGATACCTTTTATCTGTATCGCTGACCCGTACTTCATGCACGAGGGCTTCTTGGCAGTCTGCGCAAAGCACTGTGAATACGTGAGCGACTACCTCGTCAATTTCATGCTCGCCAATAAGGACAAGGAGGCAATTCTCGTGCCTTATCATCCCCTGTAAGTCATCCGCGCGGATATCCTTCCTTCGATTTCAATCATTCATTTGCATGGTGGAGGCTAATTAATTTGAGGTGTACTTATTTTGTGCAGCGGCGGGCATGCCGTCCTCATCATCCTCTACCCCCGATACTCCCACGCTCTTTACTTGGACTTGTCGAAGAACATTAACAAAAAGGATTACACCCACATCAAGTCTGTTCTCGACAGTACCTTTGCATGTCACCTCGATCTGGCGATGCCCATATTCTGCAATGGGCAAAGGACTTAGGAGATATCGAGGATCATCGACTTCGAGCTGAGTTCTATCACATCCAGCGTGAACTTGCCCAAATTATCATGAAGGAGGTCGTCGGAAAAATAGGGATGTTCTATGAAGAAGGACAAATGTCGCGGGAAGACGTCCGAACAACGCGTAGCCTCTCAGCGTCTCGACCTGAAGCCTTTCACTAAGCTCGGGGACTATGTCCCTCACATGGATGGATGGCACAACATGTAGTGATTGTCGATATATGAAAATGTGTCCGTTTAGTCCATACTTTATGTATGACAAAACTTTGAGTTACGCACGACGAAACTTTATTTGTGATGTAATTAAATCGTCCTCCTCAACTAGCGAAGATCACTCTAGTTATGGCATTTTGGGTACGATGAACTTTGTTATTTATGCTTATGATATGTTGCTTCTATTTTTGCCAAGTCTGTCTCTTTCTGTTGATCAACTATATGTGTTGCATATCATCGACTCATGTGATGATGCAGGTGCATAGATCATCGATGCCGAAAAAGTGCTACGCCAGGAGTATACGACGAGTGGCTGGAGTGTCAGGCCCAGGTGTACCAGTTTCCGGTTTTCGAGTGACAGCCAGTAGTTAGTTTAGGTTCACGCTAATGCGAGAGAGGGATACAAACTCATGTACTGCATAGTTCCGCTCTCACTCATAGTGATAGCTCTTCTCGCGTATATCATTGTTTAGATGGATGACGATGTAGTTGCAAGTAATCGAGACTTGTATCGCTATTTTTGAGATGATGACGAGAGACCACTTTGTGTTGGATGATGATTATGATGATGACATGATTTGATGAGACTATTTGTATGTATATGCTATGATTACATTTGTATGTGTATGATATGCTAAAGATTATTGTATAAAGCCTATTTAAAAACAAAACAAATATGCAGAAACTAATAAAACTAGCAGTAGCGAGGGGAATAAAGTTAGCGGTAGAGCTCCCTTACCAGTAGCGCTTCTTGCTAAAAAGCGCAGCAGATATTAGCAGCAGCGCTCTGCGCTAAAGCTCACTACTGCTAGCCATGTATATCAGTAGTGTGGGATGACATGCGCTACTGCTATACATTAGTTGTAGCGCCTTATCAGTAGCGCGTCATCCTGCGCTACTGATAGGCAAAATACCCGCGCTACTGCTAGGGTTTTACCTAGTAGTGTATGGGTTTTAATCACAAACAGATGTGAACTATTGATGTTAAATCACATGGCGATGTGAACTAGATTATTAACTCTAGTGCAAGTGGGAGACTGAAAGAAATAACACTAGAGGCAATAATAAAGTTATTATTTATTCCCTTATTTCATGGCAAATGTTATTATTCATGCTAGAATTGTATTAACCGGAAACTTAGTACATGTGTGAATACATAGACAAAACATAGTGTCCCTAGTATGCCTCTACTTGACTAGCTCGTTAATCAAAGATGGTTATGTTTCCTAAGCCATAGACATGTGTTGTCATTTGATGAACGGGATCACATCATTAGGAGAGTGATGTGATGCACATGACCCATCCGTTAGCTTAGCACTATGATCGTTACAGTTTCATTGCTACTGCTCTCTTCATGACTTATACATGTTCCTTAGACTATGAGATTATGCAACTCTCGAATACTGGAGAAGCACTTTATGTGCTACCAAACATCACAACGTAAATGGGTGATTATAAAGGTGCTCTACTGGTGTCTCTGGAGGTGTTTGTTTGGTTGGCATAGATCGAGATTAGGATTTGTCACTCCGTGTTTCAGAGAGGTATCTCTAGGCCCTCTCGGTAATACTCATCACTATAAGCCTTGCAAGCATTGTGACTAATGAGTTAGTTGCAGGATCAAGTATTACGGAACGAGTAAAGAGACTTGCCGGTAACGAGATTCAACTAGGTATGATGATACCGACGATCGAATCTCAGACAAGTAACATACCGATGACAAAGGGAATAACGTATGTTGTTATGCGGTTTGACCCATAAAGATATTTGTAGAATATGTAGGAGCCAATATGAGCATCCAGGTTCCTCTATTGGTTATTTACCGGAGATGTGTCTCGGTCATGTCTACATAGCTCTCGAACCCGTAGGGTCCGCACGCTTAACGTTCGATGACGATTTGTATTATGAGTTATGTGATTTGATGACCGAAGTTTGTTCGGAGTCCCGGATGAGATCACGGACATGAAGAGGAGTCTCGAAATGGTCGAGATGTAAAGATCGATACATTGGAAGGCTATATTCAGACATCGGAAAGGTTCCGAGTGATTAGGGTTTTTTTTGAAGTACCGGAGAGTTACAAGAATTCGCCGGGGGAAGTAATGGGCCATACGGGAAAGGAGAGAAGGGCCTCAAGGGGTGACCACGCGCCCCCCCATGGGCTGGTCCTAATTGGACAAGGAGGGGGCGGCGCCCCCCTCTTTTCCTTCTCCCCTCTTCCTCCTTCCCTTCTTCTCCTACTAGGAATAGGAAAGAGGAGGGGAATCCTACTTGGACCGGGGAGTCCTAGTAGGATTCCCCACACCTGGTGTGCCCCCTTGGGCCGGCCACCTCTTTCCTCCCTTCCTTTATATACGTGGCCAGGGGGCACCCCATAGACACACAAGTTGATCTTTAGCCGTGTGTGGTGCCCCCCTCCATAGTTTTCCACCTCAGTCATATCGACGTAGTGCTTAGGCGAAGCCCCACGCCAGTAACTTCATCATCACCATCACCACGCCGTCGTGCTTACGGAACTCTCCCTTGGCCTCAACTGGATCTAGAGTTCGAGGGACGTCACCGAGCTGAACGTGTGCATATCGCGGAGGTGCCGTGCGTTCGGTACTTGATCGGTTGGATCGCGAAGACGTTCGACTACATCAACCGCGTTACTTAATGCTTTCGCTTTCGGTCTACGAGGGTACATGAACACACTCTCCCCTCTCGTTGCTATGCATCACCTAGATAGATCTTGCGTGATCGTGAGAATTTTTTTGAAATTACTGCGTTCTCCAACACAACTAACGTGGCTTGATCAGCTAAAGTGTGAGGAAGATATGGAGTATGAAAAGATCATGGAGGAGCAAGAAACAATCGAGGCCATTGCGGCCTCGTGTCATGCCAAACTCGAAGCAATGCTCCACCATTGAGAAATGTGTCGCCGTGGAGGAGCGCCAAGTAATCAAGGCCTTTTTAGCCTCATATCATGCCGAGCTCGCCTACTATGAGCATCGGGTCGCCTTTGAGGCACCGCGGAGGGCTCACGACGATGTCTTCGGCGAGCTACAGGAGGACATTGCCACTAAGGTGGCAACGGAGGAGGAGGAGGCTTGCAATGTAGCAAGGACTAACCTTGGATTATATGGTAGTTTTATTTATATTTAAGATATTTAATCTAACTTTATTTATGTTTAGTTGTGCTTATGGTAGGCTTGACTTCCGTCAGAGCTAAGTTTAATTATGTATCTCTAATTATGAAGCTTAAAGTCATGTTTACTTATGAACTCAATGTTTAAATGTTGTTCATGTGTTCATTATATAGTGCAATTTGCTCATTTGAATGCACAAATGGAAGAATGCAGTTCAAAATATTTGGAGGATGAAGTTTTGTGCATCGATTAGGAACCACCCCAATACTGGCGATTTTTGGGGATTTAAACAGTTAGCAACAATTGGATTTGCCACATTACTACCATCGAATCGGCTTAACCCATCGTGTTATTCAAAGTTATCATGCACTATATGGTGGTGTGTGTGTGTGTGTGTTGGATCTTCTCGTTACTTCACCAGATTCTGCCACGTGTACTATCTAGAAGATTCTATGGTTGAGCTTAAGCCATGTGGACATTTTGCACAAAACTCAAGGCACACTTCTACTATATTCTAGACTCTTCCATACTCGGACTTCCCTAAAATTTTTTATATCCAAACTGGCATTCATTTTTACTTTGTATTTAAGGCTATGTACCTCCATAAATCATATTTAACTCTGTGGATTGTACATTAGCTTTGAGATAGCCAAAAAAGACACCTAGATACGCTCAACTCAATATATTTTAGATTATTTTTTGCACGTTACAATTCATGCTCATGCATATGCCTCACAATGCTGTTCCTGTTATATTTAATACTCCATCAGTTCCTCAATATTTGTCTTTTTAGATATTTCAACAAATGACTACATACGAAACAAAATGAGTGAATCTACACTCTAAAATATGTCTATATACATCCGTATGTGGTAGTCCATTTGAAACCTTTAAAAAGACAAATATTTAGGAACGGAGGGAGTATATCGTCTGTACAGAAATACTTTACACAGTAAGGTCATGTATATCTTTGGTTGTAATTTGACCATCTGAGCTGCAGTAGAACTTACTCCTAGTAGTACTAAACGAACAAGAGAAGCTCGTGTCTTGGAGAACATGGTGTCTTGTCCAGGCTCACGATCGAGCAGTCGCCCCAGCCGTCCTCGTTGTCCACTGCGGCCGTCCTCTTCTTCGCGCGCGCGTCCCCCATCGTGGACAGCGCGGCCACCTCCACGAGGAGCCTCGCCGGCACGTGCGCGCAGGCCTCCAGGCGCCGGAGCGCTTCCCCGGGCCCGTGGACGCCGTGAGCTGCCACCTCCGACCACAGCGCGGCAGCCATCGTGACGCGCAGCGTCACGCGTGGCGCGGCGGCGGCGACCTGGACCCGGATCGCGCGGCTGGCAGCCGCTGCACGCCTGTGCGCCGCCCCCGCCTCGAGGCCCATCCGCCTGGCCCAGCCCTCAAGCACCGCCTCGCCCCGCGCGCCCCGCCTTCTTACCGGTAGCGTCGCCCCCCTGCTGTGCAGCGCCGCCGTCGTCGCGGATTCGGCCGTGGACACGCAGGGGCTCGACGTCGTAGTAGTCCTGGACATGACGTCCACGCCCTTAGGCGTCGGCGAGACGCGCGTGCGGCGGTGGCGGGACGCGAGGAAGTTGGCGCCGTGCACCTGGGCGTCGCAGGGCGCGCAGAGGAACGCCGCGTCGGCCTCGCAGTGCACGTCCGCCACCGCTCCGCACAGCGCGCATGCGCAGCGCTCGCTCCTGCCGTCGCCGGCACACATGCTAGCTAGCTCGCACCACACGATCGGGCTCTCTCGGTTCGAGCGTTCTTCCAGCTCCTCCAAGCACGTAACGTACGGACCAAGGGAGACGACGACGGAGGAGGAGGAGGCAGCGTGGTTTGCTTCCCCCGTCCGGGCGCGTATTTATAGACGATGGCGGGGGCGTGAGATCTTTTCCGCTCCTCCACGTTCGTGCCCATCCACCAGTCCAACGAGCAACCACGGCCGCTCAAATATTCCACGGCGCGCCTGCGCTTGCACAAGTGGCGGCGGCTGGTCGACGTGAGCCGCGAGTTTGGGGGATGGGGGCTCCATCAGTGGGATGCGTACGTAGTCATCCTTGGCCACGAAACCTAGACCCGCTCGAACCACCTACCATACTACGTGCTCACCGGTCGTTATCCGCGCTCGTTGGTCCGCCCTCTAGTCGACAGATGAAAACTTACAAGGACGCGTCTCTCTAGGGCTTGCGAGCAATCTTTTTGTTTGTCTTTTTTCACCGCATGTGGATGTTGCAATTACGCAAAACCATCAAGAAAGGCATATCTACCATGCACGGTATATCTCGTGCATGTGCTGGCCGAGTTGATTTTGTTGGAGATTGACCTTCATGCAGGCATACTTTATTATTATTATTGCTCAGTCCATCTGGTGTATCCCATCAATGTGGTCATACCAACCAGGCGCTCACAATAAAACAAAGTCGTTGATGGTTGCACAATATTTCCCGAAAATCCAAATCTGAGCCCGAGCTCATCTGCACCTGCGCTCACCAAAAAAATCAAAATAAATACTAACAAAATTCAAAAAATTTCAAAAAAAATTGGGGTGGTGGACAATTTGATGCGTGAGGTGCGCCCCAATTTTCAAAACATTTGGACTTATGTGCAGCTCTCAGCAAAAAAGACAAATCGGAGGTCTGTAAAAATGTGTACTGTTCATATACTGTTTTGGTCTGATTTGTCTTTTTTGCTGAGAGCTGCACATAAGTCCAAATGTTTTGAAAATTGGGGCGCACCTCACGCATCAAATTGTCCACCACCTCAAAAAAAAAATTTGGAATTTTTTGAATTTTTCTGAATTTTTTACGAATTTTTTTTGAACGGGTGCAGATGCACCCGGACACCGAAACGCAATATTTCCTCTCTTATTTCTTTCTATGTAAATTTAGATGCCTGGTATCTTGTGAAACAAAAGTTTGATTTACATTCTATTTGGACAAATGTGTTTATTCCACTGTGATATTCAAAACAAGACCAATATTCAATATTTTTTAAAATATACTCAAGACTGTTCTTCTTTTAAAGTCTTAATCTTAAGGAACACAAATATGCAAACGAATTGTAAATCAAAATTTCAGTTCAAAAGATAAAATGGATTTTAACATTAAAATCATAGGAAAAAGCATGGAATGGTAGGAGGTGAGAGGTGAGATGAAAAAGGAAGGTTGACAGAGTGGAAAAGAGTGACCAGTTGATGTGACCCATTTGACATGCATGCGTGAACACGAATCTCCATCATGCATGATCAACGGCCACTACATGCATGAGATATCCCGTGCATGGTAGATATATTTTTCTCGTATACTTGTCCACTGTTTTGTGCATGTATTACATCATTTGCACGTATTCACTACAGGAAAATCGTGTGTTCCCGTGTAGCCATGTGTAAACTGAGTGCAATGTTTCGGATACTCGGCTTGCATCCCTAGCCAAGTACCGTGAAAAGAACACACGACAAACAAGGTGGCCTCGGCTTACAGTACCTTATAAGCCGAGTGCTTACAACATGTATTCAGTTTAAAAAGAGCACTCGCGGTATATAAACAAAAAGGCTCTCAGCTTACAGTGAGTTCTCGTAAGGGTATATGCTATGTGTAAACAACGGCGTGGATAACAACGCTGTCACAGAGCAGTCTATAAGCCGTGTGTCCTGACATACCACTCAGCTTATACAAGTTATAAGCCATGTGCCCTGGCATAACACTTGGCTTACACCCGTTACAAGCCGTGTGCCCTGACTCTACACAGTCATCTTAAGTTTTATATAATTTTTGCAAATCTTTTTTTAATACAAAAAGGTTTTCAGACCATTGGATTTATATTTATTTTTAATATTATTTATGTTTCCTCTCTCTCATTCATTTTCTTCCGACTAGATTGCATGACCCTTATTTCACTGCCGTCGATTTCCTTCTTTTACCCCAACTTTGCCACTTCAATATTTGATGGCCTTTTTACTCTTCAGGCCCCCTAGTTTACCCATATAAAGATCAGATTCAAAGACGTAGAGCGTGTGTTACCCAAGTTATCACAAGATTCTGCCCGGGTTACCTGTGGTGGCAGTTTCCCCCTCTTACCGTCAAACGTTCCTTCGGTGTTATTGCCGTCCGTGAAGCCGGTCACACTCGGGAGCCGGGTACTGAATATTTAAACATACCATCACAACTATATACATGTGCTAGGACACAATGCAAGTTTTGGTGGGATTCCTACCCTCTGAAGACCCCGGAGCGGCCTAACCCCGGCCCATTTGACCGACAAATCTAGCCCTTTGACCGGCATCAAACGAACTTTGACCCATGCACTAGTACAGAACCACCTCATTGGCGTTGTCCGAATGTGCTCTGTGGCTGCGTTTGAGTGGAGCGCCTCTACTATCGCATCGCTGGTAGTCAACAACCAGCAGCATCTGGGCAAACGCTGCTAAGCAGTAGCTCTCTAGTAGCGTTCATAGCTGGACGCCGTTAGAAGCATCTTAGCCTGCAACGTGTACTCCTCTCGAACACTGCTAGTTACATGTCGATGTAGTAGCGTTCGCTGTAGCACCATCGGGAGCAGAACGGGGTGGCCACCATCGGGAGCACAGCGGGCTGACCATGGTACATCCATCCGCCCCCATCTTGCCCACCAGCAGCATTGGAGCGTTGCAGGGAATCACATAGCATGTAGTGTCATAAGCCTGCAAAACAGTGAAAAAATTATTATTTTATATTCATTGTTTTGTTCACAGTGTAAACATAATAAGAAGGATAAACATGCAACTTATTCTTTTTTGAAAAACGTAATATACGTTCATTTATTCTATCTTACAACTGCACTAGTTCAGAAGGGTATCAACTTTTTGAAGAAGCGAGTATCCAACTAACAAAAGTTGCACATAACTAATATTCCAAGAATCAAAAGCAACGGTCTTACAATCCAATCCTCATTCCTCTCTCTTGAACAAAGCTAAATCATCATGATAAGAATTTACACTTGTCCTCAAATGTTGTATATATCCCCTATGAATCTTAAAATCATATAAACCACATGCACAAATCAGTCGACCACTCTGTTTCATAGATTGCCTCAGTCCAGCAATTGCATATGAAGAAGCGAGCACCATAAATATTGACCGACATAAGCTATCAATTGTTTATACTACAATATGAAATTAATATATTATCATCTCTCCCTAAATAAACCAACCAAGTCTCACCTATCAGCCAAATTGAAGGAATAAAGATTAAGTTAGTTGTATAATTGTATCAGAACTCTAGAATAATTGTACATTATCAACAATCGAATAATAGTGAGAACGACACCTTGATACAACACCACTTTGCTGTCGGAGGACATGCATGGCCAGAGCAAAGCCGCGGCCATAGCGGAAAGGTGGGCTAGGGATGCAAACAACCACGGGGGAAGGGGGAAACATGCAGCGGCTCACCTCATGGTTAGAGGCACACACATAGAGGACTCAGAAGGTGGATGGCGACGAATTGATCGTCGCCGGCGGCGGCCGCGGGGAGGAAAGACGGCCTCTGCTCATGTTCTTCGATGAAGAGGAGGTGCGAGAGGGCAAGTGGATTGGAATGGGAGGAAGGGGGCGGAGCGGGTGATGGTGTGCAGCAGATGTGCTACTCCAACCTGTCAGAGAGGGATAAAACCCTACCGCCGGCTAGAGGTCAAACCCTAGTGTCGCGAATTGTCGCAGTGTAGGGGGCAATTGCAGTGAGGGGAATGAAATGGATAAAATTCTCTCTCAAAAATACCCCTACAATACTTTGAGAGGGAAATGTTGATTTTTTTGAGTTTTTTTTTACCGAAAATGCTCGTCGGGCTGCAATATAATACACGTGACGTCAGCGTATTGCATCTGATCTGGACCGTCCAAACTAGTCCAATGGACGGCCCATATTCACCAAGGCATCGTAAAAGGACTCTAAAGATAGTCTGATTCATAAGATAATGACATTGACTTTAGCTATATGCAAGTCGCCTGAACTTTCAGTTTGGGTCAGACAATTTCCTGGCCGCAGATTCTTGCTCTGAGATTCGTGCTACGTTTTTTTTTCTTCTGGGCTGTTCTATGAGTTTGTTTGGGCTATTTGTTAAGACTGACCACATATTTGGGCCAGTCGAATTGCTATTGGGCTGAAGCCAATTACTTGTACATCCCAGCCGATCCCTCTTTCCCTTTTTTCTCTTCCGTTTTTATGTGTTTCTCCTTTTGATTTTCATCATTAGTAGGTTTTTAGATATTTTTTAGATGTTGGATGAGTATAAATGTAAATAAATAAATACTATGCAATACGATAAAAAATTACACAATTTATAATTGGTGTTTGCATACTACGTAAGTGTAATTTTAGTGCAAAGTTGTGTGCAAGTTTCTTTAACTTTTTCATTATCTTTATTCTTAAAGAGTAATACCTATGGTACTAATTCATTGTTTCTTATACAACTTTATTATTCTGTTTTGATTTAATTATTATTTTGTACTAAGACCATGCAACATCTTCTTGCTTGTTGCTCGTTCTCGTGGTAGGTATGCCACGAGATCCTATATTGGTGCCACACCACTGCCACCCTTCCCAGCCCGGACTGCGAGTTCCGCGAGTGGTTCTCCGCCTCCATACATGACTCTCCCACCGCCCTTTGTTGAGGGATTGCCACCATTGTCATCCTCACTACTTGGAGACTCTGGAAGCACCGCAATGACTGCATGTTCAACGCCGCCAGCCCCTCTGTCGCTAGACTCTCTGACTGCATCAAGGAAGACACCCGCGCTTGGGTGCGCGCCGGAGCCAAGGGGCTTGGCCAACTGATTGACGAGGCGTAGTCTGTTCTTCCCGGGCCGCGCGACCCCCATAGTCATGCCCTTATTTTTCTCGTTCACACCATCTCTTTTGCGCACGTGCTTACGAGATCACGCCTTTAACAATCACTTTCTTTTCTCCCCTATCAATACAATGATATGCAAGTTTTTTGCATATTCACGATTTATTTTATCTGTTTTAGTTTTTATTTCATTTTCTTTCTTCTTAAAGGGTAGTACCAATGCCATGAATTATTTCTTTCTTACAGAACTTTATTATTTTGATTGTTTTTATTTCATTTTCTTTCTTTGTTAAGCATACTAGCAATAGCATTAACTTATTCCTTCTTATGGAACTTCTTGTCGCGAAAAATCTACTATTATATGCTTATTCTTGAATATTATAAAATAGTGCAATTTTTATGTAAATTTTTGTGCAAATTTTGTCATTGTTTATTTTATTTTTCGTTAAAGGGTAATACCATGCCACTAGTTCATTCTTCACTAGAAAGCTTTTTTTATTTTGTTTTATTTTCTTAGTATTAGTATAAGGGGAAGAAGAAGGCTAAAAAAGAAGAAGAAGACCGTGCCTTTGATGTGGATCGGGTGGTGGAGAGTGATGGAGAAATTTTGACTGAACGCCCCAGAAATAAGCACCTATCAAATAATAGCCCCCTGTAACATGAATATATACTCACTCATTTTTTATGCAATGTGTGTCCGACTCATACCGATGTGTAAAAATTCGCTACAATATGCTTACTTTTACATATTATGAAACAATGCAATTTGTATGCCAATTATGTGCAATTTTTTGTCATTGTTTGTTTTATGTGGTTTTACTTTTTTAATGTGCAATGCAATATCTTGCCACTAACCACGGCCAGCCAAAGCTATCTAGCTCACGCACAGACACAACCGTAGCTAACAAGCTCACGCGCGACCCAAGCTAGCTAGCTCACTCACAGACGCGCCCAGCCGGAGCTAGCTAGCTCACGCATGGACGAAGCCGGAGCTAGCTAGCTCACGCGCCAGTAATTTTTTATCTGTTTTAGTTTTTATTTCATTTTCTTTCTTCCTAAAGGGTAGTACCAATGCCACTAATTATTTCTTTCTTACAGAACTTTATTATTTTGATGGTTTTTATTTCATTTTCTTTCTTTGTTAAGCATACTACCAATACCATTAACTTATTCCTTATGGAACTTCTTGTGGTGAAAAAACTACTATTATATGCTTATTCTTGAATATAATAAAATAGTGCAATTTTTATGTAAATTTTTGTGCAAATTTTGTCATTGTTTATTTTATTTTTCCTTAAAGGGTAATACCATGCCACTAGTTCATTCTTCACTAGAAAGCTTTTTTTTATTTTGTTTTATTTTCTTAGTATTAGTATAAGGGAAAGAAGAAGGCTAAAAAAGAAGAAGAAGACCGTGCCTTTGGATGTAGATCGGGTGGTGGAGAGTGATGGAGAAATTTTGACTGAACGCCCCAGAAATAAGCACCTATCAAATAGTAGCCCCCTGTAACATGAATATATACTCCCTCATTTTTTATGCAATGTGTGTCCGACCCATACCGATGTGTAAAAATTCGCTACAATATGCTTACTTTTACATATTATGAGACAATGCAATTTGTATGCCAATTGTGTGCAATTTTTGTCATTGTTTGTTTTATGTGGTTTTACTTCTTTTTTGTGCAACGCAATAGCATGCCACTAATTAACCACGGTCAGCCAAAGCTATCTAGCTCACGCACAGACACAACCGTAGCTAGCAAGCTCACGCGCGCGCGACCCAAGCTAGCTAGCTCACGCACAGACGCGCCCAGCCGGAGCTAGCTAGCTCACGCATGGACGAAGCCGGAGCTAGCTAGCTCACGCTCCACGGCCAGCCGGAGCTAAGCTAGCTCGCGCGCGCACGCAGACGGCACACCACACAGACACCACACGCTGCATGTAGAAAGAAAATGACTCAGCCAAATCACAAATTCAGTCGACAGACTAGTAGTCGGTCCCAACAACATTACACCAAATGGCTCTTAAGGAGCAGTTCGTTACAACAATAGCACGGAAACATCAAAAGTGACATCAATAATGCAAGCAGAGACGGTCTGCAGGTCTACTACAACTAGTAATAGGGGAGGCCAGTGCGAAGGCCGGCCGTGGCGGTACAAACTGAAGGCGCCAAGAGGTTGGCGCAGCGCCGCCACCAAGCGAGGTCGTCTGGTGGTCATCGATCATGGAGCATCGTCATCACCGGCCGAGTCGTCGGCCTCGAGGATGCCTTCCGCCTGCTTGTCATCCGCACCAAAACAAGTCTCATACATTGATAGTTTCCAAAGGCTAGAGGAGGCAGTGGTAGAAATGTGAATCAAGTGCATGCAGTTTCAGTTATGATAAAACCATTTTGGGTAATCCTGGAGAAGAGGATGGATGGATTCAAGTGATCAAGTCCCAAGAGTTGTGCACAGTAGGACACCATATCTTCCACAACGATTAATGGATGTCTAATAAGTACTAGATGAATTTGTCACAGCCATCCCAGCAACCCTGCACGGCTAGTTTAAACTATGGGATATGATTATGTTACCAACCTTGGCTGCTGGTAGAGTCAACAACGTTGGCTAACATCATCAGAGCAGAAGCAGCAGCCGCATCTGCATCGGTTTCTTGGTGGGAAGCTGACGCATACACCGTGCCGTCGAGAGGAAGGAACTGAAGCTGGCTCCAGTCGACAAATTTCTTGTAAGGTTTGAAGTGCTCCTCACCGATCTTTGCCATCCTGGGAAATCCACCAGCTGGTTTGCTTTGCACACCATCCAAGAAGTCCAGAAAGATGACCTAAAAGGAGAGCAGCGGCATCAGCGTGTCTAATCAAACTCCTAGCTGATAGTGAATCTCAAGAATCAATTAAAAGCTTAATTAGAAAAACACGTACCGCAAGTATGTAGACACAGCCCTTGACATAGATCTTATCGTCCCTACTCTCTGGAGGCAGTTCTTGGTAATCTCGGATGCCTTTCATGAGATTACCATATATGCACTCACACCAATCCATGTTCTTAACATTGTCAATGCTGGATGCGGATGCATAGAATCTCCTGTTGATTGATGCCTGCGTGGTGGGGCATAGCAGGCTACTGACAACAAACAGAAGAAATGATTGCTGGAATTCTTTCTTATCTTGGATGTTTCTCAGTCCCATTTTAAGATTAGAAAGCGTCATGGCGTGAAAACGTTCCTCGACACTTTGGTCGACGTCGGAAAATGGCACCTTTGTTGGTCCTGCTGGAAGGCCAACTATCTTCCATACCAAAGGTCTTATGGTCAGAGTGACCGGTCCAATGGCGAGTGTCCCCTGCTTGTAGTCCACCTTGTTCAGCAACTCGGTGACTAGGACACGTGGCAACCAGACACGGGGGAGTTCCAAGAGGCTCCCAAACCCCATTTGATGGACAAATGACTTCTGTTGTGGGCTTAGCCCCTGGACAAGTGAATACACAGCAAAAGGACTGCACCTGAAGCCATGTTCAAGCTGAAAGTCACAAACAGAAGGCCTCTTCTATCAGTGTTATCAAACAGTGGGCATATATATTTCTGCAATAAATGTACTAGCTACCTTGTGTTTCTCTGCTGCTGCTGGCTGGAGAAGAACCTCCTTGATAGCCTCGGATGTCTCAGCCCTACTCATGATTTCTGCTATATGTTTATGTCGTCTTGGGGTTCTTCTGAAAGGAGATGACACACATTAGTTCAACGGACGCACGATTTGTGCCCAACGGGATTACAAGCCACACAGATTAAACAAACTAGGTAATCGAATGGTGTGGGAACGTTGTCATGCGTGGAATCATCGTGTGCATAGCAGTGCTCTTAATTTAAGACCAGACGAAAAAAAAAGAGAAATGACCAGAGAAGAATGTCTCGGCCATAATCATGATTATTATGCAACTCTCCTCACCCACGGTTGCCATTAATATTCAGCATTAGACACCTCACACATGTGAACATGCAGTGTTGGAGTGCAAGATTACCTTGCCATTTACTAATAAGTGGCCCCATATTACATACATAGAGTGTGATTTGAGTGCTATTGAAAAGTTAACATGCCAATTACAAACAAGTAACCTGCAGACAGCTAGACAAGTGTGATTACCTTGAAAAAAGTGTGAGTGCAGGAGTTACCATGCCATTTACTAGAAAAGTAAAGCATATACAAAAAAAAGTGTGATATATTACCTTTTGTTGGCTGCTGGAGGGGACGTTGCATTCCTTTTCTTCACCATGACCGGCCGCAGTCCACTGGACTGAAAAAAAGGGGGGAAACATTTATCATACTTTAGACCTATATATAGTAGTTGCAGAAGAATCATACTCCCTCCGTCCCAATATTCTTGTCTTAAATTTGTCTAAATACGGATGTATCAAGTCACATTTTAGTATTAGATACATTCGTATCTAAACAAATGTAAGACAAGAATTTTGGGACGAGATCAGATCAGGGCCGGTCCTGAGACTTCGGGGTCCGGGGCAAAAAAACATAACGGAGCCCTAAATCCTAATAAACATATGCATAATTTTTACTATTTCAATTGCCGAAAAAAACCTCAGTACACTATAATTTGTGGTGTCTTGCCATCTCAACAATTCAAAGAAATCGGGCCCATGAACATTCACAGTCAAAGTTGGTTGCTCTTGTCAATCAACACATATACTTTTGTTAGGTGAATTGGTAACACATCGATGCCTACTCAAATTACCTTCCTCCACTAATCGCATCCAGCAGCCAAAAAATCATAATTAGATGACGGGGATGGCCGGATGGGGCACCATCGACCTTGCCATAGCCCCGCCAAGCCTCGTCGCCTCCACACGCGCCGCCATCGAATCGACCCTAGGTACACGCACACGGTCTTCCTCGAATTCGAGCAAAGCAGCAGTCTTTGACTTCGCTCTCCCGCGGATCCTCCCTCCCCGCCACCTCCACTCTTCCCTCCCTCCCTCCCTCCACCTCCACGCCGGCCGGCAAGGGCACAAACAACGGTCCTCCGCTCGCCGCCTCTCTCTCGCTGCTCACTACGGACCGGACCTCCTCCCTCTCCGGTCTGTCAGGACGACAACAACAACAAGAAGAAGACAGCCTCACCTCTCTGACTGCTACTGCTGCCAGCGGGCTCCCGGACCTCCACCTCGCCCCCGCCGGCAATCCCCAGCGCGGCTACGCCCTCAAATCAAAATCAAAGCTTCCGCTCCGGCCACTCCCGTCCCATCTCGATTCAGAAATCTCTCTGCTCCGGCCGAATCCCACCACGTACGCGCCATCCTCCCCTCGCCGGCCCGCCACTACGCTACCACCGCCGGAGATCCAGGACGTGGCTGCGGCGGACGAACCTGCTCCCCACTCCCCAGGTGGGTTGGGTTGGGTTGGGTTGGGTGGGGATCGAACAGAGGAGAGGATTTCTTTTCTGTCGATGATCTTTTCCTTTCGCTGCTGCTACGGCCCATCAAGCCTACCGGCCCTGGATCAGATCCGCCCGTGAACGAAGACGGAGAGGGCAGGAAGGAATGGAGGCGAGGGGGAGGAGGAGGGGCTGAAGGAATGGAGGCGAGGGCGAGGTACCTGAACCTGAAGCGAGGCGACGAGGAGCGGCAGAGCGGCGGCGGCGGCGGCGGCTGTGGAGGTTGTGTTCTTGTGGTCACAGTCTGAATCGATGATATTTCTTCCGAATATATAAGATCGGAGCAAGAAAACATTGTTAGAGCTTAGAGTATTCTCTAACAATGTTTTCTCTCGCAGCAGCAGCTTGTTCTGGCCGACGGCGCCGGCCGGAGCGGAAGCCACCGCGTTCTGACAAACTCCACTGCTCGTCCGCGCCGCCGCATCCGGTTCTCGGACTCGTCCAGGCCACTGAAGCTGCTCCATGGCGAGACTGGGCAACGCCGGTGGGAGAGAGGGACTAGGACGAAGACGAAGGAGACTCCCCACACCTGGAGAGCGACGACGTCGAGAGTCGAATTAATTTTCGTTTGGTATGCTCTGACCCTGAGAGTGAAAGGTCATGGCAAAATGAAGAAGTAAATTTTGCCATGATAATAACATTAAAAAAAAAGCCATGCTACAAAGTAAAAATAGTCATGTCTTACACGGTAAAATGTTATGATGACCAGATTTTCGTACAATCATCGTGTGACTATTACAAAATATGTTTCAAAATTTGCTAAGATGTATGAGACACACTTTTTGGACAAAAAAATTCCACGTGACCAATCCACGCAAATTTAATTGCCATGATATGTTCAATGACCTAGAATTCGAAGGGGCATATTAGAAAACGAAAACAATTTGCCATGGCATATGCATATTAAAATATTGCCACCGTACTTTAGTATTATTGTCATGGAAAAATGCCATGAATGTGGAAAATAAATTGTCGTGATAAGAAATAAGAAATTTTCCATGTGAATTGAATTTAATGATTTCACAATTTGCCATGATTTTTTTTCATGCATGTCAAGTTATACTACATTTTGATTCCTAAAAAAGGCATGGCAAAATAATTCTAGCAACATATTGGATAAAAATGATCACATGGCAATTTTCCAGAAAATGCCATGACAAAAATTTATGTTCGGGAAAATGACTTGGCAAAATTTACCATGCAAAAATATAGAATGAACAATGGAAAGCAAACAAATGAAAAAAAAGAAATTCCATGGCATATTCATAGTAAAAATTGTCATGGTATTTTAATCAAAATTTTCATGTTTGTATGGGAAATTTGCCATGTGTGTAAAAAGAAGAACAAATTATGAACAAAGAATTGCCATGGCATATTCGTAATAAAACTTTTTGTGGTATTTTAATTAAAATTTCCATGTTTGCGTGAGAAATTTGTTGTGTGTGTAAAAAAGAATAAATTATGAAAAAATTGCCGCAGCAAAATGGATATTGAAATTTTCCATGATGTGTAAATTAAAATTGCAATGCTTTGTGGAAATTGCTGAAAAGAATGAATAGTACAAAAACAAGTTATGAACAAATATTGCCATGTCAGATTCAAATTAAAACTTTCCTTAGTATTTTAGTTAAATTGCCATATTTGTATGAGAAATTTGCCATGTATATAGAAATATAACTCAAAGAATGAACAAAATTGTCATGTGAGGTACGTATTAAAGTTTGGCATGGTGTTTGAATTATATTTTTAAAGGGCAAACTCATGCATAATGTTCAGATCCCCCCAACTTGGCTAGAGTGTTTGTGCCTATAGTCTTAGAAGGTTTTGAAGATGTGGACCCTTTTGAACAACCTCAAGGAGTAGAGGAGGGAACATAATACAAGCTCAAAAAGTGCCGGGATTGGCCCCTTAGGTGGCCCAAGAAGTAGATCCTTTTGGGAACAAATGCATCACAAGAAACAACTACTCCTTCGGCACCAAGTACGAGCTTCACTTCACTTGGAGCATCTATTTTTCATACCAGGAACATCGAGGGTCCCAAGGAAGCCGTGCCTAATAGGAAGAAAGATGAGGCTACCGAGACCGAAGAGGTCGTTGGGAAAGATGAGGTTGTCGAGAGAGATGGGGCCGCCGAGAAAAATGAGGTCACCGAGTACTCTGAGCCTCAAGATGATGATTATACTACTCGATATTTGAACGATGATGGTAGTACTATTGTAGCTAACCCTACCATTACCAACAATCCCAACACCTTGAAGGGGTCAACCGAGATGGCGGCAGAAAAAAACTTACTAAGAAGACCTCCCCTCCTCGTTACTGATATGTTGTCCATTACCTTGGGCAACCCATGGTATTGGCTGATGTGTATGAAAGCAGGGGGTTGGCTATGAGGTATGTTCATGACGATGTTCTAAAGAAAGAGTTGGCGACCAAGGACACGTATCAAACTTCTCATGATTAGTGCCTTATATACCTTGTGAAGGTGCCTGCCGGTGTCGACTTCATAAAAGGTTTCCCATGAGCTTGTTCTATATTGGTTTCAATCATATCTTCAACATTTTCCACCTAAAGCACCTAGAGGGAAACAACATAGTCAGGCTATGGGCGCTTCATCTAGTCTGTAAGGCAAGGACAAGAGGCAGATGAAGATCACGGTGATTCGGTGAAGGAAATATGCCCTAGAGGCAATAATAAAGTTGTTATTTATATATTTCCTTACATCATGATAAATGTTTATTATTCATGCTAGAATTGTATTAACCAGAAACTTGGTACATGTGTGAATACATAGACAAACGGAGTGTCACTAGTATGCCTCTACTTGACTAACTCGTTAATCAAAAATGGTTAAGTTTCCAAAATCTTTAGTCGAAGATATTCATTTTTAGGGGCCGACTTTCTCTGTAAATATCAAACTCCTCATAGACTTATAGACCTGTGTACACTCATGAACACATTAGTCCCTTAACCTATAAGTCTTCAATACACCAAAATCACTAAGGGGCACTAGATGCACTTGCAATCTCCCCCTTTTTGGTGATTAATGACAATATAGGTTAAGTTTTCAACGGGGATAAACATATGAAGTGTAAGTACTGATATTGAGGAATTTGATTGCAAGATATAGAAGAACTCCCCCTGAAGATGTGCATAGTGAGGAACTTGCTTTTGAAGCAACGCACACTTGAAGAGTTGAATCATGGAGATCTCCCCCTATATCTTGTAATTCATACATGCATATAATATGAAGAATTTGAAATGCATGATGAAATATGGTGCCTGAAGAGATTTAGCATGCGAGCAATAATATTAACGAGGAATAAGCATGCAAAATCAGAGCACAGTGCATCAAAAGTATCAGAGCAGCATCGGGTTTAAGATTACAACTCGATCCAATAAAAGTTTCAGAAGAGCGAGAGTTGTAACTTCACAAAAAAACGCCCAAATAATAGACCCGCTTGAAGACTAACTCAGATTCTCCCCCTTTGTCATCGAATGACCAAAAGGATCGAAACTGAGGACTAACGCCCCTGAAGATTATCAAGTTGATGGAGGAGCGCCAGTGTTGTCGGGGTTGATTGTCGTAGTAGGGCCTACCGCAGTGTCGTCAAAGTCTTCATTTTCATCAGTGGCGCGCGATGAAGAATACGAGCTAGCTTCCAAGGAAGGAAGTTGACCTTCTTGAATTTCTTCGGTGGAGGTGCAGACCAGTCAAATTATTTCTTGAGACCCATGCTCTTCAGATCATCTGCGCTGTAGATATGAGATAGAACAGCCCAGGTACGGTTGAAGGTTTCATGGAGGTAGTATTGGTTCTTCCTCACTGCATTGTGGGTTGAGGTCATGTTGTGAAGAATTGAAACAAACTGACGCTTGACCCATTTGTGATTGCGATCAACTTTCATATGAAGACTGAGGAGTAACTCACGATCAGTCATCACCCTGGGTGCCGTTGCTTGAGGAATTTTCTTGGCAGAGGTGTTGGCGGCAGAATCATGTGTGGCAGAGTCATCATTGGGGGAGTAAGATGCAGCCTTGCGAAATTGACCATCCAATGGACGAATGCCTTCATCTATCATAGCATTTGCCTTGCCTTTGTCATCAGCTGAGAATATGTCCTTTTGAGGACTTCAATTGGAGGCAAGAAACTGCCATGGTTCAGAGTATCAGCCTTATAATTGAGTGAAGATCTTGTCCTGATGAATTTCATAATCCATGGTGCATAAGGCTTCAGCTCAAACGGTGACATAGCAATATTGGCCAGAGTCCTCATGAAGAAATAATGGAAGTTAATGGGAACGCCATGAATGATGTTGAAAAGCATATTCTTCATGATGCCAACGACTTCTTCATCATTTGAGTCGTGGCCTTTGATAGGACTCATTGTCTTCGTCAGAATGCGATAGACAGTCCGTGGCACATCCTGTAACTCCTTGATGAGGAATTTGGTTCGTGGGGCCTGCCCTGGCTTCAAAGGCTTCATCAGCACTTGCATGTAATGATTTGTAAGCTCAGGTTCGTTGTAGATGCAATGAGCACCATCAAGGGGAGGACTGAGTGGGAGGACACGAAGCAATTCAGTTGCTGGTGCCTTGTAGTGAGTATTTTCAGACATCCAGTCCAGCACCCAAGTGTTCACATCTTCAAAATTTCATGTGATGTGCAGCGTTGCATAGAATTGAAGAATGAGTTCTTTGTTCCAATCACAGATGTCAGTGCTGAAATTCAGTAATCCCGCATCATGAAGAACACTGAGGACTGGCTTGAAGCACGGCAGAGATTCCATGTCCACATGAGGAATGTGTGCATGCTCGAAGACCTTGTCTTTGTCGAATAGCACAGAGGAATAAAAGTTTGCTTGACTAGCAGTCCAGAAACGCCTCTTCCTTATACGAGCAGAGTCATAGGGATTATAATCAGTGAAGAACACATGCTCGTTGAAGAAATCAGCAACCTTGAACTTTTGCTTTTTGGAGAAGGGATCCTTTGGCTTGGGCACGGGAGTGTCAGTGAGTTGCATCACAACCTCCGGAATCACAATCTCAGGTTCTTCAGGCTGAGGAATTTCTGGTTCCTCTTGATGGCGATCTGCATGATCGAGTTATCGAAGAAGAGCTTCTTGACACTAGTGGCTGGAATTTCTTCATGCACAGATGAGGTGGGATGAGTTTCTTCAGAGCCCATTTGAACAGTTGGTGCAGGGAACTGAGGTATTTGCTGTAGTGGAGTTAAGTGTGGGGAATTAGTCTGCTGACTTTCCCAAAAGTCATCATTCATCACAGGCGTGGTGCATCCAATGTCCACGTCTTCATCTTCAAGTTCTTCAATGCCAGCCTCTTCAGCTGTGAACTGAGGCATGGGCGAGGAAGCAGCAGGAGTTGAAGGGATCGTATCCACTTCAATTTATTCATCAATCTGCTCTGACGAAGCAGCAGAATGATGTTCTTCATCAGATCCGTTGGGGATCACATATTCTACACCATAAGGAACAAGTTCCTTTGAAGTCATGGTGGAAATCGGAACAGCATCAATAGGGTTCTCAAAAGAGCTGGTCACAGTCTTCATTTTCTTCGGAGCTGAAGAATCTGAAGCGGATGATGCTTTCCTTTTCTTCACTGCAGCTTTCTCTGCAGCCTTTGTCTTCCTCACATCTGATGCAGATGGAAGGGTAGGAGTTGGTGTAGGCGCAGGAGGAGCTGAGGAATCTGGTTGAATTTCCTCAGGCGCAACTGATGGAGTTGCCCTGACTTCTTCAGTTTCATCAGGCGCACCACTAGTGGATGCCCTGGTAGTTTCTTCAGCAGCTGGGATGGAGTCATCAGCTCTGGAACTAGCATTTTCTTCAAAGAGTTGAGAATCATCAGTGATCTTGGCATGTTCTTCGGTTCTTTGAGCAGATGCTTCAGCTTGAGGAATTTCTTGTTGCAATGGGGCTGCAACATTGGTGAACTTCTCAGTTAGTTTAACAAACCTGACTTTGGCTCCTTGCCAATCAGCATAATAGGAATTGAAGTTGTCGCTGAGTGTTTTGATCTCAGATTGGATCTTGAGGAGTTCATCAGGTGTCATTTTGACAACATTGTTCTTCAGGAACTTTTCTTTCCTGAACTGAGCCTTCTTGATTTGCCTGGCCTTCTCGAATTTCCATTTTTCGTCATTGATGAAGTGGGTCAGCACGTGACTTTGGCCAGGTGTCAGATGAAAATCGGGCATAGGAGTGTTTGGGTCCTTATGCCAGAGATCAATGTAGTCGAGGATCACCTTAGGATCCAAAAGCAGTGGCACATTTGTGCATTTGGCTCTAGCGGGCCTTTCTTGCATGTCTCTGATGATATCTGCAAGTTCTTCATCATCAGCTTCATCGTCAGATGGCACATGGAAAGCAACTTGTTTCTTCTTCGGACTAGGGCGAGGACCTCGTCCAGCAGTGGCCTTTGTCTTCAGTAGAGTGGGGCCAGATGAAAAATTTGGTGCAGCTGAGGAACTTGCTGAGACACCAGAGGCAATGGAGATGCCTGTAGTCCTTTGGCATGTGGCGGATATCAGTGTTGAGGACTTTGCGAGCAACCGAGGACTTGGAGGGCAGGAGCAGCATGAGGAATTGGCCGTGAGGGCTTTGAAGATATTGGCCGTGAGGGCGTTGCTGAGGAACTTGGCCGTGAGGGCACAGTTGATGAAGCACTTGGCTTGTGTGCGGGCTTCTTTGCCATAGATTTCCTAGGCTTGTCAGAGGCCTTTGTGACAGCAGCAGCAGCAGAGTCTTCATTAAATTTCCTCACTGCTTCTTTGGCTTGTCTAGCCAACTTGGCTTGACGCCTGGCCCATTCTTCAGGAAAATCCTCACCACGCTTGATGCTGGTAGGATCAGCTACTTGGCCAGGTGCCAATGGAGCTCTTGGGCATGGAGGATTTAGAGCAAATTTCTTCATATACTTTGGAGTAACATATCTGTACTCCCTCCATTCTCTTGCCCATCTCCTTTCAATCCTCTGAATGTGCACCTTGCGCTGATTTTTGTTCTCTTTGCTGAACTTGGCCTCATCAGGTGTGCAATAGTCCTTATAAATGTCATCAGGGATCTCGAAAGCAGTCATGACCTCAGACTTCTTTCCTCCTTTCTGCGGTTTCTTACCTTCAGCCATATTCTTCAAATGGGGAATTTGAACAATTGAACACTCTGAAGAAGTATGCAATTTTTCTTCAAGGAACGCTGCAAATGAGTTAAGTTGATGAGAACCTAGTGATTCAAAGCGGACATGAGTACTGTGAGCAGTATAGTTGCGAGGAATTTGAAGAGGTCATATCGTTCTCGAAGGTTTTCAAAATGAACAAGTTGAGGAATTTGACCAGATGAGTCTTGAGGAATTTCACTAAGTGTACTTTGTCTTAGGTTCCCGAGTTGTATAGATCTCGATCCACACAATTGAGGAATCTTGAAGAAAATGAAGCTTAGGGAAATGAATCAAGAACAGATAATTTGTGAGGTGTTTTGTGTGTGAGAATTTGAAGAATAAAACACCTTTGAAGATTTTGTAGAGAAAATATGAATCAAGGAGGGCAATAAAAGTAACTTTTATTTACCCTGATTGAAGAACACGACGAACTAAGGAGAGTAGATTGGAAGCTCGTCAGTTCAGATCTTCCACGCCCTAACTTGGCGGAGGAAGACAGCTACGGTGGCGGCAGAGTGAAGATTTGCGGCGGAGGAGTCTGACAAGCGACGAGTTCGAGGCGGTGAAGCTCTTACTCACCGCTGACGATGGAGTAGCAATGGCGCTAGGGTTTGAAGCTCGGCGAGAGAGATCGGTCGGCGGAGTAAAGGAAGTGAGGAAGGGTGAGGGTATTTATAGTCGCGATGAATAACTGTTTGCCGAAGATTTAGGGACGAGCGTGCCTGGCCCTTCTCATTAAGCTTGACATGTGTCACCCACGTACTAAATAGTAGAGATCGTGTTAGATCGTGGGTGAATAGATAAGTTTATCATGGGAAACGGGACGGTTTGAGCGGCAAAACCGAAAAATTTGGATAAGATAGGTTTTAAAGTTTCGTTCTCAATTTCTTGGTGGCAAGGACACAGTGAAGATTTTGAGCGGGTTTGAAATAGAACGCACATGAAGAATTTGTGAATAGATTGGGTTGAGTATAGCATAGAGGGGAAGGGTCGATCACATTCACTTAGCGAGAAAATGCAACTTGAAGAAATAGCCATAAGTGAATGTTGTAGAGGACATAAACCCATATATATATATATATAGCCAATGAAGAAAGACGATGGAAACAGTGAAGATTTTGCCAAGTTGAAGAATTTGAAAAACTGAAGAATTTCAAAACTGAGGAATAACTCAAATTAAAGATTTTCAACTTTGGTGGTGGCGTGACCCATCGTATAAGAATGATGATTTCAGACAACTTGAAGAAATAGCCATAAGTGAATGTTGTAGAGGACATGCCAAAGAATGACCCACCGCGTACAATTGTCGTAGGGTTCTGAGAATCAAATTCTTCATTAATTTCTTCACACTTAGAGTGTTATTCTTCATTGATTGAAGAAAAACATTTCTTCATGTGTTGCACATCTAAGTCATCAATTTTGCATAAGTGTTAGGATGTGTGTCCTTTTCAAAGAACATTCGAAGATTCTAAGATATTTAGCTCACACGCAACTTGCTAAATTTCTTCTCATCCAAGGGCTTTGTGAAGATATTGGCTAGCTGTTCTTGATCTTCACATGTTCAATAGCAATGTCGCCCTTCAACACATGATCACGAAGAAAATGATAGCGGATCTGAATGTGCTTTGTCTTGAGTGTTGAAGCGGGTTATGAGCAATCTTGATGGCGCTCTCATTGTCCTGATGAGAGGCACGTTCTTCATGTTGATGCCGTGGTCCTTGAGAGTTTGCTTCATCCACACAATTGAGCACAGCAAGAACCAGGAGCAATATACTCAGCTTCAGTGATGAGCGGTGATACGATTACATTTCTTCGAGGACCACCGGACCGGAGATCGTCAGGAAATGACAAGTACCATATGTTGACTTGCGATCCCACGATCACCAGCATAGTCGAGTCAGAATATCAATGAGATCAAAGGTAGAGCCCTTGGGGTACCATAATCCTAGTGTTGGTGTGTGAGCTAGATATCGAAGAATATGCTTCTGACCTTATGGTGTGATTCCTTCAGTGAAGCTTGAAATCGGGCACACATGCAAACACTAAGCATTATATCTGGCCTAGATGCACATAAGAACAATAAAGAACCAATCATGGAGCGGTATACCTTGTGATAGAAGTCAATACCATTTCCATCAGTGCATAGATGGCCATTTGTGGGCATAGGAATTTTGACTCCTTTGCAATCTTGCATGCCGAATTTCCTCAGTACATCCTTGAGGTATTTCTCCTGAGATATGAATATGCCATTGTGTTGTTGACGAATTTGAAGACCTAAAGAGAATTTCAACTCTCCCATCATAGACATTTGATATTCTTCACTCATCATGTAGGCAAATTCATCACTATAACGTTGGTCAGTACAGCCAAAGATAATATCATCAACGTATATTTGGCACACAAACAGTTCACCATCATAAGATTTAGTAAAATCGAGCCTTCTTGATTTGCTGGCCTTCTCGAATTTCCATTTTCGTCATTGATGAAGTGGGTCAAGACCGTGACTTTGGCAGTGTCGATGAAAATCGGGCATAGGAGTGTTTGGGTCCTTATGCCGAGATCAATGTAGTCGAGGATCACCTTAGGATCCAAAAGCAAAGGGCACATTTGTGCATTTGGCTCTAGCGGGCCTTTCTTGCATGTCTCGATGATATCGCAAGTTCTTCATCATCAGCTTCATCGTCGGATGGCACATGGAAAGCAACTTGTTTCTTCTTGGGACTAGGCGAGGACCTCGTCCAGCAGTGGCCTTTGTCTTGATGAGAGTGGGGCGGATGAAAAATTTGGTGCGGTGAGGAACTTCTTTGAGACACGAGGCAATGGAGATGCTGTAGTCCTTTGGCATGTGGCGGATATACAGTGTTGAGGACTTTGCCGAGCAAGCGAGGACTTCGGAGGGCAGGAGCAGCATGAGGAATTGGCCGTGAGGGCTTTGAAGATCTTGGCCGTGAGGCGTTCTTTGAGAACTTGGCCGTGAGGGCACAGTTGATGAAGCACTTGGCTTGTGTGCGGGCTTCTTTGCCATAGATTTCCTAGGCTTGTCAGAGGCCTTTGTGGCAGCAGCAGCAGAGTCTTCATTAAATTTCCTCACTGCTTCTTTGGCTTGTCTAGCCAACTTGGCTTGACGCCTGGCCCATTCTTCAGGAAAATCCTCACCACGCTTGATGCTGGTAGGATCAGCTACTTGGCCAGGTGCCAATGGAGCTCTTGGGCATGGAGGATTTAGAGCAAATTTCTTCATATACTTTGGAGTAACATATCTGTACTCCCTCCATTCTCTTGCCCATCTCCTTTCAATCCTCTGAATGTGCACCTTGCGCTGATTTTTGTTCTCTTTGCTGAACTTGGCCTCATCAGGTGTGCAATAGTCCTTATAAATGTCATCAGGGATCTCGAAAGCAGTCATGACCTCAGACTTCTTTCCTCCTTTCTGCGGTTTCTTACCTTCAGCCATATTCTTCAAATGGGGAATTTGAACAATTGAACACTCTGAAGAAGTATGCAATTTTTCTTCAAGGAACGCTGCAAATGAGTTAAGTTGATGAGAACCTAGTGATTCAGCAGCGGACATGAGTACCTGTGAACAGAGTATAGTTGCGAGGAATTTGAAGAGGTCATATGCGTTCTCAGAAGGTTTTCAAAATGAACAAGTTGAGGAATTTGACCAGATGAGTCTTGAGGAATTTCACTAAGTGTACTTTGTCTTAGGTTCCCGAGTTGTATAGATCTACGATCCACACAATTGAGGAATCTTGAAGAAAATGAAGCTTAGGGAAATGAATCAAGAACAGATAATTTGTGAGGTGTTTTGTGTGTGAGAATTTGAAGAATAAAACACCTTTGAAGATTTTGTAGAGAAAATATGAATCAAGGAGGGCAATAAAAGTAACTTTTATTTACCCTGATTGAAGAACACGACGAACTAAGGAGAGTAGATTGGAAGCTCGTCAGTTCAGATCTTCCACGCCCTAACTTGGCGGAGGAAGACAGCTACGGCGGCGGCAGAGTGAAGATTTCTGCGGCCGGCGGGAGTACGACGGCGACGAGTTCGAGGCAGTGAAGCTCTTACTCACCGGCGACGATGGAGTAGCAGCGGCGCTAGGGTTTGAGAAGCTCGAGCGAGAGAGAGATCGGTCGAGCGGAGTAAAGGAAGTGAGGAAGGGTGAGGGGGTATTTATAGTCGCAGTGAATAACTGTTTGCCCGAAGATTTAGGACGAACGTGCCCCTGGCCCTTCTCATTCGCTTGACATGTGTCACCCACGTACTAAATAGTAGAGATCGTGTTAGATCGTGGGTGAATAGATAAGTTTATCATGGGAAACGGGACGGTTTGAGCGGCAAAACCGAAAAATTTGGATAAGATAGGTTTTAAAGTTTCGTTCTCAATTTCTTCAGCTGGCAAGGACACAGTGAAGATTTTGAACGGGTTTGAAATAGAACGCACATGAAGAATTTGTGAATAGATTGGGTTGAGTATAGCATAGAGGGGGAAGGGTCCGATCACATTCACTTAGCAGAAAATGCAACTTGAAGAAATAGCCATAAGTGAATGTTGTAGAGGACATAAACCCATATATATATATATATAGCCAATGAAGAAAGACGATGGAAACAGTGAAGATTTTGCCAAGTTGAAGAATTTGAAAAACTGAAGAATTTCAAAACTGAGGAATAACTCAAATTAAAGATTTTCAACTTTGGTGGTGGCGTGACCCATCGTATAAGAATGATGATTTCAGACAACTTGAAGAAATAGCCATAAGTGAATGTTGTAGAGGACATGCCAAAGAATGACCCACCGCTGCATAATTGTCGAGGGTTCGAGAATCAAATTCTTCATTAATTTCTTCACACTTAGAGTGTTATTCTTCATTGATTGAAGAAAACATTTCTTCATGTGTTGCACATCTAAGTCATCAATTTTGCATAAGTGTTAGGATGTGTGTCCTTTTCAAAGAACATTCGAAGATTCTAAGATATTTAGCTCACACCGCAACTTGCTAAATTTCTTCTCATCCAAGGGCTTTGTGAAGATATTGGCTAGCTGTTCTTCAGTCTTCACATGTTCAATAGCAATGTCGCCCTTCAACACATGATCACGAAGAAAATGATGACGGATCTGAATGTGCTTTGTCTTCGAGTGTTGAAGCGGGTTATGAGCAATCTTGATGGCGCTCTCATTGTCACTGAGAGAGAGGCACGTTCTTCATGTTGATGCCGTGGTCCTTGAGAGTTTGCTTCATCCACAGCAATTGAGCACAGAAGAACCAGGAGCAATATACTCAGCTTCAGCGATGAGCGGTGATACGATTGCATTTCTTCGAGGACCACCGGACCAGAGATCGTCCGAGGAAATGACAAGTACCATATGTTGACTTGCGATCCACACGATCACCAGCATAGTCAGAGTCAGAATATCCAATGAGATCAAAGGTAGAGCCCTTGGGGTACCATAATCCTAGTGTTGGTGTGTGAGCTAGATATCGAAGAATATGCTTCACAGCCTTATGGTGTGATTCCTTCAGTGAAGCTTGAAATCGGGCACACATGCAAACACTAAGCATTATATCTGGCCTAGATGCACATAAGAACAATAAAGAACCAATCATGGAGCGGTATACCTTGTGATAGAAGTCAATACCATTTCCATCAGTGCATAGATGGCCATTTGTGGGCATAGGAATTTTGACTCCTTTGCAATCTTGCATGCCGAATTTCCTCAGTACATCCTTGAGGTATTTCTCCTGAGATATGAATATGCCATTGTGTTGTTGATTTAATTTGAAGACCTAAAGAGAATTTCAACTCTCCCATCATAGACATTTGATATTCTTCACTCATCATGTAGGCAAATTCATCACTATAACGTTGGTCAAGACAGCCAAAGATAATATCATCAACGATATTTGGCACACAAACAGTTCACCATCATAAGATTTAGTAAAGAGAGTAGGGTCGAGTGAACCGGTGTGAAGCCATTCTTCACGAAGAAATCCTTCAAAGTGTCATACCACGCCCGAGGGCCTGCTTGAGGCCATAGAGGGCCTTGTTGAGTCTCAAGACTTTGTCGGGATTCTTAGGATCTTCAAAACCGGGGTTGAGCAACATACACTTCTTCCTCAAGCTTACCATTGAGGAATGCACTTTTCACATCCATTTGATATAAAGTGATATTATGATGGTTAGCATATGCAAGTAATATCGAATAGCCTCAAGTCTAGCAACAGTGCAAAAGTTTATTCAAATCAACTCCTTCAACCTGTGTGTAGCCTTGAGCTACAAGTCGTGCCTTATTCCTCACCACAAGGCCATTTTCATCTTGCTTGTTGCGGTAGATCCACTTTCGCCGATGATATTGTGCTTGCGAGGATCTAGACGTTTGACCAGTTCAGACATATCATCGAGCTCGAATCGATGTAATTCTTCTTGCATGGCTGGATCCACTCAGCTCGTAAATGCTTCATCTACCTTGGTGGGCTCTGTGATAGAGACAAAAGCATAGTGCCCACAAAAGTTAGGTAAATGTGAAGCTTTTGAGCGTGTGAGAGGACCTGGTGCTTCAATGTCATTGATGATCTTTTCAACTTGCACTTCTTTTGCAACGCGAGGATGAGCTGGTTGTCGTCGAGGAATTTGATCAGCATTTTCTTCAGCACCATTTTCTTCAGCATTGACATGAAGTGCAGGAAGCCTTCAAACGATTTTCCTCGAGGGCTTCAACCAACTTTGGTGTGAAGATCAAGCACATCAGGAGTGACAATGGAACTGAGTTCAAGAATTCAGGTCTTGATGGCTAACTTGATGAACTTGGTATTACTCATGAATTATCTGCTCCTTATACTCCTGAGCAAAATGGCGTCGTGGAGCGCAAGCACAGAACTCTTGTTGAGATAGCTCGCACTATGCTTGATGAATACAAAACCCCTCATCGGTTTTGGGTTGATGCAATTGATATCGCGTGCCACATCATCAACAGAGTATATCTTCACAAATTCTTCAAAAAGACTGCCTATGAACTCCTCACTGACAAGAAACCCAATGTGAGTTATTTCAAAGTCTTCGGTGCTAAATGTTGGATTAGAGATCCTCATCACAATGCTAAATTTGCACCGAAAGCACATGAAGGTTTTATGCTTGGTTACGGAAAGGACTCGCACACCTACAGAGTCTTCAACATCGCTCTTCACAAGATTGTTGAAACTATAGATGTGCGGTTCGATGAAACTAATGGCTTGCAAAGAGAGCACCTACCTTCTGTGATAGATGAACCAGCACCTGAAGATTCTATCAAGTTCAAGGCTACTCAGGATGTCATTCCTACCGAAGAAACTATTGAAGAATTCATTCCCGAACGCGAAGACCGTCCAGCTGATGTACCTGAGGAAAATGCTGAAGAAAATGGTGCTGAAGAAAATGCTGATCAAATTCCTCGACGACAACCAGCTCATCCTCGCGTTGCAAAAGAAGTGCAAGTTGAAAAGATCATCAATGACATTGAAGCACCAGGTCCTCTCACACGCTCAAAAGCTTCACATTTACCTAACTTTTGTGGGCACTATGCTTTTGTCTCTATCACAGAGCCCACCAAGGTAGATGAAGCATTTCTGGAGCCTGAGTGGATCCAGGCCATGCAAGAAGAATTACATCAGTTCGAGCTCAATAATGTCTGGGAACTGGTCAAACGTCTAGATCCTCGCAAGCACAATATCATCGGCAGAAAGTGGATCTACCGCAACAAGCAAGATGAAAATGGCCTTGTGGTGAGGAATAAGGCACGACTTGTAGCTCAAGGCTACACACAGGTTGAAGGAGTTGATTTCGAATAAACTTTTGCACCTGTTGCTAGACTTGAGGCTATTCGCATATTACTTGCATATGCTAACCATCATAATATCACTTTATATCAAATGGATGTGAAAAGTGCATTCCTCAATGGTAAGCTTGAGGAAGAAGTGTATGTTGCTCAACCCCCAGGTTTTGAAGATCCTAAGAATCCCGACAAAGTCTTCAGACTCAACAAGGCCCTCTATGGCCTCAAGCAGGCCCCTCGGGCGTGGTATGACACTTTAATGATTTCTTCGTGAAGAATGGCTTCACACCCGGTTCACTCGACCCTACTCTCTTTACTAAATCATATGATGGTGAACTGTTTGTGTGCCAAATATACGTTGATGATATTATCTTTGGCTGTACTGACCAACGTTATAGTGATGAATTTTCCTACATGATGAGTGAAGAATATCAAATGTCTATGATGGGAGAGTTGAAATTCTTTTTAGGTCTTCAAATTCGTCAACTGCACAATGGCATATTCATATCTCAGGAGAAATACCTCAAGGATGCACTGAGGAAATTCGGCATGCAAGATTGCAAAGGAGTCAAAATTCCTATGCCCACAAATGGCCATCTATGCACTGATGAAAATGGTATTGACTTCGATCACAAGGTATACCGCTCCATGATTGGTTCTTTATTGTACTTATGTGCATCTAGGCCAGATATAATGCTTAGTGTTTGCATGTGTGCCCGATTTCAAGCTTCACCGAAGGAAACACACCATAAGGCTGTGAAGCATATTCATCGATATATAGATCACACACCAACACTAGGATTATGGTACCCCAAGGGCTCTACCTTTGATCTCATTGGATTGGTTATTCTGACTCTGACTATGCTGGTGATCGTGTGGATCGCAAGTCAACATCTGGTACTTGTCATTTCCTCGGACGATGTCTGGTCTGTTGGTCCTCAAAGAAATGTAATCTGCGATCACCGCTTCACCGAAGCTGAGTATATTGCTACTGGTTCTTGTTGTGCTCAATTGTTGTGGATGAAGCAAACTCTCAAGGACTACGGCATCAACATGAAGAACATGCCTCTCTACTGTGACAATGAGAGCGTCATCAAGATTGCTCATAACCCGATTCGAGATCAAGACAAAGCACATTCAGATCCGTCATCATTTTCTTCGTGATCATGTGTTGAAGGGCGACATTGCTACTGAACATGTGAAGACTGAAGAACAGCTAGCCAATATCTTCACAAAGCCCTTGGATGAGAAGAAATTTAGCAAGTTGCGGTGTGAGCTAAATATCTTAGAATCTTCGAATGTTCATTGAAAAGGACACACATCTTAACACTTATGCAAAATTGATGAATTAGATGTGCAACACATGAAGAAACGTTTTTCTTCAATAAATGAAGAATAACACTCCAAGTGTGAAGAAATTAATGAAGAATTTGATTCTCAGAACTCTACGACAATTGTACGCGGTGTCTGAAATCATCATTCTTATGCGGTGGGTCACGCCACCACCAAAGTTGAAAATCTTCAATTTGAGTTATTCCTCGGTTTTGAAATTCTTCAGTTTTTCAAATTCTTCAACTTTGCAAAATCTTCACTGTTTCTGTCGTCTTTCTTCATTGGCTATATATATATGGGTTTATGTCCTCTACAGCATTCACTTATGGCTATTTCTTCAAGTTGCATTTTCTGCTAAGTGAATGTGATCGGACCCTTCCCCTCTATGCTATACTCAACCCAATCTATCCACAAATTCTTCATGTGCGTTCTATTTCAAACCGCTCAAAATCTTCTTCGTGTCCTTGTCACCAAGAAATTGAGAACTAAACTTTAAAACCTATCTTATCCAAATTTTTCGGTTTTGCCGCTCAAACCGTCCCGTTTCCCATGATAAACTTACCTATTCACCCCCGATCTAACACTATCTCCACTATTCAGTACGTGGGTGACACATGTCAAGCGAATGAGAAGGGCCAGGGGCACGTTCGTCCTAAATCTTCGGGCAAACAGTTATTCACTGCGACTATAAATACCCCCTCACCCTTCATCACTTCCTTTACTCCGCTCGACCGCTCTCTCTCTCGCTCGAGCTTCTCAAACCCTAGTGCCGCCGCTACTCCATCATCGCTGGTGAGGAAGATCTTCACTGCCTCGACCTCGTCGCGTCGTACTCCCACCGGCCGAGGAAATCTTCACTCCGCCGCCGCCGTAGCTGTCTTCCTCCGCCAAGTTAGGGCATGGAAGATCTGAACTGACGAGCTTCCAATCTACTCTCCTTAGTTCGTCGTGTTCTTCAATAAGGGTAATTAAAAGTTACTTTTACTGGCCTCCTCGATTCATATTTTCTCTACAAAATCTTCAATGGTGTTTTATTCTTCAAATTCTCACACACAAAACACCTCACAAATTATCTGTTCTTGATTCATTTCCCTAAGCTTCATTTTCTTCAAGATTCGTCAATTGTGTGGATCGTAGATCTATACAACTCTGGAACCTAAGACAAAGTACGCTTAGTGAAATTCCTCACGACTCATCTGGTCAAATTCCTCAACTTGTTCATTTTGAAAACCTTCTGAGAACGCATATGACCTCTTCAAATTCCTCGCAACTATACTCTGTTCACAGGTACTCATGTCCGCTGCTGAATCACTAGGTTCTCATCAACTTAACTCATTTGCAGTGTTCCTTGAAGAAAATTGTATACTTCTTGAGTGTTCAATTTTTCAAATTCCTCATCCAAGAATATGGTCAAGGTAAGAAACCGCAGAAAGGAGGAAAGAAGCCCGAGGTCATTATCGCTTTCGAGATCCCCGATGACATTTATAAGGACTATTGCACACTGATGAGGCCAAGTTCGGCAAAGAGAACAAAAATCAGCGCAAGGTGCGCATTAAGAGGATTGAAAGGAGATGGGCAAGAGAATGGAGGGAGTACAGATATGTTACTCCAAAGTATATGAAGAAATTTGCTCTAAATCCTCCATGCCCAAGAGCTCCATTGGCACCTTGCCAAGTAGCTGATCCTACCAAAGATCAAGCGTGGTGAGGATTTTCTCAAGAATGGGCCAAAGGCCAAGCCAAGATGGCTAGACAGCCAAAGAAGCAAAGTGAGGAAATTTAATGAAGACTCTGCTCATTGCTGCCACAAAGGCCTCGACAAGCCTAGGAAATCTATGGCAAAGAAGCCCCACACAAGCCAAGTGCTTCATCAACTATGCCCTCACGGCCAAGTTCTCAAAGAATGCCCTCACGGCCAAGATCTTCAAAGCCCTCACGCCAATTCCTCATGCTGCTCCCTGCCCCTCCAAGTCCTCGGTTGCTCGCAAAGTCCTCAACACTGTACATCCGCCACATGCCAAAGGACTACAGCATCTCCATTGCCTCCGTGTCTCAAAGAAGTTCCTCAGCTGCACCAAATTCTTCATCTGGCCCCACTCTGCTGAAGACAAAGGCCACTGCTGGACAAGGTCCTCGCCCTAGTCCGAAGAAGAAACAAGTTGCTTTCCATGTGCCATCTGACAATGAAGCTGATGATGAAGAACTTGCAGATATCATCAGAGACAGGCAAGAAAGGGCCGCTAGAGCCAAAGGCACAAATGTGCCACTACTTTTGGATCCTAAGGTGATCCTCGACTACATTGATCTCTAGCACAAGGACCCAAACACTCCTATGCCTAATTTTCATCTGACACCTGGCCAAAGTCACGTGATGACCCACTTCATCAATGAAGAAAAATGGAAATTCGAGAAGGCCAGGCAAATCAAGAAGGCTCAGTTCAGGAAAGAAAAGTTCCTGAAGAACAATGTTGTCAAAATGACACCTGATGAACTCCTCAAGATCCAATCTGAGATCAAAACACTCAGCGACAACTTCAATTCCTATTATGCTGATTGGCAAGGAGCCAAAGTCAGGTTTGTTAAACTAACTGAGAAGTTCACCAATGTTGCAGCCCCATCGCAACAAGAAATTCCTCAAGCTGAAGCATCTGCTCAGCAAACTGAAGAACATGCCAGCACCGCTGATGATTCTCAGCCTGCTGAAGAAAATGCTAGTTCCAGAGCTGATGACTCCATCCCAGCTGCTGAAGAAACTGCCAGGCATCCACTAGTGGTGCGCTGATGAAATCGAAGAAGTCGTGGCAATCAGATCAATTGCACCTGAGGAAATTCAACCAGATTCCTCAGCTCCTCCTGCGCCTACACCAACTCCTACCCTTCCATCTGCATCAGATGTGAGGAAGACAAAAGCTGCAGAGAAAGCTGCAGTGAAGAAAAGGAAAGCATCATCCGCTTCAGATTCTTCAGCTCCGAAGAAAATGAAGACTATGACCAGCTCTTTTGAGAACCCTATTGATGTTGTTCTGATTTCCACCATGACTTCAAAGGAACTTGTTCCTTATGGTGTAGAATATGTGATCCCCATCGGATCTGATGAAGAACATCATTCGCCGCTTCGTCGAAAGCAGATTGATGAAGAAATTGAAGTGGATACGATCCTTCAACTCCTCGCTGCTTCCTCGCCCATGCCTCAGCTCACACGGTGAAGAGGTCAAGTTGAAGAACTTGAAGATGAAGACGTGGACATTGGATGCACCACACCTGTGATGAATGATGACTTTGGGAAAGTCAAGATCCCAACCCCCACACTTCACTCCACTACAAAGAAATACCTCACCCCCGCACCAACTGCTCAAATGGGCTCAAGAAACTCATCCCACCTCATCATGCATGAAGAAATTCCAGCCAAGTAGTCAAGAAACTGTCTGCCGATAACTCAACATGCAAAGCTGCCACTGAAGAGGAACCAGAAATTCCTCAGCCTGAAGAACCTGAGATTGTGATTCCGTAGGTTGTGATGCAACTCACTGACACTCCCGTGCCCAAGCCAAAGGATCCCTTCTCCAAAAAGCAAAAGTTCAAGGTTGCTGATTTCTTCAACGAGCATGTGTTCTTCACTGATTATAATCCCTATGACTCTGCTCGTATAAGGAAGAGGCGTTTCTGGACTGCTAGTCAAGCAAACTTTTATTCCTCTGTGCTATTCAACAAAGACAAGGTCTTCGAGCATGCACACATTCCTCACATGGACATGGAATCTCTGTCGTGCTTCGAGCCAGTCCTCAGTGTTCTTCACGATGCTGGATTACTAAATTTCAGCACTGACATCTGTGATTGGAACAAAGAACTTATTCTTCAATTCTATGCAACGCTGCACATCACAGGAAATTCTGAAGATGTGAACACTTGGGTGCTGGACTGGATGTCTGAAAATACTCACTACAAGGCACCAAAGAATCTGAATTGCTTCGTGTCCTCCCACTCAGTCCTCCCTTGATGGTGCTCGTTGCATCTACAATGAACCTGAGCTATTTAATCATTACATGCAAGTGTTGATGAAGCCTTTGAAGCTGTGGCAGGCCCCACTTAACCAAATTCCTCGTCAAGGAGTTACAAGATGTGCCACGGATCGTCTATCGCGATTCGACGAAGACAATGAGTCCTATCAAAGGCCACGACTCAAATGATGAAGAAGTCGTTGGCATCATGAAGAATATGCTTTTCAACATCATTCATGGCGTTCCCATTAACTTCCATGATTTCTTCATGAGGACTCTAGCCAATATTGCTATGTCACCATTTGAGCTGAAGCCTTATGCACCATGGATTATGAAATTCATCAGACAAGATCTTCACTCAATTATAAGGTCGATACTCAACCATGGCAGTTTCTTGCCTCCAATTGAAGTCCTCAAAAGGACATATTCCTCAGCTGATGACAAAGGCAAGGCAACTGCTATGATAGATGATGGCATTCGTCCATTGGATGGTCAATTTCACAAGGCTGCATCTTACTCCACCAATGATGACTCGCCACACATGATTCTCGCCGCCAACACCTCTCGCCAAGCAAATTCCTCAGCAACAAAGACTGTGGTGATGACCGATCGTGAGTTACTCCTCGCCTTCATCGTAAAGTTGATCGCAATCACAAATGGGTCAAGCGCCGGTTTGGTTCAATTCTTCACAACATGACCTCAACCCACAATGCAGTGAGGAAGAACCAATACTACCTCCATGAAACCTTCAACCGTACCTGGGCTGTTCTATCTCATATCTACAGCACAGATGATAGAAAGAGCATGGGTCTCAAGAAAGAATTTGACTGGTCTGCACCTCCACCGAAGAAATTCAAGAAGGTCAAGGTTCCTTCCTTGGAAGCCAGCTCATATTCTTCGTCATACGCCATCGATGAAAATGAAGACTTGACGACATCTGCGGCAGGCCCTACTACGACAATCAACTCCCGATAACGCCGGGCGCCTCCATCAACTTGATAATCTTCAGGGGCGTTAGTCCTCAGTTTTGATCCTTTTGGTCATTCGATGACAAAGGGGGAGAAATCTGAGTTAGTCATCAAGCGGGTCTATTATTTGGGCGTATTTTTTGTTAAGTTACAACTCTCGCTCTTCTGAAACTTTTATTGGATTGGGTTGTAATCTTAAACCCGATGGTGCTCTGATACTTTTGATGCACTGTGCTTTGATTTTGCATGCTTATTCCTCGTTAATATTATTGCTCGCATGCTAAATCTCTTCAGGCACCATATTTCATCATGCATGTCAAATTGTTCATATTATATGCATGTATGAATTACAAGATATAGGGGGAGATCTCCATGATTCAACTCTTCAAGTGTGCATTGCTTCAAAAGCAAATTCCTCACTATGCACATCTTCAGGGGGAGTTCTTCTATATCTTGCAATCAAATTCCTCAATATCAGTACTTACACTTCATATGTTTATCCCCGTTGAAAACTTAACCTATATTGTCATCAATCACCAAAAAGGGGGAGATTGTAAGTGCATCTAGTGCCCCTTAGTGATTTTGGTGTATTGAAGACTTATAGGTTAAGGGACTAATGTGTTCATGAGTGTACACAGGTCTATAAGTCTATGAGGAGTTTGATATTTACAGAGAAAGTCGGCCCCTAAAAATGAATATCTTCGACTAAAGATTTTGGTATTCCTGAAGACTTTCATGAAGACTTTGAAAGTGAAGAAATTGGTGTGTCCATGAAGACTTGATATTCATGCGAGGAACATGAAGCTTGAAGAATTTCATTTTCATAGTTTTGTTTTTCTCTTTCTTGAGTCATAGGAAACACCGTACTGTTAAAGGGGGTCGAGGAAATACTAAGGAAAAATTTCCATGTGATGCTCAACTCAAAATCCTACACCTACCAATCCCTTCGAGTGAAGCCATTGAAATCTCACAGCTCACCAATTTCTTCAGAGACGAGACGAAGTTCTTCCGTCACGAGGAATTTGTTTCGACCGAGGAGTTAGGAATTCGCCAAGACGGATTGCCTACAGTGAGGAACATGATAGCCCCGAGGAATTTGAGAGTCAAATCTCCGATCGTTCTTTGTTTTTTGCGCCACCGTCGCAAAATATCTTATCCACATAACGGTCATATCATTGAAGGGCATTTATTTCTTATCATGTCGGGCTGCTCCCTAGGCTATAAATAGCCGCCTCTACAACCACTAGTTGGTTGGCTGCCCGAGAGAAACCGACACTTGTCATTTGAGAGCAACCCATCCTCCGAGGACTTTGAGTGAAAATCATCGAGTGAGGAAAATCCAAACCCAAACACCCACAAACCCAAAGTGATTGAGCATCACTGAAGAGATTGATCCTGCCTGGATCCGACGCTTGTTACCTTTGAAGACTGTGCTTCTTCCAGACGGTTAGGCGTCATGGTGTAGAGCATCCAAGAGGAATTATGGATCGCCGAGTGACCAAAGTCTGTGAAGGTTTGGAAGTCGCCTGAAGACTTACTACGAGTGATTGGACGGGGTCTGTGTGACCTTAGTTCAAGGAGAATACGGTGAGGACTTGGTGTCCTAAGCTGCGTGCTCAGAGACTGGGTGTCCGGGACTGTGTGTCCTCGAGTTTAAATACTCAGCCGCTCTAACTAGACGTACAACTGAGACAGCAGTTGGAACTGGTCTACCAAATCATTGTATTCACCAACCCTACTGGTTCTATTTCCTCAACTCTTCTATTTCCTCATCACTGTGTTAAGTAGTTGTTCATATCTGTGTTTGAAGACTTTGACTGAAGAGTTTCTCAATTTCCTCAGTTCAATTTCTTCAGTCTGTTTGTCTTCATCTTGTGTTATCCTGTGTTTACGTTTTCTGTACTCTGTGATTGTCTTCATTTCATCATGATGACTATGCATGTCTTCTGTTATGCTTACTTCTGAGTACTTATTCCGATGCAAGTAGTTCTTCGCTAAGAAATTTCCTCACCGGCAAATTCCTCAGTGAAGAATTCATAAAAATCGCCTATTCACCCCCCCCCCTCTAGTCGATATAACGCACTTTCATCAACATCGGTGTATCCTCCATTGAGGAGCAACGTCGTATGCACAGAGCATAAGTTTGCGACATGCCCGACTCATTGCCATCCATGAAGGAGTGAATGTGTGAACTTGGGTGGTCTTGTGTATTCGAAACATTAGTTATCATTTTTAAACATTATTTCTAACTTGACCGTGTAGCTAGACTTACTATACAATTTGCGTAGTTGCTACTGAAGTCTTTAAGATGCATGCCGAAACTGACCTACTACAATTACTTCATATATATATGTTGCTATCTCTTAGTTAATATAGAAGATGTCTTTCGTATGTACATATACATGTTGCTATATGTTTGTTACAGGTGATTGGTGATGATATTTTCTCTCTTCATTATCAAACTTTGCAGATTCGTTGACCGTAATTTCAACACATTAACAATGGTTAGAGAAAGGTAGGCACACGTGGCCAACTCGTTGATAACTTAGACACATGTCCTCCAACTAGAAGCTGCTAGTTATACTCTAAGCCTGCAACGCACTTTAGGGGTACACGTCGTTAAGTCAGAAGTAACTAGCAGCGTACAACATGGGAACACTGCTAGTTTTGCAAGTCACTAGCAGCGTTCGGGCACATGCTGCTAGTGGTATGCTACCAGCAGCGCTCTACTAGCGGTGTGCCTACTAGAAGTTGCTAGAGGGCACAAACAAACGCTATTAACAAGAGGTTCCTGCACTAGTGCTAGCTCGGGACCCCCTACTTGACGTCTGCCGGAATTGACTCTGTCATTAAGTGTGTTGGTATCACAGTCCAGAATACGCAATCCATCATGCAATTTCCTTTAAGTAAGTAACCAATAAATATCAATCATAACAGGATCATCACCAATTTGTCGCACAAAATCTTTTATCCAAAGTGGAGACCAAGTGTCAACATTGTAGTGATCAAAGTGGAGGCGAACATTTGGTCTATGGGTGTATCTGCATCCTATATGAAAAAATAGTAATTAAATAGAAATTAAAAGAACCTGAAAATATTCTTGAAATAAACTTGACATTTCAATGTATTTGTGAAAAAAATCCACAAAAAGGAAAACCCTCTTTGACTTTTTTTAAAAAAATCTTGCCAAAATAATGTGAATAGTGACCTATAATCTATGTTCAAGAATTTGTCCGATTAACTAGTTAACTTGCTAACTAATCCCTACCAGTAGGGTCATCGAGTAGCGTATAAACTAATAAATCAGACAATTAATTGATTAAATAGCCAATTAGCCTATTAATCTCCTACTCGCTAGCCTACCGAGCAGCTAGCAGTTAGGGACTTCCTTAACAATGCCTTCATAGCAAATAATATTTTTTTTGCATTCAAGTCAATGATGGTTTTTTATTATGTACTAGTGCAAAAGAAAGTCAAGTTTATTCTAAAAGAACTTTTGAACTATTTTAACTTTTGGTAATCTATATCTATACCTCTATACCTGCTAATAAAGCAAAGTGTGTTTCTCCAAATTTTTTCATTCATTCACCGCCGAAAATAATTTTTTCTCTCCGAGGTGGTACTACATTCTTATTTATTCGTTTGCTAGGAAAAAAGGGCTTATCAAGAATTTCGTACGTGGGCCGCGTGCTGTGGCCCAGCGAAACCAGTCCACTTATTTTTGTACCCATGCAGCTAGGAAATTCTATTTTTTGCATAGGACGACAAATAGTCAAAGCTTTACAAAGGACAGCCAATAATGGCCTGGCTCATTTGTCTTTGTTTTTGTGTTTTACTTCTATTTTATTCTCCTTCCACTATCTCTTTTTTTCCTACCAAGTTTATTTTCTTATATAATTTATTTCATAAATTCAAAATTCTAAAAAAACATTCAGAATTTTAAAAAATTAGATTTTGGAAAATTTTGAGAATTTCAAAATTTTGTTGCTATTTTAAAAAATATTCGGCACTTGAAAAAAGTTTCTCATTTTTTCCAAAAAAATATTGTTTTGCAAAATTGTTCAAGACTCCTAAAAAGAAAATGGCATTTTAAAAATGCTCCAAATTCAAAAAATATTCGTGTTTAGTGAAATTTTCACAATTCAAAATAATGGTTGCTTATAAAAGATACACATTTTCAGAAAAAGCTATGAATTTTCCACACATGTTCCCATTTAAAAAATGTTCACAAATTCAAAAAATGTTCATGTTTTTATTTTAAAAATGGTGTTTTGAAAAAAAATGTGAACTTTAAAATATGTTCCTGTTTCAAATTTTGTTCGCGTTTTTCTGAAAGGTTACATAATTTTCAAAAACCTGTTCAGGATTTTAAAAATGGTTCATGTTTCCTACAATATTCAGAAACTTCATACCTTAAAATTTTCTCGCTTGAAAGGAAAAGTAGATTGAATAATTCATGGGCCTTCTTTTGTGTACGGTGACATAACAAAACTCTTAGATGCCCTCGATCCATGAATGGAAAAATAGCGGATGGATTACTTCACACCCGGCGAAACCGAGAATTTATATGTTCATTTTAACGTGCACACAGGGTTTTGCTTGCACATATAATTCTCAATAACTTTGGATACATATTAAATTTTTTCTCCCGTTGCAACACAGGGGCATATGTGCTAGTTTTTTCCTCTCATATAAGGTGTAGATACAACCAAGAACCAAGGGTTATTTCTCCTATGAGGCAACGCACGGGCGTTCTACTTGTGTGAATAGTGGCCTATAATCCTTGTTCAAGAATTCGTTTGATGAATCGGTTAACTTGCGAACTAATCCCTACACCTACACGTAGGGTCATCGAGTAGCTAATAAACTAATTAATCAACCGATTAACTTGCCGATTAGCCTATTAATCTCCTACTCGTCAGCCAACCGAGTAGCTACCAGTTAAGGATTTCCTTAACAATGCCTCTATAGCAAATAAATTTTGTTTTTTTATTGAAGTCAACACTGGTTTTTTATTATATACTAGTGCAAAAGAAAGTCAAGTTTATTCTAAAAAACTTCTGAACTATTTTAACATTTTTTGTAAAACATTTTCTCATATAGGGTGTAGATACAACCAGGAACCAAGGGGTATTTCCCATGTGAGGCAATGCACATGTGTTCTACTTGTGTGAATGGTGGCCTATAATCCTTTTTCAAGAATTCGTTTGATGAATCAATTAACTTGCGGTCTAATCCCTACATCTACACATAGGGTCATCGAGTAGCTGATAAACTAATTAATTAGTTGATTAACTTGCAGATTAGCCTATTAATCTCCTACTCGCCAAGCCAACCGAGCAGCTACCAATTAACGATTTCATTAACAATGCCTATAATACCAAATAAATTTTGTTTTTTTTTTGCCATGAAGTCAACACTGGTACTCCCTCCGTCCCATAATGTAAGACGCTTTTTGATTCTAGTGTAGTGTCAAAAAACGTCTTACATTATGGGACGGAGGGAGTATTTTATTTGAGGAAATTTATATACTGGTACAAAAGAAAGCCAAGTTTATTCTAGAAGAAACTTCTAAACTATTTTGACTTTTTTTGTAATTATTTAAAATATCCCATATTGGGTGTAGATACAACCAAGAATCAAGGAGTATTTCCCCCTGTGATGCATCTCTACCACTGGCGGAGGCCTCCGGTGGGCAGGGTATGACAGCCGACATACCTTAATTGTAGGCAAAAAGCATTATACTTATGCATGTATTGACTGGCATCAGCTGTGTCGTTCGACTGCAGCGAGAAACGATGGAAGGGAAGAGGCCACTGGCCTGATGGGCCGAAGCATCCAGCTGTTGGGCTAAGAACCGGTCGAGACTGACTCGATCGAGCGCCCACGCAGACGACACATACAGACGCGACGAACTCACCCAAGCGCGACGCGACCCGCTAGCACAGCGGCGGCTGGCCAGGTCGCGAGGACCAGGCGGGCGACCGACGACGGGGCAGCTGACGGCGGCGGCTACAGTCCAGCGCAGTTCTGGCCATAAGATGGAAAAGAAGGGGAAGGGACCAGCAAATCCAAAGGAATGGGGAGGAAGCGGTAGATTGCTCATGTCTCTGAAATTTTGTAGCATAACAGCAGCTTGAAACCAATCAGAAGTTAGTTACAAACTGATGTTATGGATTGCATATTTGATAAGGTATTTTGAAGTAATGGTAGTGGCAGCAGCTCGGAATCGAATCCAAGCACCCGCGAAAGTGTCAATGTTTGGGCACATGTCACTCATGAAGATCAATTGACTTGATGGTTTGTCATATTGAGCGAGAGATCTTCAAAAGTATTGATCTCGGTAAAATTAAGAAAGGAAAGATTTTCAAAAGGAGGGTAGGGCATTGCCATCGCCTAGGTCTTCTAGACGTCATTGAAAACTTCATTATTGGTATGTTTCAGGTTGTTTTTCTATTGAAACATGTCTACATTTTCATTGTATTTGATTTTTCGTTTGTACCATGTACTGACTCTTTCAATTTGCATAAAAAAATTCTTTTACTAAGATTTCGTCACACCTTAACTTTTTTCCGTCCTCCGCCTTTGATCTCTACCGTGAACGCTTTGTCACTGGGACCTAAGAATGCATAAAACCGAAACCCCAAATAACTTTTTTGGAAAATCAAGAACAAATATGTCGCCCCAACCAAACTGAATCGACACTAAGTGTATTATTCAGTTTATTATAAAGTTGAGCCACCGCTTGGTGCGAGATTCAAATGCAGCCGCCCATCTTCCATCCAACAGACTACAGCTCCATCGTCCAACCGCTTCGTGCCAGCTGGAGCTTCTAGCCGACGTGGATTTAGCGAGCGCGAGTTCATTCAGTAGGTAGTTGGAACGCAACAGCCGATCGAGATCTTTTCCGCTCCTCCACGCACGCAGGCGCAGCCGACCGTGACTCCGACGCAAACCGCGGCCACTCGAAACTCCACGGCGCGCGCCGCGCTTGCACAAGCGGTCGACCGTCGTGAGCCGCGAGTTCGGAGGGGAAGATGCGCCGACGATGGCGTCGTCCTTGGCCACGAAACCTCGTCCCACTCGAACTGCGACGTACGCGCCTGGCGCCGACGCCGACGCACCGGTCTCGATCTTAGGATGTTTCTTTTTCCCAAAAGGCCAACGACAGGCGTGGGCTTTGCTAGAATTGTCACGTACTCCACCAGTGACAAAAAGAAGAAGAAGCCGCAGAAAACCACAAGATTTGATCAACCTTTACTTGACTTATACTCCATTACTTCTGGTTGGTTTGTCTTTGAAACAGCGGACTTGGGAGTATTTACAGAAAAAATATGCCTAAGCGAACGAGTCATGTCATGTCTTGGAGAAGATGGTGTCTTTGTCTTGTCTTGTGATCTTGTCTCTTGTGTGGGGTGGTGAGCACTCGCCCCAGCCCTCCGCGGCCATCCGCTTCTTGCCGTGGCCGCGCACCATGCACGACTCCACCGCCATGAGCAGCCTCGCCGGCACGTGCGCGCAGGCCTCCAGGCGCCGGAGCGCGGCGCCGGGCTCGTCGACGCCGCCGTGAGCTGCCACCTCCCACCACAGCACGGCCGCCATCGCGACGCGCAGCGGCACGCGTGGCGGCCCCGCGGCGACCTGGGCCCGGAGCGCGCGGCCGGCCGCTGTGGCACGCCGGCGGGCCGCCCCGGCCTCGAGGCCCATCCGCCTGGCCCAGCACTCGAGCACCGCGTCGCCCCGCGCAAGCGCCCTCTGGCCCTTGGCCAGCGGCGTCGTGGACTCGGCCGTGGACGTCCGGGACAGCGCGTCCGCGGGGCCGGGCGGCGAGACGCGCGTGCGGCGGTGGCGGAACGCGAGGAAGTTGGCGCCGTGCACCTCGGCGTCGCACGCCGCGCAGAGGAACGCCGCGTCGGCCTCGCAACGCACGTCCGCTCCGGCGCCGCACAGCTCGCAGCGCGCCCTCGCGGTGGTACACATCCACGTCCCCGAGGCCGGCGGCGGCGGGCGGGGAGGCGGTGGACGGCCGGGGAGCGAGCGGGGCAGCAGCAGCGTGTTGTGCTTCCCCACGTCCGAGCGCGTATTTAAAGACGACCGAGGAGGCCCGTGGGGCGGGTCGGCTTTGTGCTCCGTGGCAGTTTACGTGGATGCAAGCTAAGCGGCCGGAGGCGAGAGCGACGTTGGGCGGTCTGGCGAGGGCGAGGGCGTGGAGGGAGGGCCACTCGCGCGGCTCCCACGTCCACGTACCCGTCGCGCTTGCACAAGCTAGCGGCTGCGGTCGACAGTCGTGAGCCGCGGGTTGGAGGGGCCGGGGGCTCCATCGGTGGGATGCGCCGACGGGACGACGGATGGGATGGCTAGAGTGATCCCTGGCCACGAAACCTCGTCCCGCTCGGACTACGTACTAGTACTACCCACGCCGGTCGCTATCTGCTGCGTGAGCTCCATCCGCTCCAACCACGTCGCTGGCAGCCAAAGTTGGCGAAATGGCTTGCCTGGTTTGAGTTTTTTTTAGGAAGATCTTTGCTGCCTTTTATTAACTAGTCCACAGCGGCCTCCGCCACAATAAGAGCAACTCCGATACGACGATCCAAACGGACGGCGATTTCGTCCATTTTAATCAGCTCGATGGACACCTATGTCCGCTTTGCGTTTGGGTCGGCGCTTGCACCCAACACTGGCCCGATCCGTTTTTAGATCGCGCGAAAAACATTAATGTAAAAAATTTGAAAAATATAAACATTAATTAAACATAATGCCGGCCCAAAGGCCGGGGAGAGTCCATTTTCACATTAACTTAAACATCAAATTTAGATATATTAAAACTGAGCACCCTCCCGGCCCTCTCAGGCCATTAGCATTAGTAATCGTTGGATCGTCACTTTTAGTCATTTTTGGCCGTCCGATTCATTGTTAGTCCCACCTAATCTCGTGTGCCGGCTAACTCCCGAGTGAGGCTGCTCTGGCCTTTTCAGGCCGCTGCTCTGGTGGCATTTTTGGGAGTCTTACGTTGCTATGTAGAAACTGCTTTGTCGCTGCGTCTGCGAGACAAAGGAGAAGGGGATCCGGCGCTGCGCCTGCGAGAGAAAGAAGGGGATCCAGCGCTGTGTGAGAGCTGAGACGCCGATGCAGACGGTTGCTACGAGAGAGCGAGGAGCGGATGGATCCATCGGTCATGGATCTCATGGCGACGGTGCACCTATCTGTGCGGCGGCGGGTGATGTCGCCACTGCCACATGTACGACGCCTCATATCGCTTTCTCCCATGATAGCTCGCTCGCCTCAACCCTTTCCCCTCTCTCTCGCAGGTCCTTGGTAGCCTTAATTAACCGCGCCAGCGGTGGAGCCGGCGAGCCGGCTGTCGTGGTTCTAAGTCTGACAGTAGAGTGGGGGTAGGTATGGAGAGGCAAGGTCCTAGCTATGGAACGGTTGTAAACACAGGAGATGTACGAGTTCAGGCCCTTCTCGGAGGAAGTAATAGCCCACGCCTCGGAGCCGGAGGCGGTCGAGTGGATTATCGTATAAGAATTACGAGGTGCGAACCCTTTACACCGAGGTGGGGGTGGCTTATATAGTGCCCGCCCCCCCGGCCCTCGATGAATGCAGGTTTAAAGTACATTAAGTGCAGGCGCATCGTAACGCCCCACATAAAGTGTCTTAAATATCATAAAGTCTACTTAACTACAGACCGTTACGGTACAGAGTGCTTCTTGACCTTCTGGTGGTCGAGTGCATCTTCGTAGTCGAGTCCTTCGAGTCTGTCGAGTGGAGTCCTCCTTGGTCGACTGGAAGGTAGTCTCCTCTAATAATGGTGTCCTTGGGTAGGGTACTTAGATCAGGTCTATGACCCTATCCTAGGTACATGACTCCAACATTAGCCCCCGAATGGATTGAGGCTTGAGTGAGGAAGGAGTTGATATTATTTCCGACTGGCTTCTGTGTTCTGGATATGTGTTGCCTTGGACCGATAATCTCTTCGTTGATAATCATTCTTCAGTCGACTTGATCCATTCTTTTCTTTCGTCGAGTGACCTTTTGAACTTAACAATTTCCGAGCGACGGATCGCAGGAAATCTCGCGTCTGACAGACCGATCTGCCCTTCGCGGATTCTGCGGGATACGAAATTTGGGGAAGCGCGCGAAGCGGGGCGGACCGCGGCGCTCGGATGGGATAGGGCTTAAACTCCTCGATTCTCGCGCCGCCTTTTTCGCCACGTATCGCGTCCGCTGATCGCTTTGGGATGTGATTGGATCGGCGGGCCCACTGTCATCCACTCGGAAGGATCTTATAAAGCGCCCGAGGACTTTGAAAAGTATCTCTGCATTCTCTCTCTGCTCTCCTCGCCTCCGCCCACCGCGCCCGCTCTTGCCTCTGCACAACCGCTCCTCGCGTGTCTCGCCGGCAGCCATGGTGAAGGAGAAGACGGCGGCGCTGGAACGCGTGAAGAAGGCGTCGGCGATGGCGAAGGCGAAAGGGAGGACCACCAGTCGCGGCGGGTCTTCGTCTAGATCTCGTCTGCCGAACGGATGGGTCCAAGGAGATTGGATCCGGTCGACCATCACGGAAAAGGATCTCCTCGACATGGCCAACGATGGTCTGATTCCCCACGGAGCAGCAAGGCTCCCGGGGAACGAGTGGCAGCCCCAGCCGGAAGAGGGTGACTGCGTGCTTCTGGCTACCCACGTCGACCGCGGATTTTCTTTGCCACCGAGTGTTTTCTTCCGTGGTTTCTTGAACTTCTTTGGAGCGCAACTCCACCACTTCACCCCGAATTCTATCGCCTACCTTGCTGCATTTGTGTCCATGTGTGAGAACTTTCTGGGTTGCCGACCGCACTGGGGTCTGTTCAAGCACATATTCACGTGTCGCTCTCAGACCGTGAAAAGGCGAGTCCAGATGACGACAAAACCAAAGTTGTCCAGATGTGTCGAGGTCTGGGGATCCAGATGAGGAACAAGAGCACCTTCCCAGCCATGACGTTCCCCGAGTCGGTCAGAGGCTGGCAGTCGACCTGGTTCTACTGCCAGAATGAGTCGACGCCGAGGCGAAAGTGGACTCCCTCAGTTTACCATGGACCGAGTCAACAAACCCTTCTCTTTGAAGGTGATTCCGGAGGAGAAAGCCGACGTGAAGATGCTGATGGAGCGCGTAGTCCAGTTGGTTTGGGAGGGAGTGACGGGTATGTATCTGAAGGAAATATGCCCTAGAGGCAATAATAAAGTTATTATTTATTTCCTCATATCATGATAAATGTTTATTATTCATGCTAGAATTGTATTAACCGGAAACATGATACATGTGTGAATACATAGAAAAAACTATAGTCACTAGTATGCCTCTACTTGACTAGCTCATTAATCAAAGATGGTTATGTTTCCTGACCATAGACATGTGTTGTCATTTGATTAATGGGATCACATCATTAGGAGAATGATGTGATTGACATGACCCATTCCGTTAGCTTAGCACTTGATCGCTTAGTATTCTCGCTATTGCTTCCTTCATGACTTATACATGTTCACTGTAACTATGAGAATTGTGTAACTCCGTTTACGGAGGAACACTTTGGGTACTACCAAGCGTCACAACGAATCGGGTGATTATAAAGGAGTACTACAGGTGTCTCCGAAGGTACATGTTGAGTTAGCATAATTCGAGATTAGGTTTTGTCACTCCGATTGTCGGAGAGGTATCTCTGGGCCCTCTCGGTAATGCTCATCACCTAAGCCTTGCAAGCATGTAACTAATGAGTTAGTTATGAGATGAAGTATTACGGAACGAGTAAAGAGACTTGCCGGTAACGAGATTGAACTAGGTATTGGATACCGACGATCAAATCTCGGGCAAGTAACATACCGATGACAAAGGAATAACGATGTTGTTATGCGGTTTGACCGATAAAGATCTTCAGTAGAATATGTAGGAACCAATATGGGCATCCAGGTCCGCTATTGGTTATTGACCGAGACGATGTCTCGGTCATGTCTACATTGTTCTCGAACCGTAGGGTCCGCACGCTTAAGGTTTCGATGGCGGTTATATTATGAGTTTATGAGTTTTGATGTACCGAAGGAGTTCGGAGTCCTGGATGAGATCGGGGACATGACGAGGAGTCTCGAAATGGTCGAGACGTAAAGATCGATATATTGGACGACTATATTCGAGTCCGGAAAGGTTCGAGTGATTCGGTATTTTTTGAGTCTGGGAGAGTTACGGAATTCGCCGGGGAAGTATTGGGCCTTATTGGCGGGAAAGGGAGAGGGCTGCCTAGGGCAGGCGCGCCCCCTTGCCCTAGTCCGAATTGGGCTGGGGAGGGCCGCACCCTCCTTCCTTCCTTCTCTCTTCCCTTCCTAGTCTCCTACTCCTAATACATGGAAGGATCCCTAGTTGGACTAGGAAAGGGGAATCCTACTCCGGTGGGAGTAGGACTCCCCTATGGCGCCTCCTCCCTAGGCGGCCTCCTCCTCCTCCCTCCTTTATATCACAGGCAGGGGCACCCCATAGACACACAAGTTGATCTACGGATCGTTCCTTAGCCGTGTGCGGTGCCCCCTTCCACCATATTCCACCTCGGTCATATCGTCGCGAAGCTTAGGCGAAGCCCTGCGCCAGTAGAACATCAAGATCGTCATCACGCCGTCGTGCTGACGGAACTCTCCCTCGACACTCGGCTGGATTGGAGTTCGAGGGACGTCATCGAGCTGTACGTGTGTCAAGAACTCGGAGGTGCCGGAGTAACGGTGCCTGGATCGGTTGAACCGGGAAGACGTACGACTACTTCCACTACGCTGTGTCAACGCTTCCGCTTCGGTCTACAAGGGTACGTAGACGACACTCTCCCCTCGTTGCTATGCCATCACCATGATCTTGCGTGTGCGTAGGAAATTTTTTTTAAATTACTACGTTCCCCAACAGTGGTATCCGAGCCTAGGTTTTTATGGTTTGATGTTATATGCACGAGTAGAACACAAGTGAGTTGTGGACGATATAAGTCATCGCCTACCAAAGATGTCATACTTTGGTTTAGCGGTATTGTTGGATGAAGCGGCCGGACCGACATTACGCCAGACGCTTACGCGAGACTAGTTTTACCGCCGTGCTTTGCACACGGTGACTAGCGGGTGTCTGCTTTCTCCAACTTTAGTTGAACCGAGTGAGTGTGGCTATGCCCGGTCCTTGTGAAGGTTAAACGAGTCTATTTGACAAACTATCGCTGTGGTTTTGATGCGAGGTAAGAAAGGTTCTTGCTAAGCCCGTAGCAGCCACGTAAAATTTACAACAACAAAGTAGAGGACGTCTAACTTGTTTTTGCAGGGCATGTTGTGATGTGATATGGTCAAGACGTGATGCTATATTTTATTGTATGAGATGATCATGTTTTGTTGATGCTATATGGTTGTCTCTTTGTTGCATAAAGATGCAAGTGCCAAATATTTGCTTTACTTTATCGCTATGCGATAGCAATAGTTGCAAGAGCAATAGTTGGCAAGACGACCATGTGACGACACATTGATATAGATCAAGATGATGAAGATCATGGTGTCGTGCCGGTGACGATAAAGATCATGACAATACTTTGGATATGGAGATCAAAGGCGCAAGATGATCATGGCCATATCATGTCACATATTTTGATTGCATATGATGTTTATCTGTTATACATCTTATTATGTTTTGATTGACGGTAGCATTTTAAGATGATCTCTCACTAATTATCAAGAAGTGTTCTCCTGAGTATGCACCGTTGCGAAAGTTCTTCGTCTTTGAGACACCACGTGATGATCGGTGTGATAGGCTCTACGCTCAAATACAACGGTGCAAAACAGTTGCACACGCCGAATACTCAGTTATACTTGACGAGCCTAGCATATACAGATATGGCCTCGAACACGGAGACCGAAAGGTCGGCGTGAATCATATAGTAGATATGATCAACATAGTGATGTTCACCATTGAAACTACTCCATCTCACGTGATGATCGGACATGGTTTAGTTGATTTGGATCACGTGATCACCTAGATGACTAGAGAGATGTCTGTCTAAGTGGGAGTTCTTAAGTAATATGATTAATTGAACTTAAATTTATCATGAACTTAGTCCTGGTAGTATTTTGCAAATTATGTTGTAGATCAATAGCTTGCGTTGTTGCTTTCATATGTTTATTTTGATATGTTCCTAGAGAAAATTATGTTGAAAGATGTTAGTAGCAATGATGCGGATTGGATCCGTGATCTGAGGTTTATCCTCATTGCTTTGCACGAAGAATTATGTCCTTAATGCACCGCTAGGTGACAGACCTATTGCAGGAGCGGATGCGACGTTATGAACGCTTGGCTAGCTCAATATGATGACTACTTGATAGTTTTGTGCACCATGCTTTATGGCTTAGAATCGGGACTTCAAAGATGTTTTGAACGTCATGGACCATATGAGATGTTCCAGAATTGAAGTTAATATTTCAAGCAAATACCGAGTTGAGAGATATGAAGTCTCCAACAAGTTCTATAGCTAAAAGATGGAGGAGAATCGCTCAACTAGTGAGCATGTGCTCAGATTGTCTAGGTACTACAATCGCTTGAATCAAGTGGAAGTTATTCTTCCAGATAAGATAGTGATTGACAGAATTCTCTAGTCACCATCACCAAGTTAATAGAACTTCGTGATGAACTATAGTATGCAAGGGATGACGAAAATGATTCCCGAGCTCTTCGTGATGTTGAAATCGACGAAGGTAGAAATCAAGAAAGAGCATCAAGTGTTGATGATTGACAAAACCACTAGTTTCAAGAAAAGGGCAAAGGAAAGAAAGGGAACTTCAAGTGGAAAGACAAGCAAGTTGTCACTCCCTTGAAGAAGCTCCAAGCTGGACCAAAGCTGAACCCGAGTGCTTACACTCCAAAGAAAATGGTCCTTTGGAAGCGGAAATGCCCTAAATATTTGGTGGATAAGAAGGATGGCAAAGTGAACAAGGGTATATTTGATATACAGAGTTATTGATGTGTGCTTTACTAGTGTTTATAGTAGCCCCGAGTATTTGATACTTGTTCGGTTGCTAAGATTAGTAACTCGAAGCAGGAGTTACGAATAAGCAGAGACTAGTTGAAGGAAAGTGACGATGAGTGTTGGAAGTAGTTCCAAGATTGATATGATCATCATCGCATACTCCCTATACTTTCGGGATTAGTGTTGAACCTAAATAAATGTTATTTGGTGTCTGCGTTGAGCATGAATATGATTTGATCATGTTTATTGCAATACGGTTATTCATTTAAGTTAGAGAACAATTATTGTTCTGTTTACATGAATAAAACCTTCTATGGTCATACACACCAACGAAAATGGTTTGTTGGATCTCGATCGTAGTGATACACATATTCATAATATTGAGGCCAACAAGTTAATAATGATAGTGCAACTTATTTGTGGCACTGCCGTTTGGGTCATATCGGTGTAAAGCGCATGAAGAAACTCCATAAAGATGGATTTTCGGAATCACTTGGTTATGAATCATTTGATGCTTGCGAACCGTGCCTTTTGGGCAAGATGACTAAAACTCCGTTCTTCGGAACAATGGAACGAACTAACGACTTATTGAAAATAATACATACTGATGTATGCAGACCAATGAGTATGAAGGCTCGTGGCAAGTATCATTATTTTCTGACCTTCACAAGATGATTTGAGCAGATATGGGTATATCTACTTGATGAAACATAAGTCTGAAATAGTTGAAAGGTTCAAAGAATTTCAGAGTGAAGTGGAAAAATCATCGTAACAAGAAAATAATGTTTCTGCGATCTGATCACAGAAACAAATATTTGAGTTACAAGTTTGGTCTTCAATTAAAACAATGTGGAATAGTTTCACAGCTCACGCCACCTGGAACACCACATCGTTATGGTGTGTCCGAACGTCGTAACCGCACTTTATTTGATATGGTGCGATCTATGGTGTCTCTTATCAGTTTACCACTATCATTTTGGGGTTATGCATTAGAGACAGCTGCATTCACGTTTAAAATAGGGCACCATCTAAATCCGTTGAGACGACACCGTATGAACTATGGTTTAGCAGTAAACCTAAGCTGTTGTTTCTTAAAGTTTGGAGTTGCGATGCTGATATGAAAAAGGGTTTTTCAACTTGATAAGCTCGAACCCAAATCGGAGAAGTGCGTCTTCATAGAATACCCAAAGGAAATTGTTGGGTACACCTTCTATCACAGATCCGAAGGCAAATTTATTGCTGATAATAGATCCTTTCTAGAGAAGGAGTTTCTCTCGAAAGAAGTGAGTGGGAGGAAAGTAGAACTTGATGAGGTGACTATACCTATTCCCTTATTTGAAAGTAGTTCATCACGGAAATCAGTTCCAGTGATTCCTACACCAATTAGTGAGGAAGCTAATGATGATGATCATGAAACTTTAGATCAAGTTACTACAAAACCTCGTAGGTCTTCCAAAGTACAGATCCGCACTACAAGAGTGCGGTAATATCGTTTACGGAAGTCATGTTACTAGACCATGACGAACCCACGAACTATGAGGAAGCGATGATGAGCCCAGATTCATGAAATGGCTCGAGGCCATAAAATCTGAGATATAATCCATGTATGAGAACAAAGTATGGACTTTGAGTGACTTGCTCGATGATCAGCAAGCCATGTTAAATAAATGGATCTTCAAGAGGAATACGGACACTGATAGTAGTGTTACTATCCACTAAGCTCGACTTGTTGCAAAAGGTTTTCAACAAAGTTCAAAGGTGTTGAATACGATGAGATTTTCTCACTCGTATCGATGCTTAAGTCTGTCTGAATCATGTTAGCAATTGCCACATTTTATGAAATCTGGCAAATGGATGTAAAAACTGCATTCCTTAATGGATTTATTAAAGAAGAGTTGTATATGATGCAACTTGAAGGTTTTGTCAATCCTAAAGTTGCTAACAAAGTGTGCATGCTCCAGCGATCCATCTATGGACTGGTGCAAGCATCTCGGAGTTGGAATATACGCTTTGATGAGTTGATCAAAGCATATAGTTTTATCTGGACTTACGGTGAAGCCCTGCATTTACAAGAAAGTGAGTGGGAGCACTACTGACATTTACGATAGGTATATGTGAATGACATATTGTTGATCGGAAATAATGTAGAATTATTCTGCAAAGCATAAAGGAGTGTTTGAGAAGAGTTCTTTAAATAGAGACCTAAGTAAAGCTACTTACATATTGAGCATCAAGATCTATTGAGATAGATCAAGATGCTTGATAAGATTTTCAATGAGTACATACCTTGGCAAGATTTTGAAATAGTTCAAAATGGAACAGTCAAAGAAAGAGTTCTTGCTTGTGTTGCAAAGGTATGAAATTGAGTAAGACTCAAATCCCGACCACAGCAGAAAATAGAAAGAGAATGAAAAGTCATTCCCTATGCCTCAGTCATAGTTTCTATAAAGTATGCTATGCTATGTACCAGACCTATTGTATACTTTGCTCTGTATTTGGCAAAGGAGTACAATAGTGATCTAGGAGTAGATCACTGGACATTGGTCAAGAATATCCTTAGTAAGTACTAAGGAGATGTTTCTCGATTATGGAGGTGATAAAAGAGTTTGTTGTAAAAGTTACATCAGTGCAAACTTTTACACTGATCCAGATGACTCTAACTCTCAACCTGGATACATATTGAAAGTGGGAGCAATTAGCTAGAGTAGCTCCGTGCAGAGCATTGTGGACATAAAATATTTGCAAAATACATACGGCTCTGAATGTGACAGACCCGTTGACTAAGCTTCTCTCACGAGCAAAACATGATCACACCTTAGTACTCTTGGGGTGTTAATCACATAGCGATGTGAACTAGATTATTGACTCTAGTAAACCCTTTGGATGTTGGTCACATGATGATGTGAACTATGGGTGTTAATCATATCTACGATATGAATATTGGTGTTAAATCACTGGCGATGTGAACTAGATTATTGACTCTAGTGCAAGTGGGAGACTGAAGGAAATATGCCCTAGAGGCAATAATAAAGTTATTATTTATTTCCTCATATCATGATAAATGTTTATTATTCATGCTAGAATTGTATTAACCGGAAACATGATACAGGTGTGAATACATAGACAAAACTATAGTCACTAGTATGCCTCTACTTAACTAGCTCATTAATCAAAGATGGTTATGTTTCCTGACCATAGACATGTGTTGTCATTTGATTAATGGGATCACATCATTTGGAGAATGATGAGATTGACATGACCCATTCCGTTGGCTTAGCACTTGATCGTTTAGTATTCTGCTATTGCTTCCTTCATGACTTATACATGTTCCTGTAACTATGAGAATTGTGTAACTCCCGTTTACCGGAGGAACACTTTGGGTACTACCAAACGTCACAACGTAACTGGGTGATTATAAAGGAGTACTACAGGTGTCTCCGAAGGTACATGTTGAGTTAGCATAATTCAAGATTAGGTTTTGTCACTCCGATTGTCGGAGAGGTATCTCTGGGCCCTCTCGGTAATGCTCATCACCTAAGCCTTGCAAGCATGTAACTAATGAGTTAGTTATGAGATGAAGTATTACGGAACGAGTAAAGAGACTTGCCGGTAACGAGATTGAACTAGGTATTGGATACCGACGATCAAATCTCGGGCAAGTAACATACCGATGACAAAGGGAATAACGTATGTTGTTATGCGGTTTGACCGATAAAGATCTTCGTAGAATATGTAGGAGCGAATATGGGCATCCAGGTCCGCTATTGGTTATTGACCGAGGCGTGTCTCGGTCATGTCTACATTTTCTCGAACCGTAGGGTCCGCTGCGCTTAAGGTTTCGATGGCGGTTATATTATGAGTTTATGAGTTTTGATGTGCGAAGGAGTTCTGAGTCCGGATGAGATCGGGGACATGACGAGGAGTCTCAAAATGGTCGAGGCGTAAAGATCGATATATTGGGCGACTATATTCGGAGTTGGAAAGGTTCCGAGTGATTCGGTATTTTTGAGTCTGGGAGAGTTACGGAATTCGCCGGGAGAAGTATTGGGCCTTATTGGGCCTGTGGGAAAAGGAGAGGGCTGCCTAGGGCAGGCCGCGCCCCCCTTGCCCTATTCCGGTGGGCTGGGGAGGGCCGCACCCCTCCTTCCTTCCTTCTCTCTTTCCTTTCCTAGTCTCCTACTCCTAATACATGGAAGGATCCCTAGTTGGACTAGGAAAGGGAATCCTACTCGGTGGGAGTAGGACTCCCCTATGGCGCGCCTCCTCCCTAGGCCGGCCTCCTCCTCCCTCCCTCCTTTATATCTCTGGGGGGGGGCACCCATAGACACACAAGTTGATCTACGGATCGTTCCTTAGCCGTGTGCGGTGCCCCTTCCACCATATTCCACCTCGGTCATATCGTCGCGAAGCTTAAGGCGAAGCCCTCACGATAGAACATCAAGATCATCATCACGCCGTCGTCTTGTGGAACTCTCCTCGACACTCGGCTGGATCGGAGTTCGAGGGGCGTCATCGAGCTGTCGTGTCTCAAGAACTCGGAGGTGCCGGAATAACGGTGCTGGATCGGTTGAACCGGAAGGCGTCGACTACTTCCACTCGTTGTGTCAGCGCTTCGCTTGGTCTACAAGGGTACGTAGACGACACTCTCCCCTCGTTGCTATGCCATCACCATGATCTTGCGTGTGCGTAGGAAATTTTTTGAAATTACTACGTTCCCCAACAGTATCTCCTGGAGGTTTTTCTTAGGCGGCGTATCCAGCCCCTTCAGTTCCGAAGTCATTGCATGTGGTTGTACCGTGGGACTGAAGATGAGACTCGGATCAATCCGGAAGCAGTCGACGACACCACGCTGGAAAGGTGGATGGCCGCGGTCACTGGGAACAAGGATAACCCTCGTGGAGCCAGGAGGATCCCTCCACTCAACCATCGCAGCATTCCAGACAAGGTATGCCCACTCTACCTCCAATTGTATTCTTGCCATATTTATTTCCGTTTCCTCCTCAAATTGGTCAATTGATCTTTGTCTTGATGTCCAACAGGCCCTCACCGAACTGTACTCAATGCCTAATGAAGCACAGACTCCGACTGAAGAGGGAGAAGCGAGCGGGGGCGAGAGCCAGGAGGAGTGGGACTCGGATGCTGCTGAAGATGATGATGATGATGATGACGATGAGGAGGAAGAAGAAGAGGAGGAGTAGGAGGTCGCACCACCGCGCTTGGAAAGGCGGTCAAGCTTGCCCATGACCCCTGTTGAGCGTGGTAAGGGGTTCTTGTTGTCGTCCTTGATCGACCAAGCGCCCTCGGACCACTTCTCCGCTGCCGACTGAAAAGGCACCGAAGCAGTCCAGGGTGGCATCATCAAAGCCGACCAAGGTCCTGCCGAAGATGAAGGTGTCCATCCCCACCATATCAGGGTAAACATGTTGCTTGAGTCTTCTTGTTTTGTGCGAGCTTTATCTTTAATTGACACTTGAGTTAGCCGACTGATTTTTTTGGAATTGCAATGCTGCTACTTCCGATACCTCAGCCAGGGCTGATGATCATGAGATGGAGGATGCCGCAACTTCAAAACCTGGTACCACTCTCTTAATTCCGTTTTTAGTCGATTGACTCTTCATCTCTAATTCGGATTCTTTTCTGTAGCTTCATCAAATGTTGTTATCACCCTTCCTGACGACGACGACGACGAGGAACCGCTGAAGCACAGGAGGAGCAGGAAAGCGTCTGCCGACAGGGCGGCCCAGGATGTAACGGTACCCGAGACTGATCGCGGGGAGGAGGACACCACTCGGCACACTGTGTCCTTCGCGGTGCCACTGACGAGTGCTCTCCCTGCTTCGTCGAGTGCCGCACAGCCTTCTCTCTTCACGATGCACCACGTCCCAGAGGACCAAGCCAGTGATGCAAAGGAAGCGATACGCCAGGCGGGGATCATGATGGAGTAGGTGAAGGCCATCCGGGAGGCAAGCCAGGCAGCCTACGATGCCAGTTCTGCTCTTCAAAGCAATGTTCAGGTCAGTCGAATCGCCTGTTTTGTTAGGATATGCTATCAAAAAGCTTTTCTTTCCGGAATCCATAGCAATCACCCACTGGGTGTGTCGATTGAAACTCCGGTTTAGCAGGGGCACGCTGAGTGCACCTGCTGGGTGTAGTCCCCAAGGCTATGGTTGACTACTGGCAGTTGACCATAGGCTTTAGAAGTTAAGTTTTTCCATCAGTCGACTAGGTCGAATGGATTTATGAAACCGGTGGGGGCATGCTGAGTGCACCCAATGGGTGTAGTCCCCGAGACTGTAGTCGACTGCTTGCCGTCGATTACAGTCTGAAGAATACGTCTTGTTTGCTTCTCTTTTTTTTTGTGGGTCGACTGGTCGACTCTATCTTTAATAGAACTAGTGGGGGCACGCTGAGTGCACCCACTGGGTGTAGTCCCCGAGACTATGGTCGAATGTTTGTATTCGGCTGTAGTCCTAGAAACGCATGATTTTCTCTTATCCACTCGGAAGTGAATTATCCTTGACATTTTGTCGATTGGTTCTTCGCAGAAATCCTGTGACCTTGCAACTCGTTATACCGAGATGGAGAACAAGCACATCCAGCTCGAGCTGGATCTGAAGCTGGTCCAGGAGAATCTGACGAAGGCGAAGGAGGAGACCAAAGGTATGTTCGGTGAGACCTCGACGACTGTTTTTGGTCCTTCATCTGTTTCAAAATCTGACCTTCACCTGCTTTACAGGCAAGGTGAAGGAGGCCCAGAAGAAGAAAGATCTTGAACTGGCTGAGAAGACCAAACTTGCTGACGAGAAGTTAGCTTCGGTCACCAAGCTCGAAGAAGAAAATATTAATCTGAAAGCTGCTCTTGAGATTGCTAACAAGGAGGTTAGTCGACTGAAAAACGACAAAGCTGCTCTGAATGACAAGGCCAGTCAATTGGCTGGGAAGAAGAAAGATCTAGAGGCTTTTCTGAGTGGACTTGCCAAGAAGTTGTTCCTCATGCTCGAAGGTAATCCTTTGCGTCAAACAACCATTTTTATAGTGATCTTTCCATTCGACCGTCACCTTGACTCAGTAATTGTACTTGCAGAATTCTGCCAAAACTTTGAAGAGGAAACTAGTCGACTAGAACCAAATCTGGACCCCGTCAACTCTCCAGTGAACGATGAAGTTTCCATGAACGTGTTCCGACTTGAGTCCCGCATTGCTGCTGTTGTTGACTATCTTGCAGGGCTGAAAGTCGCCACTTCCTGCATCGACAAAGACGCTTTGGCCTGTGGAGACACCTGTAAGCGACCTTGAGTCTCGATGGCTCGGTGAACACGATTCTGGTCGAGTGCAGGAGTGGAAAAAGTCCTCTGCGAGGTGTGGCGCAGATGTTGCTCTGTGTCTGGCTCGAGTCCACTGCAAGGACGCGCGAGAAGATAAGTTGGCGGCTCTTCGGGTGGCCAACACCAAGAAGCACGACTTCAGGTCCTTCATGGAGACCTTCATCGCTGCTTCCACTCGGATCGCGGACGGAATTGACCTTGACGAGTTTGTTGCACCTTCCAGCCCTCCACAGGAGGGGTAAAAAACTTCTTTGAGCTCGACACTTTAAATTTGCCTTGGTATGCCGAGTGATTTTGTAACCGATAAACTTTAACAGGCTTATTGCCTGAGCACCTTCGGTTCCCTTAGGTATCCATCTGAACTTGGATTCGACGTTTGAATACACTTGTTTTTGGCTTGAAATGTCTTTTGCAGGTTTTAAAGCAAGGTGCCTACTGCAATCGACTTTCTCTTTAATTCACCTAGGCGAGCACTGGGCTGCAGCTAAGCCCCCGAGTGAGAGGTTTGCTCTTCACTCGGTAGGATTTTTATACCTTAGGCGAGCACTGGGCTGCAGCAAAGCCCCCGAGTGAGAGGTTTGCTCTTCTCTCGGTAGGATTTTTATTTCTTAGGCGAGCGCTGGGCTGCAGCTAAGCCCCCGAGTGAGAGGTCTGCTCTTCACTCGGCAGGGTTTTTATACCTTAGGCGAGCATTGGGCTGCAGCTAAGCCTCCGAGTGAGAGGTTTTCTCTTCACTCGGTAGGATTTTTATACCTTAGGCGAGCACTGGGCTCCAGCTAAGCCCCCGAGTGAGAGGTTTGCTTTTCACTCGGTAGGATTTTTACGTTGTACTTGTGGCGTAGCTCAGAGGAGAAGGACGTAGTCGACCTGCACCTCGTCCTTCTTGCGAGCGCACGTTGTATTTGTGGCGTAGCTCGGAGGAGAGGGACGCAGTCGACCTGCACCTCGTCCTCCTTGCGAGCACACGTTGTATTTGTGGCGTAGCTCGGAGGAGAGGGTCGCAGTCGACTTGCACCTCGTCCTCCTTACGACCGCACATTGTATTTGTGGCGTAGCTCGGAGGAGAGGGTCGCAGTCGACCTGCACCTCGTCCTCCTTACGACCGCACATTGTACTGTGGCGTAGCTCGGAGGAGAGGGTCGCAGTCGACCTGCACCTCGTCCTCCTTACGACCGCACATTGTACTTATGGCGTAGCTCAGAGGAGAGGGTCGCAGTCGACCTGCACTTCGTCCTCCTTGCGAGCGCACGTTGTACTTGTACTTAGGCGAGTACTTGGACTGCAGCTAAGCCTCCGAGTGGAAGTCTGGCTCACCACTCGGTAGGATTTTATTTAAACTTAGGTGAGTACTTGGACTGCAGCTAAGCCCCCGAGTGGAAGTCTGGCTCACCACTCGGCAGGATTTTATTAAACTTAGGCGAGTACTTGGACTGCAGCTAAGCCCCCGAGTGGGAGTCTGGCTCACCACTCGGCAGGATTTTATTAAACTTAGGCGAAACGGATTCGTAGCTAAGCCTTCCGAGTGGGAGTCTGGCTCATCACTCGACAAGGATTTTTTACAAACTTAGGCGAAACGGATTCGCAGCTAAGTCACCCACTGAGGGGAAGATTTTATTGGACAAATAAAAAGTGACAAAAATTATGGAGAAATTATGACACTATTATTTTGTAATCCATGAACTACAGAAGTATTTTATTACAACTCGTCCGAGTGAAAACTTTAAGTGTAAAATGGGCGGAGTAGCTCCGCGTTCCAAGCCCGGGGCTCATCGATATTGTGCTTGACGTTGTAGATGTGGTATGCTCCGTTGTGGAGAACTTTAGTGACGATGAAGGGTCCTTCCCAAGAAGGAGCAAGCTTGTGTTGTTTCTGTTGATCCACTCGAAGAACTAAATCTCCCTCCTGGAAGGCTCGACTCTTCACATTTCTGGCGTGGAAGCGACGCAAGTCTTGTTGGTAGATGGTCGATCGGATCAAGGCCATCTCCCTTTCCTCCTCTAAAAGGTCGACTGCGTCCTGCCGCGCTTGTTCAGCTTCGCCGTTGTAGAGTTCAACCCGAGGAGCATTGTGGAGAAGATCACTCGGCAAAACTGCTTTAGCTCCATAGACCAAGAAGAATGGAGTTCTCGATTCGACCGATTAGGCGTGGTCCGCGATCCCCAAAGCACCGAGGGAAGTTAAATCGACCCATGCTCCAGCCGCATGTTTGAGATCACGCATCGATCGGGTTTCAACCCTTTGAGGATCAGGCCATTGGCTCGCTCTGCTTGTCCATTCATTGCGGATGGGCGGCGAAGCGTAGTCGACTCGTGTGCCTTGAGAGTTGCGAAATCCTGAATTCCTCTCGAGTCAAAGTTCGACCCGTTATCCGTAATGATCTTGTGCGGGACTCCATTATCTGAATATCGGTTCCTCGATGAAGCTAACAGCGATACGCGCGTCAAGGTTCTTGATGGGTTTTGCCTCGATCCACTTGGTGAACTTGTCGATTGCCACCAATACATCGTGAAACCGCTTGACCTGTTCTCAAGGGCCGACCATATCCAACCCCCATACTTTGCGAAGGGCCGACGAGTGGAATGGTCTTGAGCCGACGCAGGCTTGTGTGACATATTTGAGTAGAACTGACAGCCCTCGCACTTGTCCACTATTTCCTTTGCCATCTCATTCGCCTTTGGCCAGTAAAATCCGGCTCGGTATGCTTTGGCCACGATGGTCCGAGAGGGCGCATGATGACCACAGGTCCCGAGTGGATATCATCAAGGATGATTCGACCTTCTTACGGCGTTATGCACTTCGACCAACTCGATCGCGCTCTCTCGTATAAGCTGTCCTTTGATTACGGTAAAGGCTTTGGATCGACGGACAATCTGTCGAGCCTCTTCCTCATCCTCCTGGAGCTCTTTTCTCAGGATATATGCGATATATGGAACTGTCCAGTCGGGAATGACCACTAAGACCTCCATGACCAAGTCGACCACTGCTGGGACCTCAACCTCAGTCGGATCTGTGGCACTCTTGGGCTGTGGAGCTTCTTCGGTGAAAGGATCTTCTTTGACTGATGGAGTATGGATATGCTCCAAGAACACACCACTAGGAATGGCTTCTCTCTTGGAACCTATTTTTGCTAGATCATCAGCTGCTTGATTTTTTAGTCGGGGTATGTGATGGAGCTCTAACCCCTCAAACTTCTTTTCCAGCTTCCTCACTGCATTGCAGTATCCAGTCATCATTTGGGCTTCTCACGTCCTCCTTCATCACTTGGTTGACCACTAAATCCGAAGTCGCCATAAACCATAAGGCGATTTGGACGCCGAGTGAAATGGCCATCGCAACCCATACTGTAAGGGCCTCGTACTCTGCCTCATTGTTGGAGGAATCAAAGTGAATCTGGAGCACATATCTGTGCTTATCTCCTCTGGGGGAAACCAAGACCACCCCAGCACTGGAACCATTCAGCATCTTAGAGCCATCAAAGAACATGGTCCAATGCTCCGAGTGAACTTCGATCGGTTGTGTTGTTCAATCCACTCGGCGAGGAAATCTGCTATTGCACAGGACTTAATGGCTTTCTTTGCCTCAAACTTGATATCAAGGGAAGAAGTTCAATCGCCCATTTGGCCACTCGACCGGTTGCATCTCGTTATGCGAGAATCTACGAAAGTGGGCGTCAGCGATGATCGTGATGGAATGATCGAGAAATAGTGAGCAACCTTCTTCGTGGTCATGTATATCCCATACACAAGCTTCGATAATGAGGGTATCTCTGCTTGGATGGAGTTAAAACTTGACACGAGATAGTACCTTTGGCGCTGAACTTTGAAGGCTTTCCTTCTTCTTCCCGCTCGACCGTAGGTATCAGTCTTGACGACTTATCCTGTGGCTGCGATATAAAGCAGCAGAGGCTCTTTCTTGATTGGAGCAGCAAGCACCGGCTGGGTGGAGAGCGAGCTTTTAGCTCGGCAAGCGCCGCATCAGCACGGAGTCCACTCAACATGCGCCTTCTTCATCGATCGGTAAAGAGGCAATGCCTTTTCGCCGAGTCGTGAGATGAATCGACTTAATGCGGCCAAGCATCCGATGAAGCTCGGACATCGTGCACTTTCGCCGTAGGCGTTTCATTCGGAGAATAGTGCGATCTTCTCTGGATTTGCGTCGATCCCTCGTTCGGAAGCGAAAGCCGAGTAACTTGCCACGGGAACTCGAATGTGCACTTTGATGGATTGAGCTTGATATCATACCTTACGAGGTTGGCAAATGTTTGGCGAGGTCGGTGAGCAGGTCGGAACCTTTTCGTGACTTGACCACGATATCATCCATATCGCTTCCACATTCCGGTGATTTGGTGAGCAAACACTTCGAATCATTCGCACAAGCGTGGCTCCGGCATTCTTGAGGCCGAATGGCATGGTGATATAGCAGAAGCACCCGAATGGAGTGATGAAAGCTGTTTTTATTTCATCAGGCCCGTACAGATAGATCTGATGGTACCCGGAATAGGCGTCTAGAAAAGACAACCACTCGCATCCTACGGTCGAGTCAACAATTTGATCAATACGAGGGAGAGGAAAATGATCTTTTGGGCAGGCCCGATTGATGTGCTTGAAATCAATGCACATTCGGAGTGAGTTGTCCTTCTTAGGAACCATGACAACATTAGCGAGCCACTCGGAGTGGTATATCTCTCGGATAAATCCTGCCACCAACAGTCGAGCCACTTCCTCACCAATAGCCTTTCTCTTCTGAACGGCGGACCGTCGAAGATGCTCTTTAATTGGTTTTGCTGATGAGTCGACTCTAAGACGATGCTCAGCCGATCCCAGGAAACACGGCATGTCGGTGGCTTCCATGCAAAAATGTCGATTCTCACGGAGGAACTGGATGGCGCTTCTTCCTATTTGGTCGAGTGTTGTGGAGATGTGGGTCGGGGCTGCATTGGGGTCGGTCGGGTGAATGTGGACAGACTTCGTCTCACCGAGCGATGAAATGCAGATTCGTGGCGGGCTTCTTGGATCGCAGCAAATCACTCGGATCTGCGTTTTGCTTATATTCTTCAAACTCGACCGCTGTCACACAGGAATCGGCAATCTTTGAGCCCTTACGAAAACACTCTTACGCTTTTTCCGATCACGGTGGCGGTGATCACTCCTTTGGGGCGGGCATCTTCATTTTGAGGTACCGTAACATGGTGAGCCATGAACCGCGTAAGCTGGTCTCCCCAAAATGGCGTGGTACGCGCTCACGAAAATCCACGACCTCAAGCGTCAACTTATCCTTGCGAAAATGTTTTGAATCACCAAACACCACGTCGAGCTATTTGGCGAGTGGCTCGGCCTTCTTTCTGGTATAACTCCGTGAAAGCTCATATTCTTGGTGCTCAGCCGGGACATCGGAATGCCCATTCCTTTCAGATTGTTCGCATATAACAAGTTCAGCCCACTACGCCGTCCATCGGCACTTTCGTCGATCGAGTGCCTTCGACGACCGGAGTCGACCACCAAGGCTTGCCTTCCGGGGTGGCAATATGAGTCGGGTGATCGGTGGTCGAATGTGATGGGTGTTTGGGACCATCTCAGATAACTTGGTTTCGCTGGGGCAACCATGTTCACCTCACGGTTAATGACCTTCAGTCGGCTCTTGCTTTCCACATCTGCGAAGATCATCAGAGTGGAGTTGACATGCGGATATCCTCCCTCACTGTCCTCCTTGTCTTCGGCCTTGTCTGACTCCTTTTCCTTGTCCTTGGACTGTTTTCCTTGGAACTGCTAGATCAGGAGTCGACACTGGCGAGTGGTATGCTTCGGGTAAATGATGTTGCCCTCTTCATCTTTCTTCATGTGGATGTGACACGGCATATCCATCACGTTGTTTCCTTCCTTATCCTTTACCTTCTTGCTGGTTCGGCTTTCCGCTTCTGTTTCCGACTGGTATTTCCCTTCTCCGACTGACTCGGCTTGTACTTGCCGCTTCGGAGTCGGTCTTCCTCTTCGCCGTTAGGCGTGCCAGTAGCAATCTCCATCATCCGACTCAGGTCATGTCTCGGTTCGACCAAACTTCAAACTCAATTCTCTGTTCTTGACACCATCCTTGAAAGCGCAGATCGCACGATGGTCGAACACGTTCTCCACGGTATGATGCAAAGTGATCCATCTCTGAATATACTCTCCGAGAGTCTCATTCGTCTTACGCTGCAGACTTGCAGCTCTGTCAATCCAGCTGGTCGCTTGCAAGTTCCTTCAAATGTTCTGACGAACACTCGGGACAAGTCTTCCCAAGTGTAAATGCTGCTAGGAGGTAACTGATTCAACCACGCTCTGGCAGAACCTTCCAACATGAGGGGCAAATGCTTCATGGCCACCTCGTCATTCCCACCACCAATCTGAACTGCCACTCGGTAGTCCTTGTCGGTGTCAAAACCGGCGGATCTCGGGTAGGGGGTCCCGAACTGTGCGTCTAGGCGGATGGTAACAGGAGACGAGGGACACAATGTTTTTACCTGTGTTCGGGCCCTCTCAATGGAGGTAAAACCCTACGTCTGCTTGATTAATATTGATGATATGGGTAGTACAAGAGTGGATCTACCACGAGATCAAGGAGGCTAAACCCTAGAAGCTAGCCTATGGTATGATTGTTGTAATGTATGTTGTCCCACGGACTAAAGCCCTCCGGTTTATATAGACACCGGAGGAGGCTAGGGTTACAGTCGGTTACAATGGTAGGAGATCTACATATCCAGTCGCCAAGCTTGCCTTCCACGCCAAGGAAAGTCCCATCCGGACACGGGCCGAGTCTTCAATCTTGTATCTTCGTAGTCTTGGAGTCCGGCGGATAATGATAGTCGGCTGTCCGGACACCCCTAGTCTAGGACTCCTCGGTATCCTCGAACCAGGCTTCAATGACGATAAGTCCGGTAGCGCATAATGTTGACATTGCAAGGCAGGTTCCTCCCTTGAATAATCCAGAGAAGATCATGAACACGGGATAGTATCCGGCTCGCAAAATAAATTCCACATTCCACCGTAGAGAGAATAAAATGTACACTAGCTCAATCTGGCCGACGTATTATGCGGCGTGACATCACACCGCTACCAAGCCCTTATTTGAATCATTTTTACTATACCACCTCAAAGACGTTTAGCGAAGCGGTTTCTTGGCACGCCTTGTCGAGCGAGATCGTGTTCCCCTTATTCCGGGATTCTCATCAATACGTGCGTGGGTAACCCAACCGTTCCCGTCGCCACGCCTCCTCTATTGAAGATGAATCCCAAACGGTCACGGAGACGGCTCTTGGTATTTTTTCCCCTTTACAAGAGGACCAAGGCCTGTCCTTGTTCTTCAATCCCGCATTGAATCTCCTCCTCGCTCCCAGTTCCAACACCCAGAGCCTCAGATTCGAGCGCTTCGGATTCTCAACCATGTCCGGCTCCGACCTCCAGGGCCGGTGGATGCCCTCCTCCGTCACGGAGGAGGACATATTGAAGTTACGTGAGGCCAAGTACCTGGCCTATGAGGTTTCGCACAGGTTGCCCGCCCAAGGGCAGGCCGTGCCTGCCCCCGAGCCCGTTGAGTTCGTTGTCTTCATATCCCACCTCCGTCGGGGTTTAGGCTTCCCGACGGACCCCTTCGTGAGAGGACTCATGTTCTACTACGGGCTGGACTTTCACAACTTGGCTCCGGAGTCCATCCTCCACATCTCTGCATTCATTATCGTCTGCGAAGCCTTCCTCCGCATCACTCCCCACTTCGGCCTGTGGCTGAAGACCTTCAAGGTGGAGCCGAAGATGATCGGGGGGCGTCAAGCGGAGTGCGGCGGGGCGGCCATAAGCAAAAAGGCCGATGCCCCGTGGCCCGAGGGTTCCTTTCAAGAGGAACTCGGACTGTGGCAGCAGGAGTGGTTCTATATCACCGCTCCGAAGGGCAGCAGGCAAAAGCCGCCGCCTTCATTCCGCCCGGGACCTCCACGCCAACTGATGTCGTGGGTCAACCAAGGGCTCAATTGGGGGCCGTCTGAAGACGTGCCCTCACTGCAGGGCCGGATTCGAGACCTCCAAGCGAGGGAGATCGACCTGATCGTGGCGATGCAGGTTATGCTAATCAGGCATCTTCTGCCCTGCAAACACCGTCCTCTCCGTCTATGGGAGTTCAACCCGGAGGGACCTCGGATTCTCCAACACTTTATGGGTGCGACACCCGTGGAGATGTACAAGTTGTTCTTCGGACCGCAAGTGGCGTGTCCGGAATTAGCCGAGGACGCAGGCCTAAGCCGCAATCGCCCGGATACTCAGGTAAATAGCTCAGAGTCCGGACATTCTGTTTATATGCCTTTCTAGAGTTCGCCTCCTAACCCATTACTCCTCACAGGAATGGGTGGCGCGATCAAGGCTGATAAGGTGTTCGGCCCCCCTCCCAGAGACCGCACTGGAGCCCGTGCTGGTCAGAATGTTGGAGGTCGCACCCACAAAAAGGAGCGAAGGGGAAAATAGAGGAGCTAATATTTCGCCCGAAGGGGCGTCTGAAGAGGGGGGAATCAAGAACCCCTCCCTCCAGGGGGAGAAGAGGACCGCCTCCGAAGATCCGGAGGCCAAAGCCCCTAAGCGTGGGAAGAGATCTTCACCGGGGGGTCCGGCGTCCGGAGAGAATCCGGACGCACAACCATCGCCAAAGGATCAGCCCTCCAGCGAGCCGTGAGTATGGAAAAAAGGGAGTTAATTAGTAAGGAAATACCTTCATTTGTGCTTCCGTGGGTAACCGAAATATTTATGTTGCAGTTCGGATCTGCAGCCTTCGCAGATGAGTTCATCTTCGGGGGACCTTCTTCCGGAGATGATGGAGAGTGAAACGCCTCCGTCTGCGGCGCCTTCAGCTAAGGCAAAGCGAGCTGAAGTATAAATCACGGAGGGTATCCCGAGTCGGAGGGGCAGAGAGTTCGGCACCCGCTAGTATCGGCCGGAGAGGCGAAGAATCTGCTTGAGAGGGCATCCATTTGAGAAGATCACCGTGCGTTGATGCGTATGGTGATTGGAAGGATTCGATCCGCCGAGAGCGGATTATGCAATGCCGCCATGAGTTTTTGGCGGGATTTGAGGTGTGAGAATGACGCACTTATACGCCTTTTAACAGTTTTGCATATAAAATGCGCCTGTATAGATAGTAGCCCCGAGACTCGGTAGGTTGTCGAAAGCGACAGGTGCGTCGAGGATCGAAATCAATAATGAATTCCGCCGTTCCTATGCAGGTGGCGGATAGTCCGAGGGCTAGCCGGACTAGTGGGTTTGCCGAGTTAAATCGGCAACTTGACTTGGCGGATGCGGACATCGCACTTGTCAACCGGCGAGTTGACGAGTCACAAGATAAATGAGTTCTCCGCAGTCGCTTTATTAAGGGGGTCGAAGCCCTCCTCTGATAAATTATATGTTGTTGTACAGACGATGCTGCTGCTGTGGAGAGCCTTCGGGCCGAACTTGCTCGAGCTAAGGAGCAAGCCCGAAGGAGTGACGCGGCTGCCTCGAGGGCGGCCGAGGAGCTAAAAGCCGAAAGGGCTGCGACCGCCTAAGCGAGGCGAAGGTGGCGAATTGGCCATGAAAGTAAAGGATGCTGCCGATCGCAATGAGGCTCTTGAAAAGGGCGCTTATCGGACCAGGAAGACTGAAGAAGGCCACCGCCAAAGCCAAGGATGCCCGCTCGCAATGCGGGCTATGAAGGAAGCTGCGCCGGGCGGAGATATCGTGGTGGCAAGCCTTTTCTGCTGCTTTGCGGTTTATGGATCAAAAGTATGCTCAATTTGGCGGGTGTGGAGTCCGGAGGATCCGTGATATGGACTTAGCTGCAAGTGCGGTGATGCCATTGAGCACTTCGGAGCGGGAGGATCACAAGGCGGAAGAGCTGTATTGGTCTCAATTCCATAGTCCGGATCGCTCATTTCCGTTGACAGACCGGTTGGTCGAATGGGCCGAGCTAAATAGATTGTCCGGACTTGCCATGACTGACATCGTGGCCCATGTCTGGCCAGAGAGGCCCAAAGCGACGAGCTACTTCGGCTTACTGCAGCAATTCCTTGGAGCGGTGCCGCACATAAAGGAGATGAAGCGGTCGGCATGCATCGAGGGCGTGTGGATGGCTCTTGCCCGTGTGAAGGCGCATTGTCCGGAGATGGATGCCACCGCTGTTGCCGCCCAGGGGTCGGATGAAAGCCGGCTCCCCGCCGAGCAGTATTTCGGGGAAGTTATGCGTGGCGCTCGTGTAATAGAGTCGCAGTGCTCGAAAAATATCACGTCCAAATGAACGGTTTAGCTTGTAAAACAATGATTATGCTATAACTGCTTTTTATACTTGTGCGTCCCAAGTAGTAAAACTTCTCCTGTGCGGCCGTTTACGTATACATTTGTATAACTTGAAAGATTGCAGTCTTGACTTAGCCCCACGCAGTGTGCGGGGTGTTCGCAAAAATAGCGCGTTTTCAAACTTAATCCGACGTCTCGGTCCTGTTTAAGGAGGTGGTAGCGTAGCGAACGAGGCAATCCGGACTATAATGCTTTATCACTTTCACTTAGCGGTGGAGCTCGAGGGTGGGCTACGATATAGCCTGGTGGCACACTTCTCCAATTCGGGTAGCGTATGTACTGACGAGGCAACGGTTCTTCGTCAAAGCGGGAATTCTAAACATTCGGTAGTCGATCGAGTGGTTGACGGTCTCTCTGTATCATGATGATCGGTTTCAGCTTTCTCTCTTGAGGTGCTCGCCCGACCGAACTAGGGCACAATCGCGAGTAGTTCTCCAGTGCCGTGTTAGCCAATGATCTGAGCGTAAGGCAGCAAAACACAGAGCCGGGCAAACCCAACATTTGACCAAAGACATGATTCGAGCTGATGCATATAATGCCTAACTCGAGGCGCCAAACACTCCCTAAGGTGTTCGGTCTTTATAATAATGGGCGTAACGATGCCCTAAGCCCCTAGTGTCGAATACGGGCATGGTCTTCGACGCGCCGATGCCAAAGCGTCGAGCTCCGCTTTGGCTATAGGAAGAAACCAAGGAGAATAACAACAAGAGACAGTAAAAAAGGTTTACGCAGGTCTTAATCTGAAAAGAATCCTCAACGGGTCCCTCTTGCGCTACGTACTGTGTCTCCGTTGCGCCGTTATCCTGGACGGGTATGCACTTTGTTCATCCGCGGTTGTTTGTACGCGCAGCCCCCTGTGAAGAGGTATGCGGCTAGGGAGCCCCTAGCCTGCTGAAGCCGGATTCGTCTATCCGAGTCCGGGGTCTTTAAGTGACCCTCGCACTGAAATGACGCCACGTGGATCGGGCATCTTGAGTGTAAGAGACGCGTAATGCGGTATGGCGTTGAAGCGGACGAAAGCCTTTCGTCCCAACAGTGCTTGATATCCACTTTCAGACGGGACGATGTGAAAAATTAATTTTTCGCGTCGAAAATTGTTCGGCAATCCGAACACGACTTCTAGTAATATAAAGCCTGTGCACTTGGCGTAAGGGCCTGGCGTCACTCCTTTGAAGGAAGTGCGGCTGTGTCGGATTTTGGTAGGGTCTATCCCCATCCTGCGGATTGTGTTTGAATACAGCAGGTTTAAGTCGCTGCCTCCGTCCATTAGGACATTAGTAAATTGTAATCCGTTTATTATGGGATTCAATATCAGGGGAGTCCGTCCCGCGTTTCGAACACTTCTGGAATAGTCCAGGTGGTCGAAAGTGATTGGTTTTGATATCCAATCTCTATGGTCTACTGGGTTGGACCGCGCGACGCTCTTTTTAGAAAGTGCCGCACTATTTTTCCGTATTATCACATGAAGTGAGTTTACTGCTTTGACCCCTTGTGGGAAAGTCTTTTGTTTTCCGGTGCTCTGCTGGTGGGGTTTATCTTCTTCGCTTGACGCGTCGAGCCCCTTGTGTTCGGCATTTAGTCGGCGGACTGTTTAAAACCCAACAATCCTGTGGGTGTGATTTGCGTGCCTTAGAAGTCTTGTGGATTTGACATATCCGACCCAAAATCTTGTTTAAGTTGGACAATTCGTCATGATCATCCTTAAGGGGTTGTGTTTTGTTGTTGGGCATGAGCTTTTGAATCCGGCGTTGACTGCCGTGCTCTTTGGGCTTTTCTCTTTATTCGGCGCTGCTCTTTTTCTCGCTACCGTGATTTTCCGTTCCATCTCTTATCTCGGATGTACTTGGGTGCTGGTGCTGCATCTTGCTAGCCAGCTATCCTCTCCGCCTGAAGCGGGTCATGAGGCTTGTTAGTGCGGACATTGTCCTTGTTTTCTCTTGACCGAGGTGCACGGCAAGCCATTCGTCTCGGACATTGTGCTTGAAAGCTGCTAAGGCTTGGCGTCTGACGATCGACTATTTGGTTCTTTTGGTAAGAAACCTGTTCGCAATTTCTGCGCTGACTCTCCGGGCTGTTGAGTTATATGACTTAGATCATCTGCATCCAGAGGGCGGACATAAGTCCCTTGAAAATTTGCTCTAAACGCGTCCTCGAGCTCTTCCCAACTTCCAACAGTGTTTTCTGGGAGGCTTTTAAGCCAATGACAGGTTGGCCCTTTGAGCTTGAGGGGTAGCTATTTTATGGCGTGGAGATCGTCTCCTCTGGCCATGTGTATATGCAGTATATAATCTTCTATCCAGACTCCAGGGTCCGTTGATCCATCGTAGGCCTCTATGTTTATGGGTTTAAATCCTGCTGGGAATTCATGGTCCAGCACCTCATTGGTGAAACATAGTGGGTGTGCGGCGCCCCTGTATTTGTGTGTGCCGCTATCCTCGGACACTTGACGTGTTGCCTTGCTTCTTGGGGCCTTCTCCTTTGGCCCGTAGATGGACCTGGCTGGGCCATCTGTCCTTCCAAGTTTGTTGGTTGGTTTATGTGTGCGCCTTGTTGTCGAATTTGGCTCATCATCGGCGTCTGTCCAACCAGGCGGCCTCTTTATTTTTTGACGGTGGAGGCTCTATGGCCTCCTCGTCGAATTCTGGTAGCTCTTTGATTGGTGGCCATTGCCGTATTTATCTGCGGTTTTGAGCACTTTGCTCCATCTCATTCTGAGTGTGTCTTCCGCTGTTTTGAGCTTCCTCTTTTCCTTCTTCAGGCTTCGTGTTGACGAGTCTTTTCCGAAGGTTTTTGCTCTCCGGCGGCGTGTCCAGCATGAGGTCATCCGGACTGTTGTTTTCATCGGGCCTGGGCTGATTATCTGACTCGTCATGTTCGGACGGTTGCTTATCTGCATGTTCGTCGTCCACTTGTGAGCCCTGCCATATTGCGGGTTCCTTGGGAGCGTTGTTGTCATCGAGGCGGGACTTAGGGCGGCGTCTGCGTCGCCGTTTTGGTTGTTTATCGGTGGGGTTATCTTCTGCCGCGGCCCGTTGGTCCTCGTCATCGCTCTCCTTTGGGGTATCCACCATGTATATGTCATGTGATGAGGTGGTCCTCCCATGCCTTATAGGCTCTGTTTCTTGTTCGTCTCCGGCATCGTCGTCCATTCCGTCGATGTCTTCGGAGCCATAGTCTAGCATGTCGGTTAGATAAATCGGCGGTGGCTACAAAGTGGGTGGTGGGTGGGCTCTGAATTTCTTCGTCGTCCGTACCCCAACCATCCTGGCCATAGTTCGGCCAGGACTCTCCTGATAACGAGAGATGCTTTAGTGAATTCAAGATGTCGCCAAAAGGCGAGTATTGGAAGATGTCCACGGCGGTGAATTCCATAACCGGCGCCCAATCCGATTTGTTCGGTAGGGGCGCGGGAAGTTCGGAGTCCGGCAAGGAGTCCGACACCTCGGAATCACAAATTTCGCGGGGGACAAGATTATTGTTCGGCTCCATCGCCGTGGAAGTGGAAGCCCCCGAGGTGGTGTCTATCCACCGATCCTCTATCCGGGCGATCGGCTCTGGACTAATGGCCGGAGCGGATTCATGTGCGGCCACCAAGGCCTTTGTTGGTGAGAGCTAGATCATGCCCATCATAAAGTCTGTGGCGCTTGGCGTGGCTCGGTTCGTCGAAGACCAAGTCTCCGTGGACATCGGCCGTGAAGTTTAGGCTTCGAATCGACTGACGGCGGGGCGTAGCTTCGATCTGCTCTAGATGGCCAGCGATTTAGCCCAGCGATCTTGCGGCCGCCCGAATCTGAAGATCTGTCCGGGAGAAAAGTCTCACCTTGGACAGCGTTGTTGGTTGAAGATGCCATCAAGCCTATCGGTGGCGACACGGAGGAACTCTCAATGAAAGCACCAATGTCGGTGTCAAAACCGGCGGATCTCGGGTAGGGGTCCCGGCTGTGCATCTAGGCGGATGGTAACATGAGGCGAGGACACAATATTTTTACCTGTGTTGGGCCCTCTCGATGGAGGTAAAACCCTCGTCTGCTTGATTAATATTGATGATATGGGTAGTACAAGAGTGGATCTACCACGAGATCAAGGAGGCTAAACCCTAGAAGCGAGCCTGTGGTATGATTGTTGTAATGTATGTTGTCCTACGGACTAAAGCCCTCCGGTTTATATAGACACCGGAGGAGGCTAGGTTACAGTCGATTACAATGGTAGGAGATCTACATATCCGTATCGCCAAGCTTGCCTTCCACGCCAAGGAAAGTCCCATCCGGACACGGGCCGGAGTCTTCAATCTTGTATCTTCGTAGTCTTGGAGTCCGGTGGATAATGATAGTCCGGCTGTCCGGACACCCCCTAGTCCAGGACTCCCTCAGTCCTCAAGCCAGGTTTCAGGCTTAGACTCACCAGTGAACTTGCTTACTCTGGTTGTGAACCTGAAGTTGAGGGGAATCACCGCGGCTCTGATAGCCCTGCTGAAACATTCCGGACCAGAAACATGCACCCGACTGCTTGTTGGCGCATCTCTGTCGGGGCCGCCCCGATGGGCTCTGTTTCGATCGACCAAGCCTTGCACGATGATGGATCGTGCGTGAAATAGTTCGGGGATCGTTGGAGCTCTTCGCACCTGCGAGTTGGCGCTGTCGTCCTGCTGCCGAGGAGCGTAAGACCCACCCCTCGAAGGAGGAGTGGGTACTCGACGCCTATCATCACGATCGTGTCGGTCACTGTACTGGTCTCGCCGATTCTCGCGTCCTTCACGCCGCAGAGGCGATCTAGGGCTGTGAGCCGACTGAACCGTATTCGCAACGACGGATCGACTGTGAATTCTGTTGCGCGACTGCGACACGGCTGAATTCTGATCTCTTGCTGCTCGGAGCAAATCTCTAATCTGCATCAAGCCTCTGTCAGCTTCCGACTGAGAGGGCTGGATGGATTCTGCTATACGGGTTGCAGCTGCTAAATTCTGAATCGGGGTTCAATATACCTGAGTCGGCGGGAAGAGCTGACATCGATTGGCGTCGGGTGCTCGTTGTCGCGTGCGCTCGTCGAGTGCTCAGTGAAGATTTTCAGCGCGGCGCGTTCAGCCAAGTTAGCCAAGCGTGCCTCCTCCAAAGCGCGAGCCTCGGGGTTTCTCCGCGACGGGAGTATCGCGAGGCATCCATGTTCTGCGGTGAGCTCTTCTCTTCTGAGAGAATTGAGTGGCTCAGGTTGGTACTCTTCGTGGCCTTGTGCGGGGTCGCCTCCACCGTCTACTCCGCCTTCGTGGGCGAAGCCAGGAGGACTGCAAGGTCCGTTGACCATCAAGATTTCCACCGCCGGATCACTGCTATCGCACTCGGATGCAGTCTCTACGGAGCCAGTCGACAGATCGAACAGCCCGTAGAGGGATTCGTCGGGCTCGATAGCCGCAACTTGAGCGGTGGCCGTCTGGCGAGCCACAGGCGTGCCCACCGCTGGAGCCTCGGCCGACCAGGCGCTTGCGGTGGTGGGAGACCGGAGGGTGACCGATAGAAGTCGACCGATAAAGGGGTCGACGGTTGTCGCGTGAGAACGCTGCGGACACATGCGCGAAAATCGTCGCACCGTCATGACGGGGGCGCATCAACGTCGAGTGGAGCCTCTTGGAGCCAAGCGGAGTCGTCGGCGATGAAGGTGAGGGCGCCGAGGCGGATCTCACGACCCTCGACCAAAACTCCACCAGCAACCATGATGAAAGTACTCGGAAGAACTGCAACTCCTCCAAAAAATCGCTAAGACACCTGCCCCAAGGTGGGCGCCAACTGTCATGGTTCTAAGTCTGACAGTAGAGTGGGGGGTAGGTATGGAGAGGCAAGGTCCTAGCTATGGAACGGTTGTAAACACAGGAGATGTACGAGTTCAGGCCCTTCTCGGAGGAAGTAATAGCCCTACGTCTCGGAGCCCAGAGGCGGTCGAATGGATTATGCGTATAAGGATTACAGGGGTGCGAACCCTTTACACTGAGGTGGGGGTGGCTTATATAGTGCCTGCCAGCCCCCTCCGGCCCTCAGTAATGCAGGGTTTAAAGTACATTAAGTCTGGGGCGTTACTGGTAACGCCCCACATAAAGTGTCTTAAATATCATAAAGTCTACTTAACTACAGACCGTTACGGTACAGAGTGCTTCTTGACCTTCTGGTTGTCGAGTGCATCTTCATGGTCGAGTCCTTCAAGTCTGTCGAGTGGAGTCCTCCTTGGTCGACTGGAAGGTAGTCTCCTCTAATAATGGTGTCCTTGGGTAGGGTACTTAGATCAGGTCTATGACCCTATCCTAGGTACATGACTCCAACACCGGCGACTCTGGGTCATGTCGCCACTGTCACGTGTAAGCCCCATCTCCGCACGCCCCCATCTCTCTTAAGTTCGTAGCAGAAGAACCCTAGCCACCCTCCACCCCCTGCTTGATTCTTGGTTTTCGTGGTACCTATAACAGCGCGAAAGGCAGTGTCGGGTCGGCAAGGCAAGAACTCAGCCACGCCAGGAGTATACCTCAGCCACGCTTTTCTAGGGACGCAAAGGGTGAAGATAAGTTTTTCTTTTCTTTCTTAATTCTTAATTTCTGATTTGATGTTGCTATTTTGGGTTATCGTCAATTATCCCTGCAGTGAGTCATGTTCAAAGAAATCCTCACATTCATTGGAACTGGTGATCAGAGATCGAAAGAACCCGTACGTGCCAATCGTGACCATCAGTCAATGTCACATCGCAATTATCATGTAGCCCAAAGGAGAGCCACATAATTGACCATTAGGTATGTTGCTTTGCTTCTCCTAGCCTACTGCTGCAGCAATTCTTTTTGCTTCCTTCATCCTGTGATTTTTTTCGTCTTACGTCCAATTGGGCCTACTAGGCCTGTACTACCATCCTGTTGAACGCAACGCACAAGTGGAAAACGCAAGAGACGAACCCTAAAACAATGGACGTTCTCAACCCTCTGTTCCGATTCCGCTGCCTGACCATGGCCTCGGATTGCATCGGCGCCTGCGCTAGGTTTGCACGGACGAGGCGTACATCGCGCCTGTGGTCTGTTTGGTCGCACGGACGAGAGCGGCACGGCCGGATGGGGCACGGCCAGATGGGGTGTGGCAGCCAACAGCCATGAAGTTCAATCGCGAACGATGATTGATTGAGAGGTTAATCGGCCATTAATGCCAATCGATGCTCCGAGCAGGTCAATTTCATCGTCTATATATTCATATTCTTGCCAATTGATTAATTGAGAGGTTAATCCTGTATGCCAATTGATTAATTGAGAAGTTAATCATGTCCCCGTATATTCATGCCAGCCTATAAAATCCCAACCTTGCCCCTACTGTGCTCATTTTCGCAAACCAATCTCCAGTACAAAAGTGATGGGTGATGCTCAGGTTCCAACTCTGTCTAGTTTCAAGGTGATGTGCTGGTTCCAATTCTCAGTTGTTGTCTTCATAATTCTAAATCGTTACAGCTTCTCTCCAAGTAGGAATTTTCGCTACGTTCCGGTTGGTTTGTTTGGTTCTTCTAGCTGATCTAATGGCTAACGCAGAGGTTAGTACCAGTTTCCTCTTATGCCTCCTTTAATTATGCCTCATCTCACAATCGGTTCATTGCAGTACGCCAGTACATACCTTCTATTTGTATGATATGATTTCTCTCTATGATTGTTTGAAATAATCAAAAGTACCACCTACTTTTCCTGCCATACGTAGCAGGTTATTTAGAAAGTGAAAAATGCGGAAAAAAGCCACGATTAATGTCAGTCGATGCTCCGGGCAGGTCAGTTACAATGGTAATTCAGGATTTCCATTCAATTCATGCGAGCCCATATAATACCAACCTTGCCGCTACTCCTTTCCCACACTGCTCACTTTGGCAAACCATTCTCCAGCACATTAGCGATGGATGGATGATGCTTAAGTCTCTAGCTGTTTCAATTCTCCTTGTTTGCTGCATCTCCTCTTCACCTAATTCTTCCTCTGTTTTTAGTGATACTGTTCTTTGTTTTAAATAGCATAAGTTTCACCGTTGATGATTTCAGGCTGGTTCTCTTTGGGTTAGAGGGTGATGCTTTGGTTCCAATTATCAATTGTTTCTACATATATATACTGATGTGTTCTCCGTCTAATTTCCCATGCCCGAACTCTCCAGTTGTGCTCGATATGAAACTACTTGGATGGACCAGCATACAAGAATTTCTAAGAAAGTCATAGCAGCGCTCCTCTTATGCTTTGGAGAAAGTGTACGTTAATCTTGAGATTTGTATCTTTAGTTCTTTGATTTACTTCTAAACATGTTACATTCACTGATTCCTCTGCCCACATACAGGAACCGTATGATCTTCATGTTATTTGTGTCAACCATAATGTGTACGGCCCGTGTACTGTGTCTTGAACGATCTTTGACAAACCCATTTCATATTCCATCACATTCATGTTAATTTTCTGGCAAGACCAAGAGATGGAAATCCAAAAATCCTCAATATACTCATGAGATGCAAATCACGTGGATCAACCTTGTGAGGAAACACCGACAACACAATCGATTTGACATGAGGTAAGATGCAGGCTTTGGATTTTCAGTAAGAAATTTTGTAAGGCGACTCCAGGACCAACAGAACTGAGGTATAGTGAAATACATCTACTAATCAAAACTACCTATTACATGTCTCGATTCATACATGCTAACCACTAGCACGCTGGAAGAAGATAACCTACTTCCTAATTTCCTGATCGCCAGCTCGGCCTTGGTCGCTGTTGGCAATTGGTTATCTTGTCAGTACTTCACACTGTTGTCTCCGGCGAACACATTAAAGAATTTTTCACTCTTTGGATGCTTGTCAACGAGGTCCATCACGATGAGCAGCTTGAGGATGATATTTGTTGGAAGCACTCGAATGACGGGACTTACACGGCGGCAACTGCATACAAAGCCCAGTTCCTGGGGCTAACTCTTTCCCCTATGGATCACATGGTTTGGAAGGCTTGCCCTCCCCCAAGGTCAAGTTCTTTGCTTGGTTGGCTATCCAAGATCGGATTTGGACCGCCGATCGCTTGGAGAGACGGGGTTGGACAAATTGTGGGCTATGCCCTCTTTGCTCAAGAGAGCAAGAATTGGGTGCACATCTCTTCTTCAAGTGCCGCTACACGCTCCGTCTATGGAGGACTATCATTGAAAAACTTGGCCTTGCTTACATGGACACCACCGTTTGGCACCTTGATGATTCCGTCCACGAGTGGTGGGACAAGAGAACTGGCAATCACATCCCCAACCGGGCGCTATGACCTCCTCACTATGCTCGTCTCTGGACCATTTGGAGCAGCGTAATGCAAAGTGTTCCGCCACAAGAGCGCCGCCATCTATTCTACTTAGCAACATTGTCGAGGAGGCAAAGCTCTGGATCACCGCCGGTGCTAAAAGACTAGGGATCATTTTTTTCCGTGAGTAATTGTCATGTCGTATATGTAGTGCTCTTGTAAAACTTTTAACTCTACTCCTCCCTTATTTAATAGAAGAGGCAAATCTTTTGCCTCCGTTTCGAAAAAAAAACAATTAGGATTCTGCATTCCCATGCTTCTCTTAGCTTGATGCTCATTACCGTACTATTTTATTCAACTAGACGGATGTGTTTCTTGCCCTGTTCTAAACCTCTCTAGTTCTTGTGTGTAAGTGGATATGTATATGTTTTTATTATTTAATATCTGTTAAAAACGTAAAATATTATGATACATACTTATAAATTTAGTTCAGTTAAATTTTTCTAAATTTTATTTAAATACAAGTGTTCATATCCTCATATCTCATTTTTTAGGCTGCAAAAATTGTAATTTATGAGGAAGTTGTGGTGCAGCCAACCAAAGGCGTGGATGTTGCCAGCGGCCACAAGGAAATCTAATTATGCCATTTTTGTTGGAATAATCCGGTTGCTGCAGCCAGTGAACTATGCAGACTTTGAGCATTCAAAAGCAACTAACCAAATTTAAGATTCACAAACAGTGAAGATTTCGTTGATGCACTATATATGTATACTGTTACATGTTTATTTCATATTTGTGTTGTTGCTTATTATCGGTCTTGAAGATACAGATTAGCTATATTTACCAAGTGCACACTTATACCACAGCCCATTTGTATATAAGATATTTCTCTCCATTACTGACTAATAGACGTTTCTGTTTGTGCAAACTTGTATATTTCATGAATACATATATTTATTGTTCAAATAGACGGGTGCGGCAACGCGCGCCGTCAGTGATCTAGTAAAACTTAAAACTACGAGGAGGCGCCCTGCCCTCCTCATCCTCGTCGTCGGGGCCGATGAGGTCGATCAGCGTCGGCACTGGGCCAGCCCAAGGGAACGTCGTCGACCAGGCTCTACTGACGTCGCCCGTCGTGGGCTGCCCACCGCGGGCAAGGCACTCCTCCTCCTTCGTCTCTCGGCGCTCCTCCTCCGTGTCGCGCTCCAGCTGCTCGAGGTACTCGCCCACACGGCGCTCCTCGGCCAGCCTTCGATGCCGCCACTGCTCGAGGTAGGCCTGCTCCTGCGCCTCTGTCACCCCCAACCAGACCGGCGGCGCGCTGACCCACTCGCGCACCACCCCCGTCCATGAGTAGCGCTCGATGGGGGTTGGCGCCGGCTCGACCTTGACGGGGGACAGCGGCACGACGCAGTCGCTGGCAGCGGAGAGCGCCATGGCCTTCGCCATGCGCGCCTGGTACGCCTCCTCCTCCTCCTCCTTGCGCCACTCCTCCTCCTTGCTTTCACGAGGGCTACCGCCGGCGCCGCCTGGTAGGCGGACTCTGCCTCCTGGTCCTCGTTGCACACGACGAGTGGCGGCAGTGGGGAGCCATGCGACACCTCCCGGACGCCGCACCTCCTAGCCTCCTCATGCTCGAACGCAAACCATTGTTCCCACGCGGGAGAGTCGTATACGTAGAAGGGGTCGCGGCGCTGCTCCGGCATCAGTAGCTCCCGCCGGTGCCGCACCTCCTCCGCACAAGCCCGCGCTGACCGCGGGCTCAGCGGCATTGGGATCCTCTTTGGATCCAAGTGTCAATCGTGTGGCAGCGTGACATCGGGGTAGGGAAGAGGGACGCTGGGACTTTCACCCGTTGTCTTGGCTGGAGGGAATACTCCGACGAAGGAGGGGGAGACGGGGGAGAGGGGCGGCGGTGGCCTTGCCCTTGCCTTTGTTGGAGAAGAAGCCCATTACGGTGGCTAGGGTTTGTCACCGACGGGGGAGCACAGTGGGGTGGCAAGATGGAGATGAGGACAGGGGCTTCTGAAAGCGGATGAGGATGGCCCCCCCACCGGATGCTCAGATTAAAAAAAGGCCGACCGCCGTCACTGACGCGTGGGCCCGCGATGGGCGGTCATCATTAATAAAGATGATCGTGGTAGTTGGCAGACCGCCAGGTGGGGACGTGGAAGACACCGAGAGGACGTGCGCCATGTTCGCGCCGACGCATTTCAGCTGCAAATTTGGGTGGCAAATGGGTTCGCGCAGACGCGAAGCGGACATGTTTTGCGAATGGGTCGGTGCGTTGGCCCAACACTTTTGTCCGTGGCGACCCAAACGAACAGCGGCGGACAAAATGGGTACCTGCGTTGGAGTTGCTCTAACATCATGAATACAATCAGGAGAAAATAAAAACCAAGTCTTACACAATTTATTTAGGCAGCCCGCCCTAACTAGATTATGCGCTGCTCTGTCCACGGAGCATCTAGCCCAACACACCCTGAATTCTTCCAGCGAGATGGAAAGCTCTTTGATCTCCTCGACAAGAGGTCCATACCACGATCCGTCCAACTCCTTACCCGTACGTTCTTTGTTATACATAGTGCCATGGTTTTGATATCCGTCCCCGTCGGCCATCGTCGGGGTTATGATTCGGATGTGGTATATTCTCTTTTATAACTATTTGTTGCATTTTGTGTTTATGACAAATTATGCCCATCAAGTTGACATAGATATTTTATTTTATTTTGGTGCTGTCCCATGGTGCCCTCCATGTTGCGCAAACATGAGGGATCCCCGTTGTATTGTGTTGCAATATGTTCATGATTCGCTTATGGTGGGTGGCGTGAGTGACAGAAGCACAGACCCGAGTAAGAGGGTTATTGCGTATGGGATAAAGAGGACTTGATACTTAATGCTATGTTTGGGTTTTACCTTAATGATCTTTGGTAGTTGTGGATGCTTGCTAGAGTTCCAACCATAAGTGCATATGATCCAAGTATGGAAAGTATGTTAGATCATGCCTCTCCCCTCATATAAAACTGCAACAATGATTACCGGTTTAGTTATCGATCACCTAGGGACAAATAACCTTCTCGTGTGACAATAAGCTATTTACTAAACAATTAACTTTTATTATGTTGTAAAGTACACCTAGTTCTACTCTTGCAAAGTAGTTCTAGCATCACACCTACAAAATAGTTTCATACTTGTTCTAGGTAAAGCAAACGTTAAGTGTGCGTAGAGTTGTATCGGTGGTCGATAGAACTTGAGGGAATATTTGTTCTACCTTTAGCTCCTCGTTAGGTTTGACACCCTTATTTATCAAAAAAAAAGCCACAAACGATCCCTTATACTTGTGGGTTATCAAAGACGATGAGGCGCCATCCTCCTCGCCGGTGCGTGCGGGCCTCACCATCAGCGAAGCCCATGCCATACATGCTGCGGGAGAAGGAGGAGGCCAAGTTCCCGCAGGCGCAGCCCGACCAGACCTACAACCTCCACCTCCTCGGGGAGCATCGGTGCGCAGAGGAGCTGCTCGCGGCCGACACATCCATCGTGTTGGATGTGGGCGTGCCCGAGCAGGAGGAATTGCTCGAGTCCTACAGCTCCGCACGCGAGATCCGTCGTGACCGCTGGTAGTACTGCCAACGTCGGGCGGAGTTAGAAGCCGCCTACAAGGAGTTTGCAAGGCGACGGATGATGTGTGGGCCAAGAGCGATGACAAGGAGCACATCACCAGCTCCGGCCCGGCCGCGGCCCGCCGCCACGACCATGAAGTTGGCACATCCGCTGGCGCCACCGGCAGCGAGGAAGAGCAATGCATTGTAGATCCCAGCCGCTTGGGTCCCAAGAAGGCCATCACTCCTCCCTTCCCATTAAAGACAAGCTTTGTGGGCTGAACATCGTCATTTGATTAGCCGCTTGGTGACAACGTGCAGGCGGGCAGCTTCACATCCTGGGGCTCCAGAGGTGGAGCTGGAGAACGTCGAGGCGGAACTGGAGAAGGCGAAGCTTCAATTCTTGTGGCTCATAACCGGACATGGGGAACGGGCGCTGGCGATAATTTAGTTTAGATTTAGACTAGGGTCTATTCCGGTTTATATGAAAAATGCAATGAATTTTGTCTGGTTTATATGGAAAAAGTTTGAGATGTAATGAATTTCATCGAGTTTATCAGAAAATCTGTCGTGTTTGCACGAGTTTCATTCCGTTAGTTGAAACTTGGCTTGAAAAGTATGAGGGCAGTGTTGGATGGCCTATCCGCGGACGGATGCCGGAGCAAATTTGCAGGCCAACATTCAAGATGCCCTTAATTCGCATTGCCATGAAAGTCCTTGTTGGGGAACGTAGTAATTTCAAAAAAAATCCTATGCACACGCAAGATCATGGTGATGCATAGCAACGAGAGGGGAGAGTGTTGTCTACATACCCTCGTAGACCGAAGCGGAAGCGTTGACGCAACGTAGAGGAAGTAGTCGTACGTCCTCCCGGTCCGACCGATCCAAGCACCGTTACTCTGGCACCTCCGAGTTCATGACACGCGTACAGCTTGATGGCGCACCCGATCTCCGATCCAACAGAGGCGGGGAGGAGTTCGTCAAGACGACGGCGTGGTGGCGATCTTGATGTTCTCTGCCGCGAGGCTTCGCCTAAGCACCGCTACAATATGACCGAGGTGTAATATCGTGGAGGGGGCACCGACACGGCTAAGGAGCGATCTCAATGATCAACTTGTGTGTCTAGGGTGCCCCTGCCCGTATATAAAGGAGGAGGGAGGAGGAGGCCGGCCCAAGGGGGGGTGGCGCCCTAGGGGGCAAACCTACTCCAAGTAGGTTTGCCCCCCCCCCTTCCTATTTGGAGTAGGAGAAGGAAGGAAGAGGGGGGAGGAGAGAAGGAAAGGGGGGGGCAGCCCCCTCCCAATTCGGATTGGGCTTGGGGGGGGGCACCCCCTCCCTTGCTCCTTCTCCCTCCCTTCCACTAAGGCCCATATACTTACCGGGGGGTTCCGGTAACCTCCCGGAGCTCCGGTATATTTCCAATCTCACCCGGAACCTTTCCGGTGTCCAAATATATCCGTCCAATATATCAATCTTTATGTCTCGACCATTTCGAGACTCCTCGTCATGTCCGTGATCACATCCGGGACTCCGAACAACCTTCGGTACATCAAAACTCATAATGAAACTGTCATCGAAACCTTAAGCGTGCGGACCCTACGGTTCGAGAACAATGTAGACATGACCGAGACATGTCTTCGGTCAATAACCAATAGCGGGATCTGGATGCCCATATTGGTTCCTACATATTCTACGAAGATCTTTATCGGTCAAACCGCACAACAACATACGTTGTTCCCTTTGTCATCGGTATGTTACTTGCCCGAGATTCGATCGTCGGTATCCAATACCTAGTTCAATCTCGTTACCGGCAAGTCTCTTTACTCGTTCCGTAATACATCATCTCACAACTAACTCATTAGTTGAAATGCTTGCAAGGCTTAAGTGATGTGTATTACCGAGAGGGCCCAGAGATACCTCTCCGACATTGGAGTGACAAATCCTAATCTCGAAATCGCCAACTCAACAAGTACCTTCGGAGACACCTGTAGAGCACCTTTATAATCACCCGATTACGTTGTGACGTTTGGTAGCACACAAAGTGTTCCTCCGTAAGCGGAGTTGCATAATCTCATAGTCACAGGAACATGTATAAGTCATGAAGGAAGCAATAGCAACATACTAAGCGATCGGGTGCTAAGCTAACGAAATGGGTCATGTCAATCAGATCATTCAACTAATGATGTGACCTTGTTAATCAAATAACAACTCCGTGTTCATGGTTAGGAAACATAACCATCTTTGATTAACAAGCTAGTCAAGTAGAGGCATACTAGTGACACTGTTTGTCTATATATTCACACATGTATTATGTTTCCGGTTAATACAATTCTAGCATGAATAATAAACATTTATCATGATATAAGGAAATAAATAATAACTTTATTATTGCCTCTAGGGCATATTTCCTTGATCTCCCACTTGCACTAGAGTCAATAATCTAGATTACAGTAATGATTCTAACACCCATGGAGTCTTGGTGTTGATCATGTTTTGCTCGTGGAAGAGGCTTAGTCAGCGGTCGCAACATTCAGATCCGTATGTATCTTGCAAATCTCTATGTCTCCCACCTGGACTAGATCCCAGATGGAATTGAAGCGTCTCTTGATATGCTTGGTTCTCTTGTGAAATCTGGATTCCTTCGCTAAGGCAATCGCTCCAGTATTGTCACAAAAGATTTTCAATGGACCTGATGCACTAGGTATGACACCTAGATCGGATATGAACTCCTTCATCCAGACTCCTTCATTGGCTGCTTCCGAAGCAGCTATGTATTCCGCTTCACACGTAGATCCTGCCACGACGCTTTGCTTTGAACTGCACCAACTGGCAGCTCCACCGCTTAATGTAAACACGTGTCCGGTTTGCGATTTAGAATCGTCCGGATCAGTGTCAAAGCTTGCATCAACGTAACCATTTACGATGAGCTCTTTGTCACCTCCATATACGAGAAACATATCCTTAGTCCTTTTCGGTATTTCGGGATGTTCTTGACCGCTATCCGATGATCCACTCTGGATTACTTTGGTACCTCCTGCTAGACTTATAGCAAGGCACACATCAGGTTTGGTACACAGCATTGCATACATGATAGAGCCTATGGCTGAAGCATAGGAACATTTTCATTTCTCTCTATCTTCTGCGTTGGTCGGGCTTTGAGTCTTACTCAACTTCACACCTTGCAATCTGAGCAAGAACCCTTTCTTTGCTTGATCCATTTTGAACTTCTTGAAACTTTGTCAAGGTATGTGCTTTGTGAAAGTCCAATTAAGCGTTTTGATCTATCTCTATAGATCTTAATGCCCAATATGTAAGCAGCTTCACCAAGGTCTTTCATTGAAAAACTTTTATTCAAGTATCCTTTATGCTATCCAGAAATTCTATATCATTTCCAATCAATAATATGTCATCCACATATAGTATTAGAAATGCTCTGAGCTCCCACTCACTTTCTTGTAAATCTGAGGCTTCTCCAAAAGTGCAGTACAAAACCAAATGCTTTGATCACACTATCAAAGCGTTTATTCCAACTCCGAGAGGCTTGCACCAGTCCATAAATGGATCGCTGGAGCTTGCACACTTTGTTAGCCCCCTTTGGATCGATAAAACCTTCTGGTTGCATCATATACAACTCTTCTTCCAGAAATCCATTCAGGAATGCAGTTTTTACATCGATTTGCCAAATTTCATAATCATAAAATGCAGCAATCGCTAACATGATTCGGACAGACTTAAGCATCGCTACGGGTGAGAAGGTCTCATCGTAGTCAATCCCTTGAACTTGTCGAAAACCTTTTGCAACAAGTCGAGCTTTATAGACAGTAACATTACCGTTAGCGTCAGTCTTCTTCTTGAAGATCCATTTATTCTCAATTGCTTGCCGACCATCGGGCAAGTCAATCAAAGTCCATACTTTGTTCTCATACATGGATTCCATCTCAGATTTCATGGCTTCAAGCCATTTTGCGGAATCTGGGCTCACCATTGCTTCTTCATAGTTCGTAGGTTCATCATGATCTAGTAGCATGACTTCCAGAATAGGATTACCGTACCACTCTGGTGTAGATCTTACTCTGTTCGATCTACGAGGTTCTGTACTAACTTGATCTGAAGTTCTATGACCATCATCATCAACTTCCTCACTAGTCGGTTTTGACGTCACAGAAACTGGTTCCTGTGATGTATTATTTTCCAACAAGGGAGTAGGTACAATTACCTCATCAAGTTCTACTTTCCTCCCACTCACTTCTTTCGAGAGAAACTCCTTCTCTAGAAAGGATCCATTCTTAGCAATGAATGTCTTGCCTTCGGATCTGTGATAGAAGGTGTACCCAACTGTTTCCTTTGGGTATCCTATGAAGACACATTTCTCCGATTTGGGTTCGAGCTTATCAGGTTGAAGCTTTTTCACATAAGCATCGCAGCCCCAAACTTTAAGAAACGACAACTTTGGTTTCTTGCCAAACCATAGTTCATAAGGTGTCGTCTCAACGGATTTCGACGGTGCCCTATTTAATGTGAATGTGGCCGTCTCTAAAGCATAAACCCAAAACGATAGCGGTAAATCTGTAAGAGACATCATAGATCGCACCATATCAAGTAAAGTACGATTCTGACGTTCGGACACACCATTACGTTGTGGTGTTCGGGTGGAGTGAGTTGAAACTATTCCACATTGTTTTAAGTGTAGACCAAACTCATAACTCAAATATTCTCCTCCACGATCGGATCGTAGAAACTTTATTTTCTTGTTACGATGATTTTCAACTTCACTCTGAAATTCTTTGAACTTTTCAAATGTTTCAGACTTATGCTTCATTAAGTAGATATACCCATATCCGCTTAAATCATCTGTGAAGGTGAGAAAATAACGATATCCGCCACGAGCTTCAACATTCATCGGACCACATACATACGTATGTATGATTTCCAACAAATCTGTTGCTCTCTCCATAGTACCGAGAACGGCGTTTTGGTCATCTTGCCCATGAGGCACGGTTCATAAGTACCAAGTGATTCATAATCAAGTGGTTCCAAAAGTCCATCGGTATGGAGTTTCTTCATGCGCTTTACACCGATATGACCAAACGGCAAGTGCCACAAATAAGTTGCACTATCATTATCAACTCTGCATCTTTTGGCTTCAACACTATGAATATGTGTATCACTACTATCGAGATTCATCAAAATAGACCACTCTTCAAGGGTGCATGACCATAAAAGATATTACTCATATAAATAGAACAACCATTATTCTCGATTTAAATGAATAACCGTCTCGCATCAAACAAGATCCAGATATAATGTTCATGCTCAACGCGGCACCAAATAACAATTATTTAGGTCTAATACTAATCCGAAGGTAGATGTAGAGGTAGCGTGCCGACCGCGATCACATCGACTTTGGAACCATTTCCACGCGCATCGTTACCTCGTCCTTTGCCGTGTTAAGCAATCCGTAGTCCTGTTTGAGTTGCAAATATTAGCAACAGAACTTGTATCAAATACCCGAGTGCTCTGCGAGCTCTAGTAAGGTACACGTCAATAACATGTATATCACATATACCTTTGTTCACCTTGCCATCCTTCTTATCCGCCAAATACTTGGGGCAGTTCCGCTTCCGTGACGATGCGCTTGCGATAGAAGCACTCGATTTCAGGCTTAGGTCCGGACTTGGGTTTCTTCTCTTGAGCAGCAACTTGTTTGCTGTTCTTCTTGAAGTTCCTTCTTCTTCCCTTTGCCCTTTTCTTGAAACTAGTGGTCTTGTTAACCATCAACACTTGATGCTCCTTCTTGATTTCTACGTCCGCAGCCTTTAGCATTGCGAAGAGCTCGGAATCGTCTTATCCATCCCTTGCATATTATAGTTCATCACAAAGCTCTTTTAGCTTGGTGGAAGTGATTGGAGAATTCATCAATGGCGCTATCATCCGGAAGAGTAACTCCCGGTTGAATCAAGTGATTACAATACCGGACATCTTGAGTATGTGCTCACCGATGTAACTATTCTCCTCCATCTTGCAGCTATAGAATTTATTGGAGACTTCATATCTCTCAATCCGGGCATTCTTCTGGAATATTAACTTCAACTCCTGGAACATCTCATATGCTCCATGACGTTCAAAACGTCGTTGAAGTCCCGGTTCTAATCCGTAAAGCATGGCACATTGAACTATCAAGTAGTCATCAGCTTTGCTCTGCCAGACGTTCTTAACGTCGTCGGTTACATCGGAAGAGGCTGGCACCCAGCGGTGCTTCCGGGGCGTAATTTTTCGTGCAGCAATGAGGATAATCCTCAAATTACGGACCCGATCCGCGTAGTTGCTACCATCATCTTTCAACTTAGCTTTCTCAAGGAACGCATTAAAATTCAATGGAACAACAAAGACGGGCCATCTATCTACAAACAACATAGACAAGCAAGATACTATCGGTACTAAGTTCATGATAAATTTTAGTTCAATTAATCATATTACTAAAGAACTCCCACTTAGACAGACATCTCTCTAGTCATCTAAGTGATCACGTGATCCAAATCAACTAAACCATAACCGATCATCACGTGAGATGGAGTAGTTTTCAATGGTGAACATCTTATGTTGATCATATCTACTATATGATTCACGCTCGACCTTTCGGTCTCCGTGTTCCTAGGCCATATCTGCATATGCTAGGCTCGTCAAGTTTAACCTGAGTATTCTGCGTGTGCAAAACTGGCTTGCACCCGTTGTAGATGGACGTAGAGATTATCACACCCAATCATCACGTGGTGTCTGGGCACGACGAACTTTGGCAACGGTGCATACTCAGGGAGAACACTTCTTGATATTTTTAGTGAGAGATCATCTTAAAATGCTACCGTCAATCAAAGCAAGATAAGATGCATAAAAGATAAACATCACATGCAATCAATATAAGTGATATGATATGGCCATCATCATCTTGTGCTTGTGATCTCCATCCACGAAGCACCATCATGATCACCATCGTCACCGGCGCGACACATTGATCTCCATCGTAGCATCGTTGTCGTTTACGCCATCTATTGCTTCTACGACTATCGCTACCGCTTAGTGATAAAGTAAAGCAATTCTGATGCGTTGCATTTCATACAATAAGCGACAACCATATGGCTCCTACCGATTCTTGATAACTTCGGTTACAAAACATGATCATCTCATACAATAAAACATAGCATCATGTCTTGGCCATATCACATCACAACATGCCCTGCAAAAACAAGTTAGGCGTCCTCTACTTTGTTGTTGCAAGTTTTACGTGGCTGCTACGGGCTTAAGCAAGAACCAATCTCACCTACGCATCAAAACCACAGCGATAGTTTGTCAAGTTGATGCTGTTTTAACCTTCGCAAGGACCGGGCGTAGCCACACTCGGTTCAATTAAAGTTGGAGAAACCGACACCGCTAGTTACGTGTGCAAAGCACGGCGGTAAAACCAGTCTCGCGTAAGCGTCTGGCGTAATGTCGGTCCGGGCCGCTTCATCCAACAATACCGCCGAACCAAAGTATGACATCTTTGGTAAGCGGTATGACTTATATCGCCCACAACTCACTTGTGTTCTACTCGTGCATATAACATCAAACCATAAAAACCTAGGCTCTGATGCCACTGTTGGGGAACGTAGTAATTTCAAAAACTTTCCTACGCACACGCAAGATCATGGTGATGCATAGCAACGAGAGGGGAGAGTGTTGTCTACGTACCCTCGTAGACCGAAGCGGAAGCGTTGACGCAATGTAGAGGAAGTAGTCGTATGTCCTCCCGGTCCGACCGATCCAAGCACCGTTACTCCGGCACCTCCGAGTTCTTGACACGCGTACAGCTCGATGACGCACCCCGATCTCCGATCCAGCAGAGGCGGGGAGGAGTTCCACAAGACGACGGCGTGGTGGCGATCTTGATGTTCTCTGTCGCAGGCTTCGCCTAAGCACCGCTACAATATGACCGACGTGTAATATCGTGGGAGGGGGCACGCACTGCTAAGGGCGATCTCAATGATCAACTTGTGTGTCTAGGGTGCCCCTACCCCGTATATAAAGGAGGGAGGGAGGAGGAGCCGGCCCAAGGGGTGGCGCCCTAGGGGGAAAACCTACTCCAAGTAGGTTTGGCCCCCTTCCTATTTGGAGTAGGAGAAGGAAGGAGAGGGGGAGAGAGAAGGAAGGGGGCGGCCCCCTCCCATTCGGATTGGGCTTGGGGCGCCCCTCCCTGCTCCTTCTCCTCCCTTCCACTAAGGCCCAATAAGGCCCATATACTTACCGAGGGGTTCGGTAACCTCCGAGCTCTCAGTATATTTCAATCTCACCGGAACCTTTCCGGTGTCCAAATATATCCGTCCAATATATCAATCTTTATGTCTCGACCATTTCGAGACTCCTCGTCATGTCCGTGATCACATCCGGGACTCCGAACAACCTTCGGTACATCAAAACTCATAATGAAATTGTCATCGAAACCTTAAGCGTGCGGACCCTGCGGTTCGAGAACAATGTAGACATGACCGAGACATGTCTCCTGTCAATAACCAATAGCGGGACCTGGATGCCCATATTGGTTCCTACATATTCTACGAAGATCTTTATCGATCAAACCGCACAACAACATACGTTGTTCCCTTTGTCATCGGTATGTTACTTGCCCGAGATTCGATCGTCGGTATCCAATACCTAGTTCAATCTCGTTACCGACAAGTCTCTTTACTCGTTCCGTAATACATCATCTCACAACTAACTCATTAGTTGAAATGCTTGCAAGGCTTAAGTGATGTGTATTACCGAGAGGGCCCAGAGATACCTCTCCGACATTCGGAGTGACAAATCCTAATCTCGAAATCGCCAACTCAACAAGTACCTTCGGAGACACACTGTAGAGCACCTTTATAATCACCCGATTACGTTGTGACGTTTGGTAGCACACAAAATGTTCCTCCGGTAAGCGGAGTTGCATAATCTCATAGTCACAGGAACATGTATAAGTCATGAAGGAAGCAATAGCAACATACTAAACGATCGGGTGCTAAGCTAACGGAATGGGTCATGTCAATCAGATCATTCAACTAATGATGTGACCTTGTTAATCAAATAACAACTCCTTGTTCATGGTTAGGAAACATAACCATCTTTGATTAACAAGCTAGTCAAGTAGAGGCATACTAGTGACACTCTGTTTGTCTATATATTCACACATGTATTATGTTTCTAGTTAATACAATTCTAGCATGAATAATAAACATTTACCATGATATAAGGAAATAAATAATAACTTTATTATTGCCTCTAGGGCATATTTCCTTCAGTCCTCTGATGTTTCTAGAATTTCTCGGACCGCTTGGATTCCCAGTTACCCAAAAAGGATAATCAATACAATAACTCGAGAAATATCCTTAAACATATAAATTTGGTACATAGAGGTTTTCTTTAATGAATTTAAGAGAAAGAATCATTTGATCGGGATTTAGAATGGGCAAACTAAGTTGTATTTAAAATAAAGAAAACTCATAGAGCGGGCACATTCATTACTTTTGTTAACGAGCGTACAATCATTGGATAGTAGATCAAGGGAGAGAAAGAGGACACGTTGACATCATAATTACGAGCACACTTTCTTGAGGAAGAAAACATAAAAATTGGAGTGGTATGCATGGTTAATTTCATTAATTCTAAAAACTGCCACCTTTGTTTGTTAAGGATCTAATCATCCCCCCCTCCAGTTTAGACCCCTCTTCTCGATCTTTCAATCATCCACGTCGGCAGATCCGGGCAAAGGATTTCTCGGCGGCGGTAATCTCGTGATCTATGAAAGCTGGAGGCATAAACGCTCGTCGGAGACACCCACCAATCCAGAAGGAAAGGGCGCGCTGGGACAGAAAAATCCAGACACACAACCCAAATCCGTCCAACCCGACCCAATCGGAGGTGGCGGCGGCGGCAGGAAGAGGATTCGGGCGCACGTGCCACAAATCCGAGGCCACCGCCTACGGCCAGTCTTTGCGCCATCCGTCGCGCCTTTGCCACACCCAAGCGTTGCCCCCTAGCCAAAGGCATCGCCCACCCCCACCCCGCGTCCTTTGCCAGCGACGAGGAAGGAGAGAGGTGTGGAATGAACCGGGGGCGCAATCTAGGGTTTCCCTCCCCGTCGCCATGCGTGCAGGGTCGGATCCTCCTGGGGACCATACCGAGCCACAACTCGGTCCTCCCACAGAAAAACATTGGCATTAGACCTGGTAAAATCAGCAAATGGTGGCCCATGTCATACAATTTACTAATTTGCCCTGTGCTAGCACTATGAGCTTAGCATTTGGCTCCTCCTAACCCCCTAAAAAAAGGCTCCTCCTAACTTTGTTGTCATGCTCCACCATTTTGCACGCATGGGCGAGGGACAGAGATGAGTCAGCCAAAAAAAAGATGTGCCAGATATTAATAAACGGTGTGTCTAGGTCTGAGTCGACTGAGACTTAGCCAAGTCTCGGTCAAGTGACAAAGTATATAGGAAGAAAAATAAAAATTAAAAAAAACTTTTTGTACGAATCTCAACGCAAGATCAATGAAATATAACATTGACTAAGACATAACGAAGTCTAAGTCGATTGAGACTTGCAAAACTGATTAATAAAGTAATATCTATTTACAACTAACTACTATACATGCCATCTACTCCCTCTGTTCCTAAATATAAGTCTTTGTAGAGATTTCATTATGAACCACATACGGATGTATCTAGATGCATTTTAGAGTATAGATTCACTCATTTTGCTTCGTATGTGGTTCATAGTGGAATCTCTCCAAAGACTTATATTCAGGAACGGAGGGAGTATAAAATTTACTATGAGTGACATGGCAACAACAGACAGCTCTATTAACCACGCTCTACTGCTCTAGCGAACATCGGAGCCGCCCCGCAAGGTCGAGACAACGATGAAGCCGGCAAACAGTATGACATAATGCGCAGCCCTGAACAGAAGCAGGTTGAACACGAAGGCGCCCACGACCGGATACTGCTGGCTGATACGCCTGCGGACGACACCTCGGCGTCCTTTGAAGCCACACTGCCACAGGAACTTGCACATTATGAGGTGCGACACCGGAGGGCTGACGAAGGCGGAGAGCACGATGAACAGCACGACGAGGACGAGGTTCACGACGAAGACCCTGATGTCGTAGACCCCCGTGGTGCTCGTCACGGCAGCGATGGCCGCGTAGAACGCGAGGAGCATGCTGATCAGGGCCGCCCAGATGCAGTGCAGCGCCGCCGCGAAGCTCTTCCACGACCGGGCGGAGCGCGAGGCCTTGCCGTAGACGAGCAGGACCACCGCGAGGATGGAGGTCACCAGGGCGACGCCGTCCAGGATGAGGAAGCATTTGAAGATGGTCATCCTCCGGAGGACCGCCAACCCCTTTGTGCCCCCCTCTTGCTCGTACGACCCGGGGAGGTTGTTGGCGGCGGTGAAGGCCACGCCGGCGACGAGGACGGCGACCACCGCGAGGCTGTCGGACGTCTTCTCGATCGCCTTTGTTATGTTGCGGCTGTCCCATCGCTGCACGTAGTCCCGCCTCTGCGGACGGAACTGCGCCCCGAACGCCGTCAGCGTCACCACCAGGCTTACCATGGAGTAGAAATCGGTCGATTTCGCGGCGAGGTCCAGCGGCGTGTGGCCGTCGTTGTTCGTCACGTCGGCTCGCACTTGGCACGTCCACAGCAGGGCCTCCGCGATGGCCGGCTCGCGCGCGGCCACCGCCAGGTGGAGAGGCGTGTTGCCGTCCCCGTCCTGCGTGTTCAGGAGGCCGCCGCCGCCCAGCATCGGCTTCTTGGTGGCGAGCCGCACGACCTCGGAGTGGCCTCCCCTGGCCGCGGCGTGCACGAAGGTTCCGCCGCGGTCGTCCTGGAGCTCGGCAGCGTCCGGGCAGGCCTCCATCAGCGCCCTGGCGACGTGTGCGTGGCCCATCCCCGCCGCGACGTGGAGAGCGGAGAGGCCGCCGGAGTCCCGCACGCGCACCGCGCACGGCGGCGACGCGCTCAGGATGGCACCTACGACGGAGTGGTCGCCGTCAGACGAGGCGAAGTGGAGCGGGGTGCTGCCCGTGTCGTCCGCTTGGCTAGCCAGGGATGGGCCGCGTGGCTTCCACTCCAGCAGCAGGCTAACCATTTCTAACAAAGTTCAGATGCATCAGCCGAATTTCAACAAATACAACGGGACCAAGGGGGGAGCTCGCCGGCTAGCTGACCTGAGCCCTGGAAGACGGCGGCATGCAGCGCGTTCTGCGAGCTCGGGCCGGCGGCCGACGCGTCCCTGCACCTAGTCGTTATCGCTCTGACGGCGGGCACCGACCTGCTCATCACCGCCAGGTAGAGCGGCGACACGCCCGCGTGGTTAACCTCGGAGGCCAGCCCGGACGCCGCGGAGACCATGGCCTCCACCGCCACGCCATGGCCGAGCCTCGCTGCCAGATGAAGGGCCGTGTCCCCGGCCGCGTTCTTGCACCACAGCGCGCTCTCGTCTCCGTAGTCCAGCGCGAGCTGGACGAGGACGGACACGGCCTTGCAGTGCCCCGCCCTCGCCGCGCAGTGCAGAGGCGTGTCGAGAGCAGAGTTCTGGGCAGAGAGCAGGCTCTTGCCTCCGAAGCTGACGAGATCGTGGATCAGCTCGGCGTGCCCGTGCTCCGCGGCTAAATGGAGAACGTTGTTCCTCTTTGCGCTCACCTGGTGTATGCCTGAAAGAATTCGATATAATATGGTTTAATTTCCTTCCTAAGAAAAACATCTGTGTTCCCATTTTGTATGGAATTCTGAAATCTCAGTTAAATCACTAGGCACCAAGATATTTGCATATTGGCCAAATGTATCGATGACACACTTTTTGTGTTTGCAAATTATCGGTGACACGTGACTTCACGGACAAGCTCAGACAGAACTTGAACTTTTTGTCATTTTTTCTCAAACTCTGGTAGGAATTGGGGAAAAAAGATCAGATAGAAATTGTAGCAATTTGGTCGAACCGAAAGGGAAAACCAAGCTTCCATAAAATTTACGGTGGTGTTCAAATAATCAAATGTGGACCTAATGACTGCGTGCTTGAATTTTGCCTGCAGTTGACCCCCTCCCCGTACCAAACCTGACCCTATGGCCGTGATTCAAAATTGGTTTGACTAAGAACGGCGAACAGAAAAAAAAATGCTCTAATTATGGGAACGCACGGGTGATCAGAGATCGAACAGCCAGCGGTTAGGTGAACGTTACCAGCAGCTCGATCATCCGCAGCAGCGCCGCCGTAGTGCGGTCGCCGAAGCAGCGCCATGGCCTCCTCCTTCTTCCCCCCGCACACGGCGAGGTACAGCTCGGAGCTCATCGCGCCGCCATCGCCCGGCTGCGTCGCCGCTGCGCCATGAGTCGCACCGAGCTGGATGGTGTGCTGCCGGAGGTCCATGGACTGCTCCGATCGGATCAGAGGCGGCGTCGCCTGAAGTAGCTAGCGAAGGCATGGCGTGTGCCCTGCGACGCGGAATATATACAGCGATCAGCGGATGACTTCAACGATCGAGCAACGGGTCCGTGCGTGGTTCAGAGAGCGCCACGGATGCATTGCGTAGCAAAGTCGTCGGCGCGTCGCCCAAGCAAGCAACCTGCGTTCGTGTTTTCAACGGCCTGCCTGTACGCGCGTTCCTGCAGCATTCCAGGAAGCCAAGCGCGAGTTTGTGACGGCGGCTCTGATGTGCACACCAACTGGCAGGTCCTCCCTGCGCGTTAAGAGAATTCCTTAAAGGCTGCATTAAATTTTGTTTTCCTATATGACATTCAAAACTTATTCTTTCTTATCAGTCTGAATTTTGTTTCTGTTGTGACAGTTTCATCCATTTTAACTACTGAGGACATCTCCACTGCTAACCCTCAAACAACCCTCGTTCGTTCGGACCGAGCTGTCCGGACCCATTCTGCCATCCAACACGATACCCTATCGGTCCGCGGAGAGGTCCGGGCGTCCTTTTCCCCGCAAATTAGAAGCAAACTAGGGGGGGCTTTGCGAGAGTCCCGACCACCTCCACGTAGGACTCCTACACCCCCTGCCCACTCAAATCCTTCCTCACGGTTCTATTCTCTTCCACTTCTCCCCTGCTCCCCCTTGGCTTGCATATGCACCCTCCTCGTATGATGTCGCCGCTGTACTCTCCCGTCGCCGCCCAGGCATTGTCGGACATCCACAACCCCCACCCACGACCGTCCACCCAGGATTTCGTCTGCAGCAGGTGTTTGGTCAAATGCCATTGAGCATTTTTCAAACTTCATGTCGTTCTTTACAGTAGGAAGGATGGCGGGGTACTCGGCGAAGGAGGATGAGTTCTTATGTGATGCGTATCTACGGATTTTGTAGGAAGGACCAGAAGGGAGGCCTTTTGGCAGCGCGTGCACGGTTCATTTCATGTGCGAAAGCACATTTTGCCCTATGACATGCACATCATTCATGAACGCAGTGTCAAGTTCTTAGCGTATCGATGGTACATATACAAAACTCTGTCATGAAGTATTGTGACGCGATTGATCGGCCGTAGGCAATGTGACGGTTGCACGTGGCGACCATGGAGTTTGTAAGTTTGGCTCCCTCTCACTTTACATGTTGATTGATTTATTCACTCATTGTTGCTCTACACGTTGTGTAGTCTGCACGTGCTGCCGTGATATACCACTAGTCAGAGGAGATACCATTCATGCACATACATTGTTGAATGAATCTCTAGGGGCAGTATGCGTGTGATCCATCCATTAAAAACTTGTTGAACATCCAGCTAAATCTTGTTGAATTTGAACTATTATTGTACTAGACATATTTGCATGTTATTTATGGATATTTTATGCTATTTTCTATCCGAACTTTGATGAATTCCGTCGAGTTTGATGAAACCGTCCGGTTAGTTGAAATTGGGTTTAAATTGTATGCGGCTATGGTTGGATGGATGTCTCCCACATACGTGTTCTCGGACTACCTCCCCCCCCCCCCCTCCGGTCGGCGGACAGATCCGGTTTTCCACTCGATGGCCGGCTCCCGCATAAGTAAATTTGAACCATTACTATCAGCTCAAAGCCCGTTTATCATGTTACATGACCAAAATACCCACTGACCAACATGCCAGCTCCCCCTCTATCTCACTACGATAAAGTGTGTGTCCCACTCGATCCCCAACCAAGTTCTTATTTTTCTTTAAAATTATTCGCTTGCTTACTCTTGACAAGTGGGGACAACACCTATCATTGCGAGATAGAGAAAGATTACATGTGGGTCTAGGGGTATTTTGGTCATATAACATGGTCAAAGAGTTGGACCTGATAGTAACACTATCAAATGGCATTTTTGAGCAAACACCTAATGGGACGATGGCATCTTTAAGGTGTCTAATGACATTTTTGAGCAAGCATCTCACGAAATGATGATATTTTTTAAGCAATTGTAACTTTTAATGGGAAAAGTGAGTAGTGGGACACGACTAGTGGCATAAATGATAAAAACCCTTTTAATAAAATGGTCAAGAAAAGTGGTAGCTTGGTATTCTTAAATAAATAAAGGTCTATGACATGTGATGGTGTAACACTGCCTGTCACTCACTCTTCCGCTTTCACAACCCATGTCACTCTTTTCGTGAAGTTTGTCATATTTTCTCTAAAAAACAGAGTAATTTGTCAAAAGATTAGGATAAACATTCTGAAACATTACCACCTCTCACAAAATTTGTGACGAGTTTTCAAAAATTTGAAAGCAACTTTCCAAATTTTGGGGTGAAACATCAGGGCAAACTTCCGGTCAGGTAAAGTGAGAGATAGTGATTTTGACATCCACATCCACATCCCCCCAAACTCATCTCCTTCCTCCTGCTGCCGACCCAACCCCCAAAGCCGCTCCAAAATCTCTCCTCTAGCCCGCCACCGCCTGCCGTGCCGCACCTCGGCGCCGCCCGCCGCCGACGCCTGAAACACCCGCGCCGCCGCCGTTTCCCCCCTTACCCTCGTCGCGCCCCCGTTGCCTCCCCCGCCCGGCCCGCAGTCCCCGGCCACTGATTTTCGAGGTATGAGCTCGCGGCTTTCTTTCCATCCACGATTTCCGGACCCGAATACCGGCGGAACTCACGCCCGGCTGTTTAGCAGGTCGTGATGCTGAGCCCGTGCGACCGGCTCCTCCACCGTGCTCCCGCGCCGCCGCCGCCGCTCAATCCGCAGTCGAGCCTCGCGGCCTCGGTGCCCGGCGCCAGCCGCAGGGACAAGGGCCTCGCGCTCCAGAGCAGCGCGGTCTCGGCGCCGCCGGCGAGAACCGCCGAGACTTGCCCCAATGCGGCGGCGGTGGTTCCACCCACCGTCGCCGGCACCACCGGGCAGAGTGCTGCTGCGCAAAGGGGGAAGGGCAGGGGCAGGTTGGCCGGCTACGGCGGATCCATCCCGGCGATGCTGGACGCGCTGGAGCGCGTCCGGGACGTCGGGGAGGCGCTGTGGCCGTGGAGGGACACGCTGAGCAGCCGGGAGAGGACCATCATCCTCAAGGAGCAGAAGGACTGGCGGCGGGCCGTCGAGATCTTCGACTGGCTCCGCGGGCAGAGGCGCCACGAGGTCAATGTCATCCACTACAATGTCGTGCTCTGCGCGGTCGGGCGCGCCAGGAGATGGGACCTCGTCGCCGGCCTGTGGCACCAGATGCATTCCTGCGGCGTGGCGCCGGATAACGCGACGTACGGCACGCTGATCGATGTGTACTGCAAAGGGGGCAGAGAGACGGCGGCATTGCTGTGGCTCGGGGACATGTGCAAGCGCGGCTTGGTGCCCGACGAGGTCACCATGAGCACTGTCCTTCACGCGCATAAGAAGGCTGGAGAGTATGAGAAGGCAGAGCTGTTCTTTCAAAGATGGTCTTCTGAATCAGATACAGGGTTGGATGGACATCTTTGCTATAGCTTGTACACCTACAACACCTTGATTGATACTTATGGAAAGGCTGGGCAGCTTGAGAAAGTGTCAGACATGTTCAACCAAATGTTGAGGGAAGGTGTCGCGCCGAGCATTATTACGTTCAACACACTGATTCATGTCTGGGGTAAACACCATAGGATGGAGCAGGTGGCTTCTTTGGTGAGGATGATGGAGGAGTTTCAGTGCCCTCCTGACACCAGGACTTACAACACGCTCATCTCACTATACAGAGAAAGCAATGAAATTGATGTTGCAGAGCACTACTTCTATAAGATGAAAGCCGAAAAATTGGTGCCGGATGTTGTGAGCTGCCGCACGCTATTGTACGGGTACTGTACCAGGGGAATGGTCAGTAAAGCAGAAGCCCTTGTTAAAGAAATGGACGAGAGTGGCCTGGTGATCGATGAATACACGCAGTCAGCTCTAACCAGGATGTATGTAAATGCTGGGATGCTTGAGCAGTCGTGGTGTTGGTTTGGGAGGTTCTGTAATCAGATGGACTCTGAGTGCTTTTCTGCAAATATTGATGCATTTGGGAAGAAAGGGTACATAAACCTCGCAGAAAAGGCTTTTATGCGTTGCCTGGAGAGGAAGATGCTTAGCGTTTCTGTGTGCAATGTTATGATCAAAGCATATGGGTTAGCAGAGAAGCTTGATGAGGCCTGTGAGATAGCTGCTGGCATGGAGAGGTACGGCGTACTGCCTGATTACTTGACTTACAGTTCTCTCATTCAACTCCTGTCAACTGCTAAACTGCCAGAGAAAGCTCTCTACTACCTGAGAAAGATGCAAGCAGCTAAAATGCCGATTGACTGTGTTCCATATTCTGTGGTGATTGGCAGCTTTACTAAGAATGGGGATTTGCACATGGTTGAATGCCTATTTAGAGAAATGGTCACTTTGGGGGTCCACGCGGATGCATATGTTTACTCTATCTTAATTGATACATATGCTGAAGTTGGAAATGTTCAGCAAGCTGCAGCATATTTTGGTTTAGTGACAAAGGCTGGTTTATGTGAGAGTGCTTCGATCTATAATTCTTTGATCAAACTCTACACGAAAGCAGGGTATCTGGCAGAGGCCCAAAAGACATACAAGCTTCTGAAATCTTTAGATACTGACACCAACCTTTATGCATCCAACTGCATGATTGGCCTCTACAGTGATCATTGTATGGTGAACGAAGCACGTGAGCTTTTTGAGAATTTGAAGATTACGGGAAGCGCAAATGAATTTTCATATGCGATGATGGTGTGCTTGTACAAGAAAGTTGCTCGCTATGATGAAGCTCACAGGATCTCCAAGGAAATGCAAGCTTTAGGGCTTCTAACTCAAGCCTTAAGTTATAATTCTGTGATTCAGATGTACGTATCTGGTGGGAAAATGGAGGAGGCTGTGAAAATATTTCAGAAGATGTTGGCATCGAGCACACCACCAAACGATGTAACTTTCAAGGCACTAAAACCAATTCTAGTGAAAGAAGGAGTTTCAAATAGTGAGATTGCAAAATTAGAGTCTCTCAGAAGGTGTAACACTCAAGATTGCTTGAATCAGTGGTACAGGGCACTAGATCTGGTTGTCAAATCAGATGGGACTACCTCTCGACATACTATGGGTCACTCTTGTACAAGGATACATTCTTTTTACATTGACAGTTTCTAGAGTGGCAAGTCCAGAACTGCTTTCAACTCATTCAGAATCTTTATTGATATGCCACCATGATGATCTATCTGCTGTAAAAGAGCACACATGTCATCCTCAAAATGAGAATCTGATTGTTTTGACATGAATCCTGCTAGATCACTGCAGAAATACAACACCTCGCGGTGCCTTTCCAATGGTGTAAAGTTATAACTCCCAGATGTTCTTCAAAAGATGCATCATGAATTTACGAGAAGGGTCACTTGGACCGACGATCTGACCTTCAGGCTATGAATCGAAAGAGGAGAACAATCTGGAACAGGCTCAAATCAGAACTCAGTTGAGATAGAATTGGTTTGAGGGAGAGGTAAAGTGTGTTCTTGGCCGTAAATTAAGTTGCCCTCACAAAAAATGTTGGTAGTGAAAAATAGAAACTTTGTTAATGACTTACTTTTGCTGCAAATTTCTCTGTAGTTCCTTTTAACTTGTTTTAATAACCAGAATATGCACCTCCACTTCTGACATTGGACCATATGCCCTATCTGGACCAACACAACTGGATTCTGTAGTTGTTAGTACAGAGAATATGCTGATAAAATCCAATTTTTCTTGATAAGTATTAATGCTTTGCTGAAACCAAGGTTTACGAGTCTATGAGTCGACAAGTCGCTCTGAGGTTGAGACTCATAGACTAAGCGTGACTAATCGACACGAATCGACACTGAAGTTTCGACTCATAGACTAGTCGACACTGAAGTCTAGTCGGCCCTGAAGTTGAGACTCATAGACTAGTCTACAGACTAGTCTTGACTAGTACTTGGACTCATAATCCATGTTGAAACTGCTCTAATTTTAATCGCAAGAAGTGAAGCATTTACTAAGCATTCTTCCTCATCTGAAATATCACCACCTTTGTCTTCTGTTTACATGCATCAGAGGTGAAATTGCTAAAGTATATTTTACTGTATGACGTTTGCTGCAATACTATAATATCATCAGTTGGCAGTTTGGCCCGGTCTTGAATGTAAAGGGTGACATCACGATCTTCAGAATCTTCTTCACCAACATTCTTTGCAGACTACAAGCCTGAAAACCTTTAGCCAATTAACTACTATCCTAGCTGCTCAATTCAGTGCCTTAGTTTCATCCGTCAACGCTTAAACATGATAATTTCTAACTTCGTCTGCAGTTCTGCACATAAATACGTCAGACATGCCTGTAACTTCTCTTTTGTAGTTAAACAACTCTCGTCATGGTCTCGTAGTTTCCTTCTCTGTAATGTAATGTCACGAGGCTGCAGTTGCCTAGTGAAACAGCGCACTAGAACTGAATTTGATGCAAGTTTCCTTTGCCAATTACATGCTTCTGCCTTTGTGATAAATGTCATCATTTAAAGATTGGTTCGATTATTTTCTTGTTTTAGTAGCATGATGAGAGACAGCAAAGACTCCATTTCTCACTATTTTATAATGCCATTCTACCATCCAATAACAAAGATAAATAGTTTCTAAGATGAATGGTGATTAATAATGTGAGTGTGAGGTAATACAGTGGGCACATAATTTGTCCACTTCCTCTTTGGCATTACATCTTCTTTGCTTTCCAATTTTCCCTCCTATAATATCCTTACTTTTGTTTAGAATGATTTTTAGCCAATATAAATGAGTGTATTTGGTTACCATCTTATACGGAAGTCGGTGTTGATATGCTCTTTCTATCAGATGGACTGATTGTGCTTCTTTTGACTTTGCTAGAAAAGTAACTGTGAGGGTTGTGCAAATGCTGCTTGCCTAATCTTAAGGAACGAAGACCACCGCCAAAGTACTGGAAGATCTTGGCCATTCGGTAGCTTCACCAGGTACAACTACTAATGTTTGTTCTCACTAGTTACTTGGTTTGGGTTATGGGTACCTCAGTCAGCTAGTTGGTGTAGGCTGTGATTTCCTTCCGGAACAAAAGTGGGGCTCAGATCATCATTTGATTTGTCTTACCGGCTTAGTACAAAAAGGTATGGCATATTTGATACTACTATCTGTGCAGCTGCGACAGGCGGTTTACGGAGATCTTGCCGTAATGGTGTTTAATTGCCATGTGTGGTATGTACATGGAACAGGGATACAATGTCGCCAAAAACAAAACAAAAAAAGGCAGCTCTGGTGCACCTTTGATGAAGATCAAGGGATCCACACTGCTAGTGAGTTTGAGGCACCAGAGCCTGGAACCAAGTCTGTAATCTGGAAAAGTAGTGCAATGCAATGCTGTGATGTTGATTTGTTGTTATCACTGATTACACTGCTTTAATGTATTGTTACCAGTTTCTTGCTACTATTAGTCTTCAAAAAGTTGCATGTAAATTTTCGATGGAAGATGGAGTTATGTAAATTTATGTATTCAGAACTTGATTGTCGATGAGCAGAACTTCAATTTATGTATTTCATAGCTCCTAGAAATGATACATGAATTGCATTGTGTCCTTATTGAACACACTCATGCGTGAATCCGAAAACAAAAATTTGAAGTTTATGAAATGCATCAGCTCCTCATCCTAAGATGCTCGCGATAGTGTCACTTGCACAAAAAAAGCCATGCTTCTTTAGAATGAGTAACATGTCTGCAATTCACAATGTTTTGACAATCTAAACACTATCCACAACTCTAGCAGAAAAATAAATAAAGGCAATCTAATTTTGAATAGCAGGTTACTCATCATAATAAGCTGTAAATCCACCCACATTAGTAATACTATTGAAACCGAGTTTGTGTTAACTTGCAAGGTAAAACCAAAGATGCCCTGCTCAAACGACGCACAACTGAAGCAAAACTAACTCCAGTTCAGGCAAAAGGGCACAACCAGTACAAATGAACATCCACCATAGAGATAAACCAAACTACCCAACACTGCCGGCAACTAGAGCTCATCTTCAAAGTCTTCCTGGGAGGAAAAAGTAGACAGATATCCATCGCCTCGATGCCACTTGATCACACCGTTGCACCGCCACCGACAACCGCGCGTGAGGCTTCATCAGAGGCCAGCACCCGGCGCCATGCTGCACCGTAACAGACAAAGGCTTGATCAGATGATATGACAAACTGAACAGGGAAAGGAGCACACTTTGGCACCTCAAAATCATTTCATCTTTAGCTGTCCATATCAACCAAACTACATATATAGATGGAAATTGGAATGCATCTGTGTTGGAGGTACACAACAATGGAGACAGCTCAGGGCCAGATTAGCAAAGCTTTTGACTAGGTTAACCAACACACGGGCGTTAGCAGTGAAAAACATATATACTACACCAGCCAACGAAACTAAGAGCACCAACTACACATTCACCATAGAGTTCTGAACAATATAACAGTACAAAGGATGGTTCCCAAAATACGTACTATCTACAATCATACAGAAAACCAGAGAAGACGAGCAAAAACCTGAATGCAAACATCCATCTACCTATGCAGAAAAATGAGAAGAATAAAGTTACATGCTCATCGACCTATTTGGGCGCTCTTGAACTCAAACTATTCAACGGTCTAAGCTACAAGCAAAAAACACTCGAATTCTGGTCAATAACGTGTTTAGCGTTCATAACTTTGTGCGCGAGTTTGAAAAAACAGCAAGAGGCTAGTTTGTACCTCGAGTGCAGAAGCTCGTGTAGGGCATGACCTTTTCAATGCTAAATTTACCCACATTGTTGGCTCGGCCTGAATTAAGCTCAACTGCGTACAACCCAGCCGGTGTCCTGAGGAAGATGACCCTAACCCCTTCTGCGAAACCAACCGCCCACACGCCCGAGTCCGACATGTCCAAGAGGGCACGGGGTGGGAGCAACGGCTCGAGCTCGACGACCCTGCGTCGCGCCCATGCCGCCCATGCCGCGGCTCCTCTAGGACCAGCTTCCATCGACCATAGATAGAGTCTAGACTTGAGCACGGACGCAAACAGCAGCATGCCGTCCTCCGCACCTATGAGGTCAAGGTGCGCCTCATCCAGGCTCTCTGGCAAGTTGATCACAGATAGTTGTTGCTTAGGAATGTTGTACTCCACGACACTGTCACACTCATAGCTGGGGACATAGACCTTGTTTCCCACCACAGCAGTGTGCCCTCCGTCATCGATCTGCAAGCCCGGGCTCCGAACAGAGATCTTGCGGCTCCACTCACTAGTCTCCGACGAGTAGGCAGTGGCGAGGGCGATGCCTCCTTCCTCCGCAGAGCCCACCAAGGCCACGAGAAAAGGGCCGCCACCATCACCATGGCAGTCGAGGTGGTCGCATCGATCTTTGGCGCAGAGCACAGTGGCATTGCAGTGCAGTACGCCATCGTAGATGTCCTCCCAGTGCATGGTGTCGCAGCCGCAGCACTTGGGGAAGGCCTCGATTTCCCACAACTTGTTGGCGACGAGGTCGCAGACGTCAAAGGGGAGTTCGTACGCGGGGGCGTAGAGGAGGACGAGGCCGTGCCGGGAGTCGAGGACCTGGCAGTCTGGGCGGTCCTGGGACGCCCGCCGCCGGAAGGTCGAAGTGGGGACGAAGCGGTTGCCGTTGCGGTACGCGTTGTGGAGGAATCCCAGCATGGGCGGCGCCCCATGGAACGCGCGGTAGCCGCGGGCGAAGCCGGGGTCGGTGAGGATGCCGCGCCATCTCCTGCAGACGGCGGCGGCGCGGACGAGGCTCCTGGGGTCGTCCGCCGGAAGGCGCGTGAAGACCTCGCGCATGGCGTCGTCGACCAGCGCCGGCGGACTCCGCGCCATCGCCATGGGGATGGCGGGCGCCGAGCAGGGGGCGTCGAGGTCCCGAGGATTGCCCGTCGGCCGTCGGGGTCAGGGATGGGGGTGGAGTCGTGGCGGCGGCCGAGTCGGGGCGACCTGGTTCTAGCCGTCAAGGCGTCTCTAACTGGGCCGGGCTGGCTTTGTACACAACGTCTGGGCTGGGATGAATTCGGCTTCTTCTGTCCTAAGCACTCTTGCCTGATGCTAAAAAAAAGCACTCTTGCCTAAAAAAACTGTGTTAAGCACTCAAAATAGAAATGGTTTATTTAACTAAAAAAAAGCACTCTTGCACTAAAAAAATATGTGTTTATTTAACTAAAAACCTCCTCTTTATTCATTTATAATGAGTGTTGCATGATTACAAGAAGATGGGTGATCGAAACAGGAGCTTCATTCATCCAAACACCAGAATCACAGAACTTTGCTAATCTAGGCAGTCCATGGGCTACCGAGTTAGCATCTTTTGGACAATGCTCGAAAATAATATGAGGAAATTCGCATGACATTGTCATAACAGTCGTCGAAAATTGAAGCCGAAGCCCCTGCAAAGCTTGCACCTTCATTCATTGTGGTAATCCCTATAGATTGCCTGAATTAACCTCCAAATTGTTGCATCCAATGGACTGTGCCAAAGTTAGTCCATACTTTAATGCCTGAACCTCCGCGGAAAGAACATCCGAGCACCAATCTATACGGCTATTTCCAACGGCTATAAACTTTCTTAATTTGTCACAGATGATAGCACCCGTTGTACCTCTGAGCATTCCATCATCGGAGTCGGCATCAATGTTTAGTTTTTCATATCCACTTGGAGGAGGAACCAATCCCCCTCGTTTAATTGCTGCTCTAGGCAAGGCTCCCGCTACATAGTTTGATAAGAGTGCTATGAAAGATATTGCCACTTGCCTTGTAGATTGTACTTGTTCATCATGAACGAGTTCCTGCGTTCCCACCATAGATACCAACACCACACAACAATTGTCACATTGACTTTTTCCTTGGCCTGACATGGTCGCTACCTATTCTGGAGTGTCATTGAGGTTAACATGCGTTTAAATAACTAAACGGTTGAATTTTGTTTGGTCAGTAACACATGAACCAATTTTTTTTGTGCACCGAAAAACTGGATTTTTATGGTATGATGATATATGGGACATACCATGTACACCATCGACAAAGCAGATTTTATGGCGTATTGCCACAAATAGTTTGTCTACAATTTTCATTTCGGGATTCCACACCTAGGAATGGATGGAGATCGACACATTGTGCCAAATGTGAGCATGGCTAAACTTTGTTAAATGGGGAGGAGAATGACTTTTTTACTTACTGGTAAAAATAGAGGTTGACCCTTTGTCTCCTCTCTTGTTTAACCTAGCAGCAGATGTCTTCTCTATAATGTTAGTCAAAGGCTTTCAAGTAGGCCTGATTATCGAGTTATGTCATAACTTAATGAGTAGGGCAGAGCGGGTTCATGTGCCTGCAATATGCATACGACACCCTCCTTTCTCTGGAGAATGATCGTAGAATATCTTTTAACCTTAAGTGGATTTTGACTTGTTTTGAACAAGTTCTACAATGAGGATTACTTATCACAAGAGTGCTTTGGCGCCTATTAACATGGATACTCTTTTGTGGATATTTTCTCAGTGTGTAGTAGGTGATTTCCCTATCAAGTACCTGGGAATTCCGAACTGGAAAAAGGGAGGCCATTATCGTGCTAATGCTAGCGGTCAACTATTCGAGCTTCATGTAGTGCATCTGCATGGCTCAGACAAAATATTGTATGGGTTTTACGAATATTTTTTAATTTGTAAACATTTCCAAATTTCAAATTCATGATATTTTTAAATTCATGATTTTTAAAATATGCAAAGAAATATCAAATTCATGAACTTTTTCCAAATTCATGAGCATATTTTCACTGAAATTTTCAAATCTCGGACACCGGACAATTTTCAAATTCGTTAACAATTATCAATTTCAAAAGCATTTTTCACTAGACAGTTTTTAAATCCCGTTCACCGAACAAGTTTCAGATTCGCATATATTTTTCACTAAACATTTTTTGAAATAAGAGAACAATTTTTAAATTCACTGAAAAAATTTCAAATCTCATTCAGAGGATAATTTTTAAATTCCTGAACAATTTTTTAAAAGCGTGAACAAATTTGAAATTCGAATATTTTTCTAAAAATCGAATAAAATTTGTAAATTCAAATAATTTTTTATGACTTTGAACTTTTTAAAAATTTGTGAAGTTTTCAAAAATAAAAAAGAGAAGAATAGAAAAAAATGAAAAAAAATTCTCGTACAAGGCAAGAATACATTCTTTTTTACTTTGACAGTTTCTAGAGAAGTAAATTCAGATATGATTTTAACTGATTCAAAATCTTTATTCATGTGCCAACATGATGATCTCTCTGCTCTACTGCAAGAAGAGCACACATGTCATCGTCAAAATGAGAACCTAATAGTTTCAACATGGATCCTGCTAGATCACTTCAGAAATGCAACACGTTTGGCGCCTTTCCAATGGTGTGAAGTTTTAATCGCTGTACCAGATAGAAGCTTAACTCTCAGAGATGTCATATACTTAACTCCCAGAGGTTTTTCTTGAAAAGATGCATCATTAATTTACGAGAATGGTCGATCGGACCAACAATCTGCTGTTCAGTCTATAGATCGAAATTCGAAAGAGGAAAGCAATCTGTGGAACAGACCCAAATCGGAACTCAGTTGAGATAGAATTTGGTTTGAGGGAGAGGTAAAGTGTGCTCTTGACCGTAAACAAAGTCGCCCTCAGAAAAAAATATTGCTAGTACTTGTTTACAGATTACTAGAAACTTTGTTAATGGCCTACTTTTGTTGCAAATCATCTCTGTAGTTCCTTTGAACTTGTTTTAATAGCCAGAAGAAGCACCTCCACTTCTGATGTTGGACCATATGCACTATCTGAACCAATACAACTTGATTCTGTGTAGTTGTTGGGTACAGAGAATATGCTGATAAAAGCCAATTTCCTTGATCAATTACTAATGCTTTGTTGAAACAGCTCAAATTTTTAATCGCAAGTAGTTAAGCATTTTACTAACTACTAAGTGATCTTCCTCATCTGAAATGTCACCACCTTTGCCTTCTGTTTACACGCATAAGAGGTTAAATTGCTGTTCTAAAATATATATTTTGCTGTCTGAAGTTTGCTGCAGTACTATAATATGTCATCCGTTCACAGTTTGGCCCGGTCTTGAATCTAAAGGGTGCTATTATTATCTTCAGAATCTTCTTCAGCAACATTCTTTGCAGACTACAATCTTAAAAGCTTTTTGCCAACTCAACAATTATCATGTGATGCTAACTTCAGTGGCTTAGTTTCATCCTTTAACACTTAAACATGATAATTTGTAACTTCTTCTGCAGTTCTGCACATAAAGATGGCTGTAACTTCTCTTCTGTAGTTAAACAGCTCTCGTCATGGTCCTAGCAATTTACTTCTCTGTAATGTAGTTCAATGAGGCTGCAGTTGCCTTGCCTAGTGAAATGGGGCAGTAGAAGTCTAGAACTGAGTTTGATGCAAGTTTCCTTTGCCAATTATACCCTTCTGCCTTTGTTATAAATGTTCTTTTGGGTTTCATCTCCATAAGAGTGGCGGAGTTTTTACGTTGGCTCACCAAGCCTATCACAACCCTCCTCTTTTACCCGGGTTTGGGACCGGCTATGTTGAGACAACATAGGCGGAGTTCTTTGTGATAAATGTTGTTGCTTAAAAATTGGTTCAATTATTGTCTTGTTTTAGTAGCATAATCAGAGGCAGCAAAGAAAAATGTGCTCCATTTGTCACTATTTATAATGTCATTCTACCCAACAACAAATATGTTTAGTTTCTAAGATGAACGGCGATTAAGAATGTGAGTGTGCGATGATACCGTATCCACATAATGTGCACTTCCTCTTTGGCTTTACATCTTCTTCGCTTCCCAAATTTCCCTTGTATAATACCCTCCATTTTGTTTAGAGTGGTGTTTGGCCAATATAAATGGGTGTATTGGGTTATCATCATATACGAAAATCAGCGTTGATTTACAATAATGGTGTTTAATGGTCATGTATGGGATGGACATGGAACAGGAATACAATGTTGAGAAAAAACACGACAACTCCGGTGTGCCACCGATGAAGGTTAAGGGATCCACACTACACTGGTGAGTTTGAGGCACCAGAGCCTGGAACCAAGTCTGGGATCTGAAAGAAGTACCCCATATGGTGCAATAGCAATGCAATGCTGTGATGTTGATGTGCTGTTGTCACTGGTTACTCTGCTTTCTTGCACTATTAGCAGCTTCTTGCCACTGTTAATCTTCAAAGTATCATATAAGTGCAATTTATTCAGAGTTTGCCATTCACAATGTTTTGAAATCTAAGCACAATCCATAACTCAAGTGAAAACAAGGCAATCCAGTTTTGAGTAGCAGCTTACTCATCATAATAAGCTGTAAATCCAGCCACATTAATACAACTGGTCGAAACCAAGCTTGTCTCTGTTAAGACATGGGCTGTATTTGAAATTTGAATTTCATAGCGTGACATACTCCTAAAACACAAAGACAAAAGTTCTTTTTTTCCCGAAAAGGAGGATGACCCCCGACACGAAGACACAAAGACAGAAGTAGCAGATACAAAGAGCTCTTGTTCTTGTAAATAACCCTAACCAAACCATCCAACGCAGCAGCTCATCTTCAAAGTCTTTCTGGGAGCCAAAAGTAGAGAGATCCATCTTTCTTGACGCCATTTGGTTACATCATCGTACCACCAGCAACTGCGTGTGGGGCTTCATCGGAGGCCGGCAAACGGCCCCATGCTGCACCGTAACAAAGAATTGATCAGATAACATGACAAACAAAACAGGGAAAGGAGCACTTTGCCACCTCAAAATCATTTCATCTTTAGCTGTCCATATCCACCAAACTGTATATAGATGGAATGCATCCGCGTTAGAGGTACACAACAACGAAAACTGCTAAGGGTCCTGATTAGCAAAGCTTTGACATGGTTAACCAACTCGCGAGCCTAACCAACGAAAACCATATACCGAAAAAGGCTTCCGCCCCGCTTTATAAATAAAGCAACCACCAAGCACAAAGTATCAAGGTAACAACAGAACACACCACACACTAAAACAACGCCACTGCAGGCCCCTACTACACATTCACCTAAAACAACGCCACACACTAAAGATGACGACGATCTAATCTGGTTCCGGTGGGCGAAAACCATATATACTAGAGCATCCAAACGAAACATACAGGATACAGCCCCTACTACACATTCACTATTGAGTTCTCTGGTCAGCTGCATGCCTACTTAATCAGCACCAACTACTCTTTTTTTCCTCTGGGTTGTATCAACATCAAAGACAGCATGACAGGAAAAATCACAGAGACTACTCGTGGTTGACTACAATAAGCCAACTCTGCGGTGTGACTCAGCATCAGAATAATGTAGCAGTACTGCATATATCTAGACGCAGAAAACCAGAGAAGGCGAGCAGACCTGAATACAAATATCTATCTACCTAAGCAGAAAATGAGAAGAATAAAGCAACATAGAACATATTCATCGACGTATTTGCGCTCTTGAACTTAAACTACTCAACAATGTAAGCTACAAGCAAAAACACTGAAATTCTAGTCAATGGCATGTTTAGTATTCATAACTTGGTGCACGTGTTTGAAAAAACAGTACAAGGCTAGTCTATATGTACCTCCAGTGCAGAACCTCGTGTAGGGCATGACCTTTTCAATGTTAAATTCACCCACCTTGTTGACTCGGCCTGAATTAAGCTCAATTGTGTGCAACCCAACCGGTGTTCTGAGGAAGATTACCCTAACTCCTTCGGCAAAACCAACTGTCCACACGTCCGAGCTCGACATGTCCAAGAGGGCACGAGGAGGGAGCAACGGCTCGAGCTCAACGACCCTGCGTCGCGCCCATGCCGCAGCTCCTCCAGGACCAGCCTCCATTGACCATAGATAGAGTCTAGGCTTGCGCACTGACGCAAACAGCAGCATGCCATCCTCTACACCCAGGAGGTCAAGGTATCCCTGGTCCAGGATCTCTGGCGCCTTGATCACAGACAGTTGTTGCTCACGAATGCTGTACTCCACGACACTGTCACCCTCATAATTGGGGACATAGACCTTATTATTTCCCACCACAGCAGTGCGCCCTCCGGTGTCGATTTGAAGACCCGGGGTCTGAACGGAGATCATGTCGCTCCACTCACCAGTCTCCGACGAGTAGGCAGTGGCGAGGGTAATGCTTCCTTCATCCGCAGAGCCCACCAGGGCCACGAGGAAAGGGCCGCCATGGCAGTCGAGGTGGTCACATCGGTCCATGGCGCAGAACACCGTGGCATTACAGTGTATGCTGCCGTTGTAATAGTCGTCGAGGTCGTCGCCCGGCCAGTGCATGATGTCGTGGCACTTGGGGTCGTCGTCGATCTCCCGCCAGTTGTCGGTGACGAGGTCGCAGACATCAAAGGGGGCATGGTACCCAGGGGCGTAGAGGAGGGCGAGGCCGTGCCGGGAATCAAGAACGTGGCAGTCCCGGTGGTCATGGGATGCCGGCCGGCGGAAGGTCGAGGTGGAGACAAAGCGGTTACCCCTGCGGTATTCATTGTGGAGGAAGCCCAGCATGGGCGGCGCCCCGTGGAGCGCGCGGTAGCCGCGAGCGAAGCCGGGGTCGGAGAGGATGCCACGCCAGCTCCTACAAACGGCGGCGGCACAAACAAGGCTCCTGGGGTCATCCGCCGGCAGGCGCATGAAGACCTCGCGCATGGCGTCATCGACCAATGCCGGCGGACTCAGCGCCATCGCCATGGGGGTGATGACCTTTTCAATGTCCTGTTCATCCACCTTGTTGACTAGTCTGTATGTACCTCCAGTGCAGAACCTCGCGTAGGGCATGACCTTTTCAATGCCCTGTTCATGCACCTTGTTGACTCGGCCTGAACTAAGGTCAATTGCGTGCAACCCAACCGGTGTTCTGAGGAAGATGACCCTGACTCCTTCCGCGAAACCAGCCGTCCACACATCCGAGCTCGACATGTCCAAGAGGGCACGACGAGGGAGCAACGGCTCAAGCTCAACAACCCTGCGTCGCGCCCATGCCGCAGCTCCTCTAGGACCAGCCTCCATTGACAATAGATAGAGTCTAGGCTTGAGCACGGACGCAAACAGCAGCATGCCGTCCTCCGCACCGATGAGGTAAAGGAATCCTTGGCCCAGGTTCTCTGGCACATTGATCACAGATAGTTGTTGCTCACGAATGTTGAACTCCACAACACTGTCACACTCATAACTGGGGACATAGACCATATCTCCCACCACAGCAGTGTGCCCTCCGTCATCGATGTGCAAACCAGGACTCTGAACAGAGACCATGTCGCTCCACTGACGAGTCTCCGACGAGTAGACAGTGGCCAGGGCAATGCCTCCTTCCTCCACAGAGCCCACCAAGGCCACGAGGAAAGGGCCGCCGTGGCAGTCGAGGTGGTCACACCGATCTTTGGCGCAGAGCACCGTGGCATTACAGCGTATCCCAGTCCCGCTGAAGAAGTCGTCGGGGCCGTCGCCCGGCCAGTGCATGATGTCGCGGCACTTGGGGTCGTCGTCGATGTCCCACCAGTCGCCGGTGACGAGGTCGCGGGCTTCGAGAGGGGGGTCGTATGCAGGGGCGTAGAGGAGGACGAGGCCGTGCCGGGAGTCGAGGACCTGGCAGTCTGGGCGGTCCTGCGACGCCGGCCGGCTGAAGGTCGAAGTGGGGACGAAGCGGTTGCCCCTGCGGTACTCGTTGTGGAGGAAGCCGAGCATGGGCGGCGCCCCGTGGAGCGCGCGGTAGCCGTGGGCGAAGCCGGGGTCGGAGAGGATGGCGCGCCAGCTCCTGCAGACGGCGGCGGCGCGGACGAGGCTCCTGGGGTCGTCCGCCGGCAGGCGCGTGAAGACCGCGCGCATGGCGTCGTCGACCGGCGCCGGCGGCCTCATCGCCATGGGGGTGGCGGGCGCCGAGCGAGCAGTGTGGGCGTGGAGATCGGGATGATGGCCCGTCGGCCGTCGGGAGTCGGGGAGGGATGGGGAAAAAGATGCGGTTGCGGCGGCTGAGTCGGGGTGGGGGCGTGACCTAGGCGGCGTCTCTAATTGGGCCGGGAGGGCTTGTAGTCTCAACATCTGGGCCGGGATGAATTCGGCTTCTTCGGTTAACCTGCTAAAATAACGAATTCTGTTCTAAAAAAATCCTGATAGTAGATGCCTTCTCTGGAATGTTAGCCAAAGGCTCTCAAGCAAGTTTGATTAGTGCGGTTATCTCCTAATTTAGTGGAGGGGGTCATGTGCCTGCAATATGGAGACACACCCTCCTTTTTTGGAGAATGGTCATTGAATATCTCTTAGCCTTAAGTGGATTTTGGCTTCTTTTGAACAAGTTTCTGGAATGGGGATTAATTATCACAAGACCGCTTTGGTGCCTATTAACATGGATACTAGTGAATTACATTCTTTTGCGGATATATTTTAGTGTGTAGTAGGTGATTTCCCTATAAAGTATCTGGTAATTCCTTTGCATTTCAAAAAGCCTAGTACAAAAGATCTTCAACCTTTAATTGATAAAGATTCTTGCTAAGATTCACTACTACATATCATAGCCTTTAATTGGCAAGATTCTTGGCTGAATTTAGCATGATGATAATTTGTTGTCATCTCTAACGGGAAAAAGGGAGGCCCTAGCACCAGCGATCAACTATTCGAGCTTCCTTTAGCTCGTTCGTAGCGCTCAAACAAAAAAATGTAGGGATTTTGCGTTTCTTTCAAATTGACAAATATTTTTCAAATATCATTCAAATTTCAAATTCATGATATTTTCGTAAATTTCGAAAAAAATGAAAATCCGAACACATTTCAAATTCATGAACATTTTTTTACTGGACAATTTTCAAATCTTGTTCATCATACAAATTCCAAGTTCATGAAGTTTTACACGAACTTGAAAAAAAACTGTGAACACTTTCACTAAACAATTTTCAAATCTTGTGAATGTGTAATTCTTCATGAAGTTTTGCATGAGTTGAAAACCACTCACTCTTTTTTTAAAAAATTCATGAACATTTTCAACTGGACATTTTTAAAATCTCGGTCTCTCAACAATTTCCAGATTCACAAACATTCTTCACTAAACATTTTTTTGAAATAATCAAACAATTTTCAAATTCATGAAATTTTCCAGGATATTTTCAAATCTCATTCACTGGACAAATTTTAAATTCATGAACAATTTCTAAAAGCATGAGGAGAATTTTAAATTATGAACATTTTTTAAAAGAAAACAAAAATTGCAATTTTGAATATTTTTTTGAGATTTTTCACATTTTTAATTTATGAAGTTTGAAAACAGAAAATGGAAGAAAATAAAAAAGGAAAGGAACATAGGAAAAATGAAATAATCTAAAATAAATAAATAAAAGGTAAACCAGAAAATGAGTAAAAAAAGGTTCGGAAACCTTCAAAGATTTCTAAAACTAATCTGCACCTCTCCTAGTGGTTCGATGCATGCTTCATTACGATTCCTAATGGGTCGGCTCATGTTCTTATGCTAGTGGGCGATCAAAGTTTTAATGCTCAGAATGAGCAATACATGTCCTTACTGGTGAACAAAGATTGAAAGAACGCCAGGCGGTTGAGCCTTGCCATCCAAGCATCTCTAATTGGGCCGGGAGGGCTTGTATTCAACATGTGGGGCGATGAATTCGGCTTCTTTGATTAACCAGCTAAAATACCGAACAAACCAATTTTTTCGTGAGTAACACAGGAAACCGAATTTTCCTGTACACCGGAAAAAACGAATTTAACATATGGAATACACCATGTACCATGACAGCCAAGCAATTTCTATGGTGTATTTCACACAATAGCCTTCCTGCTAGTTTCGGGATTCAACACCGATGTATCGATGTAGATCGACGATGCACTATGCCCAATGTGTGCACGGCTAAATGAGGATGGAGCTCAATTGTTTGCAAGGTTTGATATGGCCTTCATATGCGATATGAACGCCAACTGCTTGCTAGGTGCCTCAGAGTAGAGATTTCTTGCCACTTGCTTTTGAGCTCTAGGATAGGTCTGAAGGTCATGCTGATGAGTGTTGAATTTTTCTATTAGAAATATGCCATGAAGACAATAATAAATATATTATTCTAGTTTCATGTTCAAAATCAAGTTTATATTTCTGTTCTATAATTGCATTGATTCTCGAATATGAATTCGAAGCATGGCTCAATTGCATGTACGGAAACATAAACACCAATGTGATCCCTAGTCATGCCCCTAAGACTAGCTCACGCATTAATGATGATCATGTTTTCGTGATCATGTGCATTTGATGTAGGGAAAGCCCTAGGTGGGCCAATCTTTTCACACTTGAAGATGGATCAAGAGGAATAAGAAGAAAACAAGGAAAAGAAACACTCAAACAAAATCTGATCACACATGCACTCCTTCCACAATTCACACTAGGTAACAAGATCCACAATCAACTAAGAGACAGAGTAGCTAAGGTAGTTCTTCCCAAATCCACATGTGGAGATGACGGCTTGATGATCTGATGCATCCTTCTCCCTTAGGAGCTCTTGAAGACCTATGATGAGATCCTTCTCCTAGATTGAGGTCTTAAGATCTAGAGAGATCCTCTCCAAGATGGAGGTCTTGTTCCTCTAGGAGGAGGTACAAGGAGCAAAACTCTCTCAATATCCTTCAGTATACTTGGCTAACCCTACAAAGGAGGAAGGGGACGGCTATTTATAGTGACAGGGGTGAGAGAGGGGGATACCTGGTCACTCTGGATGAAATGCTCGCGGGCAGGGCCTAGATGTATGGATGGCCACTTGGACCAAACTTCTCTCCTTAACCCTACACCTCTCACGTCCTAGCTTGGTCTTGCTCCCTTGCTTCTCCATGGTCATTTCCATGGTAACTAAGTATGCATAAGGTCTCCGCTTGAGGTAGTAGCCATGTCTCATATGAAGTTAAGGGTAGTTCAAAGAGGAGCGAGTTAACGTCCTTTTCGATGGCGCGTGCATGTGCTCTAGTCATCGGTCCACTTAACACTTCAGGTGTTGGTGTAGAATCCATGGGGATGTTCGTGGGGTGCGCGCACCATCTCCCCCCCCCCCCGGATCCGCTCTCGGATCGTGAACTTCATCACCATGGTAAGGTGCCAAGTCGATGACACTGAAATTGTCGCTCAGCGAGTACTTGTCACAAGGGATGTCGATCTTGTAGGCGTTATTATTGACCCTTTATAGAACCTTGAAGGGGCCATCGGCTTGGGTAGAAGCTTGGAAGTGAATTCTTCCGAAAAGCTATCCTTTCAAAGGTGTAGCCACACAAGATCTCCGGGCTTGAACACCATGGGTCTCTTTTTGGCGTTGATCTTGCATGCCTTTGCACTTGCGCTCGATGGTGAGTATTGTGTCTTCGTGCATCTTCTTCATGTAGTTGGCTCGAGCACTTGAAAAGCCATTGTTGGTGCACTCCTTTAGAGGAAGCGGAATGATATCCAAGCCATATACCACTTCTAAGGGAGACTTCATCATTGTCAAATGTCTTGCACGATTGTAGGCAAACTCGGTAATGGGTAAGCACTCTTCCCACTCCCTGACGTTTTTTAGTGAGTAAGCGAAGTAGGATAGATAGTGTGTGATTGACCACCTTCGTTTGGCCATCAGTTTGAGGATGATACAACAATGAGAGCAAGAGCTTGATTCCTAGCTTGGTGCAAAGAGTCTTCCAAAATTAGCTCTAGTATTTAACATCGTGGTATTAGATGGTTATCTTGGGCACTTTCTTCCAAAATTAGCTCTAGTATTTAACATTGTGGTATTAGATGGTTATCTTGGGCACTCCATGTAGACACAAGATTTCCCTACAAAATAAAGTTGCAACATGTCAAGCATCATCGGTCTTGTGGCATGGAATAAAGTGTGTCATCTTAGAGAATCTATCAACAACTACGAATATTGAGTCTTTTTTATTTTTATTCCTAGGCAAACCAAATATGAAATACATGCTTATGTCATCCCAAGGTGCACATGAAATATGCGATGTCATGTAAAGACCATGGGATTGAGCTTTGAGCATAGCTTTGTGGCATGTATTGCATTGGTTGACGGAGCGTCCAACATCGCGAAACACCCTTGGCCAAAAGTGCTTGTGGGCAACGTCACATAAGTCTTGTCATGCACAAAGTGTCTCATGAGTCCGCGACCATGCGATTCTTGCAAAAGTAGTAAATGTAAAGAACTCTCGGGAACATAAAGCTTGTTAGCACGCATTAGATAACTGTCTTTCATGTAATATATGGTTCCCAACAAGTTCCATTTTGACAATTAACAAAAGAAGGTGCAAAGAAAGCATCATGCTCATACAAATCTTTAATATGATCAAAGCCAATAACATAGTGTTCAAGTTGAGTGATTAACACGCATTTGCAAGAAAGAGCATTCGCTACGACATTTTCTTTACCCTTCTTGTATAAGATGACACAAGGAAAAGGCTTGATATATTCACTCCATTTAGAATGATGACTATTCAACTTACATTGACCCTTGAATAACTTCTGCATCTTGATTGTAACCCTGTAGTTATGGAATAAAATTCCCATTTTCTCCACAAAAAAAGGAAAGGATCTTTTTTTTGTGAATCGATGATTGAATCGAACCTTACGTATTTCAAGTACGGTAGATGGGCAATAATTGGAGTAAATTGCAGAAAACCACCACTTTGAGGGCTAGTTTTTCAGAAAACACTAGGTTACAGTTTCTTAACAAATTGCACCATGTCTTGTGTAATCTTTTTGCAAAAACCACTGATTGGCGGATCTGGCTCGGTTAAGTGCGTTTATGACAGATGGGGCCCATATTTTGCTGATGTGGCATAGCGTTTTACCAAAGACAGCATTAGATGGGTAAAAAAGCAAAAACACCCCCAACACTTTTGCCAAAGAGCGAAAACACCCTCCCCGATTCAGATCGGGAGCTGCCTCACCTGCTGCATCGTCGACCTGCCTCACCTCGTTTTCCTGTGACCCTGCCTCCCGCCGACGAGCAGCACGCCGGAGCCGTTGCCCCGTCGCCGCTCCATTCCCCGCCGTCCCTGCGCGTTCCGTCGCTTCGCAGCCGCCGCCGGCCCGCGTCGCCGGCCGCCGACTTCCTCTGCTTCGCCCCCTCTGCTTCGCCGTGCTGTGGTGCATGGACTCGAGCTTGACGGCCGCGAAGGAGCCGTCGGGGAGCCAGCCGCAGGAGAAAGCGTCGCGGAGGGAGCCGTAGACGACCATGTCGTCGGCGTCGTTGGGCCAGAGCTCGCGCCACGAGGTCGCTGAAGCTCACGCTCGGCGATGGGCGGCCGCAGCGCCTCCCGGCGGCCTGCCAGGCCTGCCCAGGCCACCTCCTTCCCATCGCCCGCGCTCTGGCGGCTGCGCCACCTCACTGCCCGCCACGCCGCCTCTGCCCGGCCACCGCCAAGATCTGCTCCACCCATGCCATCTCAAGATCGCTTCCCCATCTCCCTAGATGGATCCCGAGCTTGGGAGGACGGCGGCCGTGGCGGGAATACGATGGAGCTGCTGGAGCTCTCTGCTGCTGCTTCTCTGGTGGCATTGCAGTTCGCCGTGCGGGGAAGAGAGCGGAGGGAGGAAGGAGACGGGAAGAAGGGGAGGGGCCTGATTGCTTTTTTCTATTTGATTTAGGGGTGTCTGTGCAAAATATATGGACTAGTTTGTAAATTTAGACTAAAATTGATCTAGCACGAAATGTTACGCCACGTAGGCAAAAAAGGGGCCCATCTGTCATAATCTTACTTAACAGAGTCAGATCCGCCGATCAGTGGTTTTTGCAAGACCATTACGCGAGATGTGGTATTTTCTGCAGCGAAAATGTATCCTAGTGTTTTTCGCAAACCTAGCCCTCAAAGTGGTGGTTTTATGCAATTTACTCCAATAATTGGATAGTAATAATTTTGGGAAAGTAATAATTATGAGACAATAATAATTGGATAGTAATAATTACAAACTTAATGATAATGATGACATTAAGCGTGCTAGACATGCTTCATGCTAAAAGTCGAGGAAATATAGGCCATTAAATCAACAAGATGCGTTGGATGTCTGCACTTACTCCTTTTGTAACATTAAAATAATCGACATTTAAGGGAGAATGAGCATTTTTTGTTTGATGCCAAAAGTCGGGATGCTAAAATTTGGCAAATGCCAAATATTGGCTAGTGATTGGTTACGAATTGTTTTGGCAACATTTGATTTTTTTTGTTTCAATTTTTGTCAATATGAGATGTTAGCATCAAACCAATTAGCCTAACTAATTGTATAGTTATAATTTTGGGACTGTAGTCATTGGAAAGTAATAACTACATGGCAATCAAAATAGAATATTAATAATTACAACAATTTTTTTGAAAAGAAAGCCTACTGGCACTTTTATTTATGTCGTGGCAGAGTTACATCATGAAAGTACACGAGGTATAAGAATTCAGGAGTAACATCCACCCAAACATAGCTAATTTTAGAATCATAACAAGTCCTAGCCAAGAAATGTGCCAGCCCATTCGTTTCCCTGGAACAAAAACTGAACGATATTTTGATGTAACACCATGAGTCAAGTGAAAGCAGTCCGCAAGTAATGCTGAGCATGCTGGACATGTTTCGCACCCAACGACCGAGGAAGTAGAGAGATGGGTGAGATTTGTTGGATCTAAGCAACTCGCTCTATTACATTAATACATATAGATAGAGATATAGAGATGGCGAGTAGAGATAGAGATAGTGATGCGAGGACCGGTGAAGAATTCAACCAATATACAACCAAGTCATGAGAGGTAAAGTAAAACACAACACAACAACATGGTCATCACACCTAAAACTAGCGATCAAGCGGAAACATACCAGCAACATCATTGCCATGAGCGATACAGATGAACATCTCAAACTGTCAATTTATTAGCAGCTACTGCACTACTCTCTAACCACATCCTAGTTCTTACTTATAGCACATGGTACAGTGGCAATAGCGCTTGACCCCCTTGGCGGTGCAGTAGGCCGCCTTGACCCTCATGTCCGGGTTCTGGCTGGCGCACTCCTGCGCGCACAGCCAGTCCATGCATATCAGGGAGAAGTAGTGCTCTTGCTCGCATCTCTCTGCGCGGAAAGAGATTCATGGATGGATGGACGCAGTTAGCAGGAGATCTTTTCTCGTGGAAGAGAGATGGAAAAGAGAAGGGCAAGGCACGAGTACCTGCTGCAAGAGCGGGGCTTGCTGCTAGAAGGGTGAGCATGACAAGGAAGCAGAGAGCGCTTCTCCCCTCCATAGGTGCGTTTGTTTGTTTTGAGAGGACGGAGTCGAATTGAATCTGGAACACAAGATTGATATTGCACTCTGCGAGACACACGCACAGAATCCTCTATATCTATAACATTATACTCCCTAGTGGTTTTTAAAGAACCCACATTGAATTGAGGTCACCAATGGAGATTGAGTCACCCGATTTTGACCGGGTCAACCATTTCTCAAAGCTATCTCATTCAATTTTTTTATACTGTACTATACACCATGCTTCCTAATTTTTAAAGTCTCGGAACTAATTGAGGTCTTCAATGGTTCAGCCCGATTTTGACCGGGGCCACAATTTCTCAAGGGCCCTCCATTCAATTAGTTTAATTCTCCGTGCTACCGTTTTGAAGCTCTTTCATTTAATTGATGTATTTAATTTTGGATTTCGTTTATGATCTTGACCGGGCCAACGATTTTTCAAATCAATCAGCAGCAAATGGCCTATAAAAACATATCAATCCCACACATCCTCCCACCACCTAAAGAAAATAAGTGTCACCATGTGATACTATAGCACCAATATAGTACATGCAGTCACCGACGCAGAAATATCTCCATATAAATATACGTTGGTTAGCGGATAACACTGACATCAGCTCAAAAGGCCCACCAAATCACCGCATTATAAATAGAAACAAAACACACTCCATCATCTCCCCACCCGTCAAACTAAATATTCCATCAGTTACAAAATATAAGCGGTATTTTTTTTGGAAAGTCAGATTTATTTAGCTTTGACCAAGTTCAGAGCAAAAAATATCGACACCCACAATATTAAACAAAAGAATATGGAAATCCATTTCATGATGAATCTATTCATACCGATTTGATATTATGAATTTTGATATATTTCTCTATAAATTTGATTAAACTTAAAAGGTTTGACTTAAAAAAATACACCTTATATTTTGAAACGGAGTGAGTAATCATTTTAAGAAACACAACAACAACAACAACGATGCAACAAAGCACGCCTAACCCTTCTAGTACGGGAGAAAGAGAAATGATTAATCATAGCGCTTAAAAATCCAGCTAGACTTGAGAGAGGATCAATCATAGTTGTTGAAAATCCAATTGGACTTGCCTTTTTTTATTGCATGGAATTAGTTTTTTTTTAGCGGAACACCTAAACTTTATTACCGCATCACCCTAACCTTATTCCTTTTCTATTACATGGAATTAGTTTTCCTTTCTAGATGAAGGCTTGCATGGAATTAACTTTTCTTTAGACAAATTGCATGGAATTAACTATTCCTGAGGGTGTGGGCTTGGGCTCATTCTAAAGAAGGAAAGCTTTTCCCCTCAGTCCAGTCGCTGGCGCAGGCTCATTTCTGGGCCCACATTGCATGGGCTAAACAACTAGCGCTACCACATTTTATTTTATTACTTTTAAAAACTAACACTACCCCACATCCTCATGTTCCCGTGGATGCTTTGCCCGAACAATGCCAAATCGGCCCTTCCTCTGTCATAGCCTCCTATACATTCCAGATCTCCCGCCGTCGCGCTACTACGGTCGACGCACTAGTCATGGATGGCGCCGAAGACGAGTAACGTCAATCTGGGACGATGAGGAGGGGGGCGCACGCGTTGGAGTATGCTCGGCGGCGTAGCCGGGGCTGTGGGTGTAGGGGCAAGGGTTTGCCTAGCTGGGGCGCGGCTAGTTCCGCGTGCTGCGAGCCCTACCATGGCTCGCCTGCAGGGTGCATGTATTGGGTCGGCCTAGTAACCGCGTCACATCATCATGCTGATGTCATGTTATTTATTTTGTTTATTCTTTCAATTTTTATTCACAATTTTTTTTGCTTATTTTAACCTTTCTTATATTTCAAAACATTCTAAATATACATAGTACAAAAAACAATTTACATAAACCCTAAAAGTATAAATCTTGTATTCGAAAAATGTTCAACATGTATAGAAATATTTTCTGATGTATATGAAATATGTACAATGTCCATGAAACAACATATGTGACATTTTAAAAAATGGTTATACATTGTAAAAAACATTTGTTTAATTAAAAAAATATGATTCGTTCATTAAAAGAATGTGTGTTACTTTTTTTTAAAAATATTCACAAGTTTCAAAAATGTATTCACCGCACTAAAAAATCATTGTACAATGCAAAAAAAAAAGTTTTCATAGCTCACAAAAAATTCTTTTATCATTAAAAACATTCCAATGTGTATTTAAAAAAAATGACACACATGTATTCGACGAAATGTTCAAAACACGTTTTTTAACAAATGTTAAACATGTATTTGAAAAATATGAAACATTTATAAAAAAATATTTTACATGTATACGAAAAAGTGTATAATGTGTATGAAAAAATAGACATCAATACATATATTAAAAAATTGTTTAATCATGTATTTTTAAAATGTTAAAGGTGTGCAAAAAATGGTCCTAATGCATACAAAAAAATGTAGGCATGTGTTGAAAAAGAAAAAACATAGAAAATCGGTGAAAACGAAGAAAGAAACAAAAACCCAAGAAAGCAACAAAGAAAACGAGGGAAAAAAGAAACAACAAATAGAAAGGAAAAAGGAAGAAAACTGAAGAAAAGACCAAAATGGAAGAAAAAGAAAAGGAAAAGGAAACCGAAAAAGGTAGGATAATAATGGTCAATTTGTCGTCGGTCGTTAGACCAAGTTGCCAGGTGTTAGTAAATTGAAAATGTCATGATGTGACTAAATAGGTGCAGTTATCAGATATATCATAGGATGACATGGCAAAAACAATAACATATGGGTTGTGCAAATGAGGGCTAAAAATTGCCATGGTGTATACAAAAACACCAACAACAAAATTTTCATGAAACAACTAGGTAGGTAAAAAGTAGCATCAACATGGGGAGTGAAAAGCATCAATGCCTCCTTTTTCGAGGCCGACTGCCAATTGCGACACTCTTCCCTCTCATATCCATGAAATCGTCATCATCGTCAGCTGAGCCATTCCTAATCATCTTTAAATGAAATCTGCACATGAAAGATTAACACAAATTAGTTGATGGCAAAAGGTCTCCAACACATAAAACAATTCTGTAACCACAATCATATAATGGAAACTGTGCGAACACACATAACTGGACGATGGCAATTCTGCGTTAACAGGTGATTAAATAAAAATAGTGCATGCCAAAAATATGTAGCGCACACAAATGCTCGATGGCAAAAATATAAAACTAGGTACGTCATGAAAGCACGCCGAAAATCACAGTCACAAACATAAAGAGGCCATGGCAAATCTACATTGCACCACCATATGGGAGAGCATTGGAAAACCTGTGTCACAGCCATATTATTCCATGGAAAAATTAAAGTAACGATATAATGAGAGCATGGCAAAAGGGGGGTAAATTCACCAACAACACAACATGTGAGACCTTGACAATATGCATTAACAAAAGGAAAAAATATAGCATAGCTTATTTGGCATTCGCCCCCATTGACGCAAATTTGGCTTTGAAAATTGCGCACATAAGAACAAATTCTTCACAGCACCAAAAAGGCAAAAAAGAAAAAAAAGAAAGAAACCCGCCAATGCCCATGGCCCTCTTGCGGCTGTGGCCACGACGCTCGCCGCCGCCACCGCACTCAATCCGACGAGCACTACGATCCTCCCCATCGTGACGAGACTTGAACAACTTGGAAGCCCTACCCTGACAACACCATCGTGTGCAGGCGGAGCAGCATACTTTGAGTCCTAGCCCAATGTCGGCGGTTGACCATGCTTGAATCGTCGGCGAAGACAAAGCTACAGGGCGAAGAGCAAGAGGGGGAAGAGAAGGAATGAGCGAATGCGGTTACTGGGGCAAATTGAGGGGGGGAAGAGAGGGGTTAGTGGGATCGGATTGTACGCGCGTTACATGGTGAGCCTCCCCATGCCAATATTTGCAATTTCCTAACACTAGTAAGTGTGCATGTGCAAGGCATGTCTAATCATATATCTAATCATTAATCATATGTGAAAACACCGGTACATCCATTTTTAATTTTGTATATAATTAAGAGCCATTTATATGCCCAAATCTGATATTAGAAACAGTATTGATCAGTTTTAGATCTTACATATAAACCTAAATTAAGCAATCATTATATGCATTCATTTCCAAAGCAACACATGAAGGTTTCGTCGTAAAGAACTGTGGTATCTTTAATCTATACTAGTAGAATGCCCGTGCGTTGCTACGGGCTTTTAAAATATTTTACAGATGTTATATAAACATAATGTATGTTAAATTTCACATATAGAGAAAAGATAGCACAACCACAATCAGGTAATAATTGAAGTTCACCTCACTTGCAATGTAAAATGACTAAAAAAGGCAATTTGACGATGTATATATATAGAGCGATTATCCAACTAACAATTTGTTACAAATTAAGAATTGTTGATACGCTTAAAATATTCTCACATAATATCAGGATTGTTGTCTTTAACATCGTTTGCACGATATTTGAGCAAATATAATACAAACTTCTTTCTCAACTCATCCCCATCCTGCGCAAAAATACTACGTAGTTAGCATGAATACTTCATGAACGTCACCAGAATACATCTCTATCTCTCACATATATGCAAATAATCATATTTAACATGTACCTTTTGTATTATTATGTATAACATACATATAAAGAAGGATTATTTCTATGCATCTCTTCTCGTGATGTTTCAGTCCGACCCATCATTGTTACGTCATTGCCTATGTCAGTTGATATTTTTAAAACACTATCCAAGTCCATCAATTTTTAATCTCTGTTGAAGAAAACTTAAACATATAAACATATAAAAATATAAAAAATATTTTATACTACATTATATAAACATTTATAATAAATTAAAACAAAAGTGAGATTAATACAACTGTTTTTATTTGCAAAAATGTTTTTTAGACAAATTGGCAAAAAAACTAACTTTTATTTTATGAGGAAATAAAACTAACTGAGTACCCCTAATTAGATTTTTATTAGATAGCCTGCGTTCACCCAGGGCCCAAAACTCTTTGAGCAGCGGATGGGCCAGCACAAAAGTGGACGGGCCGAGCTAGAGACTGGTAGATTTCTTCTGTGTTTTCTTTTCCACCTAAAGTACTATACATCTTATCCTCACGGCATCACACAGTCCTCTAACTCTCTCAGCTCGAGCCTGATCCCGTCCCCGCCGCTTCCCGTCCATAGACGGCGTCGCCGCATTCTTGTCTCCCCTCCACGGCGTCGGCCGGACCCTCCTCTCCCAGCCATCTCTCCTCCATGTCGCGCGCCGAGCCCGTCATCCCTTCCCTCGATGGCTTCGTCCGCATCCTCCTCTGACTGCCACGGTGGGTCGATTGGTTCGATCCACCGCCATCCACGCCCGTCAAGTTATTCCGACGATTGGGCGGCGGCGAAGCTTAGCGCGATGACAGAGCCTTCCTCCATCTCTACCAAGAAACCCTCGCTCTTCGCCCGTCTTCCTCCGTTTGCCAGCACTACCTAGCGTCGCCATGGTCGGTGGCCGCGACCACCAACAAGAGGAATCGCGAGGCAGTGGCGCGGCACCAAGGGGAAGCCGCAGCCCGTCACTGCCAAGGACAAGCGGGTCACAGCTAAGGTATGCATCGTTGGAGCATGGGTGTTGATTTAGAGTATGGGCTGCTTGAGTTTGAGCTGAAGCTCGACTACAATCTTAAGAAAGTAATTGTTACTTTCATCATGTTTCCAGTAGTATCAGTTCCTATCAAAGCCTTGTGAGTTGCGACATATGTTCAACTTCTTATGTACATGGATTTCTCATCTCTACAGTCTAGTTACCGAGGCCCTCTGTAAAATGGATTGGAAATATTTGGAATTTCTAGATCCCATGTAAACGCATCGGTTCTTCAACTAAGTTGCTGACGTTCATTCTTTATGAATGCGTTGCATATGGTGTTTTGGTACTTATTCTGATAGCCACCATTTTTTGTCAGACATGTGTGTAGTGGTTCTCACACTCAGAGAGTGGGAAGGTACATTTTCTGTTATTTTTTTCTCTTTCCATTTTCTTATTATATCTTAAGAGACATATTTCAGAGCGATCACTTGGTTTAACTTTGCCCACTCATTTGTTTTATCCGATATTTATTTATTAACTTCTGTAGATTCTAGAGACATTAAATAGTCATGCAAATTGAACTGTGCAATAGTTAGTGCCTCACACTGCATATTCAGTATTATTTTCCTTCTCGCTTATTTCCAGTGTGCTTTTGCAATTTAACACAGTAATGATTTTCAGGTTAGGAGGCATATTATCAGAATCTTGAGGAAGCAGATTATGAAGCTTGATGTCAGTGATTATGGATGCCTTGTAAGTGATGTCTATATATGTAATATATTTTAGTGTTCAAATAGGATCATACTGTGTGGCTTCTATGCTTTAACCTATACAAACATTCTCCCAGTGCACAGTAACTTCCGATGGTTTTATGCTTCCAAGCGATTAATCATCAGCTGAACTAACATGTCGTTTACCCTCCAGTTCTTTGTTTGTCTTTTCTCCATTATCGATGACACAAAACTTGTTACTAATTCTAGCCGACACCAATTGTTTGCTTGAAGCAAGCATTATGCTACCATTACAAGCAATCTGAAGAGACAATGCTTATAGCTTACTTTCAATATTTGTAGGTTCTATTTGAAGAGCTGACAAAGCAGTTAAAGGAAATCATATTGATAAGGTAAAAGGAATTCCAAGCTTATAATGTGCTTATTTTTACTTGTTAGTTATATATAATAGAGCTCTTTGCTGAAACAGACCGGGAGACGCCAATTGCTGCAGCTATTGCACACACTTTGCTCACATTATCTAACTCCGGCTGATTCAGTTTGTCTGAATTTCAACATGCCTTCCCTTATTTCACTAAAAAAATATCAGTATATATAACACCACCTAATAGTACCAACGAACAACGTACGAACTGCTCCATTAGGAGTAGAGATACATAGTTCCTTATCCATGTATTTCTAACAAGAGATTCTATCCAACTGAAGTTTAAGTCATTATTTTTATTGCTATATGATATTAGATGCCTCAGGTTTTTACCATATTAAAAAGCAGATGAATTAGAAAGAAATACGAAACCTTAGTAATTTTGTTCTTCTTTACCAAGTCACTGTCCAAGCATCTTCCTCCTGTATATGTTGGAAACTTCACGCTGTCTCTTGTTATTTCCAGCTTAAAAAGGTGCATCTTTGACCAAGTATAGGACGGGCAGATGTCGCGAAAGGAATACTCATGGTTTCTGAAGACAGACTATGCTCCCTCGAGTACTACGCAGCAACAAACTCAGGTCAGTGTGCATTAAGATCTACAATAGTATGTGGTTGTAATGCGGAATTGAATACTTTACCTTGAGTTGCTATAATTTGATCCGGCGACTTCATGTGCTAAGGACTTCCTTGTAGACTATGTTCTTCATGGTCGTTAATAAGGGCTCAGATCTTTTTTGCTTATTTGAATTATTGATTTGTTCCTTGCCCTTGCCCTTACCCTTGCCCTTACCATTGTCGTTGTCCTTGATGGCGAGAATCTTGAATACCTTATGTGCAGACATGTGATTGGCATACACATACCTTTTTTTTTCTTTATCATAGAGATGCTCTCTGTCCCGTGACATCTTTCTGTCCTATAGAAGCTTAAATAAACCTGCAGTCTTTTTGCATCAAAAAATGGTATGAATTGCATTACAAAAATGATTTGACATACTATAGGACTTTAGCAATATCCTTTACGGAACAGGGTCTCACTTTGGGGAATAAGTGCTATGTTCAGAGTGTATTACATTTGCTGTCATTCATTTTCGCATGGAGTGTAGATGCTGAAAAGACACATTTTAGATGCCATCTGGCGCCCGTCCACATGTATTAATTCCCAGAACTTGATTAGTCTAATGAAGCAGGTTCATGACATGGTAGCTGGAACATTGCTTAAAATACTAAAATTATGAAGTTTTGAACAGGTCAAGATGGCAAACCTAGGGCGTGATGGGCACCATGAAACATAACAAAGGTGGATATCCGTCCTTAGCCGTCGAGAGGAAGAAGACAATAGGCGGGCTGAGGAGATGGCGCAGGTGGATATCCGTCCTTTGCCGTCGGAGAGGAAGAAGACAGTAGGCGGGCTCAGGAGATGACGCAGCAGCAGAGTCGAGCGGAGGTTATGGCGCCCTGGTTGTGGTTCGGCATGCGAGGCGATGGGCCTGGATGGAGCTTGTACGCCAGGAAACTGGCGTCTCGATGGAGCTCGTGTGCCAGGAAGAACTGTTTCTTGGCGTCTCTGGTGTTTGTCTCGCTGGCGGGTTGAAAAAGTTAGATTTTTGGTCGATGGACCTCGTCCTCGTTCGTGGGTTGCGCAGCTGTTTTCCTCGTTCGTGGGTTGCGGAGGGGCGATCGTGGGGTTTGGTCAATGGATTTGATTGTTGGTCCATGGACCTCTCGTTCGTGTGTTGACTGTGTTTTTGGGATGTGGATCTCGTACGTGGGCTGAGTTGGTGTTTTTTGGCTGCTGCGTGGGTGTGGACCTCTCATGATGAGATATTTTTGGGATGTGGATGTCGTATGTGGGCTGAGTTAGTGTTTTTTGGGCTGCTGCGTGCGTGCGTGTTGGCTTTTGTTCGAAGGGAGGGGGGATCGAACGAGGTCGAACCATCACGACGTTCGATCCCCCTTTAATAGAAAAGATTTTTCTGAGCAAAATATATATGATCTACATACTCTCGTACTCCCTCTGTCTTTGAGAGTGTGTACTTTCAACTTTGTTGGAGGATCAAACTATCTCCAAGCACGATCGAGTTCGTGCAAAAATATACCAATGTTTGTGAAACCAAATAGGTATATGATGAAAATATATTTTATCATGAATTTAATGCTACTAATTTGATGTCAGAATGTTGATGTACTATTGTATTATATAAATACGGTCAAACATAAAAGAGTTTGACTTTCCAACAAAATTGTAGTAGTATAGAATCAAGATTAATTAAACTTAAACATAATTAGTCTAATTTCCTAACAATCAACAAATTATTTCCACGGTGGAACACAGTATGGTCCAAAACCGATCATTTTCGCAAAAAATAAAATGCAACAAATTTTATAATCTTCCAAAACGGATTTGCTTGGTCTCGAAGCCAAGGATGCTATTGAAGATCTCTATATCCCAACAAACACGCACACACGCACGCACAAAGTTAGGGATTACAACTAATTAACCTTGATTCGGTGCTACTGTATATTAAATCGCGCAGCTGTTGTAGATCCATTGCCACGCACGAACAGAGCTGTACTTTCATCGGAGAAGAAGGCGAACCCAAGAGCTTTGGATGATTAATCCCATGGAGACGAGGTGCGCCGTCTGTCATGGCGACATGGGCCGCGGCCACGCCACCTTCACGGCCGAGTGCTCCCACAGCTTCCACCTCCGCTGCGTCCACCACCAGACCGCCTGCCCGCTCTGCTTCACGCCGTGGCGCGACGTGCCGGGCGTGGCGCCCGCCCAGGACCTGCTCTTCCGCGACGACGAGCCGCTCGAGCCGCAGCCCGCAGCTGTCGCCGCGGAGAAGACGACTGCCAGCGGCGGCGGAGTGATGTCCATCACGACGCACTGAGAATACCCCGCCATAGCCAAGGACGCCAGCCGCGACGGCTTCGCGGTGCTCGTGCACGCCAAGGCTCCCGCGCTGGCTCCGGCCGCGGCCAAGGCGGCGCGCGCGCCCCTGGATCTCGTCATGGTGCTCGACGTCAGCGGGAGCATGGGCGGCCGCAAGCTGGCGCTGCTCAAGCAGGCCGTGGGCTTCGTCGTCGACAAGCTCGGCCCCCACGACCGCCTCAGCCTCGTGTCCTTCTCGTGCGACGCCCGCCGCCTCACCCGCCTCACGCGCATGTCCGACGCCGGGAGGGCCTCGACCGAGCGCACCGTGGAGTCCCTGGCCGCGGGCGGCGGGACCAACATCAAGGAGGGCCTTCGCGAGGCCGCCAAGGTGATCGACGGCCGCCGCTACAGGAACGCCGTCACCGGCGTCATCCTGCTCTCTGACGGCCAAGACAACTACACGCTGTCTTCAAGGTTTTACAATCAAGACGTGGCCACCGACTACAGCGTGCTCGTGCCACCTTCCCTGATCCGCACGGGCGACGGGTCCTCGCCGCCGATCCACACGTTCGGCTTTGGGACCGACCACGACTCGGCGGCCATGCACACCATCGCGGAGGCCACCGGCGGCACGTTCGCCTTCATCGAGAACGAGGCCGTCATCCAGGACTCGTTCGCGCAGTGCATCGGCGGGCTTCTCTCGGTCGCCGCGCAGGAGGCGCGCGTCGCCGTCGAGTGCGTCTGCCCCGGCGTTCGCGTTCGGTCCATCAAGTCGGGGCGCTACAAGAGCCGCGTCGACGCTAACGGGCGCACCGCCGCGGTGGAGGTCGGCGAGCTGTATGCCGACGAGGAAAGGCGCTTCCTGCTGTTCGTGGACGTGCCGAAGGCCGGCGCCACGGACGACGTGACATCGCTGATGAAGGTGAGCTGCACATACTTCGACGTCGCGACCGGGCAATCGGTGGACGTGGCAGGCGAGGAGGTGGCGGTGAAGAGGCCGGTGGAGGCGCCGGAGGCAGAGCCGGACGTGGAGGTCGAGCGGGAGCGCCTCCGCGTGCAGGCCGCCGAGGACATCGCCGCGGCGCGGGCGGCGGCCGAGCGCGGGGAGCACGCGGAGGCGTCGGATATGCTCAGCCGCCGGCGCATGGCGCTGAGGCAGTCGCCGCTGGGCGCGAGCGGCGACGCCGGGTGCGCGGAGCTGGCGGCGGAGCTGGGCGAGCTGAGCGAGCGCGTGGGGGACCGGAGGGAGTACGACCTGTCGGGGCGCGCGTCGTTGCTGTGCGGCATGAGCGCGCACTCGCAGCAGCGCACGTCGGTCAAAGTTGGGAGGGCGAGGTACGCGACTCCCGCCATGCGTAAGATGGTGGACTTGTCGGTGAAGACTCGTGAGCAGCAGCAGCAGCAACAGGCACAGGCACAGCCATCGCCGCCCTCGAGGACGACGACGACGATGCCGCCCCCGCCGCCGCCTTCGACGGCGACGGCGGCTCTCGCTAAGAACCTGGTGAGAAGGTACCACCGATTTCTACGTCTCAAGTGAGCGCGGAGCGATCAACTGAACTGCTACGAAAATGCTCGCGCGCGACGAGCACGGAAAATAATTAAGACATGAACTTGCACGGTCTTTTTAGATTTTTTGTTTTGTTTCCTCTCTCTTTGCATTCACCAATCTTGTACGAGTAGGTTTCACAGTTTGGTTCAAAAAGTTACTAGCAGATAATAGGCTGGTTTGGCGAGAGTGGATTTTCTCCCGTGCACACCCGAGGTTGTGCATAGATTAGTGCAACTTTGGAATGGCCCCTTGCATGCAGCCTTTTGCAGCTCCACCCATCCCATCTCCCGTCCATATATTTTGAACGACAAGTCCAATTTAATTTTTGTTTTCATACTCAAGTTGCCTGTGATGAAGGCTTTCAAATAAGATCAATTTTGAATATGCTTTTTTAATTCATTATGTTTCTTGCAAATTCAGCAACTGAAACTTAAAACTTGGTGTAGCCTTGTGCGGAATCCAACAACTTTACGGATCGTGAGCTAAATTGGGTAGTCGAGCAAGTTTCAACTACTAATTTAATAGAAACAATCATAAATTTAGCAAGTTTCAAAACTAAAACTAAAACCTTGAACCCTAAAACCCTCAGCTCGGAAACCTAAAACCCTAAAAGCACATGAAATTTAGTAAAACTTGGTAAAAAGAAGGTTACGATTACCGAGTTTTACTATTTGAAACATATATTTTTTTAAAAAGTTGTCAAATTTTATTTAAAATTGGTAAAATTGGTCTCGTTCGAAAGTTCTCTTCGCGACGAACGCAAATATGTAAACAAAACTTAATTTAAATTTTTGGCTCAAAAGTTATAGTAAATTTAAATTAGAAGATGAAATAAAAAAGACATAGGAGGTGAGATGGATGGCGCATGTAACTCTATGACAAAAGCGTGCATGCATTATGCATGGGGGCCCTCCATAATTAATTACTCCTATGTCTTTTTTGTAGACAAAGAAGATGAGCATGCATGCAGATCTCCAACCCAACTAGTAAATGTGCACGTGCAACGCACATATTATCATATAAAAAATCATCATTCATTCTAGAAAACAATGAACAAAAACATAATAGTGTGCTAACATGAGGCAATATTTAGTGAACATATTTGTCGATCATGAGTAAACTGACAATGTTCGAGGGGAATTTTTAAAAGTATATCACAATTTTGTGGACCAAATCCTTTTCGAATCCTTGCCGACGAACAAGTCATGTGAATATAAATTTTACATTGATATGATGAATTTTTTTTAAAATAGACAAAGGCACGACCATGAAGAAATCGATGCACAACAATATGTATTTTTAAAAGGACATCACCGGTTCACACACATAAATGATATACGTGTTTCAAAAACATAACCAAAAATGAACATGGGTATAATGAGTAATCATGCTTGCAGGCATGGCATAGAGGGAGTGCAAATTTCCATTCATCTCTAAAGAAAAGGGGGAATGTCCCAATCAATTCTGGAAACATAGTCATGCGGTACAAATGTTGAACCTACTCGCACAGCCAGTGTAATGAGCGCATCATTCATTATACTCATCATTTACCAGGTTGCAATAACCTCCTTTTTTTAAAAAAAATTACCAGGTTGCAGTAAATTGAAGTCTTGCAAGAGCGGGTTTGGTCAAGTCAGCCATGTAGTAGTTGCCAGTGACCTGGTTCCTAACAACATTAGCCATCTTGCGAAACTCCTTGTGCATGAGACTGGAGAACGCAAAGGCTTGGTCTGCTACGTCTTCGTCATCTCCTCTTGTCAAGAGGACCACGGTCATCTCCTTTTCAGCAGCTAGCTGCACCATATCTTCTTGTTTGACAGGTCAGAGACCAGTAGGAGTGGACATTGTAGAGGTAGTTGGTCCCCATGCTGAACTGAACCGTGGCACTGCTGTTGCGAATTACTACATCAGGTCAGAGTGCAATGCATGTTAGATAGTTATGGTTTATGATAACCTTTGCAGGAGTTTAACAAGACATATTAAGGTACTGAACATCAAAGGTGGCACGTGCATAAAAGTTTCAGGCGGTATTTCCATTTCCAGCGAACTGAACAAATAAAGTAGAAAAGGACAAGCTAATGCCATGTGTGCACAACCAGCATATGAAAGGCCAATGAAGTACACGAGGGCATCATTTGAGTTCATAGATAATCGGTGAACAAGAGGGCATCATTTTTCCAGTTTAGAAACAATACAAATTGGCAATGCATGTCAATCTGCAAGTACATAAGAGAGGTGAAACTATCTTACATAGTTGTGCATGTTTAACATGAGCTTAGTTTGTGAAGCATTTGTCAAACACCCAAGAAAAGAATACGAAAATAGATCGAAGCACATGTACGACCGAGGCTACGGTGGAATTTGCCAGAGATGAACGTAACTTTCGACGCACAATAGACCGTTTGAAGGACCTGAATATGTACAAAACCCATAATACCTTATTATTGATAATTATACGACATGCTTCCAAAGTATGAAAATGTGCTTATTAACAGAAATACATTGAGATAGGATGCAGATCAGGAAAACGTACCAGTCACTTTGACCCAACCCGATGTAGCCGAGTTCACTGGATCTTCTCCCCGACAACTTCATTGTAGTTTCTGCACAATAACACATTTTCTGAAGAAATATATTCTGCACACGACCAACGGTTTCTCTGAAGAAATGTATTCTGCCAATAGATTAAAGTTTCTGCATGATAGTTTAAAAAGATGGACATTAACAAACAAGCAAGCGGGCTGAAAGGAGAAACCATGTAATCCAAGTGTGCTCCCTAACCACAGATCTATCAACATAGTACACAACAAATCACAGAAGTGTGTTCTTGAGTTTTCTTACAAATATAAGCTGTTGTGTACCCAAATAAGATAGACTGAACCAACCTGCGCGACGTAAACACTTGCAACAGAGCATGTATCAACATTTTCCTTTCCTCTTCCTTTCCCTTGATTCTCAGGGAAATCTGATGGCCCAAAACTGGAGCACAAAAAAGTGTTAGCTGATGCTGAACCATGGGCTAATCGGCGAGTGAATAGCGAAAGCTAATAACTATGACAGATTCTTGATGTTACTAAGACCACAACATTTTAACTGTGTGTGCCCCCCTCTTTGGCGCTCAATTCCATAAGGTTTTTTTTCTGTTCAGCCTCTCTCTTCTTTCCACCAAATCTAAAGTATTAGGACACAAAAAAAATATTTTGAAGGAAGTGGAAGTGCACTAACAGCATGCTGAAGCTAGAGACATCTATTACGATTACAAAGGGAAAATAAGATAGCAGATGCATGATACAAATCTCTGAATATTGTGAACAAATATTTGAAACTGACCAAAAGTTCAATAAAAAATTTGGGCCTTGAACAATATTGACTGATAAGAGTATTTGGTACCTAAATTTACCTTCCAATTCATCACAACAATATTTAATATCACGATACAGGATATGACATACTTAAAGGGAGACGTCATGATTCAAGTTACTGCGAAAAGGGTAGTTCAGAGCTCTGTAACATTTGCATACCAATCACACTACATCATAGCCTATAAGAAAGGATAACAAGTGGGGAAAGACATACCCTTCCTTCCACTAAATCCTGTGTGCCAATGTTGACAACAATGATTAACTATTGCAGCCACCAGCGGCCAACCCCGCCACCGTCGCCCGTGGCGGCGCCTCCTTCCTTGGCGCTCACCCTTGCTTTAGATTCAATAACTCCTGCAGAAACACCGCACAAAATTCACCATTCAAACCAAACACCACACTGAGCTCATATTTAGTTCAGCATAATCTGAAGAATAAACATTCAAATGAAATCCCATGAGTATTCTATGACCACCGGAACAGAAGCCAACCCAGTGTCGTGAAGACATTTACAAAGAAAAGCCTAATTTCTGAAGTTTCATGCGCAAAACAGAGATGTAATGCCTAACAGATTATAGAATTGCCATTTGTGTTAATAAAGGAAATGTATAGGATAATCGGTAGTACTTGGGCTTGTTGCCTGCTCATCCTAAACAAGAACACTTTGTTAAATCCATTGTTTTTTTATAATCTACAATATTTAATACCTTAGTAGGTTTGGCAACCTTGGAGATAACTCCTCCTCACAAAAATAAGTAAATGGAAACCCTCCAATTTCCACCATCATCAATCACAACATGCACTGTTCTAAAAATAATAACCGTTGAATGAATGCAAATTATAGAGTCTCCAATCGTGTCCTACATACTGCATGAATATCAGCATGACAGGCATAAGTACTAAGCATATAAGCACTAACAGTCTACATTATAAGTTACAACTCTGAAGGGACTACTATAGATGTAGGCATGAACATAAATTTGCTAGACCCAAATGATGATAGGATAAATGAAATTGAGGCATTGCAGGATCTGTTAGCACTGAACCGAGAACAGCATACGCCGAACTTTGTGCATTACTATCTGAACAAACAACATTGGATTTACATGAAGTATGCATCATCGTCTAGAATTACCAACGGGTAGGGGATGGAGATTGGAGAAAGAAGGGAGGGAAGAGAAGACCCAGCGATTTGAGAAGCACGGGATCCAGCTTCAACGGCACCAGCGAGCACATCACAGATCGAGATGGAGATCCGAGGCGGCACACAAGTAGCAGGGGATGGAGTGGTCGAGTGGAAGAATGGCTCCGTCATCGCTAGAGCAGGAGCATGCGGAGGCTCCCATCCCGGGGCGCGGCTGTGAAGGAGGCGACCTCGAGCACCTTCTCGCGGCCAGCTCCAAGCCCTTCGTCGTGAGCTTGGTGTTGGATCCTGGAGAACTAAGACGACGGCGGTCTGGCGCGGAGGAACGTGGGGCGGCGGTTTGGCGCGGAGGAGCGCGTGGCGGCGGCGGGAAGGGGAGGGGAGCGGCGCTGGTGGCGATCGAAAGGGGAGGCGCGTGGCAGCGTGGGGTGGGCATGCTAATCTGTGGCGTGATTTGCGCCCGAGGGGACGGGCAGGGGGACATAGGCAGGATAGTCTGCCGGCAGAACATTTCATCTGGGACGTCGGTTTGTGTCACGAAACCTTGATGTAATATAGACTGTTAGATGTGACTTAGTGGGATTAATCGGACGCCCCTGGTAATCCTGTGTACATCTTTTGGTGTGGTTATAGGGTAATTCAAGTTTGCTCTTTTAATAGTAGTAATAGATAATAGATGAACGACTGAGACATGCACCGGATAATCTCTTTTCTCCTAGTTTGGCTCACTGTTTTCCCTTTTACATTCGTATGAATTACTGTATTTATGGACGCCAATAGTTGGGGAACGTTAGCCGGAGACGTCGTGTAAGTGAACGCTTGGTTCGCTCGAAAAACACAGCCCGCACAAACTATGATGTTCGCTGGGATCAATCCTCGTGAAACTAGGGGGAGGGGGGTTTAGTTAGTTTGAAAACATCCCGTCGACGTGTAAACACCTGTAAACCTTCATATGTTTAGCATTATTGTTAATTGTCCCGAACGAAACCAACTCAACGAGAGCCTCTCCAGGTCAATTTTTTTGATGCTACAACACGGGCAAGGAAGAAAAGGCCAGAAAAGACCCATCTTTAGCACCCCAAAACACATGCCTTTAAACCTAAAGTATATTTTTGTCATGTGTATAAATGAAAATTTGCCAAATACCAAGCAAACTTTTTGCGTAGCTCTAAAAAATTAATTTGCCAAATAAAATATAAACTTCAATGTACAAGGCAAAAATTGTACAAGGCAAAAATTCTATATTAAAAAGGAATATTTTCCATCAAACAAAAAAAGAAAGAAAAATATTTTCCATCATATATAGTATGAATTTTCCTATTGCATGTAAGAACACATACTAAAAAATTCTTTAATTGCCATCATACTAATGAAATTGCCAAGGTCTACATAATAAAGGTGCAATGCTAGCTACAATAAAACTACCATTGTCTAAATAAATCAAAGCTAAGGTACCTATAGTACAATTGCACATGGTGAGTTTACCAAACAATGTTCTCTAGAAAATTCAAAATTTCAAACTATTGAAAATTTTCAAAATAAATTTGTTATTTTTGAAAAAAAAAAGGATGGCAAAGTTAGGGATATATTATAAAAAAGTTACCATGATTGAGATAATTAAATTTCCATGATAATAATAAAAAAAATGCCATGATCTTAAAAACAAAAATGGCGTGATCTATTTTTTTTTCATAACATAAGATCACAAATAGAAAGTTTTCATGATCCAAATAATAAAATTACCATGCATTAAAAATAAAATTGCCATGGTATAGATAAAAACATGTCATGCTCTATATACGAGAAGGTGCCAAGTAAAAGAAGCTTCAGAAAAATTCAAAAGACTTCTTTTAAGTTGACATAATTTTTTCTGCCATGTGAGTTCTTAATTGTTGTGTGATCATCTCAAAATATATATTTAATGCCATGTATTGTAGGTGTAAATAAAATAGCTATGGTATTTTCCCCCATGGTAGCCATAAGTAAAATGTCATTGTCAACACAATTGCCATGGTGTTTTAAATACATTTGCGGGTAGCCATAAATAAGAATGCCATGACCAATCCAATAAAAATGCCATGAGAACAATTATTTAAAATGTAGTATAAACTTACAAAAGTTGTCCATTGCAAAAACATCTGAAATAAGTTTGCCATGGATAATTTATAGTTTAAAAGCAAAGTAAATTTCCTTGAAATGAACATAGAGTACAAAATAAGATTGCCATGACACGTCTGTATATGTATTACGAAATTTAAGGTGGTTTGGCAAGAGGATCTTAAATTGTTGCCATGGTAACTATATAAAATCATGAAAATCGTGTGGGAGGGGTTAGGTTCAAGGGAGAGGTGGAAGCGAATGAACGAAATGCCCTACATACTTAGAGATCCACATCTCTTAGCCTTATCTCTACCAAACAAATACCCCCTAAATATGTGGGTGATAGATTTGTTGCTAAGAAATCATCTATTAATTAAGAAAGGGCAAATCTTTTTTTAGCTTTCTCTTTCCTCTACCTCAGCATGTATCCTAGATGACACTTCTAAGATAGCGTCATTGTGGATGCCCTAATTGATTTTCTTATTAGTACAGCCCAGTAGCAACCCTACCTCATACATCTACTGCTGAAAATACGGGATCTTTTTGACAAATTTAACACACATTTGTCTTTTGTGTGCCCATTTTTGTTTCTTTCAGTGTATGGTAGCTAATTAAAAAAAGTTGTGTCACATCTTTTTACTGCGTGGGTTTCTTTTCTCCAGAACCAGCCCAGTCGCTGGCGCGGGTTCATTTCTGGGCCTCGATTGCATGGGCCGAGCGGGCTAGCGCTACCACACTAGCGGAGCTCCTCTTCACTCCCGTGGATGCTCTGCTCGAACCCCCCACCACATCGGAGATCGGAGACACGTCGCCGGCCGGCCGGGATCCTCCGTCGCTAGTTGTCGCCGTCCTAGTTCCTCCCTCGAAGCCACCTATCCATCCCCGATCGGCCGCCGTCCGGCCACCGCGATCGACGCTCGACGGACTAGTCTGCCTTTCTTGGATGGCGCCGGAGACGAGAGCCGGCGACTGGATAGGAGGAGGAGGGGGAGGGAGGCGCGCGCTTTGGGGACGGCGCTCTTCGGCGTTCTGGAGCCGAAGAGAGGAAGTGGGGGTGGGGGTGGCGCCGGCCGGTGTCCACTCCGTCAAGTGCGTGCGCGGCTGTGCTAGGTACCACTGCAACCCGATTTTTTAGTTCCACGTCGCCGATTTAGAAGCAATTCGGAGGATTCATAAGTGTTTGCCTCATCCAGGCCATCACCTTTTTGTCCTCAATATCGGCAAGAATCCTACTAGCAAGATTCACAGTCTTTTTTTTTTCGGAGGAAGATTCACAGTCTCTTAGACAGACTAATTCTGAGGCGGTGACTAATTTATGTGCCTTTTCTGTTTCAGTCTCGATTCATTTTTCTTTGGTAATTTATCATGAGATTAGTAGTATGAATGCTACTGTGATTTCCTACAGTTTTTTCCTTTGCAAACCACCTATGCTGTAGACCCCTCATTCGAAATACCTATGCTTCTGTCTAAGAAAAAAAAATGACCTGCCTACCTGTTTTCCTTTACATGTTATATTGAATTTTGGTCGTAAGATATTGAAATGGCCGTGTGAAAGCTATTACGGCTGTGTACGACATTGTTATGGATTTTGGAAGCACTTATTATGTTTTCTACTTTTGGATGCACAAATAGTTAAAAGTGTCTTTGTTCGAGCAATAACAGCATCAAACTGGGATTAGTAAAGATTCATGCAATTAACTACTCCCTCCGTTCCTAAATACTTGTCTTTCTAGAGATCTCAACAAGTGACTACATGCGGTGCAAAATGAGTGAATCTACACTTTAAAATATGTCTACATACATCCGCATGTTGATTCCATTTGAAATGCCTAGAAAGACAAGTATTTGGGAACGGAGGGAGTAGATTCCACTGCACAGTACATCATCCACAAACCGACCCTAAATCAAATGTATGCCCACTTATGCCTCCTTTTTTTGTCAGATGGTGTATTTGAAATGTCAGAATTTGGTGTGCAAGTTGTTTTGAATCTTACTGAGATGTTCTTAACTGAGCATGCCTCTGATTTCGAAATACTGGCTGGGCTTGCTGTAGCTGTTGTTTCTTATGAATCCAAGACCTTTGCTATTGAAGTTCAGGTACTACATATGATGATCATTCTCGAGTTGTGATTTGTTTTCCTTCCAACACTTCATACTGTCTTTGTCTCATAGTATCATGTTGAGCTTGATTTAACTTGTCATTTACCAATAAATCCATCTTTGAGTGCATTTATCGAAGAGATTGACCTTGGCGGTGAACTTAGAACTGTAAGTTTGTATGATTTTCTGCTTTGTGTGACCATGTATTGGCTGCGGATATTCTTAGTTGGTATTTGCGGCTTAAAGGAAAGAGCTTGTGTTCGATAAGGGTAATATGCATTTAGAGGAAAAAAAATAAAAACATGAATTTGGAAACAGGATAATCTCGGTTCAAAATTCAGATAAAATATCAGTTTCAGAGTTAGTCAATCCATTGCAAGTTTGTGAAGCTGCCCATATTGTAATTTCTGTATATGTTCATTACTCTCCACACAAAGTACAGCATCACAATAGCACTCTGCTTAAAATATATACTGATATACACAATACACCCATCTTCTCTCTGTTAGCTCTGCTGTTAACAAGGGTATATATAACTCACTATGTACAGTGCATCTAACCCAAAACTGAACAACAATAGCTGGTGTCTATCTTTGCTAACAGAAATGCTAACAGATGAAGGTGGCGCACACCTCTGACTCTGTGTAGGGCAAGGTATCTAGTACTGTGGCATCTCAGCAGGGACAGTTGGGCTAAGAAAGGATTCCCAAGGTATGTTGCACTTCCAGTCATCTGAAGAGTCTGCTCCTAAATCGAATGGGAAGTTGAGTTTCCCTAGAGCCTCCAATTCATTGTTCATACTGAAAGTATTGCCATGCTTCATTGTGGATGACTCTTGGTTCCTGCAGCTCATGCCGGCATTTACATCTGCAGAAGAATCAGCCAGAAATCCAGTGATCTGCTGCTCAGGCTGCCCAAACTGCATGTTGAAGAGCGGCGGTGCAGTGTGCACAGGCTTCTGTGATGGCTGTGTTTGAAATGGCAAGATGGTGGGACCTTCCAGTTCCAGAGATGGACTGCAGTTAAAGCTTATGACCTTGCATGAAGAGACATCCTGTGTGTTGCTGGGTTTCTGAAGCTGCTGCTGTCCCTGGAACCCATGTTTGCTGTTGAACTGACTTGCTGGTGCCTCTGCAACTTGCGATGAGCGGAAGGAGCTCTGTGAAGCAAAATTTGAAGCTTGGACCGGTTGCATTGCGGAGAAGAGATCTTGCTCAGTTGTCTCAGGTAGTGGAGGCCCCCAAGTGTGGGACAGCACCATTTGTTGTGCCATCGAACTGGTCTTCTTGAAGATCTTACATATGGTCCAAGAGTCCTGTTTTGGGCAACACAAAAGTGACCTTAAGAATTTGACATAACATTTGAATTTAGCTCTGTAACTACATAATATGAAATGAAGTGCTTACGTTGAGCGGGATGTTCTTGTCGATCGGTCTCTTGGGAAGTGATGGATCGGTGAGCGAAGGAAGCCTGAACTCATGCATCATCCAGTCGGTTTTGATCCCTCTTGCTGCCCTGCCTCTGTAGAAGACAAGGGACTTCTTCAGGCCTATGCACCTGGTGCCTTCGGAGGAGTAGATCGGCCTGTCTGTTCCTGTGGCTTTCCAGAACCCAGCTGCTGTGACTCGGTTTGGCCTCGCGCTGTTGCGATATTTCCGGTCCCTCGGGCAGTAGAAGTACCAGTCCGTCTCACCGGTGCTCGCAAGCTCTGTCGTTGAGAAGGGATATGGAAGTTAGACTTTGCAGCAGTGAGGTGAGTAACCCATCTATGTACTGTAGGTTAGCTTGTGATGAGACGATGGTCAATACTACTACTGATTTCGTTCAACTGAACCTCCAGTGAACGGATGAGCCCAAGATTACTTAACTAAAAGATCAAGGGTGAAACCAACTTATACTAAATCAGCATCCTAATTCCTAACCTCTCCTTGGAAGATACTAGTACAATCTCTGGAATTTTGGAATTCTCAAAAGTCAATTGTGTTCCAATCTGTTAAAGAGAGAAAAAAAAAAGATGTATAACAAGGAGAGGTAAGAAGATGCAAGCTTACTTGGGAGGTCCCACGGGTCAAACTTGTAGATGTCCAGCTGCCTGATGAGCTCAATTGAGATAGGCTTTTGCTGGATCTTCTTCTTGAGGTAGAAACTAACGAGCTCTTCATCGGTAGGATGGAACCGGAACCCCGGCATGATGATCTCATCTGATTTGTCCATGTTGACATCGTTTATGCCCTCCATTGTAATCTCACAAAGGCTAGCTTGTGCAGTAGTGAATGGCTTCTTGGGATGAAGCTGCTGAGCTGAGGTGAAGACAATCACCGGCCGAGAGATGTACTTATATGCTACCTGGAGCGACTGGATGAGGCCCACAGGTCTGAAGGGTCTTGTTCTTCCTTTAATAATCACTTTTAGTTCATTCTCTGTTTGAAAGCTGCCACGATTAGTTTAATGCTGGATTAGTATCTCAACTAAGACAGGCCAAGCAGCATGAAGAGATGGATGCCAGTCACTTTCAGTTCACACTTAGAATACTCACACACGGCAGTAAAAACATTCTTAAACTGTAGTACAGCAACACTTGCTTTGTAGATTTAGTTTTGATTTTCTGTTCCATCTTTTATTAGCCTCCCCAGATAAACGAAAAAGACATGCAATTCCAGTACACGGCAATTACCGACCGAAACTATAAATGCAACTCTTATTGAGCACCTTTAGCTTTATTAACAGCAACGAATATATATATTTTTGTTGTCAGTGAATATTTATGTTCTTTTGACACCTGAAACGAAAATTTTCCGATTCATGTGATAATTATACGCAGTTTCCTTACTAGTCTAGGTTTTGGGCATTGCATAATGAATGACAATAGTAATCTGTACTTAATTAGAATAACCTTCAATGTACATGCGTGTGTGTGAGAGAGAGAGGGATAAGAGTCCTACACTCCTACTGACTGATTACCCAGAGATAGTGATAGCCTTACCAGTGTAATTTCCTTGCGCTTTTTTTAATGAAGTGGCGTGAGTGACTCTGCTGATGAGTGTTGGAAGAGAAGGTTCTTCTTATTGTAAGGACAGTTTTGTAGACTAAATAAATTTTAGTAATCGCCTGAGTTGCCACGGTGGAAAGCCGGTCCAATTCGCTCCAACAGCGAGTCAGCTTTTTTTGCTGGTCACTCCACACGGCACAGTTGTTTCTTGCCCCGTTGCACACTCCAGAAAGTAATGATGATCTGTCTATTCTGTTCTCAGGATCCACATGACGAACTGGAGAAGGGCCGTCTTCGACGACGTCAGATCCGCTTGATCGACACTGTCAAGGCGGCAGAGACAGGGGGTGTGGGCGCGATGGTCGGTAGGCGACGATTGTTCCGGCGCCGCGCGGGTCATCCTTGTTGGTGTTGAACAAAGTTTTTTGTTTCTTCTTCTATCGATGTATCGAGATCGCAAGACCTTCTTGTTTTCTCGAAAAAGAAAGAAGAGAAAACACATTATCTGCTGTCAGAGCACCATGTTTTCTACATGCACATGAAACAGCTGATACCATCAGCAAACTCAAACAAACTTGACGCCAAGTTTTCCCAGCCGACACGGTGTCCGTAAACTGTCAGGATTATGATCAAGGTCCGTTAGAGTTATTTATTTCTGATAGATTTTTCAATTTTTGTCAAAAACTCATACATTGTCTTGTTTTTCGAAGATGAGAAGCACTGCGCACAAGCAAGTGGCCGTGAGCATGATCAGTCAATCGTCTCATTCTGCAACTACTAAGCGAACACTTGGATCTTCAGAGGTAACCCTGACTTCCCGAATGAACTGTTCAATGTAAACTAACGCCATATAATTCAGTAAATCAAAGTGCACCGGCTGAACGGAGCAGAGTTTTCAGCAACCAGGTACCAAGTACCCAGGGTTCGAAAAGGCGGTCACAAATTCCCTTAGATTTAACCAACAAGAACTGTGCATGCAGCATTCATCCCAGACACCAGATACTAATGGAAAGTTAACCAGAGACAGCATAACTAACTAGTATCAGTTCCAACAGCATTAAGAAGTCTCAGACACTTAATTAAACAGATTCTGGCCCACAGGACAGAGATCCACACAAGTTACTAGGAAAACAAGCAAAACAGCAGCTAGTTTAGTGCTGAACTGAAAGCAACAAATTGCCTTGAGATACGCGGCACCACCAAAGCTCCCTGCCACTGCGGCCATCAACAGCCTGTGTCAAGGAAAATCGACAAATGTCAGGCTCCATTGCAGCATATGAACAGCATCCTGCATGCCCAAGCCCAAAAGAATCGAAAAAATTGTCCTCACCATTTAATCTGCATGGAGGAACACGACGGAGCATCCGAAATCCGAAGACACCTAGCCTTTCTTGCTGCCACCTATTGTCCATACAGAAGAAGATTAGAGTGGTATACAGCGGCATCATCACTAGGGAAAAATTCAGAGGTGCTATAGTGAGATGAACTCTCTGAGTTTGTCAGGGAGGGACATACCTAGTGATGCAGCGTTCAGGAACGCCTCGTCTTCAGGGAACAGCTGCAGATTCTTCGACTTCAGCAGGTACTTGACAGCATCGTCCTGGAAGTCCACCAGGCTGCCGACCTTCACGAGTTCAGCAAGCGAAGGGATGCGGTCCGGCGTCTCGAAGAGCAGTCCTCGGGCTACCTCGTCAGCAAAGTTCGTCGCAAACTCGATCTTCTCTTTGTAACCAGCTGCAGCAGCAGCACCATTGCTTTGCTGAACATACAGCTTTGAGCTCTCCCTCTCCCACCTGATCATCCGGCTGGCCTCCACGTCCACAGCCTCTCCAGAGGACAGCTTCACGCGGTACCCCACCGTGATCGGCTTCGTTGTCTCCAGGACGCTCACATTCAGCAGGCGAGAGACCATGGTGTGCCGCTCTTTGGAAGCAATGTCAAGAGCCGGATCAGCAAGGAAAGCAAGGACTATCTGGAGCAGACCAACACTGATAACCTCACGCTGGTCAGCAACCGTTTTGCAACCGCCATCCTGGCCCAAGGCTACAAAAGAATCGCTCTTCTCGGCGGCTTTGGATACTGCCTGAACACCGATGCTGCCATACACGTTGTTGAGCCTCGCTCGAGAGACGGAAGGGGGGTACCAGATAAAAATGGATTGTCGAGGAAGCCTGTCGAACAGATCCTTCAGCAGAAGATCATCAGGAATGAACACGTCCTCCTTCTGCGATAAGATGATCTTCCCATCAGTGCAAACCGGGACCTTCATGCAGCCAGAGAGAAGCTTCTCCGTGTTCTTGCTCCAGTTCCTTGCAATGAACTGCCAGAAAGCAGAGCAATTGGTTGCGGATATCTCACCGCCAGAGCTCTCCCATGCGCTCCAGAGCTTGCAGTGGTCTTCGGCATCGGGGCCATGCCTCACGCGGAGAACAGATGAGAAGAAGTCCAGCAGCTTCCTGTCATCATAGTATCTGCCCAACACATGCATCTGCTGGCTGAAGAGGTTGTTCTGATCATGAAGAACACAGCTTACTGGGCTCACCCATTCTCCACCTCCTTTTTCATTTGGTATCCAGATCCAGTCACCACCCTCTTTGTTCTCAGGCCCCCAGCTGCACTCCTCGAGGTACAAGTAGATCCTGGAAATGGTAGCAGTTTCTTTGTGGCTCCGCAGATGCTGAGCAACAAGGCCATGCCCACATCGAACATCCACAGTTACTCCGATTGCCGCAAGTGCATCCTTGAATGAGGCGATCTCTGAACCATAGAAAGATTCATCGATGAAAGGGCCATCCGTTATGCAGATGGAAGACAGCTTGGGATCAAAGAGTATGCATCCATCAGGAGATTGGTATCCAAGTGTTGTCTTCAACCACTTGCAGCCAGTGATTTCCTTCATAAATTCCTTGGGAAATGTTGCTGTACAGGCCAGCCAGCTCTTGACAGACCCAAGAAGTGACAACACGGTAGCAGCAGATATGGCTGCAGGGTCTGCAGGAATGTTGAGACCATTGATGACAAACCTAGCACCATGGGCTTTCACTTCTGTTGTAACACCTAGTTCTTTCAGCTCAGCCTTGTAACCATGTATCTCTTTGCCTAAACCACCATTAGAGTCACCATCATTGATGAAAGGTAATTTTGCAATGGGTGACAGAGGCTGCCAACTTTCATCAAATAAGATTGCATCCGAAGGTGACCTAAATCCCAGTGATGTGCACAGCCATTTCTGACTCCGCATGGAGTTGAAAAGATCAACAGGATTTGGGTTGTGTGTTCTCAGCTGCCGATAACATGCTAGCAGAGCCAGGACATTCGCCTTTGTAAGCGATGACTTCTCGACCATCTGCTTGAAAATGTTTGCTACAGCCTTCGATGCCTGGTCAAATCCTGTGATCAACCCTGTCTTCTTCAACTCTTCTTTGTACGGACTGATCTTACTCCCATAAAACCCACAATCAACTACAGGAACTCCATCAAACACCTGTAGAAGGCACTCCCATTCCCGATCCAGAAGAAAAGATTCGCTAGGAGCACGGAATCCCACATTGGTCTTCAACCATTTCAAGTCTCTGAGCTTCCTCAAGAAATCATCACATGGGCTAGCATACCGGATACACTTGAGGATTAGTGCAGTAGCATCAGAAGTAATAGATGAAGAACTGAACTTGAAATTATCAATTATAAGCTTGTAAGTCTTTTCACTGTTTTCAAACCCAAATTGAACACCAAGCAACTTCAGCTCTTGTTTGTAGTCAAGGATGGACTCGCCATAGAATCCAACATCAAGGAATGGCTGGGTACTGATACAAGATGCAACTGCCCAGTCTGAATCATATATGATACAGCAAGAAGTAGACATGTAGCCCAGAGTACTCTTCATCCATCGTCCATCTTTCACGCTGTTGACTAGTTCACTTGGGGACAGAACCTTCTGTTGAAGAAACCGAATCAGCCGAAGCAGCTCATATACATGTTGTCTGGTCAGCATATTGCTTGCAGCCATCGACATGAGCCGTCTGCCGATGTAAGCTGATGCCTCCCCAAATTCAAATCTTACCCCAATCACCTTAAGTTCCTCCTTGTACGCATGCATTTTGTTTTGATAGAACTGTTGATCGATCATTGGTATATCAACACAGGAAGACCCATTTTGCAAGAGATTACCCCACTCAGAACTGGACATAAATGATTCAGCCGGGGGCTTGTATCCGACTGATGTCTTCAGCCAACTTCCTTCTTTCACACAAGCCAAGAAACTAGCTGGTAGTTGTACACCTTTTGACTTTAAATTCCTTATCCATTGCAGTAGCAAGATTGCATTGTCCACAGTCAGAGGTGACGAGACTGTCGGGAAACTTGCATTTGGAGGGTGTATGAATGGCACATCCGAGGCTTGCATCTTTGTCTTGAGAAAATCCAAGATCTGATCTGCCGGTGTGTAGGTCCCGGCAAAATGACCTGCTGACTTGTAATCTGCTGACAGTTCGATGTATTTCTCATTCCTCCATGGGTTTGTGCCCATCAGTCCAACCCATTTGCTACCATTTGCAGGAACTAGAATGCTTTGTCTTTCCGTGACCGCATTGCCATAGTTGTCAATTACCGGCATGGTACGACACAGGTCTGCTAGCTGATAGCTCTCCATGTAATTCTTATTGGATGAATGATACAGAAAGTGTGAAAAGGCGATGGCAGGCCTTCGATCACAGTTCAAGGACTTGACCACAATATTTCCATAACTGTATACAGATACAATCTCCACTTTTGCATGGCTCTGAAGCCAGTATGTCACTTTTTCCTTCTGCGCGAAACCTTGCAGAGCTGTTTGTGTACTGGGAGGCACAAAAAGGCGGTTAGAAGATGGAAACTCCTGGTTCCAGCTGATAAGCCATGACATCCACTTCCCATCAGATGCAATACACAGTCTATCACTCCACTGACTAGCTCTGGATATGCTCCAGACAGAGACATTTTTGTTCCTGTCAACATACTTCAGCAGAGGAATTTGCATCATCTTTGTACTGGAAAAGTTTTGCCAACTGTCTGCGACAAAAGATAGAAGTTCAAGATAAAGCTGTTCATCTACATTGCTGACAAGATTAGACCCCTCGATGCATTTTGCATACCATTCCTGGCTCACACTTTTGACATCCAGAAATGTAAGAACACTGTTGTATGCACTCTTGTCAAAATGACAGCTTAGAATGTAGGTTCCATGGGTTGACAGGTTCTTAAGGTCCACTCCGGATTCTCTCGCCTTGACAAGGATATCCCAAAATGCTGGTTTGAGCCGCGCAACCTCGCAAGGCTTGCAAAACATCTTCTGTGGAGTGTGAGACTCACATGGAACTATATCCTCGACGAGAACCTTCTCTTTGATGCCAGACCTAACAGGCTCAAGTAAAGGGATCAGCGAAGGACTGACTGGCAGGTAATGGAACATCGACGGAATAGTCATTGCTGGTGCATCTGTTCTGGACTTGACAAGTGCTACAAAGGCATTCATGAATGCACTTGGGATACACCCCAGAATTCCCTTGTTCCATGGACTATCAAACAGTATCGCCTCTCTTGATGATGCAAGGAGGAAGTCAGCCTGAATGACGAAGGGGAAGTTCGTTACCATCTCCGTGGGAAGGAAAGCATATACGCCAGGGGATAGCTGCTTCCCACGGGATAGTCGCTCCTTAAGAGGGAAGGCTAGGGTGATGACCCACTCATCGATTTCAGTACGCTTGTCCACCCTGTTCTCTGCCTTGACAGGGAACCTCTGCCTCCACATATGGTACCCGCACTCTGCTTCACTCTCATTCTCTTGAGCAGATAAAAAGACCGTGTAAGACTCCGCGTGCATGTTCTTCCTCACTTCAAAGTTCTTCTCACTCGATATTGCAATCTCACTAACAGTGCTGCCTTTAGCGTTGCCGTTATCTTCACGGACAGAAAGCCGCCTGATCTTTGACAGAAACAGTAGCATTTCTGGATGCAGGCTTGACAGCTGCTGCTTCACCGCAGTGACCTTCTCATCCTTCAAAGGCAGGACGATACAGGTAGTTGGAAGGTCTCTGGTAGACCCATATATCTGTTTGATATCTGAAAGGCTAGGCCTGGACTCAACCCACTCCGGGACAATGTATCCAATATTGCATTCTGGACACGGCTTCTCATTAAACTTGATTTGATACCCATTACTGAACATATGGGGCTGGCTTGATATCAGGAACACACTTTTGAATCCAATACCTATATAAAAAGAGACATTGATATTACAACTTGTGAGTTTCAATATAAGGGGAACATATACGTTAAGCATGTACATATCCACAGACTAACTCTCCAAATGAAATGCTACTGTTTGTATGGAAACAATTGCCCAGCATGCCCTAAAAACAATTGCCCAGCATGCCCTAAAAACAAAAGTGAAGCGATGCATGCTTAATTTTATTTATACCAAGTTTGTATTTGATGGACCTGCTTCAGTAAGCTATTGATGAAGAGTAATGTCTTTCAATCAGAAACGTACTACAGGATGGAAAAAAATTGTTAATAAAGTTGATGTTCCATGTGTATGAATTTGTCATGCAAAGGCAGATTTCTAGGAGCCTACCAAAAACTAAACTTTACCTAGCAAGGGCTAAGAAAGAAATAGATCCACACACTTTCAAGACAATAGTGAAATACAGAAGTGACAACTTAACATCAAGAAGATTTGATGTAGTAATATATATGATAAATAATGAGTCTTACTTCTAGATACAATGGACCTTAAAAGGCCAGTTGTAATATTTTGTGGTCAGTACTATTTTCTTACACTAATATTTCAAAACATGCACACATCTCTGTTTCTGAGTGTCAGGAAATGAACGCATGATATCTTGCACCACAAATCATCTCAAGCAATACTGTGGATGCTGTACCCAATTTGTTTTGCAAAATACATATACATTATGAGAATATTTGCTCCATCACCATTCTAACTAAGCACTAAATTAAGTGCTAAATAAAATTCTGCCCATCCTATATGTCATTTGATATATAGCAGCCATCATAACGTTTGACAGGGAAAGTTCCAACCGGTGACGCGCTAACTAAATTGAAGTTCTAACATTAAAAGGTAAAATGCTTAAAATTGGCCAAGTGAACACCAAAGGATTCATGAGCTGCAAAGATTCACCTTTCTCTCCAATGTAACCCTTGTCCCTATTTCCCTTTTTGGTCGACTTCCCCACGCCACAAATAGACTGAATATTGGATGGAGAGAAGCCCTTCTCATTGTTGAAAATGAGTAAAGTTGACGATGCACCAGACCCAGTGATGTCAGTTGATGTTACTAGAAACTCCAATGAAGGTGCTACTCCATCAGGGTACTCATTGTCTTCAGCGTTCTAGTTATTGAGGAACAAAATATTAACATGAATGTGATATTGAGCAAATACAGCTGAATCAAGTGCATTAATCTGAAATGCAATATATATACCAAAACTTTAATGAGATTTGAGAAAACAAGGTCATGTAGCAACACACAAGTTTGGCAGAGTCACAGTTATTTCAACAGTCTTGATGGCAAAATTGTAGACTGTAGTATCAAGTTATCAAATCAAACAGGTAAATTGCAAAATGGCATGGAGGCAATAGTCAAACTGAAAATGTTCTCAAGGCTAAAGCTACAATGGTTACAACGGATCTGCAATAGTTTTTTATTGTGGGAAAGAAATAAAGGAGATCTCTGTTTTCCGTAAAACAGAAAATGGTTACACTGGATCTGAATTTGGTCTTTTTTCTTTTCTTTTCTTTACTGTAGTAGTGTTCCTAAAACAGTCACTTATAAATACAAATACGAGATCATTTAGCTCTCCATTTTTTTGGAGAACATGGCCACCAGCCACCATAAATCCAAATACAGCAAATGCTTGTTGAATAAATGTACTGTGGTTTGAAAACTGAAAATGCAAAGTAAACACAGAAAAATGCGAGTTTATATGTTCAGAGTTAATGTGACTTTTGTGCTGCCACAGTGCCTAGTCCCAGGGAAAACATCTTTATCAGTTGATCCTATACTATGCAACTGAAGGGTAGGCCCTACTCGACATCAAGTGAGCTCACAGGAAATTGCGGCGAGCAGAGAAACCAACAGTCACTTATCACTAAACAGTGCTTAGAAAAGTAAAGGAAATTACTCTGCATTAATAAGATATATAAGAAAAATACTAAAAATAAAAATATTGCTGCCTTTTCCAACTGAAAAAAAAGAATTTGTTGCTTCGTGTTGGAGAAAGAGGGAAGGTACAGAGATATGTGGAAAACTGACAAAATACAGGGAAAACAGCAGGATCTCTATTTATTTATTTTGCCGGAAAAAATAACCGGGTTTCTGCGCAAATAATAAAACATAATGTTTTTTTGCTGGCAATAAAACATAAAGTTGTAAATGAAAAAAAGGCCGGAAAGTTCAGTAGGGAGGGGGGGGGGTACGTATAATAATCAAATTAATCAGAACTGTAGATTTTGTAGGCGACGAGCACAAGATGAACCAAATGCACATAGAAATAATTCGTGAAAGCATTTTTAGGAAAATAAACAAATAGATCCGTACGCTTTCTTGAAAATGCATAGAAATAAAATCCACACTCTTGGGACTTTTTTTGTACTACTCCGTAGTACTCCGGAGTGCAAAAAACAGAGTGCCGAAGGGAGAAAGCAAGCAGGGAGCAGGGTTGTTGTTGTTGATCACCTGGACGAGCTCCATGAGGAAGTGGACGTCCTTGGAGTAGAGCTCCTGGCTCAGGTAGTTCACCGCCTGGTGCATGTCCTCCGCCAGCGGGTTCTGCTCGCCGCGCCCGATGTAGTACCGCTCCCGCCGGAGCCTCTCCACGTGCGCCCGTGCAGCCGCCACCGCCGCCATCGTCGCCGGAGACGACGACGACCAGCGCTTGCGCCGTTACCGGAGCTCGTCGATCGGGCTCCCAAGGGGAGGAGATGGTTGGGTGGTTTCGGAGGTGGGAAGTGGAGGAGTGGGCGGCGGTTCCTGGGCTTCCTCGCCGGCTTTAAAGGAGTTGGGTGTGCGTCTATTGGGTACCCCCTGCGGCCGCAGAGGACGCTTTGTTTCCCCATTGGATTTTTTCTTGATGCTCTTTTCCTTTCTCTTTCTTTCTTTTTTGGCATTTTAGAGGAGTGTTAGATGATGGTTCTGGTTGAAGTGGTTTAGTAATTTCTAAGGCCATTTGCAGGAATTTGATAAGATAAGACTCATGTAGAATTATACTAATTTTCTTATAATTTTTACAAGTAATAGTCTTTTGGTACTCAAATCACTACACATCGGTTTTGGTATATGCCTTGCATATATAAGGATCCACCATTTATAAGACGTTTTAGGTCACTACTAAATAAATATAAAACATCTTACCTTTGTTTAAGTAGTGGTCATTTACATTTGTTTACAAATGTAGAAGTACAATTCTTTTTTTTTTATATAGTCATTCGTATAGCGATGAGCATGTGTTTTGTTGCGTGCCATTCAAATGACAATCCCTTCGGTTTTCTCGTGCCATGGGATCTTATGTTTGCTATTCGCATTTTCGTTGAATTTGTATGATTTTCTTTACTATTTTTTGTCACTCAATTCTGCGGTTCACGGAGATCACTGTCTTGTTTGAGTGTAATGAAGCTACTTTTTATTCATAATTTTAGTTTTAAAAAACAAATAACTATCATTTCAACACTCCTACAAAAGGAGCGATATGTTTCGAGATAGGTCCAAGCATGCTAGGAAAACCGTCTCTTATAGGTCCTACCCGAGGATATTCAAGCATCTGGCACATGTCTTTTTTTTTTAACTCCAACGATATACAAACATCGGAGACATTCCATAATTAAAACGTTTGAGACGGGCCTTATCTTATAATCACCTCGTAGCTAATATGGCCCACTAGGCTAAACAACATTCTCAAATATATATCTCTTCTCCCCACACTAATTTTCTAACTCCCCCGCTCCTCTTATTCATGCTCTACCTCAGAATCGATCTACCCCACATCCCGTTACCGACTGCCGCCTTCACCCATCATTGCCAACCCTACTTTGTTGCCCTTTCTTTCTCCTCCTATTATCAGCCACCCCGCCTCGTCGTGTGTGACCATCGCCCCTCGGATCTTGGCACAGTGACGCTAGATCCGCCACATTCTATAGCCACGCTCACCTTCATCTTCATCCCACCAGCCAACCCGACTTGCATCGTTCAACCGCCACTCGTATTTGGGCATGTTAGAGCTAGTCGAATGGAATTGATGATGATTTCTTGTGTAGAAATATACATTCTCGGCCACAACACAGGAAGATGTACCCTTTTTCAGTTAATTCACACTCGTTTTTGTATAATGAGAAACATTTATAAATGGAAAAATATAAATGATTTTTTTATCTTGATTATTTCCCCCACATTTTCCTGTTTATTTGATATGTCTAAAAATTAGGAGGGCTCACCAAGTCGTGATATAAATAATATATTGATACCCTTAGTGTGTGCTCCACACACACACACATACACACACGCACTCTCTCTCTCTCTCTCAAACAAACACACACACACACACATGGCAACATTGAAATTTTGAGACCTGCTATACACACGACGTCGTCTAGCCGATGCATGCACGATGTCGTTAATCACATCGTTGGTGTGAGGAAGCAGCATATGCAACAGTCGTGCACAAAGTAGTTTCATTGAAATTTCGAACGATAGCTGTTGGAGCATCGCTCACTCGTGGTAGTCCAGTACGTACCACGAATTAATTCGTTTTATGCTGGGTTTTCAGTGATAGTGAGAGGATGCTTGTGTGAATGATTCTGACGGTACCAAACTTTTGATAGAAATGGCTTGGAAAGGAGCACGACTGACTTGGAAAAGAACACAGTACTACGACGATGGCTTTGGAATCTGCAGTACGACGACCGAACCTATGCAGATGGAAAAGAAGTCTTCCACTAGTGCTGTCGCTACCACAAAAGGAGCTTGGCTCATGCATTGCCTCTCATGCTAAGCAAAGGGTTCCACAGCGTGCAACAACAAGTTTTTTTTTTCTCACATCACATTCACATATACTCCACTACAGTACTCATCGAACAACAAATGTTTTTGTCACACGGTTCTTTATAACTTCAGTCACTGAAATTTGCCGGTCTGAATAGTGATTTCCAATTTGTATTGTAATATATTATACCGAGTTCACACATAGCTTTAACTACTCATATCCACACCCACATGACACATGTGGTAAGAAATTAAAAAAAAAACATATCGACGCAAAGAAAAAAGACTTAAACCAATAAACATCATCATTATACAAGTACTTGACATTCTCAGCCAATAGGACTCTGACTCTCTTACGATCTGTGTTCGTAGACTGCATTAGCCTCGGCCAGACCCGCTAGATGCAATTTTGCCCCATTTGTTTGCCTGAGTTGCACCTGAATCCTGACCCACACATACCTTAAAGCATCTCCGGGCCTGGCTCGGAGAAACTCTCGAATTGCCTGTATTCCAGAGCCAAGCCCGGCGATGAAACTCTAGGCACGTGGGTGGAGGCGGTTGCACGTGCGGGAGATGGTGCGTTGTTTCCTGAAGTGGCACCATAAATCCCCTCACCCTTCTCTCACTGCTCACTCTCCCCTCTCTCACCGGCGGCGGCAAGCACAAGATCTGAAGGGCGAGCAACGGCGACAAGCATCGGAGCCAAAATCTAGGCAACGAGCATCGGCTTCGTCACTCCTCAGGAACATGTTCATCAATGGCGGTAAGCCCTTTGTACTAGATGGCATCGATTTAGGCATTGATCATACCGTTTGCGCCTCGATTACCATGCTTGCATTCGATTTAGGCATCGATCATACCGTTTGCGCCTCGATTTAGGCATCGAATCTACTTCTAGGCTTCAACTTGGGACCGAACAAAGCATATCTGATTAGGGATTTGAACAGTTTGAATGAGATTGCATAAGATTTTCGCTAACAGGGGAGGTTAAATCGAGCACAATCCACTTACATATATTCAAATTCAATGCAACCCAACAAGCAACATAGAGAGCCTAGCAGCGGCAAGCTTGGAGGCGCTTGGGGCGGTGGTAGCCTTGAGGATCATCGACTCCAAGGGCATTGTAGGACTGCCTGGCTCAGGAGCCATGACGACCATGTCCATTGCTTCGTCATTGCCAACATCCTCCATCTTTACCGTTTCACCATTGCCAGCATCCACCATCTTCTCATGGTCGTTGTCCTCAAAAACGATGGTGGCCGGCTCATTTTCCAATGCCATTGACATAATTTACCGCTAACGTTGGGCATAAATAAGATGCCAACAACTATATTTACTAGCGACGTTGAATATGGTGCTCACACCGCTCAACTTTATTTATAATTTGCCCATCAATTAAAATGAATGCCAAAAAACCATGATTCATATCCAAGTAAAAAAGTGTGTGAGTGTTTTTAACATTTGCGTAGAAGTTTTTGTAACATGTCAAGTCCAAATGATATAAACCTATGAGTTTGCCTCAACACACCAGACTTTAACTTGGAAAATATGGTCCTGGGATATGCTCCAGCTTGTAAGCAATGTATGTGAAAACTTGTGTGTATCACTCTAATAGTTTAACTATATCCCTTAAAGGTCATATCAGCACACTATATTTTTTTTTGAAATGTTTAGACTTCATTAACATATTTAAAAAATTATGCCCCTCACTCTCATAATATAGAAAATGTTACCACCGGCGTTCGCCGTGCTAGCCAACGTTACTCGCAAACGACACTAGTGGTATGGCTTTCTGAGCCCACACAAACTTGGCCTGGCCCAAAGTAGGGAGAGTGGCGCCCTTAAAATCCCCTCGTTCTTATCCACTCTCTCCACACAAATTCTCTGCGTCTCACGCCGCCGCTCCCCCCCATTTGATCTCCTCCCCCCCCCCCCCTTCTTGCCAGACGTTGTCGATCACTCATGGTTTGTCGCCTTCTGACCGTCCTGGCCATGCTGTCTTGTGGCCGGTGCGGAGAATGTCGGTGATGCAGAGCTCGGCGGGATTGCAACATCGCTACAACTACGAGAACATTTTTGATGTTGCAGATAAGCCATCGATGCAAGTCAGAGGTTTGAAACACCGCCCATGTTTTCAGAAACATCATATCATCAGTGTGCCGACGAGGGGAACGCACTGGGATAACGCATAGGGCCATTCTTAATTTAGCGCCGGGCTTGGGCTTGTTCTCTTTTTTTTTACAGCAAGGCCGTAAGAATTTGCTGGCCCTGAAGGGGAAGCCCAGCCGTGGTCAGTTTGCAGCCCGTCCAGAAGGCGGTAGAAGCAGTAGAAGCCCAATCCAACAAGGACAAGAGGAGGAGGTTGCCGACGATCGCACGCCATTGACAGGGGAAAAACTCCACCACCATGGCTCCGACCGAGGGAGAGGGATCCTCCATGGCCGATCTTCCTACAGTCGATGGCGACCAAGAGGAGAAGCCACCGATCTCCCGCCGCCCCATGTCCTGGCTCCCTCCGCACGCCCCCCACGAATGCGGCGATCCTCCCCCAAAGTCGGTCGTCCTCGACACCCTCGTCTACGCCGACGACCGCACCAACGCCTCCACCGCCGAGGGCTTCACCAGCAACGGCCACGCCATCTGCCTCACCTTCTGGCCCGCGCATCCGCCGCTCATCTCCTACTTCACCGTCCACCTACCGACCCTCCTCCCGGACGGATCCGCCACGTCGCTCACCCTTCTGCCACGCCTTGTCCGCACCGACGGCGACCTCGCCCTCTTCCGCGTCATGATCGGCTCTTCACACATCGACCCGGACGACAACAACTACATCATCTACCGTGCCGGCATCAACAAGCTTGAGGTGCTCCCCACGCACCCCACCCGCTTGTTCGCCGACCGGTCAGTCGCCCTCCTAAGCTGCCCCGGCGACGGCAGGTTCTTGGTCGCCAATCTCCGTTCGACTTGCGACCTTGGGCAGTACGCCCTTGACCTGTTCGACTCCGGGTCAGGCACATGGAGCACCAGGTCCATGCGTACAGAACCTCCACACGAGGACTGCTACTACGGTACTCCAACCAAGGTGATCGCTCTCGGTGGGGATCGCGGTTCAGTTGGCTGGGTCGACCTATGGAATGGCATCCTCATCGGCGATCTGCTTCCCAGCGGCGGCGACGATGGCAGCGTCCTCCGCTTCATCCGTCTGCCCGTGCTTTTGGCGCCCAACAAGATGACCCCGGGCTGTTTGTCGTGTGACCGGGACGTCTCCGTCGGCAGCGACGGCTGCATCAAATACTCGGAGGTGTGGGCTCATCCGGTGCCCGGCTCATGGAATCGCGCCACCTACATCTCTGAGGACTGGGGTGCCGCCATACTGACATGGCTGGAGCCCAAGAAGAAGTGGCACATCGACCTCAAGCTCAAAGCCTCGGACATCATCGTGGACGAGACTCACTCCGAGTTACTTCCTCATCATGTCAAGAGTCAAACCTTGAGCAGACTCCACACAGGGCATCCTGCCCTCAGCTTGCATGATGACAATGTTGTTTACATCATGGCCAAGGTTTACCACATGGACGACGACTTGTGGATGCTTGCTGTTGACATGAGGACCAAAACTCTAAAGGGAGTGGCTGCTCTCACCAGTAAAAGAAGCTGGGGTTTTAGATTCATGTACGTGCAAAGCGACCTCTCCAGCCATCTGGTGGCCACAAGGGAAAACGCCGAGGTCTCCAACCTCACGCCCAAAAGCAAAAGGTCCTCACGCTCACGCAGGTAATATACTTCCTTCCGTCTAGTAGTATTTCTGAAATAGTGTTGCATATGCATGGTAATATGCAGTAAATCAGTAACCAACACTGCTATTTGGAAGAAGTAGATTTGTACTCTCTCTGTAAAGAAATATAAGATCGTTTAGATCACTAACTATAATGATCTAAACGACCTTATATTTCTTTACAGAGGGAGTAACTATTTGGGCAGCAAGGTTTATGTCATTTCTCTGGACGCAAGGGATGCATTCGTTGTAGCCTTGTAGCAGTTCTCGCCAAAGTAAAATGAAGAAGAAATTTAAAGGTGGAATAACAATTGGAACGGACTTGGATTCTGCTTTTGTCAGAGAACAAAGAAAGAAAAGTCGGTCTTCCTCTGTTAGTTACTCCCTCCGTTCCTAAATATAAGTCTTTGTAGAGATTCCACTTACGGAGCAAAATGATTGAATCTACACTCTAAAATGCATCTATATACATCCGTATGTGGTCCATAGTGGAATCTCTACAAAGACTTATATTTAAGAACGGAGGGAGTACTTACCTAGGTACAGGTGGATCCGTATGTGGACATTAGGAATAAGTGGTTTATTAGAATGATGTCATCCTGCTATTTCATTGCCAATATACATCCGACATCTTATCTTTACGCTAAAACATTGCAGCTTTTTTATATGTTCACAGAAAGAAGCGTAATGCTGCTAAAACTGGCAAGCAAGAAGCTGGGAAGACTCTTGCTAACAGCTGTCCTCTGGATGCTGATGTGATTAGGGGGGAGCGGAAACATTTGCTGCAAGTTGCGGAAGAAGAAGAACAGGAGCTGACGATACTCGAGCCTCGAGTTATCTCTGTAAGGTAGTGATGGCTATAAACGGATACAATGTGAGTGCAATGTTCCTGTTTGTTCTATCTTGTTGATGCTTTCTCTGCCTTCCTAAATCTCCCAGGCGTTAAGGGAAAATTTGCTGCATGGTTCTATGGTTGACGAAAAAGAGGTACTTAAGGTGTGCTAAGTAAGGTAGTGGCGGCACAGATATTTAAGGTGTGCTAAATAAGGTACTGGCGACTACAAATGCATGAATAATTTGAACAGTATTCTGATGTTGTCTTTTCTTCACCGGTTGAATGTAATTTGCGTCGTTTCCTCCCGTGGTTTGCAGTTTATTACGATCTACCTGTGACAATGTAAAAATTGTCTTCCCGGACTGAAAGTTGCCTAATCTTCGTGAGAAAAAGTAGGGTTTCAGGATGTACGCGGATAGTTGCTGCTTCACTGCATGGACTTTTTCACTCTTTAGAGGTACTAGCTTGCAAAAACGTCTTATGTTGTGGGACGGAGGGAGTAGAATAATAATGTCAGAAGGACATTAGAAGACCCACGTATTTCTTGGACATGTGAAAGGCTTGGCATGGATTCAACCCATTCTGGAACAATGTGCCTAATATCACATTATGAGGAAGGTTCTTCACTGAACTTGATTCGATACCTGTTGCTGAATATAGTTGCGGAACTATGCAGTTTATTACTACCTACCTGTGACAGTATAAAGTGGGTGATCTGGATATTACATATTTCTCCAATAGTGTGCTACGTCGCTCGATCTGACAATTCATTTGATGATCTCTGTGCTCTCGAGTCTCGACGACTCCTTTTCTTATGCCTCTTGTAATCAAGGTACAAGATATAAAATATATGTTGTATAAAACTATCTGGTGAACCTATTCCTGTTGAATCTGTCTTCAGTAACATAGGCCGGATCAGTCAACTTTATCAAGCTCATATTGGACTTAATTATAATGGCCATTGGAATTTAACCGATAATTCTACTTTTCATGATAATTCAGATTTGTTTTTTTTTTGGCCAGAAACTTACAACCTATTCATCTTCAATCATGGCAGTACAAAGAACAACATAGATAATACAAATTAGAGTGAAGTGCATCCTAGGTCCTTGAACTATTTGTGTCACGTAGGTCCTCAAACTATGTTAAGTATCATCTAGATCCAGAAATCCTTGAAGTGTAATAGGTGTGTATATATGTGACACCTCTGAAATAGTTCAAGGACCTAAGTGACTCCTTTGAAACTTATTGAGGGTCAGGATGACACACATATTGCACTTTGAGGACTTGGATGACGATTTTCATAGTTCAAGGACCTACGTGACACATCTGAAATAGTTCGAGCACCTATGATGCACTTCACTCTAAAAATTACAACCATCTTCGTGGACGACTACAAGCACTGGAGCGTGCAACAACAATTTTTTCTCATATCACATTCACATATACACTACTCATGAAACAATAAATATTTTTGTCACACGATTCTTTATAACTTCAATTACTATATTTTTTTTGTTCTAAACATTGATTTCCAATTTGTACTGTAATATTATACCGAGTTCATGCATAACTTTAACTATTATAAACATATCCACGCAAAGAAAAAAAAGACTTAAACCACTAAACATCATCACTATACAAGTAATTGAAATTCTCAGCCAATTCGACCCAGCCTCTCTTAGGATGCGTTTGGTAGACTACATTAGCCTCAGTCAGGGCCGATGGATGCGATTTTGGCCTGTTTGGTTGCTTGAGTTGCACTTGAATCTTGGCCCACACAAACCTTAAAGCATCTCTGGGCTTGGCTCCCAAGGAAGTCTCAAATTGGCCATATTCCAACGCCAGGCCTCGATGATGAAACTCTAGGCACGTGGGTGGATGCGGTTGCATGCGGGGGAGACGATGCATTGTTTCCTGAAGTGGCGCCATAAATTCCCTCACCCTTGTCTCATCGCTCACTCTCCCAACTTCTACTCGTCATACAACTTCTACTCGTTATAAATAATAAGTCATACGGTCATCATCCTCATAGTCATCGAACCCAACCCTACATAATTGTTCTTAGCACATGATCATCAGTATCAGGTAGGACCTACACCCTTAAGGTAAAATAACATAAAACAATATAGACCCTGACTCTCCATTATGAAGAATGGCGATCATCCTGTCTCCAATTCTTGCCCTTCGCTGCTTATTGCTTCCAAGAAGCTCCTTACGACTGTCCATGCATTTTTTCCATTCTTTGATTGTTATGTCTCCATTTCTTTTAGAAACCCGGTATGGATAGTTGAGATTCGTAGGACGACCTGGTCGTATGTTCAAAACATGAAGGCTACCATCCGTATACATCAGATGAGGCACACAATCATTCGGGATTATCTGTTAAAAAACATAGTAATAACTTCGTAGTTAGCAATGATGTACTAGTTTTAAAAGTGTGCAAAAAGATGCACGGATGTTGTAATAGTAAAAATAATCTTACCAGGTATCTCCATGGTAGTTATCAGAGTTCAACACGTGCACTAGTGGCACGTATTGACCATAATGTTGAGGAGTTTGATTGTAGATATTGTAATTCTCAAGATCAGTACAAAATCCGACCAGATGATTTTTCTCCGATAAGTTAATTCGAGCCTTCGTGTAGTACGCTTCATCTACCATCTTCCGCATATTCTTTGAAGAATGAAAATAAGCTGTCAATGGAGATAAGTTGTCAACTATATATTTTGAAATAAACAATATAAATTACTTAATAACTATGTTTAGCTCACATGAGGGAAGAACTGGAGGTGTATCCACAAAGACCCAAATCGAAGGTGTCTCTTGCTTGATTGTAGGATCACCAAGATCCATGGTGACAAGCATACCCTCATCAAGACCATACATCTTGCAAAATGCATCCCAATTTTTGCAACCAAAATGGGTTACACTCTGAGCATTGTACAACTTTACTTGAAAATCCACACCATGATGGGTACTTATGATAATTTTTTTGGTTTCGAAATTTTCATGGTCTTCAAAACCCATCCTCTCCAAGACATAGCGTCTTGCAAAGCATAGGATAAGCTAGTAGAATTGGAAAAGATGAAAAATACACGTTAAAATAGTTGAAGTCGTGCTTAATTACGAAAAAAAAGTATTGTCGCTGCTATGCATCCGTATGAACATCGCAAGTCTCCTCGAGCTTAATGTGAAGCGCCGATCTTCGTCCATCTCAATGAACTCGTCGCACATACCTCGGTCGTCGTGGCACCGATCGCACTCCTCGGGCGGTTTTCACGTCCGATGAGTACGACATTTCCGGCCTACGTTCATAATTCAAATATTAAACTAGATCATTATTATTAATCACGGGTTGACTATCGATGATCGATGTACGTACGTAGCTCCTCTTTCATTCCTGAATGCATTATTATACTAAATTGTCTAGCACACGGGAATGAAGAAGAACTTATCCAATATGAGCATTCAATAAGCAAAACCAAATCATAAAATAAAGTATAGTATTCAAATTAGCATGCATCCAATAATTATAAGCAAAAGTACATCATCTCTTGGTGTCCGTACATCATCGAATATCATCACTAATACAACTAGAACCGTAGCGCCCGACGGGTATCGACGCGGCGGTGGACACCAAAGATAAGGAACCATCACAGGATCATAGCTCCGGTGAGATCCTCAAGAACCCGCCGGTATTGTCGAACCTCCTCCAATGCAACCATGTAGCGACGGACGTGCTCGTCCTCCTCGCCGACACGGTGACGCATACCACCTCCGCGGTGTCCGGATGCCTCACCACCGCCATCGCCCACGCGACCGCCACCAAACAAGGATCGGGTCAACAACGGGCTGCCTCCTCACCAACCACGTCCCCGGAAGGTAGCACCTCCCAATACCAACCGGCGGAGCCTGGTCCGAACATGGCCTCGATCAAGCAGGCCTCCACCGCCGAGTCGATTTATTTACGAGGATCCGGATAGGCATCGCCGACTTCGACGCTGAACTACTTCTATATATAGTTAAATAAAAGTAGTCTTATTAATTAAATCAACTATCTAGTTCAACTACTAAACACTTACTATAAATAAATAAGTAGTACTTACTAAAACAAACTACTTCATTATATAGTAAAATAAATTAGTTTATTAAATCAACTAGCTAGTTCAACTATATATAAACTACTTCTTATTTTTTCCTTTTTCTAAATACTATGAACCAAAAAATCATTAAAATTCTATGAACAAAATTAATTACACAATCTAAATATCACCAAAAAAATCTATAAACAATAATATTACCAAACATGCATATTCAATAATAATATCACCAAAAAATCTATTAACAGAAAAATCTAACATAATATAAAGAAATTAATTACTACACATATCTAATCTAACAAAAAATCTAATTAATCTAACAAAAATATCTAACATAATATGAACAAATTAATTACTACACATGTAATCTAACAAAAAAATCTAATCTAACAAAAAAATCTAATTAAATCAACTATCTAGTTCAACTACTAAAGCACTTACTATAAATAAATAAGTAGTACTTACTAAAAACAAACTACTTCATTATATAGTAAAATAAATTAGTTTATTAAATCAACTAGCTAGCTAGTTCAACTATATATAAACTACTTCTTTTTTTTTTCCTTTTTCTAAATATTATGAACAAAAAATCATTAAAATTCTGTGAACAAAATTAATTACACAATCTAAATATCACCAAAAAAAATCTATTAACAATAATATCACCAAACATGCATATTCAATAATAATATCACCAAAAAATCTATTAACAGAAAAAAAATCTAACATAATACGAAGAAATTAATTACTACACATATCTAATCTAACAAAAAATCTAATTAATCTAACAAAAAATCTAACATAATATGAACTACAAAAAGAATCTAAAAAAATCTAACAAAAAAATATCTATGAACTACAAAAAGAATCTAAAAACAATCTAACAAAAAACGCTCACGTCAAGGCCGAGGCGGCGGTGTGCAGGGCGACGACGGGCTCAGGCGGGCGAGGCAGGCGACGAGGACAATGGGCTTGGGCGGCGACGGGACGGCGGGCTCATGGCGGAGGCGATGGTGGCGACAAGAACGTTGGGCGGCGGCGCGAGACGAGGCGGCGATGACGGGCGGCGGCGGACGCTTGACGCGAGCGATGAGGCGGCGCAGGGACGGCGGGCTTGGGCGGCGGGCTCGGGGCGAGGGCGGCAGTGGCGGCGACGCGACGTCGAAGCGGCGGCAGCGGGCGCGGGCGGCGATGACGGCGGCGTGGGACGCGGCGGCGGCGGGGCGGCGGCGACGGCGGGCTCGGCGGCGACGGGATGCGGGCTTTCGGGGCGGGCGGGCGGGCTCGGCGGCGGCGGCGACGAGGAGCAGAGGCTCGGGCGAAAGAGATGGGATTTGACGAAAACTGCTAAGTCCAGTATATATAGCAAGAGCATTGGTCCCGGTTGGTGGCTGGAACCGGGACTAATGCCACCTTTAGTCCCGGTTGGAGCCACCAACCGGGACCAAAGGCCTCTTTTCAGCAGCCCAAAGGGCGGGAAACGAAGACCTTTGGTCCCGGTTGGAGGCTCCAACCGGGACTAAAGGGTGGGCATTGGTCCCGGTTGGAGCGACCAACCGGGACCAAAGAACAGCATTGGTACCGGTTGGTGCCATGAACCGGTACCAATGGACCCGTGTAACTACTTTTTTTATTTTCTGCAGCTATTTTTTGTTGATTCTTCCTGCAGCTGTTTTTTAGTCCCACCTCGCCAAGCGAGAGGCACTCGCAGCTGTTTATAAGCCCTGAGTGCAGATACAATGACGAAGAGGCTCAATGCTCCTGCACGTTGGTTAGCTTCAAGCCTTGCGAAATACGGTAGACTACACAGAGCTATGTGCAGTGCAGTTGACACTATTCCAAAAGGCTTGAAGCAAATTAACGAGCATTGCGCCTTTTTTTATTTTTAATGACTTATTACAATTGAGAAATAAAAAGAAAAAAATAAATGTAGCAGAAAAGAAAAATATATATAAAAAACCACTCAAAAATAAATAGAAGAAAAAATATAACAGAAAAGAAGAAATATATAGAAAACTACTCAGAAATGAATAGAAACAAAAAGTAGTTGTGATTAACTGTACTAAAAAAGGAGCATATATGCTTATTTTTAATGGCTTATTACAACTCAGAAATAAAAAGAAAAAAAATAAATATAGCAGAAAAAGAAAAAAAACTATAAAAACTACTCAGAAATGAATAGAAGCAAAAATAGTTGTGATTAACTGTACTAAAAAGGAGCATATATGCTTATTTTTAATGGCTTATTACAACTCAGAAATAAAAAGAAAAAAATAAATATAGCAGAAAAGAAAAAAACTATATAAAAACTACTCAGAAATGAATAGAAGCAAAAAATAGTTGTGATTAACTGTACTAAAAAAGGAGCATATATGCTTATTTTTAATGGCTTATTACAACTCAGAAATAAAAAGAAAAATTTAAATATAGCAGAAAAAGAAAAAAAAACTACTCAGAAATGAGCAGAGATGCGCTTATAGAGGAAATTCAACTTAAATTCATAACGAATTTCAAGAGAAATCCATATGAATTTATGCTAAATTACCTATATAAGCGTACCTATTTTCATTTTCGGAGGAGCTCAATAAGGTAAAGAGGGAGGGGCTTATAAACCGGTCCGGTTCCCCTTCGGTTGGCGAGGTGGGACTAAACTCTGGTCGCAACGGGTACCAACCATTTAGTCCCGGTTGATGGCTCGAACAGGACTAATGGGAAGCCCATTGGTCCTGTTCAAGCCACCAACCGACCAATGGTGTTTGGGGCAGAGCGAGGCCCATTGGTCCCGGTTCGTCCCACCAATAGGGACCAATAGTTTGCATTTAACGGGACCAATGGGCCACGTGGTCCGGCCGGCCCGGGGCTCACGAACCGGTCCGATGCCCCATTGGTCCCGGTTCTGGATTGAACCGGGACTAATGGGCTGGAGTGGCCTGGACCATTGGCCCCTTTTCTACTAGTGTCCCTACACACAAATCCTCTACTTCTCACGCCGCCGCCCTCCCCCATCTCTCGCCCGACGTCATCGATCTCCCATGGTTTGTCGGCTTTTGACCGTTCTGGCTACGCTGTCGCGACACGAACTTGTGGTTAGTGTGGACAACACTGGTGATGCAGAGCTCGGCCGGGATTGCAACGTTGAAGCAACTACGAGAATATTTTCGATGTTGCAGATAATCCATTGATGCAAGTCGGAGGTTTGAAACGTCGCCCATGCTTCAGAAACATCATGAGTGTTTGCGGACTGGGGGACGCAGCGGGACGTATGGATGGGTGGGACACAGTCGGATACAGGAGCCCCTAGTCGGCGCTGCAAGCGCCGGTTGGCGCTAATAGCGCTCGCAGGGGGAGCTAACGAGCCAGCCCAATCGAGAGAGAACACTGTAAAAACCTTACTGATATATATGCAGAAACTGAGAATCGATCCCTTTGCCTAAGGTAGGGCACCTTAACTCCGGAACCACTAGACCGAGAAGCCAAGTTTGTCAACTATCAGAAACGAGGTATATTTGACCGTTCCTCTAGAGAAATATTATATACCCAGAATTAATTATTTCAAAAAGCAATTCACAATGAAACCACGAATTCTGAAAAAAGCTTCGAAAAATAGGAAAGGTTCGTGAAAATGGGAAAAGTTCATCAATTTCAAAAAAAGTTCATCCATTTGAAAAAAATCATCGATTTTGAATAAAGTGCACAAATCCAAAAAAAAGTTCATTGTTTTGGAAAAAAATTAAATGTTGTCAAAGAAAAGTTCATCAAATTCGAAAAAAGTTCATCGAATTTCCAAAAAAGTTCATCGATTTTGGAAAAAGTAAATCAAATGTGAAAATTTTCATCAATTTTCAAAAAACTTCATTAAAATTTAAAAAAATCACTAGACCGAGAAGCCAAGTTTCTCAACTATCAGAAACGAGGTATATTTGACCGTTCCTCTAGGGAAATATTATATACCCATAATTAATTATTTGAAAAAGCAATTCACAAAGAAACCACGAATTCTGAAAAAAGCTTCAAAATTTAGAAAAGGTTCGTAAAAATGGGAAAAGTTCATCAATTTTGAAAAAAAGGTTCATCCATTTTGAATAAAGTGCACAAATCTGGAAAAAAGTTCACTATTTTGGAAAAAAAAATAAATGTTTTCAAAGAAAAGTTCATCAAATTAGAAAAAAGTTCATCAAATTTCCAAAAAGTTCATCGATTTTGAAAAAAGTTCATCAAATTTGAAAATGTTTATGAATTTTTTTAAAAATCACTATTTTTGAAAAAAAAACGTTTTCAAAGAAAAGTTCCTCAAATTCAAAAAGGTTATCAAATATCAAAAACAATCATGGATTTTGAAAAAGAAAAGTTCATTGAACTAAAAAAAATTCATAATTTTTTTAAATTTTATCGTTCAAAAAAGTTCACCAAAATTTAAAAAAATCACTATTTTTGAAAAAAAAAGGTTTTCAAAGAAAAGTTCATCAAATTCCAAAAAAGGTCCAAGAATTTTGAAAAAAGTTCATCAAATTTGAAAAAGTTCATCAATTTTCAAAAAGTTCATGAAATTCCAAAAAAAGTTAATCAAAGTTATCATTTAAAAAAACATTGATTTGAAGAAAGCATTCATGTATTTGTGAACAATTTATCGAATCTGTAAAGAGAAAGAAACATAAAACAAAAAAACAAAAAACAAAAAGAAAAGAAAAGAAAAGGAACGAATAAAAGAGGGGAAGAGACAAAGGTTACCAGATCTCCCTCGTGACGCGGTGGTTAGACCAGGCTACCTGTAAGTTGGAGGTCTCTGGTTATTTTTGAGACAATCACGCGAAGCTTTATTTAAACTGACCCAATGTTTAGAGGTACGAAAGAAAGATCACCAGGATGTCCTAACCAAACATGGCGGCCCACTCCTAATTTTAAACTATGCTTCGCTAGATTATGAGCCTCGAAATTCGAGCTCCTAAACTCATGAACAAAGCTACGTCTACTGATAAAAGAGTTTTGTTCTATTATTTCATGTAAGATCGCCCCATAGCTTGCCGGGTTCTTTTGCTTGATGTCATCTATCACTGTTCTGCAGTCTGAAGCAACATGGACAGTTTGTATGTTAAGATCCTCAGCAAGTGCCAATGCTTCCCGAATAGCAAGAGCTTCAAGAGTCGGCGGGTCATAAACACCTTTCACACTATCGCTGAAGCTCCCTGAAAGTTTCCATCATGATCACGGCATATAGCTGCTGCTACTCCTCACCTTCGGCTCTGTGGTACTGCAACATCTACATTAAACTTAAACATTGTGTTAGGAGGCTTGATCCAATGAGTGGGTCTGCATTGTCGCCGCTCTGGTGGTTTACTTCCTGTTTCCTCTAGTGTATCAAGCTCCTCAGAAAGGCTTGAATGAACTGATGTGTAGCGTGAGGACTCTGAAAAATACCCTCATATATTGCCTTACGCCTTGCCTTCCATACCGACCAGAGAATTACAGCCAAAAGAACGAACTTCTTCTTTGGCAGGTGATCATGCATTGCGAAGAGCCAATTCCTCGCATTCGTATCAGTGTTCATGCTCAATTGTTCAACCAAAGAGGCCTCTGACAAAGACCAAATGCACCGTGACATGGTGCAATCAAAAAGAGCGTGCCTCCACGAATTAGCACAGCCACAAAGCGCGCATATATGAGTGCTCGGCATGTTGCGATGATGCAGAACATCCATGGATTGCATGGAATGTTGCGCTAGCCTCCACAAGAAAACCCTCACTTTTGCTGGGACTTTAGTATGCCATAGATCGGTCCATGCTTTGCTACTTGCACTCAGATCTGATGCTCCCGCATTTTCATCCATCCAATTCTGTGATATTTCTTGTTCATGACCATCTGGTAGGCTGATCTGACTGTAAATTTTCCGCTTCTCTCAGCCTCCCAGGCCCAAAAATCATCAATAACTCTGGTACACAACGGAATGGCCATAATAGCATCTGCATCAAAGGATATAAGGTTTGCTCTTATTAGCTCTTCCCTCCATGTCGCTGTCGTTGAGTCAATCAGCTCCGAAACAAAGCACCGGAGGGGTGGCTGAGATATATGTTATGGGATGCAAAGCGCCTACCCTAGGTAGACAGTTTGTCTCCCAAATCTTTATAGTACTCCCATCTCCAACTCGCCGAGTGAGTCCTTGCTTCAATACTTCCCTTCCATCAATCATAGCTCGCCAGATTTGCGAGGGGCGATTCCCTAACTGTGCATCCAAGAAACAGCTAGTCGAGAAATATGCAGCTTTGAGTATTTTTGCACTTAAAGAGTTCAGATCATCTAGTATTCTCCAAGCTTGACGGGCCAGCAAAGCAAGGATGAAAATTTCAATATCTCTGAGTCCCATACCTCCCATGTATTTCGGTTGAGTCATGACGTCCCATGCTACCCATGCTGGCTTCCTCCTTCCCTGCTTGCTCCTCCACCAAAATTGCCGGATTATTGAGGTGATATTCTCACACAAACCTCGAGGTAGTCTGAAACATGCCATAGAGTAAACTGGGATGGCTTGGGCCACTGACTTGATAAGTACCTCCTTTACTGCTGCAGATAGTAGTTTCTCCATCCACCCTCTAACTTTCTCCCATACTCTGTCTCTCAAGTATTTGAACGTGCCCATTTTTGATTGACCCACATCAGTAGGCTTGCCAAGGTATCTATCACTCAAAGACTCATTGTGTACGTTCAGATTTTGTTTTATGTTATCCCTCATCACTTGAGGACACCCCTTGCTGAAAAAAGATAGATGACTTTTCATTATTTATTCGCTGCCCCGAAGCTTTGCAATATTTGTCCAATAGGTTTGACACCGTCATGGCCCCCTCAACACTTGACTTAAAAAGCAGCAGGCTGTCATCCGCGAAAAGGAGATGGTTCACAACTGGAGCTGTTGGTGCCACCTTGATCCCTTCCAGACTAGTCGACTAAGAACTCGATTTTAGTAGGCACGAAAGGCCCTCTGCCGCAATCAAGAAAAGGTAAGGAGAGAAAGGATCTCCCTGTCGGATACTTCGAGTGGGTACAAATTGTTCTAGTTTCTTGCCATTAAAGAGAACTGAAAATTTGACTGACTGCACCATGTTCATCACTATCTGTATCCATGCTTGCGCAAAACCCGACTTCTCCATCATGACCTTGAGATATTTTTTTAGAGAAGGAGGATGACCCCCGGCCTCTGCATCTGGGAGATGCATACGACCATTTTATTAATTATTCTCGAGGACCTTAGAAAGTATAACAACAATATGTCTGAATCCGCCATCTTGGCAGCATCTGCCGCCACTCCTATCCAAATGATGAAGGGGTGCAATCTGGGCCACATACCCAGACCTCTCACCTAAGCCTAACATCTAAAGCCGGTGGCCCCGACCGAGCCATCTGCCGGGTCCAGGGTTCAAACCGGTCCGACGCACTCACATGTGTCATCGCCGTCATCTTCCATTGGTCCATCTTCAGAGCAGATTGAGGTGACAACCTTGGAAGGTCCTCCGCCATCGACGCCACCACGACGCCAAACGACGACCTCCACCTACGCGAGCCTTCGCAGGTCCTCCGCCATTGACACCACCACGGCGCCAGCCGACGACCTCCACCTACGCGAGTCCATCTCCAAGCAACGGACGTAAATCCATGCTAGGGAAGGACCGCATCACCGCCGTCGCCCACCACCCACAAGCGCCACCCAACCCCAAGGTTCCCAAAGCGATGCCTTCAAGAAGGGAACGGCGCCGTGAACGCTGCCGCCGCCCATAGTTAGGGCCTTGAGATATGGTCACTCCAAACGGTCATAAGCTTTCATCATGTCAAGCTTTAAGGCGCAGTAGCTGTTTGATTTAGCTTTGCTTCTCTTCATAAAGTGCAAGCACTCATAAGCACAAATCATGTTGTATGTGATTAACCTTCCTAGAACAAACGCTGACTATTCTTCGGATATGATGTCAGGAAGAATTCTCTTTAGCCTGTTGGCAACAACTTTGGACGCAATTTTATAGATCACGTTACATAAACTAATATGACGAATTTGAGAGAGTTGTGTTGGGTTCAAAACCTTTGGAATGAGTACCAAAACCGTGTCATTGACACACTCGGCTCCTTCTTCCCCTTTTACTATTCTCAAGACCGCATTAGTCACCTCGTCCCCGCAAATGTCCCAATGCCTTTGATAGAAGTGTGCCGAAAACCCGTCCGGCCCCAGGGCCTTTGTTGGAACCATCTGGAAGAGAGCAGTTTTTACCTCATCCTTTGTATACGGCGCAAGTAACATGGCATTCATCTCCTCAGTTACTTTGGTTGGTACATTTGATAAGACTTTTCAATCCCGGTCACTCCTTCCGACGTATATAAGCTCCTGTATAAATCTGTCACAAGTGCTCTTAAAGCGCCTGGTTCTTCCGTCAGCACGTCCAATGAATCAGCCAGTGCCTTGATCATATTCTTCTTCTGTCTCTAGCTAGAGGTCTCTGGTTCAATCTACAAGCCGCACTGTTTTTGCGAATTAAGATACGAAAAAAAATAGTAATGGGTCGAGCCCAGTTAAAACGGCTGCAAGCGCCGGTTTGCAGAAACAGTACTAACCGGCGCCTGCAGCGCTAAATAGGATTCGCCGTCGGATACCGCTTAGGGCCTATCCTTAATTTAGCGCCGGGCTTGGGCTTGTGTGTTTTCTTTCACGGTAAGGCTGTAAGAATTTGCTGGCCCTGAAGGGAAGCCCAGCCGTGGTCGGTTTGGAGCCCGTCCACACAGAAGGCGGTAAAAGCCTAATCCAACAAGGACAAGAGGAGGAGGTTTTGCCGACGCTCGCACGTCATTGATTGCAGAAATCCCGGTCGCGCAAACTCCACCGCCATGGATCCGACCGAGGGATCCTCCATGGCCGATCTTCCTACAGTCGATGGCGACCAAGAGGACGAGACACCGATCCCCCGCCCCATATCCTGGCTCCCTCCTCACAGCCCCCACGACTGCGGCGATCCTCCCCCAAAGTCGGTCCTCCTCGACACCCTGGTCTACGCCGACGACCGCACCAACGACTACACCGCCGAGGGCTTCACCAGCAACGGCCACGCCATATCCCTCACCTTCTGGCCCGCGCATCCGCCGCTCATCTCCTACTTCACCGTCCACCTCCCCGGCCTCCTCCAGGACGGACCCGCCACGTCGCTCGACCTTCTGCCACGCCTTGTCCGCACCAACGGCGACCTCGCCCTCTTCCGCGTCATGATCGGCAGAATTCACAGCGAGCCGCAGCACAACAACTACATCATCTACCGCGTCCGTGCTGGCATCAACAACAAGCTTGAGGTGGTCCCCACGCATCCCGCCCGCTTGTTCCCCGACTGGTCAGTCGCCCTCCTGCACTGCCCCGACGACGGCAGGTTCTTGGTCGCCAATCTCCGTTGGACTTACACCCGTGGGCAGTACGCCCTCGACCTGTTCGACTCCTGGTCAGGCACATGGAGCACCAGGTCCATGCATACCGAGTGGCCAGAGGAGGACTGCTACTTCGATACTCCAACCAAGGTGATCGCCCTCGGTGGCGATCGCGGTTCAATCGGCTGGGTCGACCTATGGAATGGCATTCTCATCTGTGATCTGCTCCCCAGCGGCGGCGGCGATGACGACGTCCTCCGCTTCATCCGTTTGCCCGCGCTTCCGGCGCCCAACAAGATGATCCCAGGCCCTTTGCCATGTGACCGGGATGTCTCCCTCGGCATTGACGGCTGCATTAAGTACTTGGAGGTGTGGGCTCATCCCGTGCCTCGCTCACGGAATCACGCCAACTACAAGGACTGGGGTGCCGCCATACTGACATGGCTGGAGCCTGAGAACAAGTGGCACATGGACCTTAAGCTCAAAGCCTCGGACATCATCGTGGACAAGAGTCACTCCCGGCTACTTCCTCAGCATGTCAAGGCCACAAGGAAGAATCCAATCTTGAGCAAACTCCACGCAGGGCATCCTGCACTCAGTCTGCATGATGATGATGTTGTTTACATCATGACCAAGCTTGACGACCGCAAGCCCGAGTCATGGGTGCTTGCTGTTGACATGAGGAACAAGACTCTGAAAGGAGTGGCTGGCCTCACCAGTAAAAGAACCTTGGGTTTTAGATCCATTTACTTGCAAAGTGAGCTCTCCAACCATCTGGTGCCCACAAGCAGAACGACAGAGGTCTCCAACCATTTGGTGGCCACAAGCAAAAGCAAAAGGTCCTCACGCAGGTAAATTATACCACTGCTGGCCTACTACATATATTTCCGTCTAGTATTTCTGAAGTAATAGTATTGCACATGGTAATAGGCAGTAAATCAGTAACCGAACATGTTCTTTGGAAGCGGTAGATTAGTGCTAACTATTTGGGCACATTAAGGTTTATGTCCTTTCTCGACGCTTCGGCCCCTGATCCAGTACAGTTGTGTAGACCTGTCTGGTATTTACCAACATGGTAGGGAAACGGGAGGTGATTGTAGTTGTAGGTCTCACCAAAGTAAAATGAAGCAGAAATTATAAGGTGGAAACACAAATAGTAACTGATTTGGATTCTGCTTTTGCCAGAGAGCAAAGAAACCTCGATCGGTCTTTCACTATTGGTTACTCGGTACTTACCTATAGGTACAGCCGTACAGGTGTATGTATTCGTATCTGGAAATTGGGAATAACTGGTTTGTTATAGTGATGTCGTCCTTCTCTTTCATTGCGAATATATATTTGACATCTTATCATGTTGTGTAATAAGCTAGCACGTTTTCACCTGATGAGGTTGTCTTTACACTAAAACATTGCACTTTTTTGTATCTTTAACAGAAAGAAACGTAATGCTAACAGCTGCCGTGTGGATGCTGATGCGACTAGGCGGGAAGGGAAACATTTGCTGAGAGTTGCAGAACAAGAAGAACAGGAGCTGAGTATAATGGAGCCTCGAGTTGTTTCAGTAACGTAGTGATGGCTATAAATAGATACAATGTTTGAGCAATGTTCCAGTTCTGTTTGTTCTATCTTGCCGATGCTGTCTCTGTCTTCCTAATTCTCTCACGCGTTGAGGAAACATTTACTGCATGATTCTATGGTTGAGGAAAACAAGATATTTAAGGTGTGCCGACTATAAATTAAAATGCATGAATACTTTGAACAGTATTCTGGTGCTGTCTTGTGATGGGCAGGGGTTGGATTGGACCGGAGGTTGTAGTCGTGGGAGGTCGAAGGACGAGGGCAAAACTCTCGTCAGCCTATGGTTGGAGAAAGAGGTGAGGAGGGGGCACCGAGACGCAGGTGCACGAGGTGAGAAGATAGATTATTTTCTGGTTGCTCTCATTGATCGCATAGGGGTGGCATAAGTAGCCTATTACAATGACGTGACAGACTCCTGGCTATAAGTAGCCTATTACAATGACGTGACAGACAATGACGTGACAGACTCCAGCTCTAATTGGGTGTTGGCAGGGTAACCTTCTTCGGGACTAAATCTTTTTAACTAAGACCCAGACTCTTTAAACTAAATCTAGATAATTAAACTGGGACAGAACTAGGGTGGCGCATGGCCCTTGCGCCTATAAGTCTGGCCCCACATGACATGTCTCTTCCCTCATTTTACAAATGTTGTGTCGTTTCCTCCCGTGCAATTTATTACCACCTACCTGTGAAAATGTAAAGTGAGTGATCTGCATATTACATATTTCTCCTGTGTGCTATGTCACTCGATCTGACCATTCATTTGACATCTCTACACTCTCGAGTCTCGACGACTCCTTTTCTTATGCCTCTTGTAATCAAGTTACAAGATATGAAATATGTTGTATAAAACTACCTGGTGAACCTATTCATGTTGAATCTTTCTTCGGTAAAATAGGCCGGATGGGTCAACTTTATCAAGCATATTCATATTGGACTTAGATCTTGTATAAGGTGTGGTGCGAAGCGATGAAAGTAGCTTGCTCTATGTACACATGCATACAAGACAGAAATGTCTTTGTAAACTAAAAGATTCAAACAAATGCATCCTGTTTTATCTGAAGAATTCTTCCATCTGCATGTAAGGTTCAGAGACCGTGTCTTTCCTGAAGTAACGATCAATCTTGAAAATGGATGTGACCTTGTTGCTCACCATCTCCAGTGCCACTCACTTATAGTTGCAATATCCCATATCTACATTTACATGATGCATGGAGTGCAATTGGAAACCTAGAATCAACACCAATTACTGGAGTGAATACCGACTTGTAGCAAAAATGGAGTGGGTGAGCTCTGTTAATTGTGTTCTCCGTGACGAGGACAATCCATTCATCTTACAGCTACATGTTTTCTTCACATTTACTCTTGGTGTGAGGCATAGTCCAACTGCTAATTTCATACTTTGGAATGCTTGGAGACCTCAATCAGTGAGCTGATTGCTCAGGTTTCTATGTGTTCCTCTTGGAAAATTGGACCAAAAGTACAAAGAACCTTCTAGAATTTACTTGTTTCAAGAAAGTTCCAGTATGTCGTGATGGAGGATCATTCTTTCAAACAAGGAAGATATCTTCATTCCTGACGACCAAGTGCTCAAGGATTGTTTGACAGGCTTCCTCACGAGTCATCCTATCCTTCATTTGGTATCTTCTTGTGACTGTGAGCCTACCTTACATGTCAAGGGCGAGGTTTAGTTGCATCTATGTGGTATATCTGCCTACCTTACATGTAGCAATATAAAGATAGGCTAGAAATTCTCACAAAAATTGCAAAACATCCAACCGCTGGTTGAACATACAAGCTTCTTATATCCGTCAGATTTTCATAATTCGATCCAAATGGCGTCTCTAGCAAACAAAGCACCAAAGAAAGAAACACAAAACACATAGCCTTTGTGACTCGACGTTGCCTCTCTAGCTGCACGCTTTCTTCTCGCTAATACAAAATATAGTTTTCTATATGTTTACATTTAAGGTAAACAATCATACCCTCTAGAATCTTCTATCAAGATATCTTTTTAGCACTATAACATATCTATGAATATATTAATCCATGAAGTGATGTAATTTCTTCATTATTGTTTCTTCTTATATCATCAAGTATTGAGTTGTACCAAATGTTTTGTTAACAATCTTTCGGATGTAAGTTCAAGGAAAAAATGAACATCACTTTTAATGTAAAAAATATATATTCAGCTTAGCACAAACATGTATGCGAAAATAGGTGTAAGAAATTATAAGATTAATAAGTGCACATTAAATTTATAATGTGTCTAACTGTGATAAGTATAGTTAAAAATATACTTACAAAGTAAACAAGTTTAGTATAAATATTTGGTATTTTAAGTAATAAAATATGCATATTAATGATGATGTATTAATATAGTTATTAGCAAGGATTTGGATTTCGTTTTTACAAATTTTACCGCCACCGAACGAAATTGGCGAAATTCGGTATTTCGGGATTTTTCCGGAAAGAAAATGACAATCTAAAATTTGAAATTTTGAACAAAAATTGGGCAAAATTTATACTAAAAGTGGATGAATTTCTGTCAAAAATTGAAATCCTTCAATAAAAGAAATATAGAAGAATCAAATGGGAATATACACAACCAATTGGCCAATTATACGTCCACGGGTCCCAAATAGTTCAACTACCGGGATATCTACACTCCTTGTTAGTCATCTTACACGAGTTAGTGGCATCAATCGGGATGTGCAGAAAGGAACACCTGCAGACGCCATGTGCACATCCTCCCGCGGCCGTACTGGCAACTCCTTGCCGTGTCGGCGATGCGCTCCAGGACGAGGCAGCCGCGCGAGCGCATCGAGCGCGAGGAAGGCGCCGCCGCTGAAAGCAAACGGGTGGGGGAATTCCTTCGTTTTTAGGGTTTGCAGCTTAGTTCAGGCCTTTTATAACACTGGGAGAGTTATCCAGGCTGGGCCGATGGTTGGGTCAGGCCAAAAGTTCAAATTGGCCCGAAAATTTTGCCCGGCAAGCACATCTACCGGAACTGGCACTAGCCATCATAATTTTCATAGTTTCAAAGACGCTTCATGAAACACCAACTCATGTATTTCGTGATATCCTTGGTTTACATGTTTAAATAAGCACATAATTTTCTACATCATTTAGCGTTGAAATCACCTTTTCTCTGGGAACAATTTTCGTGTGGTGTTCGCTGGGCATCTAGCACACATGATTTGTTTGATGAACATGCAAAACTGAAAAATCCCATTCCGCAGTACACATTATTCCTTATCTATATTCTTAGGCAATGGTAGATGCCTTCGATATGGCCGGGTCGGGTAGTATTGTTACCATTTTCTTGGTAGACCTAGTTTACTGAATCAGCGGCGAGGTGGAGGTGCTTAGAAGCCAGATATGTGAAGTCCTAGCATATACTATAATTCGTTACGTTCTTGTTGAGAGGTGTTCTAATGTTAGCAACACAAGACAAGAAATGTAAACAAGTGTATTCAATATGTGGAAGTAGGACATGATGAAAGTTCACCTACAACCTTGTGTGCCTGCTTGAGATTGCAAGATAAATGATTAAACAGTATGAATAATAAATCAAATATTTTGCATTACATAAGTGGACGACATGTTAATAGGACACCTTGTCCCACTATTACTATACCGTAGGATACATTGTCCAACCCCGGCATCCCCCATTCCGGGGTTGGCGTGGTCATTAGGGTGAAAACTTGACCAACTATCAAAACATTTCATGACCAACGTAGTTGTTCCCCAAGATTTTGCATCGAGCACCTCACTTCACCTTATTGTCACTGGCTTCGAGGTTATTCTTTCATGCCTCCCTGCCGATTGCCTTATCCATGTGATAATCACAAGTGCATCACGTACCATGATGTCCTAGACCAAAGCAAGATAAAATACCAAATCGCAATACAAAACAATATACATAATTACACATCCATTACATCTAGAACACACACATGTGGATATTTTCCTGGATCATAAAGGTGTGCAGAAGTAGGCAACCAAGGTCACATAGGGGCTCGATCCAAACGATGTTTTCATGCTCATTAGGCCCGAACCACATGGGGAGGACACATGGTGGCTAGGGATTTCCCATGGGGACGTCCTTCTAGCATAAGCTTGCACAAGAATCTCTAGAACCACCATATTTTTCATGTTTTTTGGAGTAATGAATATCTGAAAAGTTATAAATGGTGACGGGAGACATATTTCAACATCTAGAAAAGGCTCCCTCAAAAGTTAGATTCAATCTCGGGGAGGCCCTAGCCTCCAAGCCTCCACATCACGCAAACTAGAGGAGAAACCCTTCTCGTGCTTAGAGATAATGGCAAGGAAGAAGAATAGGTGGAGAGGGGGCTTCCCCCTCTCTTCCAGCGGTACCCGGGGAACCGCCACCACCTATATCGCCTTCACGGCAGTCTCCAGCGCCATTTTCAAAATATTGTCAATCCATTGGCAAACTTGATGTCTTCTGATATAAATCATTTATCCATCATTTCTTGCATCTCTATGTCGAAGTATGTGTAGTTATTTGTTCTATGGCACTCGATAAATAGTATGAATGTTGGTTGCACATTTACATGTTGATTTAATCATTTGGAAATTTTGTATGAAAGTACACTTACAGCGGGGAAACACATAGGATGTGCATTGTGATATAATGAATTTATTACGGGATATGATAAGTCTCAAACATATCTATAATTTATGAAGTATTCATGATATATTTCCATCAATTATATATGGTTTTGATGCACTTTTATATTATTTTTATGGACTAACCTATTAATCTGGTGCCTAGTGCCAATTCCTGTTTTCTGCATGTCTTTGGTTTTATATAAAAGGCGTTACGAAGTTGTAACGCCCCTGTGTAATGATGCTACAGTAACCCTTGGGGTTAAATTAATCTTTTTGCTAAACAAGTGTTTGATCATTATTGTCTAATACCTCTTTCAAATTCCAGTTGAATTCAATTTCAAATTGTGATGAAATTCAACTTTGCCCAAACATGAAAACTAAAATGTTCATCATGTGTAAAAATATTCACGTATTAATATTTGTGGTGAACCTACTTTTTGGTTACAAAGTGTTTAAATGGCTTAAACTATTGGAAACAGAAGTTTTAAAAGAAAAGTTGTTTAAAAAAAGGGAGAAAAGGGGCATCAGCCCCTGCCCCCTGGGCTTCGGCCCATTCGAGCCGGCCCACTCCCCCTCTCGGTCGCTCTCCTCACTGCTCCTCCGACCGGGGGCGCGTCCCCGCCGGACCGGCGCGCTGCCCCGTAGTGCCACGACGCCGGCGAAGGGATAAGGGCAGCCCGACGCCTCGGGCCTCCTCCCCCACCCACCACTCCCACTCCACCACCCGCTCCGCTTCTCCCTCTCCCTACCAGATCTCCCCCTCTCTCCCTCGTTCCCCACCTCTCCGAAAGTCGCCGCCGCCACCATCGTCGATCCCGTGCCCACCGTCCCCGTTCGGCCTCGCTAGGATGTCGTAGTGCACCGCCGTCGAGCTCCACTGCGTCTGGTGCAAGGCGTTGGTGCTGAGGAGCGCTGCACCGAGCCCCTCGACGCCTTCTTCCTCCTCGGTCCCGACGAGCTCCGACGACGATTCCGGCGCCACCGAGCCATCTCCGAGCCCACTAAGCTCAACTACAGGCTCACTGTAAGCCCGTGATCCTTTCCCCTCGCTCTCCCGCATGAATCCGCCCCCGTAACAGCCAACGCCATAGCCGCCCGAAGTTTGCTCCCCCGTGGCGCTCGTCGCCGTCGCTGCCGTCAGTACCGTGCTCAACCTAGCTCGTCACCGCGCTCTAGGCCTTGCTAGTACCCCCGCAAAGCCCCTCCGCTGGGCCTGCTGTGACCTCTGTCGCCGTTGGCGGAGATGGCCGAACTCCGGCGTTCGCCTCGCCGCTTGCCGTCATTGTTTTAGGCCCTTTCGAGGCCAACCGTTAGCGCCACGCGACGCGCCTCACTCCCCTCTTTCAAACGCCACCTCGTGCGCGCAAAACGGTGTCTGGAGCGCGCTTTCCGACGAGTTCCGAGGCCGCACCGCCGCAGATTTGGTCGCCGGCGTGATTCCGGCGCCGACACCGACGAGGCTGACCTAGCGCTGACGTGTCGGGCCCGCTGAGCCACTGACTGGTGGGCCCATTTGGTTCGTTGACTGGGTCAACCCACTGACATTTGGGGCCTAGTCAATAAAACAATTTAGATAAATAGAAAATCTATTAATTAAGTTAATTAATTAATCTATTCACTAATTAACACTGGCAGTGGGCCCTGCTTGATTATTAGTATTAGATTAGTCCAATTAACCATGTTTATTTAGTCCAGTCACTGACGAGTGGGTCCCACTAGACCTATAGGTCAGGTTTGACCAGTCAACGGTCACAGTTGACTGCTGATGTCAGTGTGATGCCATGCTGACGTCATAAATTATTTTTGATATTTCTGTTAAATTAATTAATTACAAAAAATACTAAAACCTTTGAAAAATCGTAGAAAATAAACTGTAGCTCGGATCGAAAAACTTTATATATGAAAGTTGCTCAGAACGATGAGACAAATCTGACGTGTCGTCTGTTTCTATGTCGGAACTCTCTACGGAGGTGAACCCGTAGCTTTTAGCCTATTTCTGGTAGATGAACAGTGCATATATACCGGTTATTAAATCCAACTTTAATCCTAAAGTAACTAAATGACTTAGACATATCTTTAGGCAACCATGCACTGCACGTTAGCATAGCATACTCTGTGTTGCACATGATTACTGTGTATTTATCTGTTTCTTCCCCCTCTTCTCTCCAATAGACCCCGAGACCGATGTTGTCCCTGTGATCGACTACGTCACCGACGACACTACTGACGACCCTGCCTTTGCCGCTGAGCAACCAGGGAAGCAAACCCCCCTTGTTCATTCTGATATCGCCTATTCTCTTCTCTATTATGCTTGCATTAGAAATTGCTGCTGCTACTGCTTTACCTATTCTGATGCATAGCCTGATCTTGTAACCTGCTATTGTTACCTACTTGTTTATCCTAAACTGCTTAGTATAGTCTAGTCAGAGACCCATTAGAGACCCTTACTTTTGGATTTTTTTTTGATTTGATTTGGCATTATTCAACAATAAAAAAAGAAAAATTTCGACAAATTCCTTGTTGACCCAACTGCCCCGCTAGATTATCAGAAGACCCGATCAACGGGATTGAAGGCCAAGCCCCGGCACCGCACAACACTCCCCTTAGTTGTACGACACCGCAGTGTTACTATCGAGTGCCGAGGGTGATACCTCGTTAGCACTTCTAATGCTAACTCTGTGGAGTAATTACCCGGTCATGGTCATCGAGGGTGATTCCTCCTTTTCCACTTCCGATAACGACGCTGTCGTGCAACCCCTCAAGTGTGAACCTTGAGGGTGGTTCCTCCTACGTTCACCTTGATGATTACATCGAGTGGAATCCACCGAGGGTGATTCCTCGGGGTTTCCCCCGGGTGTTTGGACACACGGATACTTGGACTTTACAACTGTTACTTGGAAAGGCAGGTCGACCCTGAGGGGTACCCGCGAGTGATGTGGAGACGAGTTGACCTGGAGGGTGCCCGAGAGTTGAATACGAGGTGTGGCCGGGCATTCTTAGCCCTTGCCGCAAGTCCTCGAGACAGGGCGACGGGGGTCACATCTTTCGTGAGTCTCTGCTCGTGACCGCACTACCAACACACTAACGGTTTGGATATTTGATCTGAGGGGCCTCTAGCCTGATAGCACTAACCATCACGTGGGCATAGTATGGGTGTTCTGCGTCGTATGCATCACCTGAAGCTTATTAGACATCAGCGACTGAGCGGCGCGCGCCAGGTTGGACTGGAACGCCTCGCCTTGTATAAGGGGGGCTAGGTCTGCTCACCGTCCGCCCACGCAATGTGCAGGAGTTCCCGGGGCGATGGTCCAAGACCCCTGGGGGCATAGGTTTAGTTCGGCGTGCTGACCTCTCTATTAGGCCTAGGTCGGGTTGCGGCGTATCGTTTGGCCGAGGCCGGGCATGACCCAGAAAAGTGTGTCCGGCCAGAGTTAATCGAGTGTGGTGGGTAAGTTGGTGCATCCCTGCAGGGAGGAAAACATCTATCGATAGCCTATCCTATGGTAATGGACACTTGGAGTTGTATCCCGATCAATACAACTAGAACTGGATACTTGAGATGAGAAATGGATAGTATGGCTCTGGGATTGCTTTCCCGCAGGGAGTCGAGGAAGGATCTCTAGGCGAGGTTGATGACCCTACTACTACTTTACTTTATGCTAGTCTGCACTCTTCTAATGCTGCAAGACCGCTGAAGATGCTAGTCTTCGATAGGACTAGGCTCTCCCCTCTATTCTAGCATTTCTGCAGCCTAGTCCACATATACAACCTTCCTTTGATAATGTTGCATATGTGGTGTAGATCCTTGCTTGCTGAGTACTTCGGATGAGTACTCATGTTTGCTTTGCTTTCTTTTTTTCCCCATATCCGTTTGATGCAACCAGATGACAGCGCCCCTTAGACCGCTGCCCCCGCTGACGACTACTGCTACCCCGAGGGTGCCTACTACTACGTGACGGACGACGACGACCAGGAGTAGTTAGGAGACTCCCAGGCAGGAGGCCTTGCCTTTTCGATCGATGTTGCTTTTGTGCTAGCCTTCTTAAGGCAAACTTGTTTAACTTATGTATGTACTCAGATATTGTTGCTTCCGCTGACTCATTTGTATTCGAGCTTATGTATTCGAGCCCTCGAGGCCGCTGGCTTGTAATATAAAGCTTGTATTATTTTAATTTGTGTTTAGAGTTGTGTTGTGATATCTTCTCGTGAGTCCCTGATCTTGATCGTACACATTTGCGTGTATGATTAGTGTATGATTGAATCGGGGGCGTCACAGAAGTTCCAAGCACGACGAAACTTTTTGAAGATTTTTCTAGACCAGGAAAATCCCTAGAAGCTTTGGAAGTTAAAGAGAAGAGGCCCGAGGGGCCCACAAGCCCTAGGGGTGTGGCCACCCCCAAGGCCGCGCCACCTGAGCTTGTGGGGCTCTCGACTCCCTTTTGACGTGATTCCAACACTACAATTTTCTATAAATATTGAAACCCTTCGCCATATCTTCAGAACAATTTTTGTCCGCCGCTGCAAGTTCCTGTTTTGCGACGATCCCATCTGGTGGCCTTTTCTGGTACTCTGCTAGAGGAGGAAGCCATTGGAGGAGGCCTCGTCATCAACCTTGTTGTTCTCATGGTGATGTGTGGGTAGTTCATCCTTAGGGCTGAGTGTATGTACCAGTAGTTTTGTGTTTGATCTCTCTCTCTCCCATGTTCTTGATAGATTTAGATCTTGATGTATCATGAGCTTTATTAATAAAATTGGATTTTATGATGTTCATCTTCCTCTATTCTTTTTGCGCTGAACCGAGTCTTGCTCTTCGAAGTTTCTTTATGTTGGATTGAATACTTTGGATTTCAGATCACTTGATGCATGTCTAGTAATTAACTTGTGTATATTCATAATGACATTGGGTACTCTTAGCATAAAGGTTGAACCATACGTATCGTATGGTGTTGTCGTTGTACGATCTCTAGGCTTATTCGTGACACTTTGAAGGTGGTTCAATAGATTGATTGAAAGCACAACTTTGAAGTGGTTTTCTACCTACACGATTTCATCCTACTTTCTTCAATAGAATAGAAACTTTAGAGTCATTCTTTGTTGCACTTTGAGGTGTTATCATGATGTTCAATTATCTTAATGATGTTGAGAGATTGCACTAGTGAAAGTATGAACCCTAGGCCTTGTTTCCAAGAATCTCAATACCGTGTTTACTTACTTTTGTTGCTTACTACTTTGCTCTATTTATTCATTCAGATTGTAAAAAAAACTATCATCCATATTACACCTATATCACCCTCTGTTTGCGGAACTAGCGCACCTATACAATTGACTACTGTATTGGTTGTGTTGGGGACATAAGAGGTTTCTTGTATTTGATTACAGGGTTGTTTGAGAGAAAACCAACTTCATCATACACCTCCCACGGATTGATAAATCTTAGGTCATCCACTTGAGGGATATTTGCTACAGTCCTACAAAACTCTATGCTTGGAGGACAAACAATGTCTATAAGAAGAAAGTTGCGTAGTAGATATCAGGATATAAGAGCGATGGAGTACCAATACCTAAGTCTTGGAGTTACAACATATGGGAGCTGGGCACCCTACATTTTAAAGCTATGATTGTGTTTACCTTAATAATTTCCAATATTCTTGCTTGTTGGGAGTTCAATCATAAGCGCATCTGAATCAATTGTAGGATGTAACCTTCAGCTCCACCGTAGAAATGAACACGAGCTTAACCTATGGAGGGAAACACAAAGTTCCATCTTAGTTAATACCTTGTCTACCCTCCTTGTTTCAAAGTGCCTTGATTATGAAGTAAGAGGAAAAAACAGATAGGTAGATATTGCATCTTTTGCGTTGCCTTTGTACTTGTTCCCGCTATAAGAAAGACAACCACTTTATCACAGAATAGCCAATTGTTTGGAAAACTTGCTCACATTGGACCACACTTTCTCCATAGCCGCCACATGAACATTGTCCCTCTTTACTTTATTGCAAACTAATTAATAACAAGACCTAACTTTCATTAGCTTGCCTTTGCAAGTTAAAAATGCATCAACTAGACTACTCCTACTAGTAAGGTAGACATTAAAAGCGCATTGAAGGTTGTACATAACTACGAGGCATGCCTATTTCCTCCTACCACATCTATAACTGGAAAGTACTAGAATTAACCCTCTTACTTGAGGGTAATCAGGCCCCTCAATGAAAGTTCCTCCATTTGACTCGGGGAAGTGGGGCCCATTAGCACCGACACGACCGTATTGTCGTACCGATGTTCAGCTAGCCATTTAGATTGGCCACTAGTGCTTTGGATTGGAAATCTTCCATTTTTGTGCAAATCTTGAATTTGTACCCATTTACCCTTGTTTCATCAAACCTGCAACAACTTGTGACAATAGGGAAATTTGGGCATCTTGCACATAATTAGTGATTAGTGAACAACTTGAATTGATATTTCTGAGAAAACCTTAGGAATGCCAATAATGAACTTAGTCAAAGATGAGTACAAAGTACACTTGTCGGGCAAATGAAAAACTGGCTGCAGAAATTGATATACAAATGAAGGTCCTTCTCATTAGAAACATCATAAATAACATGTTGACAAAGATTATACTTATTAAGGTATTATGTTGATAGAATAACTTCTAAATAAGTAAACAAGTTTAGTATAAATAAATTCTAAATAAAAAATCTTGTAGTAAAAATAAGTTCTTTGTTGTGATGGGTATCACATTGGAATACACGCCACAGTTAAGCGGTAAAAGAAGCGGAGTTTAAACTATCTAACCGAGAACTATCAGGACTCATTGAGCCGACATGATAACTCAAGATAACTAGATAATTCCCCGCGCGTTGCGGCGGGACTTGCTAACAAATTTATGTAAAAACCGTATTTGTTGTACCATGGAAACATGAACCCATGCATTGGCAATTAACTTATTTGAGGGAAGCTTTTATGTAGAGCTTAGAGTTAAGTATATGACTAAAATGGACTCGACTAAACACGATAGAGATAGAGTTGTAGTATTCATCAAGAAGATGCAATGATGGGTGCAAAAAAAAAAGCAAAGATGATGTGAAAAAAGTTGTTCATCAATTTTTTGTTTGGATAATGAAATAGATGGCACTTAGTCATTCTTGACAGAACATAATTTTAGCTCATCAATTTTGCTTCAATACAGATCATTGTAATTAAGGACGAACAACTGAGTCACAGGAAGCAAGTGGGTAGATTTTAAAAACCAATTGAATCTGTTCCACCATTGCCTATTTAGACATAATCCTCCGTTGCTTCTCATTGTTAGGTGTCACTGGAATTGAAAATCATTGTTATGTCTCATAGGGTCTTGAACACTGGAACAATGTGACAGTAGTTTATTGCATAGCATCATAGGAAACACACGCTAATCCACACTGAACAAAAAGAGTAGATGTCAGGGTATACAAAATTCCTGTTATAAAGTAGCCCCAATAAAATCTTCACAACGAATCTACAGTAGAGTAGAAACTGAAAAAAAAAGAGGATATGCTGACCATCAATAACAATTGAGCCAATCAAAGTAACTACTAAGAGGGCATTCAAATAATAATCATACCAGTATCTAGTGGTGTCAAGAGGTATAAAAAGCAGATGGGTCACTATTATAGAAAGTTAATTCTTCAATCACTGTTCACTCCTGCCATCTTTTTTCAATGTGAGGATGGCATTTGGAAGACCTGGGCTGCTCTCAAATATAAAATCTTCCTATGGCTGTTGGTTTGCAAGCAAATTCAAACGGCTGGTCGTTTTGCAAAGAGAGGGCTACCGCACAATCATAGTTGTGCATTTTGTAGCGGGCATGACGAAGACGCTGACCATTTGTTCTCCGGCTGTGCGATTGTCAGTATATGGTTTGGCATCCCGCGCTTAGCTGGGCCGGCCTACAGCCCCTCCAACGGTAGATGAACTCCACTTTCACATATTGGTGGACTGCCGCTGCTTCAACTCTTGGGAACAGCAATGAAAAAAGGGTTTAACTCTGTAGTTAACTTGATCGTTTGGTCCATCTAGAATGAGCGAACAATATAGTCTTTCACAACGCCCATGTTCCACTTCTAAAGCTTGTTGATTTTATAAATCTGAATGTCATTTATGGGTTCAGGCTGGAGCAAAGCAATTAGACTCCCTGCTCGCTGTTTTGTCTCTTGCTTTCTGTCTTAATATATGACAAGCAGTTCTCCTGCATGGTTCAAAAAAAATGCAAACAATGGACCAAAATGATGCTACATGAAGCCCATAAGCTTATGTGTGTTCTTTCTCGCCAAAGGTAAATAATTAAACCACAGCTTAAAAATATTTGTATGGCTGCAGCAAGATTATTGGATAGGCTATGTAACACACTTAAAAAATCAAATGATTTTGCCATCTAAGATATGCATAATTAAATGCAAAGTGCATGTGTAATGCAAATAAAATCAAAACTTTGGTAAGGGATTGGGTACATACCAAACCTCAGGTTGCACATCATTTGTATGCCAAATGGTTATATATGAATTTGGGAAGTAGGTTAGGTTGCACATCAAGAAGCACTAATTCATTGTCAGACCCTTACATATCCGAAGAACGATATCCTCTCAAAGAAACAACACATGGAAACATGAGCATCTGGTACTGGGCAATAACTGTCGAACAAAATTTAGTTTAGATATTAATCAAGCACACAAAAGATGCAAAAGTAGCAATGTATAGGAACAGTGTGTGCCTGTAGCAAGTACGATTGCACAGGGAAAAAACTACTGAAGAACAACAGGGGTACATGACCATCAACTGGAGAAGAATTCTTGCCGTAGTCCGTAGGTCGCTGTCCTCGCCCAGTTGAAGCTAGCAAGCACCTCCGACCTATCTCCAATCACCTAGAAACATACGAATACCACATCACAACACCAAATAAAACCAATCACGAAGCAAACAAACCAGAACAGACCAGAGGCCCAAGCTCACCATTGGTATCGATCTTCATCAGACCTGTGCAGACCACAAAAATTTAACAAAAATGAAAGAAGATTAATCATCCAAAGCACCACAGGAAGTCCAAAACTACAACATCTAATGAGTGAATGAAGATACGGACCAATCAGTAGGAGAAGAGATGATCACGTTGTTCTTCAGGTTGTGTTTGCGGCCGTTGATAGCGACGGCTAGGATGTGTTGAAAATATGAGCAAATTACTACGAGATTTAATCCGAATAAACAGAAGATAAATCATGACTACATTAACAGAGATTGAACTAATCATGCGAACTAGCATAGCAGATGAACAGATCACATCTAGGGCACATACTAGAAACATGAATTTTACCACGATCTCGAACAGGAAAGATAGAATCACGTACGGTGCAGCGGGAGCGATACGCCCGGCGTTAACGTTATCGCCCATGTCGTGGAGGATGAGGCTGCGAGGTCGGGAAGAGTCGTCGTCAGCGAAGTCGTCGCTGCCAAGCGATCATGAAAGTCGCTCCCCAAAACCTGATCGCCCCTCTCCGTCACAGGATCACGAGGCGGGTTCCGGAGGCTCTGTCCCTTCTCCGGTGCACGCGAAAGGAGGGATGGAGAAGACTTGATCGGCGGCGCAATGAACTGGAACGGTGGTGAGAAACCATACGAAGCGGGGGCGGCTAGGGTAGACGTCTGCCTAACTATATAGTGCGGGCCGGGTAGGTCGTGGGAGTAAACCCCACGTCCGAGTCGTCACGATCCAAAAGAATCGGAAACCGTTCAGTAATTAACGCGTCCGTTAATTATTAATTAATGACTCATTAATTTTTCCCGAGCAGCAAAAATATAGACACAACGTGCATAGCTCTGTCCTCGGCTCGGCTCAATCCCGCAACCCGCGGCGCGTCGTGACGAGGCGAGGCGTGGCGTGGCGAGGCGAGCGAGGAGGAGGAGCGCGCGTGTAGGTCTCCTCTTCTCATGCTCATACAAGTGGTAGGAGAGCTCACCTTATAAAGAGGTGCAACTCTCTCTCAACTTATGAGGTGGGACTAAACTTTAGCCTCACTCACTCCACTCACATGTGTGCATGAATGGGCCAAGAGAATTTCAGAAATTTAGTTGGGCTTTGCGCCAAAAGCCCACTAGCAAATTCCAACAATCCCCCACAAAGTCTCATTGGCACATTTCACCATTTGGTTCCAAAACATTGTTTATATACCAGTGCTTAGTGGAGACTGTGAAGTTGAACTTCCACTTAGAGATTTATGCTACACTAGATCACAACTTGAATAGTGGACTATGCCTTGAACTACAAGTTTTCGTGAGACTAGTTTCACACAAATTCTTGACCGGTACTGGGCTGCCGCAAGGCTTCCCCGCGGGTGGAGCGTATACGTCGTACTCCAGGGCCTTTCATGAATTTATTAGAGAGCACCCACTTCTCACAGGCTGCGACGTTAAATCAAATTCATATAGGTGTGTTCCTCGGGAGATGCTCTGCAGACAACATCTCTGCTTACTCAAATAAGCCACTTGGAACACATTAAGATAGATATCAACCTGCCATGCAGATCGGGAGAGTATTGCATCTTCACGGGTGGGATAATTAAAATAAGGATACTCTCCTCTCGGTGACCAACAGCTTGTCTCTCACTTCTACTTCACGGGATCTCCGATCACATAGAGTGGGTTACCACTATGGACAACTCATGCGGTGGGTCTCAAACCCATCTCCATCGATGCATTATCTATCACATTACGTGATAGACCCTTTGTGAAGGATCTGCCAAGTTTTTCGACGTTTGGATATAATCCAACGTAATAACTCGGAGTTCCTCGGTTTCGACAGATTTTAATCTCCTCTTCACATGCCTTGAGGACTTCATATTGTCCTTAGAACTGTTTATCTTGACGATCACAGTTTGATTATCACGATTCATCAGGATAGGGGTATTGGTTTTTCAACCATAGGTAAGTCCATCAATAGCTCACGAAGCCACTCGCTTCAACAATGGCGGTGTCTAATCTGTGAGTTCTCCTTCCATAGTTGACCTCGTTAAGATGGTGCGCTTGCAAGACTTCCAGAAACAGCGCCACCACCAAGTGTAAAAACATAACCACTTGTGGCCTTAATCTCATCAACATCGATATCGATTCGAGTCACTATAACCCTCCAGTACCCTTGGATACCCGGTGTAGTGAATCCCATAGCTCGCAGTGCCCTTCAAGTAGCGCATAACTCTCTCAAGCGCACGCCAATGATCATCTCCCGGTTTTGACACAAACCGACTCAGCTTGCTCACAACAAAAGAGATGTCAGGCCTCGTGGCACTCGCCAAATACATAAGCGAGCCAATAATCTGAGAATACCTCAGTTGATCTCTAGCAATCCGTCGATTCTTTCGAAGCAACACACTAGCATCATATGGAGTTGGAGAAGGCGTGCAGTCGCTATACCCAAAATGACTCAAAACCTTTTCCACATAGTGAGACTTGAAGCAGTGTGATCCCACCATTCTCATCTCTCAATAGCTTGATGTTTAAGATAACATCAGCTACTCCTAGATCCTTCATCTCAAAACAGCGAGATAAGAAATCCTTAACCTCCTTGATTAAATCAAGTTTGGTTCCAAAGATCAATATGTAAATCGACATACGGATAAAGAATAACTCCTTCGCCCCCACCATGGCGATAGTACACACTTGTCACCATCATTTACTACAAAACCGCAGCAGTTAATGTTCTTCGAACTTCTCATGCCACTCCTTAGGAGCCTGCTTAAGGCCATATAAAGACTTTAATAACTTGCACACCTTTCCTTCTTGACCGGTACTACAAAACCATCCGGCTGATCCATGTAAATTTCCTCCTTCAACTCTCCATTGAGGAAAGCCGTCTTAACGTCCATTTGATGAACGAGAAGACCATGTGAGGCAACCCATGATAGTAGCACCAATTGTGGTCGATCTAGCCACGGGTGAGTAAGTATCAAAGAAGTCTTCACCTTCTTTCTGGTATAACCCTTAGCCACAAGCCGTGCCTTGTACTTTTCAATCGTACCATCAGGTCTAAGCTTCTTCTTGAACACCCACTTACATCCTACAGGTTTGCACCCATAAGGACGGTCGGTGATCTCCCGAGTTCATTAGCTAAGATGGAATCCATCTCGCTTCTTAACAGCTTCCTTCGATGAGTCGACATCAAGAGATGCATAGGCTTGAAATAGTTCAGGTGTGTCATCCACAAGGTACACAATGAAATCATCACCAAAGGACTTTGCAGTCCTCTGTCTCTTACTCCTTACAGGATTTTCATTGTCACCCTCAACAGGATTCTCGACGTGTTCCATCGCAATGGTGGGTTCAGGAATTACAGTGAGTTCCTCACCGATGGAATAGGTATCTCTGATTTGATGAACTTGACATATCCGTCATAGGAAATATGTCCTCAAAGAAAGTTGCATCATTAGACTCCATAATCGTACCAACATGCATGTCGGATACCTCAGATTTTATTATCAAAATCTATAGCCAATGCTATGAAAAGCATAGCCCAGAAGAACACAATCCACGGTTTTTGGTCCAAGCTTGCGCTTCTTGGGAATTGGTATATTGACTTTCGCCAAACAACCCCAAGAACGTAGGTAAGAGAGTTTCAACCTTTTCCTTTCCCATTCCTCAAATGGAGTCATGGTCTTATGCTTTGTGGGAACTCGGTTTAGGACATGACACGCGGTCATTAGCGCCCCCCACCATTCCTTGGAAAGACCCGATGTGTCTAACATGGCGTTAACCAAATCAGTTAGAGTTCGGTTCTTTCTTTCGCCACCCCATTAGACCGAGATGAGTAGGAGGCGTCCTCTCATGGATTATACCATGTTCGCACAAAACAGATCAAATTCATTGGAAAATACTCTCCACCACGATCGGACCTAAGCCGTTTAATTTTTCGATCAAGTTGGTTCTCTGCCTCAGCTTTATAGTTTTTGAAGAAAGTTAAAGCCTCATCTTTTGATTTCAGAAGATACACATAACAATATCTAGTGGAGTCATCAATCAACGTCATGAAATATCTCTTTCCACCTTTTGTCAACACGCCATTCATCTCACAAAGATCAGAATGTATAAGCTCTAGTGGCGCCAAGTCTCTTGCCTCTGCAGTCTTATGGGACTTGCAAGGTTGTTTAGCTTGCACACATACTTGGCACTTAGAGCCTTTGATAGTAGAGATTTTCGGAATTAAATTCATATTGGCTAGCCGCGTCATGCAACCAAAGTTAATATGACAAAGTCGTGCATGCCAAATATCTGACTCATTATTGTGGCAAACATTATTAATAACTTTAGTGCAAATATCTGACAAAGATAGGCGGAACAAGCCTCCGCACTCATAGCCTTATCCAACAAATTGTCCACACTTGGAAATTACAACTTTATTGGACTCAAAAACCAACTTAAAACCATCTCGACATAAACGGGAACCGCTAACAAGATTTTTATTGATGGGCGGCACATGATGAGCGTTCTTCAGACGCGACGGTCTTTCCAAGTAAACTTCAGATCGACCGTACCAACACCTCGAACGATGGCATGTGACCCGTTCCCCATCAGCACGGAGAAGTCCACGTGGCCTGGTAAGAAGAAAACATGGGGCGTCGGCCAAGACGACATGTACATTGGCACGGTGTCAATTAACCAATCGAGGATTGAAATATGAAAGGATGGTAGGAAAAATACTGTACTCGATTCCTTCATATCAATATCACCGATCACAACATTAGCGGACTTGCCGCCCTTCTCATGTTCGCGCTCCTCAAAGCGGTTAGGACACCAGAGCCCGGTGATTAGGATCACCGCAGAAATGGCAAAGTCCTTCCCTTCTTATGAGAATTCTTCTTGAAGTTGGTAGAATGTGATGGCTTGTTCTTTGTATCAAACTTGCCTTTTCCCCGACTTTTGTTCTTGTTGTTTTTGAACTTATTGGGCTGGAAGTTCTTCTTCTGTACCATGTGGGCACTAGAAGCTCCCTCGGCAACTCGAGCACGTGTGTCCTTTGCTCTCGCCTTCTCTTCAACATCAAGAGTACCAATGAGATCCGCAACGGAAAACTCCTGTCTCTTGTGTTTCAGGGAAGTAGCAAAATTGTTCCACGAAGGTGGAAGCTTGGCAATAATGCCTCCGGCCACAAATTTGTCCGGCAACACACACTTGAAGAGCTCAAGTTCTTTTGCGAGCGACTGTATCTCATGAGCCTGCTGTACAACAGAGCGCTCATCAGTCATCTTGTAGTCATAGAATTGCTCCATGACGTACAACTTCGCATCGGCGCCCGAGGCACCAAACTTGGCCTCGGCGCTGCCCACATGTCCTTGCCATTGTCAAATGACATATCTGAATCCACAATGGAATCATCAAGAACACCCGTAAGAGCGCCTTTAAAGAGAGTATCGATCTTCTCAAAAGCTTCGGTTGCTTTGGATTAAGATCACCCTCGGGCTTGCCCTTAGTGGCGTCATAGCAGCCCATGGTGCGAAACCAGAGACTGCTCTCGTCGCCACCTCTTATATTGCGCCCCTTAAAGGCAAAGCGGGATCAGACAACAAAACCACTCGGAGTAAATTGCCTATAATCAGGTTTTTGGATTGTTGAAAATATGAGCAAATTACTACGAGATTTAATCGAATAAGCAGAAGATAAATCATGACTACATTAATAGAGATTGAACTAATCATGCGAACTAGCATAGCAGATGAACAGATCACATCTAGGGCACATACTAGAAACATGAATTCTACCACGATCTCGAACAGGAAAGATAGAATCACGTGCACGGTGCAGCGGGAGCAGATCTGCCGGCGTTAACGTTATCGCCCATGTCGTGGAGGATGAGGCTGCCGAGGTCGGGAAGAAGTAAATGTCAGCGAAGTCGTCGCTGCCGGTTAGATCGAAAGTCGCTCCCCAAAACCTGATCGCCCCTCTCCGTCTGGGATCACGAGAGGCGGGGTTCGGAGGCCTCTTGTCCCTTCTCCGGTGCACGCCGAAAGGAGGGATGGAGAAGACTTGATCGGCGGCGCAATGGATGGAGCGGTGGTGAGAAACCATACGAGCGGGGCGGCTAGGGTAGACGTCGCCTAACTATATAGTGCGGGCGGGTAGGTCGTGGGAGTAAACCCCACGTCCGAGTCGTCACGATCCAAAAGAATCGAAACCGTTCGAGAATTAACGCGTCCGTTAATTATTAATTAATGACTCATTAATTTTTCCCGAGCAGCAAAAATATAGACACAACGTGCATAGCTCTGTCCTCGGCTCGACTCAATCCCGCAACCCGCGGCGCGTCGTGACGAGGCGAGGCGAGGCGTGGCGTGGCGAGGCGAGCGAGGAGGAGGAGCGCGCGTGTAGGTCTCCTCTTCTCATGCTAATACAAGTGGTAGGAGAGCTCACCTTATAAAGAGGTGCAACTCTCTCTCAACCTATGAGGTGGGACTAAACTTTAGCCTTACTCACTCCACTCACATGTGTGCATGAATGGGCCAAGAGAATTTCAGAAATTTAGTTGGGCTTTGGGCCAAAAGCCCACTAGCAAATTCCAACAGGATGCAGGGGGGGAGGGGGGGCAGTGAGCTTCACCTTCCAGAACTCATCCCGCTGGGACCGGGCTGCGGCAGGGCTAGCCGCGTCTGGTGCATCTGAGGCCATCAGCGCGAGGAGATCCAGGAGCAGAGCAACTCGTGTGCACATGCTCATTCGGCTGCGCAGGGATGGCCGACGCATCCGAGGCCGCCGGCATGAGGAGGCCTGGAGTAGAGCGTCCCGCTAGAATCGAGGGCGCTGCGGCGATGGCCACATCTAGTGCATCCCGATGACGCCAGCGCGAGGAAGGTTCGCAGCAGAGCGGAGCGTCCGAAGTAGCCGACGCGAGGAGGGCCCGGAGCAGACGAACGGCATGCACACATGCTGATTCGGCCACATGGAGATGGCCGCGTGCATGATCACTCCTTCGACGGAAAGGATTATGCCTACAATCAGATCAGGAGGCAGCGGCGTTGAGTTGCAGGAATCGTGGAACAGGAGGCGGTGCCTGGGTGCGGTAGGATGTGGAGATTGCAGAAATCGGAGGGAAGGTGAAGTGGAAGGGACGGTTGATGAGAGAAAAATGAGAGGAATGTGCGGCGTCCAAGGGGCATTTCCTAAACGGCGCCCTCAGCGCCCGTTATAGGCTGATTCCCAAACGGGCGCACACCCCCTCCCGTCATGGGCCAGGCCCGTTTTACTTCTCCTTTTTTTCATTCCTTTAATGATCCAAAAAATATGTGCCTGCCGCAGGAATCCAACTCTAAACCAACGGCCTTTGTTCGAGTGCAGCTAGCCAACCGGGATGACTTATGGCTGTGATTATAATTTTGCTTTTATGATTTTGTATAGTAAATTTAACGGTAAGAAAAGCACCCATGTTTCCAGTCTGGTTTTCTTTTTGGTTTGGTCGTATTAAGAAAATGTTCATCATATTTTATGAAATAGTTCACCTTTGAATTTATAAAATGTTCATCATGTATTACAATTCATCGTATATTATGAAATTGTTCAACGTATATTAAAAAACGTTCATTGTGTTCTTAAAATTTGTTCATCGTACATTAAACAATTGTTCAACGCATACCACAAAATGTTTCATTTGTGTATTTGAAATTTGTTCAATGTTTGCTTCAAAAAAGTTCACTGTATTTTAAAATTTGTTCAACGTATATTATAAAAAAATATTTTTTTGGAAAAAATGATTTGCCGCTGTCTACTCTTAGACTAGCGTTGCCCTAAAACCGTTGTAGGATGCTAGCTCGTTTGGCTAGGCATGCTAGAATCCACCAGGAGGTCTAGAGTTCGATCCACACGTGCGCTTCTTTTTTGCCGAGCGAGCGAGCGAAGGAAGCGGGAGCGAGGGAGGGAATACAAAGTGGGCCGGCCCATGAAGGGGGCGCGCGTGGGCGCCGGTTGCTCCGAGTGGCGCTTAAGGCGCCACTTAGGTGCTCCCCGTCCAAGGAGGGGAAGGGGAGCCGAGAGAAAGCCAACCTGCTCGTTCAGGCTTCCAAAGAGCAATGCTAGACGTACATGAAGTTATGGGGAGTTTACAGGGCTGATGGGCTGTGATTGGCAGAAATTTAATTAGGAGGGCGGGCCCACCAGTGAAAATCAAGGAGGGGGGGGGCAATTAGATGAGGCCATGTTCTCTCCCTGTAAAGCTTTGTATCAATTAGCCTGTATGTCTAGTATTATTGGCTTCCAAATTATTTATTGCGCAGCTCGGGAGAACGGAAGGAGGAAATGAGTGTGCCAGTTAATTGTATCGAGTTAAACAAACAGAGAGAGGTTGCCTTGAATCCGATGGTCACCAATAATCATGTCTAGACCGATCGATTGTAGCTTGAAAACTGAATGCTGATGTGCCATGATGATGACATGGATAGTGTGCATGTAGAGAGAATTGGTAGTAGTGGGGAGCAACTTCTTAAGAATGTAAGATCCGTGACCTTATTATTAGCATCTTAAAATGGCCACCAAAACATTCACCGCGGTCTTGATGTCGAGATTATGATCTACAGCAATGAGATCGGTTCGGATAAAGCTTCAGCCGAAGATGTTCAGATACACTGAGCAAAATCAGAAGCGATTCAAAGTATTTGGTATGTTGCTTTGCATTGATTCACCACCGGAGATGCTCTAAGACTCAACAATTCTTTTGCTAAATAAATAAAAATGGTATACTTCTTTGGTAAAAGTTCCACATCGACAATCATGAATAACATTGCCTGGTGCCACGACTGGTCGTCGCCACCATGCACATTGGCGTCAAGCAAAATGGGAGTGTGTCCACACAGGCATCTGGGAGAAGCACGGGTTTGTTCGTCTCTGTGGCCTTGGATAGGTCACAACAATGGTGGCGCGTATGCCGCGTATCATGCGGTCCTTCTGTCCAAGTCCTCCCACAAGCCGGGGAAGAAGACTGCTCCACTATGCCACATGACAAAAAACTGCATCGGCCGGAGCAAGGATTCTCAACTTTTTTTCTTCTGACGAGGGGAGGGATTCTCCAGCTTGGCTGAGCTAAGTCACACAGCCTTCCAAACAACATCCAACAGCCTCTTTTGCCCCACGGGTTCCCCAAGTCAAACAGCTCGATCGCCCAGAAATAACCCATCTCAGCCCGTACCACTCTAGCACAGCGACGCGACACGTGAGAAGGAGAAAGCATGTGAGGTGCAGCCAGTTTTGGCGGGCGACAAGCATAATTCCTTCCTGAATCATGAGCCCTCCTGCGATTTGGCCACGTCTCCTCCGAGCGCACATCTCAAAGCTCTCTGATCGCTGATATCACTTCATAAGTACAGAGGTAACTAAATCATAGTACATGCATGTAGTGTATAAAAAACACCAAAAAACGTACTCCCTCCGTTCCCAAATACTTGTCTTTCTAGGCATTTCAAATGGACTCAACATACGGATGTATGTAAACATATTTTAAAGTGTAGATTCACTCATTTTTTGTCGTACGTAGTCACTTGTTGAAATCTCTAGAAAGACAAGTATTTAGGAACGGAGGGAGTATATCACACTCCCATGAGGAGAGGATACAACCTAACTACATGAATGAATCAAAAACCAAGCATCTGCAACATTAGAACAAAAACAAGTGTTGAACACTAAAAACACCTATTTTATATCCATCATACATCTACCTCACTAAAATAACTCTAACTTGTCAAATTAGAGTATCTTCACCTCCTCTTCTTCTTGTTCCTCAGCTTCAGGACGATGCACCATATGCCACCCCCACAAAGTCGCACCAGCATCCACGCAATGCCCGTTATTAGCAGGAGTATCCGCAGCTTCTTGCTCGCCCACTAGTTCGAACCCATCCTTATTACTTCATCCGTTCCTAAATATTTGTTTTTTAGAGATTTCAAATGAACTACCACATACGGATGTATATAGACATATTTTACAGTGTAGATCCACTTATTTTGCTCTGTATATGAGTTATTTATCCAAAACCACCACACTTGGGGCTAGGGTAACAACTTAGTGCCAGATTTGCGTCAGGGCACAAAAACCCACCAAAATTGTGCCTAATTTGTAACGCAGGGCACTGATTGTCCGGTAACCTCGAGAAAACAGCGAAACTAACAAGTTGGGCCCACCTGTCGGGTTGACGTGGCGTGCTTCTATGGACAATATGCTGAGTTGGACGATGGTCCCACTTGTCAGTGACTCAAGTGTTTTTTTTGCATTTTCCTTTTTACTTCTTCTTCATTTTTCTCCTAGGCATTTCAACAAACAGGTTATGGGCGACGCCCGGAAATTTCACCTGCTCGCCGGTCGCCACCAGGGTGCCGTGCTCTCGAGGTAGACCAGGCTCGGTGCTAGCCTTCGACCGCAGCCACTACCAGGCAAGCCCGTGTCGTCCGCACAGCTAAGGCTGCGCCGTCGGCGCACCATGGAGCCGGCACACACCGCACAGCCGAGGCCGCACCGGCGGTGCACCATGGAGCTAGCAGATGCAACCGTAGCAGGGAGTAGCTCGGGCGGAGCCATGGTGTTCTTCTGAGGTTGTGGAGGCCACGGTGGTCTCAGGCTGCTCGTGCTCGGCAGGGCCTTCCTTGTCAAGCGTTGTCGCCGCTAGCGCCCCCGTGGCCAACGGCCCGACATGCTGCAAGAGAAGACTGTGGGAGCGCGCGGCAAACGAGTAGGCGGCGCACGACCGGAGTAACGGAGAGACGAGGGGTGGCGTGTGCGGCGGCCGTGGGCTCGTGCGGCGGCTGGCAGAGCAACTCGGGGCGACGTCGTCTGCAGAGCTTCGGGAGGATAAGGTGGGCGGCGAGCTGCCTTGGCCTACGGTGGCCCAGGCGGAGCTCCTCGACGAGCCGGTGCGTGAGGGCCTCGGGTCGTCGGCTATGGAACCTTGGAGCGGTCCTTTTTTTTAGAGCAAGCAATAAGCTTTATTAAGCAATGACTTGGGCTAAATCGCCCATTACAGCGCCAGCTACAAGGGCTGGAACATCAACATCAGATACAAGCACTCCTCCAATTGGGAGAGATAACCCTAGCTTGGCTAAATGATGTGCCGGCACATTTGCCTCACGCCTACAGTGAACCACGTCACACGTGGCGAACCAGAGATGCATTTGGAGCTTTAGATCCTCAATCAACTGTGCCTGCTGCGAGAAATCCAGCCCTCTCCTGTTAAGGGCTTGTTCCACTAGTAGAGAATCAGTTTCAACGGTTAGGCGTACCACCCCCAGCTCAGAAGCAATGTCAAGAATTTTGGACGGCGTGCAGCTCTGCGCTAAACGCATCACCGACATGATTGCTACGCCCCGATCGAGCTGCCACCGCCGTCCCTTCATTATCCCGCACGAGTACGCCCCATGCACCAGTCTGTGCACCTGGTATGTGGGCTCCATCCACATTGAATTTGAGGACGTCGGGAGGTGGCGGGCGCCAAGCCTGCGGTGGTGCATGTGGTTTGCCTGTTTTGCAGTAATACCCCCGGTACTCCTCCAAAGTGCATGCAGCCCTACACGCGAACTGACCATGCTCCATCGGTTTCTCGCCCTCCCTCACTTTGTTGCGTTGCGTCCACCATTGCCACCACATGATAACAATCAGCATCCGATCCTTCTCCGGTAATGTCCACACCGTGTCCAATGTTGCATCAATGGACTCGCAGTCTTTTAGCTGTTGACGGGCATGTTCGAGATGGAGTGCCCGCCACACCTGCTTGATCTCTGGACACTCCACAAACAGGTGTCTGCCGATTCTTGCCAGAGTTGCACATGAAACACTTGTGATTCTCAATTGTCATTCCTCTCCTGCACAGAATGTCCTTGGTGGCTAGAGTGTTATGCGCCAATCTCCACCAAAAGTGCTTGATTTTCCCCGGGCAGGCCATACGCCAGATTCGCTTCCACTTTTCCTGACCCCCCTCATTCAGCGAGCCAGCCACAACCTGGTCTTCCCCAGCTTGTCCCTCTTCAGCTTCCACGAGGGCTCTACTTAGTTTATACGCTTGTTTAACTGAGAAGCGCCCTTTTGAGTCGTAATGCCAAGCCGCAAAGTCGACCGCACCATCTCGAAGTGGCATCTGAAGGATTAGCTTAGCATCTTCCTCCCAGAAAGTATCTTGAACAAGCTCCGTATCCCATTGGCCCGTGCCCGGATTAATTAATTCCGACACCCTTGTCAGTAAGCTGCCTCCTCTAGGCGTGATAATTCTTCTCGACCAAGCCCTCGGCATCCATGGATCTTCCCAAATCCTTATATTCTCCCCATCTGCAACCCTCCAAATTACACCCTTTCTTATGAGCACTATGCCATGACAGATACTACGCCATGCATATGACATATTAGGGGTTGCTCCTGTTGGGGAACGTAGTAATTTCAAAAAATTTCCTACGCACACACAAGATCATGGGGATGCATAGCAACGAGAGGGGAGAGTGTTGTCTCACGTACCCTCGAGACCCAAGCGAAGCGATCTGGCGTAGAGGAAGTAGTCGACGTTCTCCTCGCGATCCGACCGATCCGGCGCCGTTACTCCGGCGCCCCGAGTTCTTGACACACGACAGCTCGATGGCGTCCCTCGTACTCGATCCAGCCGAGTGTCGAGGAGAGTTCCGTCAAGACGACGGCGTGGGACGATCTTGATGTTCTACCGGCGCAGATCTTCGCTAAGCTTCAAGAACGATATGACCGAGGTGGAATATGGTGGAGGGGGCACGCGACACGGCTAAGGAACGATCCGTAGATCAAACTTGTGTGTCCTAGGGTGCCCCTGCCCCGTGATATAAAGGAGGGAGGGAGGTGCGGCCGGCCCAGGGAGGCTTGGCGAGGAGTCCTACTCCCACGGGAGTAGGACTCCCCCTTCCTAGTTGGAGTAGGATTGGGGGAGGGGGAAGAGGAAAGGCGGCGCCGCCTCCTTGTCCTATTCGGACTGGGGGGGGGGCGGACACCCCTGGCCGGCCCTCCTCTTCTCCCTCGAGGCCCACTAAGGCCCATTTAGTTCCCGGGGTTCGGTAACCTCCGGTACTCGATAAATTCCCTTTTCACCGGAACCATTCGAACTCCAAATATAGGCTTCCAATATATCAATCTTTATGTCTCGACCATTTCGAGACTCCTTGTCATGTCCGTGATCACATCCGGGACTCGAACTTCTTGGTACATCAAAATACATAAACTCATAATAAGCATCATCGAAACCTTAAGCGTGCGGACCCTACGGTTCGAGAACAATGTAGACATGACCGAGACACGTCTCGGTCAATAACCAATAGCGGGACCTGGATGCCCATATTGGTTCCTACATATTCTCTGAAGATCTTTATCGGTCGAGACCGCATAACAACATACGTTGTTCCTTTGTCATCGGTATGTTACTTGCCCGAGATTCGATCGTCGGTATCCAATACCTAGTTAAATCTCGTTACCGCAAGTCTCTTTACTCGTTCCGTAATACATCATCTCACAGCTAACTCATTAGTTGTAATGCTTGCAAGGCTTGATGATGTGTATTACCGAGAGGGCCCAGAGATACCTCTCCGACAATCGGAGTGACAAAACCTAATCTCAAATACGCCAACCCAACATCGCCTTTGGAGACACTGTAGTACTCCTTTATAATCACCCGATTACGTTGTGACGTTTGGTAGCACCAAAGTGTTCCTCCGTAAACGGAGTTGCATAATCTCATAGTTACAGGAACATGTATAAGTCATGGATAAAAGGTAGCAACATACTAAACGATCGTGTGCTAAGCTAATAGTATGGGTCATGTCAATCGATCATTCTACTAATGATGTGACCTTGTTAATCAAATAACAACTCTTTGTTCATGGTTAGGAAACATAACCATCTTTGATTAACAAGCTAGTCTTAGTAGAGGCATACTAGTGACATGTTGTTTGTTTATGCATTCACACATGTATCATGTTTCCGGTTAATACAATTCTAGCATGAATGATAAACATTTATCATGAAATAAGGAAATAAATAATAACTTTATTATTGCCTCTAGGGCATATTTCCTTGATCTCCCACTTGCACTAGAGTCAATAATCTAGATTACATAGTAATGATTCTAACACCCATGGAGTCTTGGTGCTGATCATGTTTTGCTCGTGGAAGAGGCTTAGTCAACGGGTCTGCAACATTCAGATCCGTATGTATCTTGCAAATCTCTATGTCTCCCACCTGGACTAAGTCCCGGATGGAATTGAAGCGTCTCTTGATGTGCTTGGTCTTCTTGTGAAATCTGGATTCCTTCGCTAAGGCAATTGCTCCAGTATTGTCACAGAAGATTTTCATTGGACCCGATGCACTAGGTATGACACCTAGATCGGATATGAACTCCTTCATCCAGACTCCTTCATTAGCTGCTTCCGAAGCTGCTATGTACTCCGCTTCACATGTAGATCCCGCTACGACGCTTTGTTTAGAACTGCACCAACTGACAGCTCCTCCGTTTAGTGTAAATACGTATCCGGTCTGCGATTTAGAATCGTCCGGATCAGTGTCAAAGCTTGCATCAACGTAACCGTTTACGATGAGCTCTTTGTCACCTCCATATACGAGAAACATATCCTTAGTCCTTTTCAGGTATTTCAGGATGTTCTTGACCGCTGTCCAGTGATCCACTCCTGGATTACTTTGGTACCTCCCTGCTAAACTTATAGCAAGGCACACATCAGGTCTGGTACACAGCATTGCATACATGATAGAGCCTATGGCTGAAGCATAGGGAACATCTTTCATTTTCTCTCTATCTTCTGCAGTGGTCGGGCATTGAGTCTTACTCAACTTCACACCTTGTAACACAGGCAAGAACCCTTTCTTTGCTTGATCCATTTTGAACTTCTTTAAAATTTTGTCAAGGTATGTGCTTTGTGAAAGTCCAATTAAGCGTCTTGATCTATCTCTATAGATCTTAATGCCCAATATGTAAGCAGCTTCACCGAGGTCTTTCATTGAAAAACTCTTATTCAAGTATCCCTTTATGCTATCCAGAAATTCTATATCATTTCCGATTAGCAATATGTCATCTACATATAATATCAGAAATGCTACAGAGCTCCCACTCACTTTCTTGTAAATACAAGCTTCTCCAAAAGTGCAGACAAACCCAAATGCTTTGATCACACTATCAAAGCGTTTATTCCAACTCGAGATGCTTGCACCAGTCCATAGATGGATCATTTGGAGCTTGCATACTTTGTTAGCTCCCTTTGGATCGACAAAACCTTCCGGTTGCATCATATACAACTCTTCTTCCGTAAATCCATTCAGAATGCAGTCTTTACATCCATTTGCCAAATTTCATAATCATAAAATGCGGCAATTGCTAACATGATTCGGACGAGACTTAAGCATCTCTACGGGTGAGAAGGTCTCATCGTAGTCAATCCCTTGAACTTGTCGAAAACCCTTTGCGATAAGTCGAGCTTTTGTAGACAAGATAACATTACGTCGTCGTCGGTCTTCTTCTTGAAGATCCACTTGTTTTCTATTGCTTGCCTACCCTCGGGCAAGTCAACCAAAGTCCATACTTTGTTTTCATACATGGATCCCATCTCGCATTTCATGGCCTCAAGCCATTTTTGGAATCTGGGCTCACCATCGCTTCTTCATAGTTCGTAGGTTCATCTGTTGGGGAGCGTAGTAATTTCAAAAATTTCCTACGCACACGCAAGATCATGGTGATGTATAGCAACGAGAGGGGAGAGTGTTGTCTCACGTACCCTCGTAGACCCAAGCGAAGCGATCACAACATAGAGGAAGTAGTCGACGTTCTCCTCGCGATCCGACCGATCCGGCGCCGTTACTCCGGCGCCCGAGTTCTTGACACACGTACAGCTCGATGGCGTCCCTCGTACCGATCCAGCCGAGTGTCGAGGGAGAGTTCCGTCGACGACGGCGTGGTGACGATCTTGATGTTTCACCGGCGCAAGGCTTCGCTTAAGCTTCATGACAGTATAACCGAGGTGGAATATGGTGGAGGGGGCACCGACACGGCTAAGGAACGATCTCACGATCAACTTGTGTGTCCCAAGGTGCCCCCTGCCCCGTATATAAAGGAGCAGGGGAGGGGGGCGGCCAAAGGAGGCGCATACAGGAGTCCTACTCCCTCGGGAGTAGGATTCCCCCAATCCTAGTTGGACTAGGATTCCTGGGGGGAAAGAGAGAGAGAGGGGCGGCCCCTTCTCCTAGTCCTAGTAGGACTAGGGAAGGGGGAGGCGCGCCCTCCTAGGGCTGCCCTTCTCCTTTCCACTAAGGCCCATCGAGGCCCATTTACCTCCCGGGGTTCCAGTAACCTCCGGTACTCTAAGTAAATTCCGTTTTGCCGGAACCATTCGAACTCCAAACATAGGCTTCCAATATATCAATCTTTATGTCTCGACCATTCCGAGACTCCTCGTCATGTCCGTGATCACATCCGGGACTCGAACTCCTTGGTACATCAAAATACATAAACTCATAATAAGCATCATCGAAACCTTAAGCGTGCGGACCCTACGGTTCGAGAACAATGTAGACATGACCTAGAACCATTCACGGTCAATAACCAACAGCGGGACCTGGATGCCCATATTGGTTCCTACATATTCTACGAAGATCTTTGTCGGTCGGACCGCATAACAACATACGTTGTTCCTTTGTCATCGGTATGTTACTTGCCCGAGATTCGATCGTCGGTATCCAATACCTAGTTCAATCTCGTTACCGCAAGTCTCTTTACTCGTTCCGTAATACATCATCTCACAACTAACTCATTAGTTGTAGTGCTTGCAAGGCTTGAGTGATGTGCATTACCGAGAGGGCCCAGAGATACCTCTCCGACAATCGGAGTGACAAAACCTAATCTCAAATACGCCAACCCAACATCGCCTTTGGAGACACCTGTAGTACTCCTTTATAATCACCCGATTACGTTGTGACGTTTGGTAGCACCAAAGTGTTCCTCCGTAAACGGAGTTGCATAATCTCATAGTTACAGGAACATGTATAAGTCATGGATAAAAGCGGTAGCAACATACTAAGCGATCGTGTGCTAAGCTAAGGGAATGGGTCATGTCAATCGATCATTCTACTAATGATGTGACCTTGTTAATCAAATAACAACTCCTTTGTTCATGGTTAGGAAACATAACCATCTTTGATTAACAAGCTAGTCTAGTAGAGGCATACTAGTGACATCTTGTTTTGTCTATGCATTCACACATGTATCATGTTTCCGGTTAATACAATTCTAGCATGAATGATAAACATTTATCATGAAATAAGGAAATAAATAATAACTTTATTATTGCCTCTAGGGCATATTTCCTTGATCTCCCACTTGCACTAGAGTCAATAATCTAGATTACATAGTAATGATTCTAACACCCATGGAGTCTTGGTGCTGATCATGTTTTGCTCGTGGAAGAGGCTTAGTCAACGGTGCGCAACATTCAGATCCGTATGTATCTTGCAAATCTCTATGTCTCCACGGACTAAGTCCGGATGGAATTGAAGCGTCTCTTGATGTGCTTGGTCCTCTTGTGAAATCTGGATTCCTTTGCTAAGGCAATTGCTCGAGATTGTCACAGAAGATTTTCATTGGACCCGATGCACTAGGTATGACACCTAGATCGGATATGAACTCCTTCATCCAGACTCCTTCATTAGCTGCTTCGAAGCTGCTATGTATTCCGCTTCACATGTAGATCCCTTCACGACGCTTTGTTTAGAACTGCACCAACCGACAGCTCCTCCGTTTAGTGTAAATACGTATCCGGTCTGCGATTTAGAATCGTCGGATCGATGTCAAAGCTTGCATCAACGTAACTGCCATACGATGAGCTCTTTGTCACCTCCATATCGAGAAACATATCCTTAGTCCTTTTCGGTATTTCGGGATGTTCTTGACCGCTGTCGATGATCCACTCTGGATTACTTTGGTACCTCCTCGCTAGGCTTATAGCAAGGCACACATCAGTGCGGTACACAGCATTGCATACATGATAGAGCCTATGGCTGAAGCATAGGGAACATCTTTCATCTTCTCTCTATCTTCTGCAGTGGTCGGGCATTGAGTCTGACTCAACTTCACACCTTGTAACACAGGCAAGAACCCTTTCTTTGCTTGATCCATTTTGAACTTCTTCAAAACTTTGTCAAGGTATGTGCTTTGTGAAAGTCCAATTAAGCGTCTTGATCTATCTCTATAGATCTTGATGCCCAATATGTAAGCAGCTTCACCGAGGTCTTTCATTGAAAAACTCTTATTCAAGTATCCCTTTATGCTATCCAGAAATTCTATATCATTTCCGATCAGTAATATGTCATCCACATATAATATCAGAAATGCTACAGAGCTCCCACTCACTTTCTTGTAAATACAGGCTTCTCCAAAAGTGCAGACAAACCCAAATGCTTTGATCACACTATCAAAGCGTTTATTCCAACTCGAGATGCTTGCACCAGTCCATATATGGATCATTGGAGCTTGCACACTTTGTTAGCTCCTTTGGATCGATAAAACCTTCGGTTGCATCATATACAACTCTTCTTCCGTAAATCCATTCAGAATGCAGTCTTTACATCCATTTGCCAAATTTCATAATCATAAAATGCGGCAATTGCTAACATGATTCGGACGGACTTAAGCATCGCCACGGGTGAGAAGGTCTCATCGTAGTCAATCCCTTGAACTTGTCGAAAACCTTTGCGCACAAGTCGAGCTTTATAAACGATAACATTACCGTCGGCGTCGGTCTTCTTCTTGAAGATCCACTTGTTTTCTATTGCTTGCCTACCCTCGGGCAAGTCAACCAAAGTCCACACTTTGTTTTCATACATGGATCCCATCTCAGATTTCATGGCCTCAAGCCATTTTGCGGAATCTGGGCTCACCATCGCTTCTTCATAGTTCGTAGGTTCATCATGATCTAGTAGCATGACTTCCAGAACAGGATTACCGTACCACTCAGTGCGGATCTTACTCTGGTTGATCTACGAGGTTCTGCGAGTAACTTGATCTGAAGTTTCATGATCAACATCATCAACTTCCTCACTACTTGGTGTAGGTGTCTCGTAAACTGGTTTCGCGACGAACTACTTTCAAGTAAGGGAGAAGGTACTATTACCTCATCAAGTTCCACTTTCCTCCCACTCACTTCTTTCGAGAGAAACTCCTTCTCTAGAAAGGATCCATTCTTAGCAACGAATGTCTTGCCTTCGGATCTGTGATAGAAGGTGTACCCAACTGTCTCCTTTGGGTATCCTATGAAGACACATTTCTCGATTTGGGTTCGAGCTTATCAGGTTGAAGCTTTTTCACATAAGCATCGCATCCCCAAACTTTAAGAAACGACAACTTTGGTTTCTTGCTAAACCACAGTTCATAAGGTGTCGTCTCAACGGATTTCGACGGTGTTCTATTCAGTGTGAATGCGGCTGTCTCTAGAGCATAACCCCAAAAGCGATAGCGGTAAATCAGTAAGAGACATCATAGATCGCACCATATCTAGTAAAATACGATTCTGACGTTCGGACACACCATTACGTTGTGGTGTTCGGGTGGCGTGAGTTGCTGAAACTATTCGCATTGTTTCAAATGTAGACCAAACTCGTAACTCAAATATTCACCTCCACGATCGATCGTAGAAACTTAATTTTCTTGTTACGATGATTTTCAACTTCACTCTGAAATTCTTTGAACTTTTCAAACGTTTAGGACTTATGTTTCATTAAGTAGATATACCCATATCTGCTTAAGTCATCTGTGAAGGTGAGAAAATAACGATATCCGCCACGAGCCTCAACATTCATCGGACCACATACATCTGTATGTATGATTTCCAACAAATCTGTTGCTCTCTCCATAGTACCGAGAACGGTGTTCTAGTCATCTTGCCCATGAGGCACGGTTCTTAAGTGCCAAGTGATTCATAATCAAGTGACTCCAAAAGTCCATCAAGATGGAGTTTCTTCATGCGCTTTACACCGATATGACCTAAACGGCGATTGCCACAAATAAGTTGCACTATCATTATCAACTCTGCATCTTTTGGTTTCAACATTATGAATATGTGTATCACTACTATCGAGATTCATAAAAATAGACCACTCCTCAAGGGTGCATGACCATAAAAGATATTACTCATATAAATAGAACAACCATTATTCTCTCGATTTAAATGAATAACCGTCTCGCATCAAACAAGATCCAGATATAATGTTCATGCTCAACGCAGGCACCAAATAACAATTATTTAGGTCTAAAACTAATCCCGAAGGTAGATGTAGAGGTAGCGTGCCGACCGCGATCACATCGACTTTGGAACCATTTCCCACGCACATCGTCACCTCGTCCTTTGCCGAGTTAAGCAATCAGTAGTCCCTGCTTTGAGTTGCAAATATTAGCAACAGAACCGATATCAAATACCAGTGCTACTACGAGCTCTAGTAAGGTACACATCAATAACATGTATATCACATATACCTTTGTTCACCTTGCCATCCTTCTTATCCGCCAAATACTTGGGGCAGTTCCGCTTCCAAATGACGATCCGCTTGCGGAGAAGCACTCGATTTCAGGTTTAGGGCCGGACTTGGGTTTCTTCTCTGAGCAGCAACTTGCTTGCTGTTCTTCTTGAGATTCCTTCTTCTTCCCTTTGCCTTTCTTCTTGAAACTAGTGGTCTTATTGACCATCAACACTTGATGCTCCTTCTTGATTTCTACCTCCGCAGCCTTTAGCATTGCGAAGAGCTCTGCATAGTCTTTACTAACCCTTGCATATTATAGTTCATCACGAAGCCTTTGTAGCTTGGTGGCGGTGATTGGAGAATTCATCAATGACACAATCATCCGGAAGATTAACTCCCAATTGTGTCAAGTGATTGTAGTACCGGACATTACGAGTATATGCTCACTAATGTAACTATTCTCCTCCATCTTGCAGCTATAGAACTTATTGGAGACTTCATATCTCTCAATCCGGGCATTCTGTTGAATATTAACTTCAACTCTGGAACATCTCATATGCTCCATGACGCTCAAAACGTCGTTGAAGTCCCGGTTCTAAGCCGTAAAGCATGGCACATCGAACTATAGAGTAGTCATCGACTTTGCTCGCCAGACGTTCATAACATCTGGCGTTGCTCCAAAGAAGAGGCTGTCACCTAGCGGTGCATCGGGGCGTAGCTCTTACGTGCAGCAATGAGGATGATCCTCGTTACGGACCCGATCCGTGTAATTGCTACCATCATCTTTCAACTTTGCTTTCTCAAGGAACGCATTAAAATTCAACGGAACAACAAAGACGAGCCATCTATCTACAATCAAACATAAACAAGCAAGATACTATCGGTACTAAGTTCATGATAAATTTAAGTTCAATTAATCATATTACTTAAGAACTCCCACTTAGAAAAACATCTCTCTAGTCATCTAAGTGATCACGTGATCCAAATCAACTAAACCATAACCGATCATCACGTGAAATGGAGTAGTTTTCAATGGTGAACATCTTATGTTGATCATATCTACTATATGATTCACGCTCGACCTTTCGGTCTCCGTGTTCCGAGGCCATATCTGCATATGCTAGGCTCGTCAAGTATAACCGAGTATTCTGCGTGTGCAAAACTGGCTTGCACCCGTTGTAGATGGACGAGAGCTTATCACACCCGATCATCACGTGGTGTGCAGGCACGACGAACTTTGGCAACGGTGCATACCCGGGGAGAACACTTCTTGATAATTTAGTGAGAGATCATCTTATAATGCTACCGTCAATCAAAGCAAGATAAGATGCATAAAAGGATAAACATCACATGCAAATCAATATAAGTGATATGATATGGTCATCATCATCTTGTGCTTCATGATCTCCATCTTGTTGCACCACCATGATCACCATCGTCACCGCGCGACACCTTGATCTCCATCGCAGCATCGTTGTCGTCTCGCCAAACTTATGCTACTACGACTATCGCTACCGCTTAGTGATAAAGTAAAGCATTACAGGCGATTGCATTGCATACAATAAGCGACAACCATATGGCTCCTGCCATTGCCGATAACCGGTTACAAAACATGATCATCTCATACAATAAAATATAGCATCACGTCTTGACCATATCACATCACAACATGCCTGCAAAAACAAGTTAGACGTCCTCTACTTTGTTGTTGCAAATTTTACGTGGCTGCTACGGGCTTAAGCAAGAACCAGTCTCACCTACGCATCAAAACCACAACGATATTTCGTCAAATAGACTCCGTTTAACCTTCTCAAGGACCGGGCGTAGCCACACTCGGTTCAACTAAAGTGAGAGAGACAGACACCCACCGGTCACCTTTAAGCAACGAGTGCTCGTGGCGGTGAAACCAGTCTCGCGTAAGCGTCACGCGTAATGTCGGTGCAGGCCGCTTCATCTCACAATACCGCTGAACCAAAGTATGACATGCTGGTAGGTAGTATGACTTGTATCGCCCACAACTCACTTGTGTTCTACTCGTGCAAAACATCAAACCATAGAAAAACCTAGGCTCGGATGCCATTTGTTGGGGAACGTAGTAATTTCAAAAATTTCCTACGCACACGCAAGATCATGGTGATGTATAGCAACGAGAGGGGAGAGTGTTGTCTACGTACCCTCGTGAGACCAAGCGGAAGCGATCACAACGTAGAGGAAGTAGTCGACGTTCTCCTCGCGATCCGACCGATCCGGCGCCGTTACTCCGACGCCCGAGTTCTTGACACACGATAGCTCGATGGCGTCCCTCGTACTCGATCCAGCCGAGTGTCGAGGGAGAGTTCGTCAAGACGACGGCGTGGTGACGATCTTGATGTTTCACGGCGAAGGCTTCGCCTAAGCTCATGACAGTATAACCGAGGTGGAATATGGTGGAGGGGGCACCGACACGGCTAAGGAACGATCTCACGATCAACTTGTGTGTCCCAAGGTGCCCCCTGCCCCGTATATAAAGGAGCCAGGGGGAGGGGCGGCGGCCAAAGGAGGCGCATACTGGGAGTCCTACTCCTCAGGGAGTAGGATTCCCCAATCCTAGTTGGACTAGGATTCCGGAGGGGAAAGAGAGAGAGAGGGGCGCCCCTTCTCCTAGTCCTAGTAGGACTAGGGAAGGGGGAGGCTAGCGCCCCTAGGGCTGCCCTTCTCCTTTCCACTAAGGCCCATCGAGGCCCATTTACCTCCGGGGGTTCGGTAACCTCCGGTACTCTGTAAATTCCGTTTTCCCGGAACCATTCGAACTCCAAACATAGGCTTCCAATATATCAATCTTTATGTCTCGACCATTCCGAGACTCCTCGTCATGTCCGTGATCACATCGGGACTCGAACTCCTTCGGTACATCAAAATACATAAACTCATAATAAGCATCATCGAAACCTTAAGCGTGCGGACCCTACGGTTCGAGAACAATGTAGACATGACCTAGAACCATTCACGGTCAATAACCAACAGCGGGACCTGGATGCCCATATTGGTTCCTACATATTCTACGAAGATCTTTGTCGGTCGGACCGCATAACAACATCGTTGTTCCTTTGTCATCGGTATGTTACTTGCCCGAGATTCGATCGTCGGTATCCAATACCTAGTTCAATCTCGTTACACGCAAGTCTCTTTACTCGTTCCGTAATACATCATCTCACAACTAACTCATTAGTTGTAGTGCTTGCAAGGCTTCAGTGATGTGCATTACCGAGAGGGCCCAGAGATACCTCTCCGACTATCGGAGTGACAAAACCTAATCTCAAATCGCCAACCCAACATCCGCCTTTGGAGACACTGTAGTACTCCTTTATAATCACCCGATTACGTTGTGACGTTTGGTAGCACCCAAAGTGTTCCTCCGTAAACGGAGTTGCATAATCTCATAGTTACAGGAACATGTATAAGTCATGGATAAAAGCGGTAGCAACATACTAAACGATCGTGTGCTAAGCTAAGGGAATGGGTCATGTCAATCAGATCATTCTACTAATGATGTGACCTCGTTAATCAAATAACAACTCCTTTGTTCATGGTCAGGAAACATAACCATCTTTGATTAACAAGCTAGTCTAGTAGAGGCATACTAGTGACATCTTGTTTTGTCTATGCATTCACACATGTATCATGTTTCCGGTTAATACAATTCTAGCATGAATGATAAACATTTATCATGAAATAAGGAAATAAATAATAACTTTATTATTGCCTCTAGGGCATATTTCCTTCATCATCATGATCTAGTAGCATGATTTCCAGAACAGGATTACCGTACCACTCTGGTGCGGATCTTACTCTGGTTGATCTACGAGGTTCAGCAGTAACTTGATCTGAAGTTTCATGATCAACATCATCAACTTCCTCACTACTTGGTGTAGATGTCTCAGAAACCGGTTTCTGCGACAAACTACTTTCAAGTAAGGGAGAAGGTACTATTACCTCATCAAGTTCCACTTTCCTCCCACTCACTTCTTTTGAGAGAAACTCCTTCTCTAGAAAGGATCCATTCTTAGCAACGAATGTCTTGCCTTCGGATCTGTGATAGAAGGTGTACCCCACTGTCTCCTTTGGGTATCCTATGAAGACACATTTCTCCGATTTGGGTTCGAGCTTATCAGGTTGATGCTTTTTCACATAAGCATCGCATCCCCAAACATTAAGAAACGACAACTTTGGTTTCTTGCCAAACCACAGTTCATAAGGTGTCGTCTCAACGGATTTCAACGGTGTTCTATTCAGTGTGAATGCGGCCGTCTCTAGAGCATAACCCCAAAACGATAGCGGTAAATCTGTAAGAGACATCATAGATCGCACCATATCTAGTAAAGTGTGATTATGACGTTCAGACACACCATTACTATTTGTGGTGTTCCGGTGGCGTGAGTTGCTAAACTATTCCGCATTGTTTCAAATGTAGACCAAACTCAGAACTCAAATATTCACCTCCACGATCAGATCGTAGAAATTTAATTTTCTTATTACGATGATTTTCAACTTCACTCTGAAATTCTTTGAACTTTACAAATGTTTCAGACTTATGTTTCATTAAGTAGATATACCCATATCCGCTTAAGTCATCTGTGAAGGTGAGAAAATAACGATATCCGCCACGAGCCTCAACATTCATCGGACCACATACATCCAGTATGTATGATTTCCAACAAATCTGTTGCTCTCTCCATAGTACCGAGAACGGGTTCTAGTCATCTTGCCCATGAGGCATGGTTCGCAAGTGCCAAGTGATTCATAATCAAGTGACTCCAAAAGTCCATCAAGATGGAGTTTCTTCATGCGCTTTACACCGATATGACCTAAACGGCAGTGCCACAAATAAGTTGCACTATCATTATCAACTCTGCATCTTTTGGTTTCAACATTATGAATATGTGTATCACTACTATCGAGATTCATCAAAAATAGACCACTCCTCAAGGGTGCATGACCATAAAAGATATTACTCATATAAATAGAACAACCATTATTCTCTGATTTAAATGAATAACCATTTCGCATCAAACAAGATCCAGATATAATGTTCATGCTCAACGCAGGCACCAAATAACAATTATTTAGGTCTAAAACTAATCCCGAAGGTAGATGTAGAGGTAGCGTGCCGACCGCGATCACATCGACTTTGGAACCATTTCCCACGCGCATCGTCACCTCGTCCTTTGCCAGTGTTCGCTTAATCCGTAGTCCCTGTTTCGAGTTGCAAATATTAGCAACAGAACCAGTATCAAATACCAGGTGCTACTGCGAGCTCTAGTAAGGTACACATCAATAACATGTATATCACATATACCTTTGTTCACCTTGCCATCCTTCTTATCCGCCAAATACTTGGGGCAGTTCCGCTTCCAGTGACCAGTCTGCTTGCAGTAGAAGCACTCAATTTCAGGCTTAGGTCCAGACTTGGGTTTCTTCTCCTGAGCAGCAACTTGCTTGCTGTTCTTCTTGAAGTTCCCCTTCTTCTTCCCTTTGCCTTTCTTCTTGAAACTAGTGGTCTTATTGACCATCAACACTTGATGCTCCTTCTTGATTTCTACCTCCGCAGCCTTTAGCATTGCGAAGAGCTCAGGTATAGTCTTTACTAACCCTTGCATATTATAGTTCATCACGAAGCCTTTGTAGCTTGGTGGCAGTGATTGAAGAATTCTATCAATGACACAATCATCCGGAAGATTAACTCCCAATTGTGTCAAGTGATTGTAGTACCCAGACATTCTGAGTATGTGCTCACTAACAGAACTATTCTCCTCCATCTTGCAGCTATAGAACTTATTGGAGACTTCATATCTCTATCCGGGCATTCTGTTGGAATATCAACTTCAACTCCTGGAACATCTCATATGCTCCATGACGTTCAAAACGTTGTTGAAGTCCCGGTTCTAAGCCGTAAAGCATGGCACAATTGAACTATAGAGTAGTCATCAGCTTTGCTCGCCAGACGCTCACAACATCCGGTGTTGCTCCAAAGAAGAGCTCGGCACCTAGCGGTGCATCCGGGACGTAACTCTTCTCGTGCAGCAATGAGGATGATCCTCGTTACGGACCCAGTCCGTGTAATTGCTACCATCATCTTTCAACTTTGCTTTCTCAAGGAACGCATTAAAATTCAACGGAACAACAAAGACGAGCCATCTATCTACAATCAAACATAAACAAGCAAGATACTATCGGTACTAAGTTCATGATAAATTTAAGTTCAATTAATCATATTACTTAAGAACTCCCACTTAGAAAGACATCTCTCTAGTCATCTAAGTGATCACGTGATCCAAATCAACTAAACCATAACCGATCATCACGTGAAATGGAGTAGTTTTCAATGGTGAACATCTTATGTTGATCATATCTACTATATGATTCACGTTCGACCTTTCGGTCTCCGTGTTCCGAGGCCATATCTCGCATATGCTAGGCTCGTCAAGTATAACCCGAGTATTCTGCGTGTGCAAAACTGGCTTGCACCCGTTGTAGATGGACGAGAGCTTATCACACCCGATCATCACGTGGTGTCCGGGCACGACGAACTTTGGCAACGGTGCATACCCGGGGAGAACACTTCTTGATAATTTAGTGAGAGATCATCTTATAATGCTACCGTCAATCAAAGCAAGATAAGATGCATAAAGGATAAACATCACATGCAAATCAATATAAGTGATATGATATGGTCATCATCATCTTGTGCTTCGTGATCTTCATCTCCGCAGCACCACCATGATCACCATCGTCACCGGCGCGACACCTTGATCTCCATCGTAGCATCGTTGTCGTCTCGCCAATCTTATGCTTCTACGACTATCTCTACCGCTTAGTGATAAAGTAAAGCATTACAGGGCGATTGCATTGCATACAATAAAGCGACAACCATATGGCTCCAGCCAGTTGCCGATAACTTCGGTTACAAAACATGATCATCTCATACAATAAAATATAGCATCACGTCTTGACCATATCACATCACAACATGCCCTGCAAAAACAAGTTAGACGTCCTCTAATTTGTTGTTGCAAATTTTACGTGGCTGCTACGGGCTTAAGCAAGAACCAGTCTCACCTACGCATCAAAACCACAACGATACTTCGTCAAATAGACTCCGTTTTAACCTTCTCAAGGACCGGGCGTAGCCACACTCGGTTCAACTAAAGTGAGAGAGACAGACACCCACCAGTCACCTTTAAGCAACGAGTGCTCGTGGCGGTGAAACCAGTCTCGCGTACGCGTACGCGTAATGTCGGTCTGGGCTGCTTCATCTGTTGGGGAACGTAGTAATTTCAAAAATTTCCCTACGCACACGCAAGATCATGGTGATGCATAGCAACGAGAGGGGAGAGTGTTGTCTACGTACCCTCGTGAGACCCGGGCGAAGCGATCACAACGTAGAGGAAGTAGTCGACGTTCTCCTCGCGATCCGACCGATCCGGCGCCAACATTCGGCGCCCGAGTTCTTGACACACGACAGCTCGATGACGTCCCTCGACTCGATCCAGCTGAGTGTCGAGGGAGAGTTTCACAAGACCTGACGGCGTGGTGACGATCTTGATGTTTCACCGGCAGGCTTCGCCTAAGCTTCATGACGGTATAACCGAGGTGGAATATGGTGGAGGGGGCACCGACACGGCTAAGGAACGATCTAAAGATCAACTTGTGTGTTCCAAGGTGCCCCCTGCCCCAGATATAAAGGAGCAAGGGGGAGGGGGCGGCCCAAGGAGGCGCGCCAGGAGTCCTACTCCTCTGGGAGTAGGATTCCCCCAATCCTAGTTGGACTAGGATTCTGGGGGGAAAAGAGAGAGAGGGGCGGCCCTTCTCCTAGTCCTAGTAGGACTAGGGAAGGGGGAGGCGCACCCACCTAGGGCTGGCCCTTCTCCTTTCCACTAAGGCCCATCGAGGCCCATTTACCTCCCGAGGGGTTCGGTAACCTCCGGTACTCGGTAAATTCCGTTTTCCCGGAACCATTCGAACTCCAAACATAGGCTTCCAATATATCAATCTTTATGTCTCGACCATTCCGAGACTCCTCGTCATGTCCGTGATCACATCCGGACTCAACTTCTTGGTACATCAAAATATATAAACTCATAATAAGCGCCATCGAAACCTTAAGCGTGCGGACCCTACGGTTCGAGAACAATGTAGACATGACCTAGAACTATTCACGGTCAATAACCAACAGCGGACCTGGATGCCCATATTGGTTCCTACATATTCTACGAAGATCTTTATCGGTCGACCGCATAACAACATCGTTGTTCCTTTGTCATCGGTATGTTACTTGCCCGAGATTCGATCGTCGGTATCCAATACCTAGTTCAATCTCGTTACGCAAGTCTCTTTACTCGTTCCGTAATACATCATCTCACAACTAACTCATTAGTTGTAGTGCTTGCAAGGCTTCAAATGATGTGCATTACCGAGAGGGCCCAGAGATACCTCTCCGACAATCGGAGTGACAAAACCTAATCTCAAATACGCCAACCCAACATCCGCCTTTGGAGACACTGTAGTACTCCTTTATAATCACCCGATTCGTTGTGACGTTTGGTAGCACCAAAGTGTTCCTCCGTAAACGGAGTTGCATAATCTCATAGTTACAGGAACATGTATATGTCATGGATAAAAGCAGTAGCAACATACTAAACGATCGTGTGCTAAGCTAATGGAATGGGTCATGTCAATCAGATCATTCTACTAATGATGTGACCTTGTTAATCAAATAACAACTCTTTGTTCATGGTCGGAAACATAACCATCTTTGATTAACAAGCTAGTCTAGTAGAGGCATACTAGTGACATCTTGTTTTGTCTATGCATTCACACATGTATCATGTTTCCGGTTAATACAATTCTAGCATGAATGATAAACATTTATCATGAAATAAGGAAATAAATAATAACTTTATTATTGCCTCTAGGGCATATTTCCTTCAGATCTCCCACTTGCACTAGAGTCAATAATCTAGATTACATAGTAATGATTCTAACACCCATGGAGTCTTGGTGCTGATCATGTTTTGCTCGTGGAAGAGGCTTAGTCAACGGTCCGCAACATTCAGATCCGTGTGTATCTTGCAAATCTCTATGTCTCCCACGGACTAAGTCCGGATGGAATTGAAGCGTCTCTTGATGTGCTTGGTCCTCTTGTGAAATCTGGATTCCTTCGCTAAGGCAATTGCTCCGAGATTGTCACAGAAGATTTTCATTGGACCCGATGCACTAGGTATGACACCTAGATCGGATATGAACTCCTTCATCCGCACTCCTTCATTAGCTGCTTCGAAGCTGCTATGTATTCCGCTTCACATGTAGATCCCGCCACGACGCTTTGTTTAGAATCGCACCAACCGACAGCTCCTCCGTTTAGTGTAAATACGATCCGTGCGCGATTTAGAATCGTCCGGATCGGTGTCAAAGCTTGCATCAACGTAACTGCCATACGATGAGCTCTTTGTCACCTCCATATACGAGAAACATATCCTTAGTCCTTTTCGGTATTTGGGATGTTCTTGACCGCTGTCCGATGATCCACTCTGGATTACTTTGGTACCTCCTGCTAGGCTTATAGCAAGGCACACATCAGTCCGTACACAGACATTGCATACATGATAGAGCCTATGGCTGAAGCATAGGAACATCTTTCATTTCTCTCTATCTTCTGCAGTGGTCGGGCATTGAGTCTTACTCAACTCACACCTTGTAACACAGTGCAAGAACCCTTTCTTTGCTTGATCCATTTTGAACTTCTTCAAAATTTTGTCAAGGTATGTGCTTTGTGAAAGTCCAATTAGGCGCCTTGATCTATCTCTATAGATCTTAATGCCCAATATGTAAGCAGCTTCACCGAGGTCTTTCATTGAAAAACTCTTATTCAAGTATCCCTTTATGCTATCCAGAATTCTATATCATTTCCGATCAGCAATATGTCATCCACATATAATATCGTAAATGCTACTGAGCTCCCACTCACTTTCTTGTAAATACAAAGCTTCTCCAAAAGTGCAGACAAACCCAAATGCTTTGATCACACTATCAAAGCGCTTATTCCAACTCCGAGATGCTTGCACCAGTCCATAGATGGATCGCTGGAGCTTGCACACTTTGTTAGCTCCTTTGGATCGATAAAACCTTACGGTTGCATCATATACAACTCTTCTTCCGTAAATCCATTCAGAATGCAGTCTTTACATCCATTTGCCAAATTTCATAATCATAAAATGCGGCAATTGCTAACATGATTCGGACGGACTTAAGCATCGCCACTGGTGAGAAGGTCTCATCGTAGTCAATCCCTTGAACTTGCCAAAAACCTTTTGCATAAGTCGAGCTTTATAAACGATAACATTACCGTCGGCGTCGGTCTTCTTCTTGAAGATCCACTTGTTTTCTATTGCTTGCCTACCCTCGGGCAAGTCAACCAAAGTCCATACTTTGTTTTCATACATGGATCCCATCTCGATTTCATGGCCTCAAGCCATTTTATGGAATCTGGGCTCACCATCGCTTCTTCATAGTTCGAGGTTCATCATGATCTAGTAGCATGATTTCCGAACAGGATTACCGTACCACTCAGTGCGGATCTTACTCTGGTTGATCTACGAGGTTCTGAAGTAACTTGATCTCAAGTTTCATGATCAACATCATCAACTTCCTCACTACTTGGTGTAGGTGTCTCGAAACTATTTTCTGCGATTTAACTACTTTCAAGTAAGGGAGAAGGTACTATTACCTCATCAAGTTCCACTTTCCTCCCACTCACTTCTTTCGAGAGAAACTCCTTCTCTAGAAAGGATCCATTCTTAGCAACGAATGTCTTGCCTTCGGATCTGTGATAGAAGGTGTACCCAACTGTCTCCTTTGGGTATCCTATGAAGACACATTTCTCGATTTGGGTTCGAGCTTATCAGGTTGAAGCTTTTTCACATAAGCATCGCATCCCCAAACTTTAAGAAACGACAACTTTGGTTTCTTGCTAAACCACAGTTCATAAGGTGTCGTCTCAACGGATTTCGACGGTGTTCTATTCAGTGTGAATGCGGCCGTCTCTAGAGCATAACCCCAAAGCGATAGCGGTAAATCTGTAAGAGACATCATAGATCGCACCATATCTAGTAAAAAGTACGATTCGACGTTCGGACACACCATTACTGTTGTGGTGTTCGGGTGGCGTGAGTTGCGAAACTATTCCGCATTGTTTCAAATGTAGACCAAACTTGTAACTCAAATATTCACCTCCACGATCGGATCGTAGAAACTTAATTTTCTTGTTACGATGATTTTCAACTTCACTCTGAAATTCTTTGAACTTTTCAAACGTTTCAGACTTATGTTTCATTAAGTAGATATACCCATATCCGCTTAAGTCATCTGTGAAGGTGAGAAAATAACGATATCCGCCACGAGCCTCAACATTCATTGGACCACATACATCTCGTATGTATGATTTCCAACAAATCTATTGCTCTCTCCATAGTACCGAGAACGGTGTTCTAGTCATCTTGCCCATGAGGCACGGTTCATAAGTGCCAAGTGATTCATAATCAAGTGACTCCAAAAGTCCATCAAGATGGAGTTTCTTCATGCGCTTTTAATCGATATGACCTAAACGGCGGTGCCACAAATAAGTTGCACTATCATTATCAACTCTGCATCTTTTGGTTTCAACATTATGAATATGTGTATCACTACTATCGAGATTCATCAAAATAGACCATTCCTCAAGGGTGCATGACCATAAAAGATATTACTCATATAAATAGAACAACCATTATTCTCTCGATTTAAATGAATAACCGTCTCGCATCAAACAAGATCCAGATATAATGTTCATGCTCAACGCAGCACCAAATAACAATTATTTAGGTCTAAAACTAATCCGAAGGTAGATGTAGAGGTAGCGTGCCGACCGCGATCACATCGACTTTGGAACCATTTCCCACGCGCAGATCGTCACCTCGCCCTTTGCCGAGTTCGCTTAATCAGTAGTCCTTGTTTGAGTTGCAAATATTAGCAATGTAACCAAGATCAAATACCAGTGCTACTACGAGCTCTAGTAAGGTACACATCAATAACATGTATATCACATATACCTTTGTTCACCTTGCCATCCTTCTTATCCGCCAAATACTTGGGGCAGTTCCGCTTCAAAGGACGAGTCGCTTGCGAGAGAAGCACTCGTTTCAGGTTTAGGGCCGACTTGGGTTTTTTCTCTGAGCAGCAACTTGCTTGCTGTTCTTCTTGAGATTCCTTCTTCTTCCCTTTGCCTTTCTTCTTGAAACTAGTGGTCTTATTGACCATCAACACTTGATGCTCCTTCTGATTTCTACCTCCGCAGCCTTTAGCATTGCGAAGAGCTCTGTATAGTCTTTACTAACCCTTGCATATTATAGTTCATCACGAAGCCTTTGTAGCTTGGTGGCGGTGATTGAAGAATTCATCAATGACACAATCATCCGGAAGATTAACTCCCAATTGTGTCAAGTGATTGTAGTACCCGGACATTACGAGTATATGCTCACTAATGTAACTATTCTCCTCCATCTTGCAGCTATAGAACTTATTGGAGACTTCATATCTCTCAATCCGGGCATTCTGTTGGAATATTAACTTCAACTCTGGAACATCTCATATGCTCCATGACGCTCAAAACGCCGTTGAAGTCCCGGTTCTAAGCCGTAAAGCATGGCACATTGAACTATAGAGTAGTCATCAGCTTTGCTCGCCAGACGCTCATAACATCTGCAGTTGCATTAGCAGCAGTTCGCACCCAGCGGTGCATCCAGACGTAACTCTTTCAGGCAGCAATGAGGATGATCCTCGTTACGGACCCAATCCGTGTAATTGCTACCATCATCTTTCAACTTTGCTTTCTCAAGGAAGACATTAAAATTCAACGGAACAACAAAGACGAGCCATCTATCTACAATCAAACATAAACAAGCAAGATACTATCAGTACTAAGTTCATGATAAATTTAAGTTCAATTAATCATATTACTTAAGAACTCCCACTTAGAAAAACATCTCTCTAGTCATCTAAGTGATCACGTGATCCAAATCAACTAAACCATAACCGATCATCACGTGAAATGGAGTAGTTTCAATGGTGAACATCTTATGTTGATCATATCTACTATATGATTCACGCCGACCTTTCGGTCTCCGTGTTCCGAGGCCATATCTGCATATGCTAGGCTCGTCAAGTATAACCCGAGTATTCTGCGTGTGCAAAACTGGCTTGCACCCGTTGTAGATGGACGAGAGCTTATCACACCCGATCATCACGTGGTGTCCGGGCACGATTTAACTTTGGCAACGGTGCATACCGGGAGAACACTTCTTGATAATTTAGTGAGAGATCATCTTATAATGCTACCGTCAATCAAAGCAAGATAAGATGCATAAAAGGATAAACATCACATGCAAATCAATATAAGTGATATGATATGGTCATCATCATCTTGTGCTTCACGATCTCCATCTTGCAGCACCACCATGATCACCATCGCCACCGGCGCGACACCTTGATCTTCCATCGTAGCATCGTTGTCGCCTCGCCAAACTTATGCTTCTACGACTATCTCTACCGCTTAGTGATAAAGTAAAGCATTACGTAGCGATTGCATTGCATACAATAAAGCGACAACCATATGGCTCCTGCCGATTGCCGATAACTTCGGTTACAAAACATGATCATCTCATACAATAAAATATAGCATCACGCCTTGACCATATCACATCACAACATGCCCTGCAAAAACAAGTTAGACGTCCTCTACTTTGTTGTTGCAAATTTTACGTGGATGCTACGGGCTTAAGCAAGAACCAGTCTCACCCACGCATCAAAACCACAACGATATTTCGTCAAATAGACTCCATTTTAACCTTCTCAAGGACCGGGCGAGCCACACTCGGTTCAACTAAAGTGAGAGAGACAGCACCCACCGGTCACCTTTAAGCAACGAGTGCTCGTGGCGGTGAAACCAGTCTCGCGTAAGCGTCACGCGTAATGTCGGTCAGGCGCTTCATCTCACAATACCGCTGAACCAAAGTATGACATGCTGGTAGGTAGTATGACTTGTATCGCCCACAACTCACTTGTGTTCTACTCGTGCAAAACATCAAACCATAGAAAAACCTAGGCTCGGATGCCTTTGTTGGGGAACGTAGTAATTTCAAAAATTTCCCACGCACACGCAAGATCATGGTGATGCATAGCAACGAGAGGGGAGAGTGTTGTCTACGCACCCTCGTAGACCAAGCGAAGCGATCACAACGTAGAGGAAGTAGTCGACGTTCTCCTCGCGATCCGACCGATCCGCGCCGTTACTCGGCGCCCCAGTTCTTGACACACGACAGCTCGATGACGTCCCTCAGACTCGATCCAGCCGAGTGTCGAGGGAGAGTTTCACAAGACGACGTGGTGACGATCTTGATGTTTCACGGCCAGCAGGCTTCGCTTAAGCTTGCGACGGTATAACCGAGGTGGAATATGGTGGAGGGGGCACGCGACACGGCTAAGGAACGATCTAAAGATCAACTTGTGTGTTCCAAGGTGCCCCCTGCCTCAGATATAAAGGAGCAAGGGGGAGGGGGCGGCCAGGGGAGGCGCCGAGGAGTCCTACTCCTCCGGGAGTAGGATTCCCCCAATCCTAGTTGGACTAGGATTCCTGAGGGGAAAGAGAGAGAGGGGCGGCCCTTCTCCTAGTCCTAGTAGGACTAGGGAAGGGGAGGCGCGCCCACCTAGGGCTGGCCCTTCTCCTTTCCACTAAGGCCCATCGAGGCCCATTTACCTCCCGGGGTTCCAGTAACCTCCGGTACTCAGAATTCCGTTTTACCGAACCATTCCAACTCCAAACATAGGCTTCCAATATATCAATCTTTATGTCTCGACCATTCCGAGACTCCTCGTCATGTCCGTGATCACATCCGGACTCAACTTCTTGGTACATCAAAATATATAAACTCATAATAACCGCCATCGAAACCTTAAGCGTGCGGACCCTACGGTTCGAGAACAATGTAGACATGACCTAGAACTATTCACGGTCAATAACCAACAGCGGACCTGGATGCCCATATTGGTTCCTACATATTCTACGAAGATCTTTATCGGTCAGACCGCATAACAACATACGTTGTTCCTTTGTCATCGGTATGTTACTTGCCCGAGATTCGATCGTCGGTATCCAATACCTAGTTCAATCTCGTTACCGCAAGTCTCTTTACTCGTTCCGTAATACATCATCTCACAACTAACTCATTAGTTGTAGTGCTTGCAAGGCTTGATGATGTGCATTACCGAGAGGGCCCAGAGATACCTCTCCGACAATCGGAGTGACAAAACCTAATCTCAAATACGCCAACCCAACATCGCCTTTGGAGACACTGTAGTACTCCTTTATAATCACCCGATTACGTTGTGACGCTTGGTAGCACCCAAAGTGTTCCTCCGTAAACGGAGTTGCATAATCTCATAGTTACAGAACATGTATATGTCATGGATAAAAGCAGTAGCAACATACTAAACGATCGTGTGCTAAGCTAATGGAATGGGTCATGTCAATCAGATCATTCTACTAATGATGTGACCTTGTTAATCAAATAACAACTCTTTTGTTCATGGTCAGGAAACATAACCATCTTTGATTAACAAGCTAGTCTAGTAGAGGCATACTAGTGACATCTTGTTTTGTCTATGCATTCACACATGTATCATGTTTCCGGTTAATACAATTCTAGCATGAATGATAAACATTTATCATGAAATAAGGAAATAAATAATAACTTTATTATTGCCTCTAGGGCATATTTCCTTCATCATCTCACAATACCGCTGAACCAAAGTATGACATGCTGGTAGGTAGTATGACTTGTATCGCCCACAACTCACTTGTGTTCTACTCGTGCAAAACATCAAACCATAAAAACCTGGCTCGATACCACTTTGTTGGGGAACGTAGTAATTTCAAAAATTTCCTACGCACACACAAGATCATGGTGATGCATAGCAACGAGAGGGGAGAGTGTTGTCTACGTGCCCTCGAGACCCAAGCGAAGCGATCACAACGTAGAGGAAGTAGTCGACGTTCTCCTCGCGATCCGACCGATCCGGCGCCGTTATTCGGCGCCCCGAGTTCTTGACACACGACAGCTCGATGACGTCCCTCAGACTCGATCCAGCCGAGTGTCGAGGAGAGTTCCACAAGACGACGGCGTGGTGACGATCTTGATGTTCTACCAAAGCATGAGCCACTTAAGCTTCGCGAACGATATGACCGAGGTGGAATATGGTGGAGGGGGCACCGCACACGGCTAAGGAACGATTCAGTAGATCAAACTTGTGTGTCCTAGGGTGCCCCCTGCCCCCAGATATAAAGGAGGAGGGGGAGGTGCGGCCGCCCAAGGAGGAGGCTGGAGGAGTCCTACTCCCACCGAGTAGGACTCCCCCTTCCTAGTTGGAGTAGGATTGGGGGAGGGAGAGGAAGAGGGGGCCGCCTCCTTGTCCTATTCGGATCGGGGAGGTGGCGCTGCCCCCCCGGCCGCCCCTCCTCTTCTCCCTCGAGGCCCACTAAGGCCCATTTAGTTCCCCGGGGTTCCAAGAACCTCCGGTACTCGCATAAATTCCGCTTTCACCGGAACCATTCCGAACTCCAAATATAGGCTTGCAATATATCAATCTTTATGTCTCGACCATTTCGATACTCCTCGTCATGTCCGTGATCACATCCGGGACTCCGAACTTCTTCGGTACATCAAAATACATAAACTCATAATAACTGTCATCGAAACCTTAAGCGTGCGGACCCTACGGTTCGAGAACAATGTAGACATGACCGAGACACGTCTCCGGTTAATAACCAATAGCGGGACCTGGATGCCCATATTGGTTCCTACATATTCTACGAAGATCTTTATCGGTCAGACCGCATAACAACATACGTTGTTCCCTTTGTCATCGGTATGTTACTTGCCCGAGATTCGATCGTCGGTATCCAATACCTAGTTCAATCTCATTACCGGACAGCTAACTCATTAGTTGTAATGCTTGCAAGGCTTCAGTGATGTGTATTACCGAGAGGGCCCAAAGATACCTCTCCGACAATCGGAGTGACAAAACCTAATCTCGAAATATGCCAACCCAACATCTGCCTTTGAAGACACCTGTAGTACTCCTTTATAATCACCCAGTTACGTTGTGACGTTTGGTAGCACCCAAAGTGTTCCTCCGGTAAACGGGAGTTGCATAATCTCATAGTTACAGGAACATGTATAAGTCATGGATAAAAGCAGTAGCAACATACTAAACGATCGTGTGCTAAGCTAATAGTATGGGTCATGTCAATCGGATCATTCTACTAATGATGTGACCTTGTTAATCAAATAACAACTCTTTGTTCATGGTTAGGAAACATAACCATCTTTGATTAACAAGCTAGTCTTAGTAGAGGCATACTAGTGACATGTTGTTTGTTTATGCATTCACACATGTATCATGTTTCCGGTTAATACAATTCTAGCATGAATGATAAACATTTATCATGAAATAAGGAAATAAATAATAACTTTATTATTGCCTCTAGGGCATATTTCCTTCAGCTCCCGCATCCAAAACCGAGCTATGTGGGTAGTATTTAGCCTTCATTAGCTGTGCACATAGGCTATCGGGTTCCTGACGTAGCCTCCACACCTGTCGGGCAAGCATAGCGATATTGAAGTCATGGATATCCCTGAAACCGAGACCACCTCGCCCTTTCGACTTGACCAGTCTCTGCCAACCCACCCAGTGGATTTTGTTCTGCTTATCTTGTTGGCTCCACCAATATCGGGCAATCATGGCACTGATCTCGTCGCATAGGGTCTTGGTCAGGTAGAAGACGGACATAGCAAAGGTGGGAATAGCCTGTGCCACACCCTTCACCAAGATTTCCTTGCCTTGTCTAGACAGGGTCCGCTCATTACAGCCTTGCATACGGTTCCAAATGGCCTCCTTCAAGTATGCAAACGCCTTCTTCTTGGATCGATCCACGTACACAGGAAGTCCCAAATACTTCTCATTGTATGCCTCACTAGGTATGTCCAGGATGGCATGTACCTCCGCTTTGGACTGTGCACAGCAATTCTTACTAAACATGATTGCGGACTTCTCATGGTTTATGCACTGTACCGAGCAATACTCATAGACTTGTAGAATACGTTGCAGCTCCCCAGCCTCACTTCCTGTTACTTCCATAAGCAGTACTGAATCATCAGCAAAGAACAAGTGTGATATGGATGGCGCCTGGGGCAAATCTGAATGCCGCTGAACACTCCTCTCTGTTGAGCATCATTAAGCAAAGCTGACAACCCCTCTGCGCATATGACAAACAGATACGGTGATATTGGATCACCCTGTCGAAGCCCCTGGAAGGCTCAAACTGATCCGAAAAAACATCATTCACCTTGATCCAGTACTTTACCGTTGACACACACTTCATCACAAGCCTCACCCAGCGGCGGTCAAAACCCAACTTAACCATCATTGCCTCGAGGAAGGACCACTCCACACGATCATAGGCTTTGCTCATATCCACCTTGACCGCAGCAAACTCCTTCTTCCCTCCTCTCTTGTTCATTAGGAAGTGTGATATCTCATAGGCCATCAAGATATTGTCTGTTATCAGTCTCCCGGGCACAAACGCACTTTGGTTACCCGAAATAATTTGAGGCAAAACAAGCTTGAGGCGAATTGCCAAGACCTTGGAGATAATCTTGTATAAGACATTACATAAGCTGATTGGCCTTAGATCTTTCATCCTGGAGGGGTTCTTGATTTTGGGTATAAGCACTACTGTCGTATCATTCCAACCTGGTGGAATATCCCCTCCATTTAACACCTTCAGCGCTTCCTCGGCAATATTCCGCCCCATGAGATGCCAATATTTCTTAAAGACCACCGCCGGCATACCATCCGGGCTGGGGCCTTAAGATCACCGATATGATCCAACGCAGCCTTGATCTCCATATCAGTGAACTCCGCCATCATGCACTCATTCATGGCACGAGTTACCTTAGTTGGGACAGCCCGGAGTAGTTCCTCATACTGGGAGTTGCCATTTGAAGTAAAAGTCCCTGAAAATAAGACTGAATGTAGTTAGTGAGGTCTCTCCTTCCTCCACTACTCCCCGTCCTCCCTAGTAATTTGCCTGATCCGATTCGCCTTCCTTCTAGCCGATGCATAGCGAAAAAAGAACTTGGTACTTCTGTCCCCCTCCTTCAGCCACCACACATGAGCTCTTTGCCTCCATTTAATATCTACTACCTCCTCAAGATGATCTACTAGACACCGTAATCTCACTTCCTCAGCCACTTTCTCCGGTGTAATATCCCTCCTCCTACACTCCTCCAACGCACGCTTCGCCTCCTTCAACTTCCTCTCCGAGTCTCCCAGCACCGTTCTGCTCCACCGTGTTAAATCAGCAGCCACTCCCTTCAACGCTGACGCTATATCCGGTGCACCCCCCTCTCCCACTCTTCGCCATGCTTCCTCCACCACCAAATCACATCCATCCTCTCTCAGCCAACGTGCCTCAAATCTGAACACACCACCACCGCCCCGGCTATGCCCCTCTGTCTCCACTGTGTCAACTACAACAGGCCGGTGGTCCGAGTGCCTAGCTAACTCATTCCGCACACGAAACTCCGGGAAAGTCGAGCACCACTCCACATTGGCAGCCGCCTGTCGAGTCTACCGCAAATGTATTCCTCCGCGTTGGTGCAGTTGTTCCACCAAGTGAAAGTATCTCCCTCATAGCCCAAATCGCTCAGCCTGCACTCCTCCAGCGCCTCCCTGAACCGACCCATACAGCTCTCCGCCCGATCAACACCTCCCTCTTCTCCTCATTACATAGTATCTCGTTGAAATCTCCCATGCACAACCAGGGCCTTCCATCTTGATGTTGTTGTTGGAGAAGATGCATAGTTTGCCAGGTTTCTCTCTTCCTACTAGCTTGTGACTCACCATACACACCCGTCAATCTCCATACCACCCCATTCTCCTCCGTGATATCAGCATCAATGTGTCGTCTCCCTATAGATCGCAAGGAAAGGTTTACTCCTCTTTTCCACAGAATGGCGATCCCCTACTCCTTCCATCCGGATTCCTCACACACATATTAACCAACCCCAACCTCCACCGGTATTGCTCCATCTCCTTCTCGTACAACTTGGTCTCACACAGAAACACCACGTCGGGATCCTCCGCCCTCTTGAGATCCAAGAGGCCACGAACTGCCGGGCCATTCCCGAGTCCCCGGCAGTTCCAGCTTACGATCCTCATTGCTCCCGGCGGGGCTGCACTGACAGCCCGACCGATGATAAGGTTATTTCTTCAGACACCTCCTTTTCTACACCCTCCATTGCTACTTTCCCCCTCTTCAAGCCATCTCTATCCTCCTCCCTGGCTGTGCCCCTTTTCTGACCGCACACGTTAGCAATCTCCTCCCTAGCACCTCCTACACCCTTCTCCTTCCTCCTTATCTTCTTGTAGGTTTTCTGGACATATCCACCCTTCTTCTCGTTCGCCACCTCCTTACCAGTGTTTACCTCAGTGTCCTTCTCCTTCCTCCCATCCTCCTTCCTCTTCTCATTATCCCCATTATATTGTTCCTCAATCTCCCTCCCCCCCCCCCCGACGACTGCTGTGCCGATGCCTCAGCTTTATCTCCACCGCCCTTCTCTCCACTTGACCCGGCATCACCGCTTCCTCCAGCACCTCCACCCTTCTCCTCCCCAAACTGCAATCTCTTCGGCTGCCCCTTGTCTCCTTTTGCCTTGTCAATCTTGCTTGGGCTTATCACTTCCTCACCTTCCTCTGTTCGGCCCCCACTTGACCTGGAATCTGTCTTGCGCCAAGTTAGGCTATCACTCCTTGATCTACCTCCAAATCTACTACCCCCCGCACTTCTACCTCCACCCGACCCACTCCCACTTCCACTCCCATATGCATTACTCCTCCAAAGCCTTCCCTCCTCTCCTCTACGCCTTCCCATGTCCGCTCGCAGCATTTCCCGTACTAAGCTTTCTCCCCCTTTTTCAGCTTCAGAGAACACCCCTTGTCCACGTGCCCAAGCATGCCGCACACATAGCAAAAATCCGGAAGAAACTCATACTCAAAGTTGCAGAACGGTCGGTCCTCCTCGCTCCTCCTTCCTTCTTCCGCCATCTCCTCCTCATCACTCTCTGCCTCCTCCTCAAGATAGAACCCTCTCATAATTGGTTTAGTGATATTCAACCGGACCTTAACGCGGAGGTATCTTCCCATCGCCGAACCATATGCTCCCGTGCCCATCTCCACAAACTTCCCCACCAGGTTTCCAATATCCTCCGTCGTATCCTCATCCATCTTCCCCCAACGGCAGCCCATAGACGCGAATCCAAATTGGGATCTCATCAAACACATACTGCTCAATCCATTTACTCGGGGCGAAATCCACCATTACCACGAGATCGTTATCAAACATCCAAGGCCCCTCCTCCAGCGCCTTCCTCTTCCCCGTTTCCTGCTTGAAAGTGAAGAGGAAAATGTTGTCCCCCAATTCCTTGCACTCCACTCCTTTCAAAGGGCACCAGCACCGTCCCAGAGAGAAACAGATCGCCTCCCGGTGCGCCGGCCGATCACCTTCCCTATCGCCTGGATCTCCCCCTCTTGCGCTTTCGCCCTCGCCGACCACCGAATCTTCACCCCCCTCTTCTCCTCCTCCGAGAGCTTCATCTTGTCCAGCAGCCCCGCCATCCTCTCCATGACTCCCCCAACCGAACTCCACGAAACCCTAGTAGTGGTATATTACGGTCACGTACCCTAGGACGCATGCGAGAGGCTTTTGGTGGTGGGCAGGGATCACAAAACTTGGCGCAAGATCGTGGTTGCGGCGGCGCAGTGCTCCGGGAGGCTGGCGCCGGCGATCTGCGCGGGGATCAGCGAACGACCAGCGCGAGACCAGGGAGGGAAGTAATTGCCTCCGTGATCTCCGGTCCTAACCTAACCGTCACCAACGTGAGCGGTCCTTGACCCTAGTGGGATACAATGGGGAGAGAGAGATAAAGATGAGGAGGAAGAAGAAGAAAATACGGGGGAAGATATGATGCTGACATGTGGGACACCCCTCCAACTCAGTATATTGTCCACACAAGCACGCCACATCAGCCCGACAGGTGGGCCTAACTTGTTAGTTTCGCTGTTTTCTCGATCAAATATAAGCATCAGTGCTCCGTGTTACAGATTAGACACAATTTTGGTGGGTTTTTTTTTGCCCTGGCACAAATCTGGTACTGAGTTGCTACTCTAGCCTCAAGTGTGGTGGTTTTGAGTAAATAACTCTCTGTGTGTAGTCATTTGTTAAAATCTCTAGAAAGACAAATATTTAGGAACGGGGAAGTAGTTTTTTCAGCATCGTGTTCCTGCCTATGCACGACAAAATAGGTGATTAATTAATGTTCCGGTTTCATGATACTATAATAACTTCATCTGCCTATCAGATTACCATGCTCTGTAAGTCGAGTAGTGGCTTTATAACTACTCCATCCGTCCGGGTTTATTAGGCCTAAAGAAAACTTCTCTTGGATCAAGACACATACTCTCTCTCTCTCTCAGTTTACAGGGTGCGCGCGTACCCCTAAGTCGTCAATTTGACTAATCTAATACAAGTCATATATTACAAAAAATATACCAATATAAACTTTAGATGTTCTATTTTCAAAACGTATAATTTTTGTGTTATATATAGTTTATATTAAGGTGATAAAATTGGCAACCTAGGTATACATGTAGGACTTGTAAACTGAGACGGAGGGAGTAGTAATTTACTCACATTAATTCTTTTATTTCACTCCCAATGCACTCTCTCACATGCATGCAGCCAATGAAAAAACATGCATGAAGTGTATTGATTCTCTGGCCATGGCATCAACGACAATGGCTTTGAATGCAACCAATGAAGTGATTGCATGCACACACCTTTTCAAAGTAAGGCCTTATAAAAAGGGACATGCTTGTGATGTTGTGAGGCCTAATAAATTCAGACGGAAGGAGTGCCAGACGAGTCTACGAACCTCTACTTAAGGGGCTAGACAAATGTGTCCCTGGCGTCGAGACTCAAGCTAAAGGACATAAACTATTTCAAACCTTCCAAGAGCAGGTTGCCCATTGTATATTAACGGTTTGTAATTAATTTACTGCCTAAAAAATATACTGTGGTTACTAATTCAACACAGTGTGTCATAAATATGTTTTTTTAGAAAAGGAGAATGCACCCCCGGCCTCTGCATCTTGACGATTCATGCGGCTATTTTATTGATTATTCACAAAAGACCTTACAAGAAAGTACATCAGTAAGCTTGAAGCCACCCTCTAGCAACACATGTCGCTACTCCTATCACTTTGATGTAGTGGTACCGAATGTCCGAGCTTATACCAAACAGACATTGCACAAAATCCTAACATCTAGTGTCGGATGCCTCATACCGGCCACATATCTGAACTGGGTTTCTGAAAGAAGAGTTGTATATGATGCAACCGGAAGGTTTTGTCGACCCAAAGGGTGATAACAAAGTGTGCAAGCTCCAGCGATTCATTTATAGACAGCTGGTGCAAGCCTCTCGGACTTGGAATAAACGCTTTGATAGTGTGATCAAAGCATATGGTTTTATACAGACTTTTGGAGAAGTCTGTATTTACAAGAAAGTGAGTGGGAGCTCTGTAGCATTTCTGATCTTATATGTAGATGACATATTGTTGATTGGAAATGATATAGAATTTCTAAATAGCATAAAGGGATACCTGAATAAGAGTTTTTCTATGAAAGACCTTGGAGAAGCTGCTTACATATTGGGCATCAAGATCTATAGAGATAGATCAAGACACATAATTAGACTTTCATAAAGCACATACCTTGATAAAGTTTTGAAGAAGTTCAAAATGGATCAGTCAAAGAAAGGGTTCTTGCCTGTGTTACAAGGTGTGAAGTTGAGTCAGACTCAAAGCCCGACCACCGCAGAAGATAGAGAGAAAATGAAAGTCATCCCTATGCTTCAGCCATATGTTCTATCATGTATGCAATGATGTGTACCAGACCTGATGTATGTCTTGTTATAAGCATTGCAGGAAGGTATCAAAGTAATCCCGAAGTGGAGCACTAGATAGCGGTCAAGAACATCCTGAACACCTGAAAAGGACTAAGGATATGTTTCTCATTTATGGAGGTGAAAAAGAGCTCGTCGTAAATGGTTATGTCGATGCAACCTTTGACACTGATCCGGATGACTCTAAGTCGCAAACCGGATACGTATTTTTATTGAATGGAGGAGCTGTCAGTTGGTGCAGTTCCAAGCAGAGCGTCGTGGCGGGATCTACGTGTGAAGTGGAGTACATTGCTGCTTCAGAAGCAGTGAATGAAGGAGTTTGGATGAAGGAGTTCATATCCGATCAAGGTGTCATACCTAGTGCATCGGGTCCAATGAAAATCTTTTGTGACAATACTGGTGCAATTGCCTTAGCAAAGGAATCCAGATTTCACAAGAGAACCAAGCACATCAAGAGGCGCTTCAATTCCATCCACCATCAAGTGTCGGATGGGGACATGGAGATTTGCAAGATACACACGGATCTGAATGTTGCAGACCCGTTGACTAAGCCTCTTCCACGAGCAAAACATGATCAGCACCAAAGCTCCATGGGTGTTAGAATCATTACTATGTGATATAGATTATTGACTCTAGTGCAAGTGGGAGACTGAAGGAAATATGCCCTAGAGGCAATAATAAAGTTATTATATATTTCCTTAATTCATGATAAATGTTTATTATTCATGCTAGAATTGTATTAACCGGAAACTTAGTACATGTGTGAATACATAAACAAAACCTATAGTCCCTAGTATGCCTCTACTTGACTAGCTCATTAATCAAAGATGGTTATGTTTCCTAACCATAGACATGTGTTGTCATTTGATGAACGGGATCACATCATTAGGAGAATGATGTGATGGACATGACCCATCCGTTAGCTTAGCATTATGATCGTGTTAGTTTCATTGCTACTGCTTTCTTCATGACTTATACAAGTTCCTTGTACTATGAGATTATGCAACTCCCGAATACCGGAGGAACACTTTGTGTGCTACCAAACGTCACAACGTAAAAGGGTGATTATAAAGGTGCACTACAGGTGTCCTCGAAGGTGTTTGTTGGGTTGGCATAGATCGAGATTAGGATTTGTCACTCCGTGTTTCGAAGAGGTATCTCTGGGCCCTCTCGGTAATACTCATCATTATAAGCCTTGCAAGCATTGTGACTAATGAGTTAGTTGCGGGATGAAGTATTACGGAACGAGTAAAGAGACTTGCCGGTAACGAGATTGAACTAGGTATTGAGATACCGAGATCAAATCTCGGGCAAGTAACATACCGCTGACAAAGGGAACAACGTATGTTGTTATGCGGTTTGACTGATAAAGATCTTCATAGAATATGTAGGAACCAATATGAGCATCCAGGTTCCGCTATTGGTTATTGACCGGAGATGAGTCTCGGTCATGTCTACATAGTTCTCGAACTCGTAGGGTCCGCACGCTTAACGATTGATGACAATTGGTATTATGAGTTTATGTGTTTTGATGTACCGAAGATAGTTCGGATTCTCGGATGTGATCATAAACATGATGAGGAGTCTCGAAATGGTCGAGACATAAAGATTGATATATTGGACGGCTATATTCGGACACCGGAAGTGTTCCAGGTGATTTCGGAGAAAACCGGGGTGCCAGAGGGGTTACCGGAACCCCCGGGGAAGTATTGGGCCTTAGTGGGCGTTAGGGGAGAGAGAGGGCAGCAGCCCAGGAGGTGGCGCCCCGCCCCCCAAGGGAGTCCGAATTGGACTAGGGGAGGGGGGCGCGGCCCCTCTTTCCCTCTCCCTCTCCCTCTCCCTCTCCTTCCTTCCCCCTTTCCCCTCCTAGTTGGACTAGGAAAGGAGTCCTACTCCTACTAGGAGGAGGACTCCTCCCCTCCTTGGTGCGCCCCAAGGGCCGGCCGGCCTCCCCCTTGCTCCTTTATATACGGGGGCAGGGGCACCCTAGGACACACAAGTTGACATTGTTTAGCTGTGTGCGGTGTCCCCCCTCCACAGTTACACACCTCGGTCATATCGTCGTAGTGCTTAGGTGAAGCCCTATGCTGGTAACTTCATCATCACCGTCACCATGCTGTCGTGCTGACGAAACTCTCCCTCAGCCTCAACTGGATCAAGAGTACGAGGGACGTCCCCGAGCTGAACGTGTGCTGATCACGGAGGTGCCGTACATTCGGTGCTAAGATCGGTCGGATCATGAATACATACGAGTACATCAACCGCGTTGTCATAACACTTCCGCTTTCGGTCTATGAGGGTACGTGGACACACTCTCCCCTCTCATTGCTATGCATCACCATGATCTTGCGTGTGCGTAGGAAATTTTTTGAAATTGCTACGTTCCCCAACACCTCTTCCTATCATGGACGGGATCAAATGGCTTGTCAAAGGGCTTCGTAGCTGGCTTGTCAGGGCCATCAAGGACCTCGACATCCGGGGTCCCAGGGAAGTCTGGCATGGGAGAACCAAGAGGCTCCCCTGAGCTCATGGCATGCTTCCTAGTTGCCAGTCCGAGGAGAAGATGTGCTACATCTGGCTGTAGTTCTGTATGGGTGTGTTGAGGAACTCAGCGTACCTTGGGTGGTCCTAAGAATGAAACACAAGTGTTGTTAGTTGCGATTAGGAGTAGGCAATGGTGGACAGTATGAAAGGGAAGAAGGTTGTGAGCTAACCGCGACATGGCCGGCGTAGTGCTCTACCTCCGGAACTATGGAGCAAGTGTTCTCATGTCATGAGGCGTCGCTAAGGTCTCTCAGCTTGGACACTTGGATTCATCGACCTCTCCACTTCCTCAGGTGGTTGTACACCTGGGTGGCAGACACCTCCTGCCACAGAACTCGAACACCTACTTCGCAACGGTGTTCAAGTGCACCTCCTTGAAGCCCTTGTCAGTCCTAACTCCACTAGAGATGAGCTCACACATCTTGTTCAGCACGAACGTGGACATGAACGGCTGCCACTTCATGTCGTTCGACCTACCATCCTTCTTTGCCTTTCCTTGTGCTACCTTAAATGCAGCGGCAGAGGCAGCAACAGCAGCAGCAGGAGTTGGCTCAACAAGCACTACTGGCGCATAGAGAGAATCAGACGCGAACACCTCTGAATCAGGTGCCATCTCGGACATAGGTTGGGAGTCCTCGACAAACGATGGAGCAAACTGGCTGTCGGACAGGACAAGGGCCTGACTAAGATCTTGCGTCTGCGTGGTCATGTCCTACAATCGTAGCACACGTTGACAGTAAGCATAGCACACAACATATCGGACAATCCATGAAATTACCAGCATACATGTACATGGTTCATGACTATCATACTAAGCACATATAGTTCATTGCTATCATACTAAGCATACCTGATAACCTATGAGCACGAACATACATCTACAACAAACAGCATGCTACAAATGGACCACCAATAGGTACAAATCACAGATCTAAGACGAATCAACACAAGCACAAGGTTCAACTTCAAACTCTACTACTAATCTAGCCTACCACATGCTTGAACATCTAGCCCTACCACAACTTGCAACCGCAGCATAGCAATCAACCATATTAGCTCACAAATCAGACCACTAATCAATCATGCATCTAGATCAAACCCTAGCTGCAGCTCAGATCTAACTAGAAGGAACAGAGAGAAAGGGGGATTGAACTCACAGAGGCCATGGCTGCAGCTTGAGGACGAGAGGGGACAATCGTGGAAGATGAACGCCGGCCGGTGAAGGAGCGCCGACGCCGTGGACCGCCGGCCGATGAAGATGCGCCGCTTACCTGCTTGACGGTGCCGATGCGCATTGGCGGGAAAGCTCGAACGGAGGGAGAATGGTGGCGGGAGTTGGGGCGGTGAGGGAGGGGCTAAATAGGGGTGGACTCGGCAGGAGGTGAGCCGAAATCCTCCCGCCGATTTTTTGGTGACGAGGGCGAGCTCGCGCCATCTCCCCTGCTCGCACGAGGGGAGAAGCGTGTCACCCTCCCCTGCCTCGCCCGAGCCAGGCTCGCGAGCTACTGGCGATTCGGGCGTTTCTCCTAGGCCTGGCCTGGACGTGCTTTAAGTTCCGTGCGATGCGGGCCGCACAGTGAACGCAGAAAACCAAACGGGCCAGGCTGGGCCTAATACGGGCAACCAAACATGCCCATAGTGGCTCGGTGGCGGCACTGGATGCCCTGGTCGTGGGGAGCAACTAATTAACGAGCGCTCCTTCGGGAGCCTCGTAAAGATCAGCGCCACTTGGCGCGCTCTCAGCCATTTGCCACGTGTCGCGCTCTGGGCGCTCCCTCCGGATTTTATTTTATTTTTTCACACGCGTTTTCGGCTTTTTAAACGGGTTTTTTCCCGGGTTTTTTTGACGTGTTGGTTTTCTACCGGTCTTTCCTAGCTTTTCGACCAAATTTTTGTTTTCAAAAAAATAATTTTTTGCGCAAAAAACGCATTTTTTTCGCGAGACTCACGGTTTTGTTTTCGCGAGAAGCACGGCCGTGCCTTTTGGAAACGGAAAAAAAAACGTGTTTCCTATTTTTTTTTTTTCATGAGAGGCACTTTGCTTTCGCGAGAGGCACGAGCGTGTCTCTTTCGGAAAGGGAAAAAACGTGTTTTCTGTTTTTTTTCCTTTCGCGAGAGGCATGGTTGCCTCTTTCGAAAAGGAAAAAACGTGTTTTCTGTTATTTTTTTCGCGAGAGGCACGGTTTTGCTTCTGCGAGAGGCATGGGCGTGCCTCTTTCGGAAAGGAAAAAAACGCATTTTTTGTTTGTTTTTTTTCGCGAGAGGCACGGTTTTGCTTCCGCGAGAGGCACGGTTGTGATCTCGTCAGAGGCACGGGTGTGCCACCTCATCAAGATTTCGTCAGAAAAAATTTACGCTTCTGATGATGGAAACAGCATGCAAAGCGCTGCTACTTAGACCGAGCAGGGGCCCGCACAACAGCCAGACCAAAAGAGTGATCTCGCTTATTAATAATCTTTTAAAAATTGAAAACAAGGGGAAAAACACTTGCTTGCCGTTCCACCACAATAGGGAGTTGGAGTTGGTGCCGCCCGTTTGGTGATTTGCCCTGATACGGAGGGGGCGTGTCCTCTCTATACCACTTCCGTAAAAGAAAACGGCATGCAATTGCCCCTGTTTCGAGCAAAAACAAAAAGTTTCCTCTGGAAAAACGAGAACTTCATCAACCCTACAGCGCCCCTGGCAGCAGAACATCGGGCGTTGTCATCGCAGCATGCCGCTTGATCACAGCACAGCACCGAAGCACTCCCTTGCAACACGGGCTCGCAGCACTGGCTCGACGGCCACTCATGCAGCACATGGCCTTGTGGCATCGGCATCCTCCGTCTTGAAGCTTGCACTGCCCCCCCTGCAGCAACGAGGAGTGCACGCGCCCGGCTCGCAATGCTCCGCTTGAAACTTGTTTGAATTCTTCAACCCTTTTGCTGACACACAAGTGTTTGAACTTGCAGGTGCTCTGATGATGATGCAGGAGCTACCACCAAACCATATGCTTGGTATGCAAACAGGAGATGGTAAGTAAAAAAAATGTCCAAATTCACGTCAAGCTAGTTGTTATGGAACTGAACCATCCCTGCAAAACTCTACTGTAGTTGCTAGCCGGTGTGCAGATTTGAAACCATTTCCTTCCGATTTCACTCAACAGCATGTTTTGCACCACCGGCCCAAAAGATAGAAGAAAAACAGAACCAAGACTATTTTACAGGTTGAGCATATATATACACCCTGTATCAAAATATAAGACGTCTTTTGTTACTATCATAGTGTAAAAAAATGTCTTATATTTTAATACGGATCTTAATCAGCATGGGCTGTAGCCCTTCGCTGTGCCAAAGCAAAATCAGAAGCAGTGTCGAATGTCAGACTGGGAACTTACCCTTCTGATTCTGATGAAAACAGAATGCAAGGGCAGCGGCACAACAGCCTAGCCTAGCCAGCCAGCCACACCAAAGCGCCATCCCGCTGACAGCTCTTTCAAAGATCGACAAATCAATCACATAATCACATAGATAGATGAGCACTTATGTCAAAAACAAATAGATAGATGGATGAACACTGGACGACAATTTAAGACAGAAACAATCTGTACATCTCTCAGCACGACACCGAGTTCCAATTTATGACTTGCAGGGGTTATTTCAGTTTTCCTCCCCTCATAGCAGAGAGTACCTGCATTTCCTGCGCACAGGAAACACTTATCACCCTACCGGCAACGGTAGGAGGTGCAGTGCAGCCCAAGGTTTGGCATCCAACACAACAACATTATTTGGCTACGACAAGGTAGCAAAAAAAAAACCGCGTATCTGCTTAATCCTGGGAGTCCTGATCAAGAATGCGACGACGATCGGTTCCCTGGCTAAATGCTGTCCCAAGTCAGCACATACTACAAAACAGGTAGGTAGGTAGGTAGATCACCCAACAGACATAGGCAGGAAGACGGCACCAACAACAGAAAACCCTTGCTTGGAGTTCCACCACAATGGAGCAACAACTGTAACACCCTGTACAAGAAAAACAAAGAAAAGAAATGGTCATAAGACGAACGCGTTACTTGAGGCAAAACAAGGAGAAACAGGTATCATAATGTGAAAAAGAATGATTCTCCACGAGAACCTTCTTACCTGAGAGCAATGACAATCTCCAACGACCGGCAAGCCATATGTACGCGGTGTATGTACAACAGCCAGCCTCCCTTCACCTTGTGTACAAGGCCTTGATGTCCTGGCGCATTGCCCTGTTGTCCAGCAGCTCGTCCCCGCAGTCGTCGATGTCGATTTCGTTCAGCTGGAAGCCCTCCGACGTGCAGCGCTGCTCGCTCCATTCAAACCACAGCTTCGGTATCACCTCCTTCTTGACCGCAGTTTTATGGGTGTTCTCCTCCGGAGAGTCAGCTGCTACGAGCCTGTAGACAAACACTTTCTTCTGCTGTCCAGGCCTGAACGCCCGCCCGATTGCCTGACGGGTAACAGAGGGGTTCAAGTGAACATCTAGAATGACCACTCTCGATGCACCCACCAGGGAGATGCCCTCCCCACATGCCTTGATAGAGCCAAACAGGACTTTTGCATCAGCAGAGTTGTTAAACTGAGCCACTGTCAGTTCTCTTTCTTCCATGGTACATTTACTATCACCACGGATCACAAACATCTCCTTTCCTACATGCCAGCCCCTTGTCTTAACCAGTAGCCTTTCCAAAAATTTCATGGGAAGCAGGTACTGACTGAAAGCAAGGACCTTCTCTCCTGCAGATTCCGCAAGTGCCAGGATATTGGTGAAAAATCTGGCCTTCACACCGTCGGCCACGTTGATAGACTGGACCAGACTATCAACAGCTGCATCCGTCAAGTTGGAAGCCCTATCAGCCGCGGCAACTTCTGACATTTCCGACAGACATGGATGCATGTACAAGGCAGTTCCTACTGCATTTTTTTTGAACTTCTCGTAGGCTTCCAACTTGTGAACGATTTCTTTCTGCTTGGGACTGAGTTTCAAGAAGACACTGAAGTCTACAAGGCCAGGTAGGTCATCCAAGATATCACCCTTGTAGTAGTGAAGCACGTCTTTTGTTAGTTCTCTGAGACTTCTAATGACGTTTACTTTTCTCGTGAAGTCACCATCATGCAGCAGGGTTTCTTCTACCGACTCATTGAATTTATCAGTCTCTTCTTTTGAAATCCTGCGACCTGATATCGACACTTGACTCATTATACGGGCAACGATAGGACGAGACGATTCCTTCTTGACAAACTTTGGGCGTACAAGATTCACGATGTTGAACACTTCTGAGACATGATTTTGGAAAAGTGTACCAGATAGGACCACCTTACGTGGAGTTTGTACTCTCTGCAGTGATTCTAGAACATTAGTTGACTCAGTCCTAGGTAAATGGCCCTCATCCATTATAAGTAGGTTTGGGACCTTAAGCAACCTCTCCTGGCATCCAGCTGCAATGGCACCACCCTCGTCACTGCTAATGATCCAAGAGAACTGAGTGTAGCCCACCAAGAGGATACTCCTTTTGGCTTCCCAAGACTTGAGGATTTCCAACTGCTCTGCTCTGGTCTTGACAGAATACAAGTCATACAGTGGTATGTCCTCCACTTGCCACTGTTGAAATTCCCTTTTCCATGTACCTAATATGCCTTTAGGGAGTACAACGAGCGGCCTTCCAGAGGGATACTTTGCCAAGAAGCTCTGAATAAAACTAATGAGCATAAATGTTTTCCCCGAACCAGGGGCATGAGCTAGAATGCAACCTCCTGGTTTGTCAGAGACCAAATTCTTGACCAGAAAGTGGAAACCTGCCAACTGATGTGGTCTCATTTGCTTTTCATGTCTTGGATGAATAGCAATGTCTAAAGCATTGAGTTCTTCAGCGACTCTAACATCACCAGTGACAATCTCGTCAGAATCCTTTGAACGCTTTTCAGAGAAATATGATCTTGACCTTGATGCCTGACATGAGGTGAACATAATGTCAATTGATCGTTCCAATCATACGTTTAAACTTTCAAGTCATTCGAAAGTTTATATTATGCCATCATGACATTTCTGAAAAATTATAATGCATGGCAGTAGATAAAGAATATCAGAAAATAACAACTACATGCGCTATACTAGAAAATTTTCTTCATGCTGGAAATACAGGAATAACCCAAATAACAACCCACGAAGTCTAGCGTGAGGCTCTGCGGCATGAGCAAATGTGTCAATTTTGTCGGATAAGATGGCATGGACTAATTCTCAGGTATGATTGGCATATTGTGCCCCTTTAGGCACTTGGCTCTTATAAAAACAGATTTTGTTCAAACAACGTAATAGTGTAATACAAAATAAAAAATGTATTTGAAATCAGTTTCAGCACACCAAATGGATCGCACACGTTCCCGTGGGCCAATTTGCTTGTTGCTAAAAAAAATACTTGGTAAGAACTTCCAAAAATTTTAAAATACATATGTTGCTAAACGGCCTCATAGTTACAGAAGCATCATCACATATCTTAAACAAATAAGATACCTTTCTCCACTGATAATCAATGATTGTGTCAGCCCTTTTCACAATCAAACCGCAGACACGGCATACATGGCCCAGATCTTCATGAATCTGTATATCATGATTGCAGGCGTTGTCCACCTCTTTCTCACCCACTTCTTTCTCATTGGCTGCCTCTTCAAGTGTGTCGAGCTGGCCAATAAATGTAACTAAATCATTATGCCAAACAACATAAATCCAAATAAACAATTTAGGGAAAATAAAGTACGCAGATTTCTCTTATTGAGCTGAGCTCTCATCTATCCTCAAACTTTACAAGTTTAATCAATTTGCAGACAGAGCATGCAATTATAAGCACAACTATTAAATTACAAAATGATATGTTTCAAAATGCTGCAGCAACAAAAGTCATAAGTCTGTGATTATAATTTGTACCTTAGAGCTTTCAAGTGCCACTGAGTACTCATTCCAAAAATATTCAAGACCATCACTTTCCTGTTCTTGTATATGCTCTTCCTCCATAGGCTCATCTTCCCCCATAGGCTCATCTTCCTCCACAGGTTTGTCTTCCCCCACAGGATTGTAAGGTTCTGAGGGCAAATCAAATACTGCTGGATTTGCTTCATTTTTTCTTTTTCTTTTTCTTGGCACAATTTCAACATCCCCATCTACCTGGGAGCTTGGATCAACTTTTCGTTTTTTTCTCTCCTTAGGCAGTGGAGGGAGAACTTGTGTTTCTGCTATTTTCTCCTTATGGGTAGCAACCTACATTGAGCAGCAAGAGTTACGGCTGGAAGATGAAAACTTTCAGCTTTGAATTGGAATAGATTGAGCAAATATCAGATAATTATACTCCATTATTTTCAGTACAAGACAAAAGGTACTTGTGAACTAAGATGCGATAAATAATTATGGATGAACATTAAAAAAAATTGAAAACAAAGACAACAATTTCGCAGTGTCCTTCAGAGATACTGATGAGGCAGTGCAAATGTTGATACTACTAGTTTGTCAGTACAAGCATGTAGAACAAAAACAACAATATAACTCTTAGTAAAAATTTCAGTAAAAAATTGCAAGTGAAAAGTACATACAGCCAGATCATGGATACGTTCCTCCTCAGGTATTTTCTGCAATATAACTCTCTCAAACAGAGCTGGTGATGGTTGATAGCTGGTAACAGGATACTGATTCACTAAAGTTGCACTTGGACTATATGGAACAATTTGACTGTTTTGGTCTCCAACAGGCATTGTCTCATTTATTACTTCATCAATTCCTTTGGTTACCACCCTCAAGAGAGCACCAGCCTGTTCTGATGGTATCAGCTGTTTATTTTTCTCAGGTGTGAGCTGTTTGTTTTTCTCAGGCGTCAGTTGTTTGTGTGCTCTTGTGCTTTCATCTTCATCGTCCGAATCAAGAACTATTACACTCTTTTTCTCTTCTCTTTGCTCGGTAGAATTGGCCATATCAGTTTCAGCACTCAGCCCATAACTCAGAGCAGGCTCGGGCAGAGTCGAAAGGAAATTCAGTAATTGGACCTTCTGAGCATACAAGCGGTCCCACTCCTCGGTAACACTGCCACATCCCCAACTGTGAACCCTATTTCCAGTAAGTGAAAGATTATTGATGGGGTCGGAAGGCTTCCTTTTTCTGCGGTAATACATGCCTACAGAAACAGATGACTAATTAGTTATCATATAAGAGAGAAGAAATGAATTTGCACAGCAATGGAAGTACCACTTCTGATGTTCCATATAAGCCACATGCAAGGTGGACAAGAAAAATGTGGGATGCGTACAAGGCAATCGTAAGTAGAAGCACAGACAGTTACATGTGGAAAACTATAATGATCATAAAATGCAGCAGGCATTATTTAACATAAGCATAGTAATTGATGAACAAATAAGCACTTTATTAATCAATTCTTTCTCATAGGTTTACTAGGTATCCTTATTTTTGGCATCAAGCTCTGTATTTCACTTGGTACAATCCAATTCAAATAGTAATGAAACTGTATGCATAAAGCTAGTAGCTAGTACAGATACACTTGAAATATCACCTACGGTAAATTCAGTCCAAAACTCAAATACTGTTTTTATGATTCTAATCACGCACAGAATACCCAGAAAAGAGTGTCTAAAGAAAAGAAAACACAAAGGTGATGTGATTGTAAAGGGCAGTGGAAATACTTCAACTGGGCAAACTATATTCACATTAGCATTTCAAAGAGCAAAGTTGCTTCAATACCTACAAATATATAAGCTTGCAAACAACGATGTACCAGCAGGAAACAGATCACCACAATAACACCCATGACCGTATCCAGCACACCAAAGAACAATACTCATGAAACAAAAAACAAAGAACAACATGTAGACTTGTGTACTATATGGGCCATGAACCATACACCATACAAGTGACAAGATAATAAAGTAGAAGAACTATTTTCTAAACTAGTGAAATTCAGCATGGCATACCAAATAGGGGATTGATATCAACAAGTTACAATGAAAGAGAAAAGCTGCAGAAACAAAACAAGCAATCCACTAGAGATGAAGTAATTATGAATGCGGTAGCCGACAAGCAAGGTGAGGACCCAGATTCCCTAAATTTGAATCTCAGATGGATGGTAATCAAACCTCTCCCCTCACCCTAAACAAAAGAAGTCCAAAGACAGCGGGTTCAGGCCACAAAACTTGTTTCAAATGCTATTTGCGGAGAAGAGCGCGAAGATTGCTAATTGTCAGCCTACATCATGCTCAAGCAACAGCTTTTGTAATATGAGTCAAAATAACTTCCAGATGGTAAATTGGGATGTTAACATCATTTGAGTATTCCATATAAAGTACTGTATAAGCATCTACCATTCCCTATGGTTTGGCATGATAAGAAAGCATCGATTTAGAGTGCATGCCACGTACAGGTCACATAAACAACTCAGCAGAATACCTAAATCACAACCAGTGAGATCTCTGTTTCACCCGTTTCACATACAAAAAAAGATTACATCCTTGCACTTCCTAGAAATGTGTTTTAGCAAACACTATAGTGGTATTTCCTCTGAAGAAACCACAAAGGAAAACAAAAGCACCCGGTAACCTAGCTCGATTCAAGCAGAAGGCTAGGACAAATAGTTGCCATTCGGAGTGGGAAAAAACCCCTGAATCCTTTCTTTTCTATCTCCAGGCTCCACGGTTCAAGGAAGTAGTCTGCCCCCACAATTTCTGAACTTGAGCAATCAGCATTACAGGGTTTGGTCCAAACTAGTCAATCCCCTTCAGAAAAAAAAATCTGACCATTTCCCTTTGCTGTCCGATTTTGGAGCAAAGGTGACCCTTCCCCCCTGATCCAAAATGGATGTGGTCTTCTCGCCCCTGACAAAAACCCTAAATCCCAGACAGCCCACCCTCCTATTCCCCACAAGGCCACATCGCAAGCGCAATGCAGTATCCGTGAATCAATCGAAACCACATGCCCCCGCCCTTCCATTACGCCCGACGCCCGCAACCCAAACCCCATGCCGCCCGCGCAGGGGTGGCAGGGAGAGCCACCACGGCGGGATCACGTCAAGTCGAGGGAGAGGAGGAGGAGGAGGAGGAGGAGGAGCGGGAGCGGGACGGGAGGAGGACGCTCACCGGAGGAGTCTGCTGGGGGGTCTTCGCCGGGGGCAACGTCCATGGCTGGCCACTGGCGGCGAAGAGGCGAAGGGGGAGGGCTGGCTGCGACGAGGCGAGGGGCTGGCGGCGGTGACGAGGCGAGGGGCTGACGGCGGCGACGAGGCGAGGGGGAAGGCTGGCGGCGGCGGCGGCGGCGACGGCGACGAGGCGAGGGGGGAGGGCTGGAGGCGCGGTGAGTGGCGCCGTGATTTATGGGGCTATTCGATAAAATGTCCGTCTTTTACTCACTCTGTCCATTCAATAAAAGGCTCTATTTTATTTTAGGGTTTTATCCAATGACTACTTTGCCCCTGTCCCCTCTACATCTCCTTCTTTGAAAAAAAAACTATAATTCCCAATCATACACACAAAAATCTTATGATTAAGGCTAGGATTGCAACTAAAATGAGGCTATAAAAGGTAGATTTACAAGGTCTCAAGGGTTGGGGAGGAGCAACGTAGTAGCATCTGAACTAGTTAGGTTAGCCAGGAGAGATTTCCGCGCCTTTTTCTATTAATGATGTCCCCGTTTGTTATTATTGGCTAGTTAATATAGCTATCTCGTCTCACATGTTTTCTTTTCATTATCTGATAGCGAGCATAAATACCAAAAAAAGACCGCGGTCGAAATAATCTAGCAATAATAGTTTCACGACTGATATCGAAGTACATAACAAAACAATTACAATACTTCTTTCATTGAGGCACGGGGTTTCTTATTCCGTGAGAGTGAAAATATGTTTCCATTCTTTCATATACTAGGGGTTAAACAATAGTAAGAAATTTGGGTTCATAATAAAGAGTTCAGTGGCAGTAGATTGAGTAACATCTAGTAGCGGGGCCCTACCCATTAGAGCAACTCCAACGCGTCGACCCAAACGGACGGCTTTTTTTTCGTTTTTTGTCCGTTTAGGTCGGCCGCCCGCTCGGCATCCATCATGTTTTTCTTTTGGGAGCGGGAGGGGACGAGGATGCTCACCGGAATGGTCTGATGGTGGGTCTTCGCCTGGGGCAACATCCATGGCTGGCCGCTAGCGGCAAGAGGCGAGGGGGAGGGCTGGCGGCGGCGACAAGGCGAGGGGAGGGGAGGGCAGACGGCAATGAGGCGAGGGGGGCTGGTGGCATGGTGAGCGACGCCGTGGTTTATGGGGTTATTCGATAAAATGTCCTCCTTTTACTCACTCTGTCCATTCGATAAAAGGCTCTATTTTATTTTAGGGTTTTATCGAATGACTACTTCGCCCCTGTCCCTACTCCCTCTCTCCTTCTCCAGAAAAAAACCCTCAAAATTCTAATCATAGGCCAAAATCTCGTGATTAAGGCTAGGATTGCAACTAAAGTGAGGCTATAACAACATAGATTTATGAGGTCCCAAGGGTTGAGAATGAGCAACGTAGTAGCATCTGAACTAGTTAGGTTATCCATGAGAGATTTTCACGCCTTTTTTATATTAGTGATGTCCCCATATGTTATTATTGGCTAGTTAATAAAGCGATCTCGTCTCTCATGTTTGCTTTCCGTTAACTGATAGCGAGCATAAATACTAAAAAAGAACACGGTCAAAAAAATCTAGCAATACTAGTTTCATGACTGCTGTCAAAGTACATAACAAAACAATTACAATACTCCTTTCATTAAGGCACGAGGGTCTCTTATTCCACGAGAATGAAAATATGTTTCCATTATTTCATATATTAGGGGTTAAACAATACTAAAGATTTGGGTTCATAATAAAGAGTTCAGTGCAGTAGATTGAGTAACACTTAGCAGCGAGGCCCTACCCATCAGTATTCCGTGTAAGTGCTTCATTATAGATACCAATGATGGTAGTTTGGTTGTGGTTGCGGGGCTCTAGCCACATGGGGTCATCAACACTTGTGTTTATATGGTTGTCTCAGTGCCTCCTTACATCTGTAAGTTAGGCCTACCAATAGTCAGTGGCGTGTCTCACTTTTTGAAGTCATTTTTCTTTGGTTTGTGTGTACATGTCCTGGTGATAGGGTACAACTTGTGATGGGGCACTCCTCGTTTGGATGGGCCTGTCAACCTTTGGACTTGGTTTGGTATGGATGGTGAACAGAAGAACCAAAGCTCTGACTACGACGTTGGGTATCTTGTGTTGGTCTTCACATCTCAATATACTAAAGTAAAGAATGAATGTAACAATTTCAAATAGTGTGCAGTTTTTTTGTTTTTAACTTTGGTTTGTTGTCTATGTTCCTTTTACTTTTATCGGGGTTTAGATTCGTATGGGCGATTTAGGGCTAGCAGTTTGGCACACATGGTAGTTGTGGTCATGTACGATGGGTAAAGTAGGTACTCAAAGAATCATACGGGGCCGATGAACTTGGTATTAAAGGTTACGGTTTTACAATGTCATCCATTGATCATGCTTGAAACGGGGCACATGGTGGTGGCCAATGTGAAAGGTTGTAACATAAAGAAGGAACATCAACGGTAGAACAAAAGATGAATTCATTTTGTGGGGAAACTTTAGAAACAAAAACCGAAAAAGGCACTTGGGAGCATGAATCACAAAGAACAATTACCTCTGTTCTTGATCGATATTAGTACTGACCTATACCTATAGCCTCTATGATTTGCTTCCATTGCACTTGATTTTTACCTTGTGCAAGGGTTCTCAAATGATCGACCTGATCCAAGCTAATAAAAAAATACTTCATATCATGATTCACATCACCTCCCAAACCTATGCTACTGATATATAGATCGATCAATCTAGCGATGACAAACGAGCTTCATTAAATGACGTGTAATGATAACGGACGTGAAGCCAACTGGCTAATCTGGTGCAACTTGGTAGCAGGAAGATCAATTAAATCATATACCCAGGTGATTGGCATAGGTGGTGTACGTGAATATGTTTTCGGCCTTCGATACGTGATGTGCATGTTTTCGAACACAACTAAATAAATAGTTTAATTGATCAAGGAAGTTGTGAACAACTAATGGTAAAAAATATTAAGGGGGTTGGTGGTTAATCTACACTTTTCCTTCATGACGGTCCCCTCTCGCATGTATGTAGTGACGACAAGTGGGACACACTCAACCATGTTCCCTTTTCTCGACTTAGTTTTGCGGCTCCATCAATTTGTGTGTGCTTTCTTCAATGGTACTCAGAGAGTTGTTATTGGGTTGGATCTAGTTATGCCCCTTAACTTTTAGAATAATAATGCAATATTACAATTGTAACAAATATTATGTAAAAAATAATTGTAGTATGACATTATACAATGTGGGACATAAAATGGCAAGAAATCCCCAATGCTATGTGACACTAATAAAATGAATAAGTGATGGCAAATATCTGAATAAAAAAGTATATAACTTTCTCTTTTGCATCTCTCCCAAATGGACAAATCATTGTGAAACTTGATAGATCAATATAACTCCAGTACTACAATGCCTAAAATCATTCTTGAAACTTTTGGTATATTAGAAATATCTAAAATGTAGGTCAAGGCACACTCCCATTCCAGAAAATCCACTCTCATTACATATTCTTTTTAAAGGTGAAAGGTTCACAGTGTGCCTAAGAATTATAGATATAAGACATAAATCTTTATGTTTGTCTTCAAGATATATCATTTGGGTAGGTACTCGAACTTTTAGCATGACTGCATCCTACAAGTACATGCGATCAGACAAAGAGATCACCCAAAAGGTGACATGCAAAAAGCTTAGTGTAGCATCTTGGTATCATTTGCTCAAGTTATGTATATCACTACCATTTAATATACTAGTGCCATGTAACCAAATAGCACATTCATGGCCATAAATCATTTCAACGTCATTCACTGTCCATGACCACCATACTACAGCCATCGAAGGTATGCCTTTCAACAGTTAGCTCCATCGTTTGCCTTCCCACAGAAGATAATATGCCTTTGCAAAATATGATTGATGCAAGTTGGAGAAAAACAATACAAGTACAAAAGCTCTGAATATAGGTACCAAAGCTTTGGTCAAATATATAATGACCAAAGTTGGCATGGAAACAATAAGAATTGAAGTTGATGCTCAATGCTTGAAGCAAACACTCCACCGATAAATGAAATGGAAAATAAGGCTAACTTGATGCATATAAATTACATGAAGCAGTATTAGAGTGCCTGGTAAATTTAGATTATTTCTTACCTTTCATGGTTGAATCAAACCTCTCAACTTTCATTGCTAAAATTACAATCTTCTAATTTTGACCAATGTTATTTTATCTTATATATGTTGCGTATATTTTTATAACTTCCTTGCATTCTAAACCACATAATTAATTGAAAATATAATTTCATAATAGGTTCTAGAGATCTAAAACATAACTGACAACAATACAAGCCTTTAGACCCACTGTAGCTCTTGCGGCCACTGCACCATTGTCTGAGGAAAAGATCATTGGAGCGATTGTATTATGTTGTTGTCCAACTTATATGGCACATATGTCAACATGGAGTTTGATGTGTCGTGCTAGAGTGTTGCGCAAGCATGCAGAAATGTTGACAATAGGGAGAGTAAGCATACACTCGGAGAAGAATTTTGAGGGTGTGGGTGCGTGTTATTGCTTGGCATTGATTTGGGTAGGATGTACCCTACGTGAGGAAAGATCATTGTGGCACATAACAGTACTCACCTTCTACATGACTACCATGCCTCATGGAGATGGCATTTTACAGCCGGTCATAAAAGTGTGAAGACCTCAAGCACAGCCAAATTTATGGTGGTAGTTCTCAATTAATCTTCAAAACGTGCACGTTGGAAGCTGAGGTGTTTGTTTGAGCTCTGAATTAATATAGGTACACGAAAGTTGGATGGGGATATGTCGACATGCCTTAGTTATAGGTAATTTTCTTCTATGACGTTGTCTACTCTCTCACCCCCCCTCTCACACGTCCATTCCAAGCTATAGTATTTCTTTTTGTGCAATCTTGCGAATCCTCTTTGGCAATAAAATTTCAAAAAAGGGGATATTTTCATTTTGCATTTGAAGGATCAAAATCGATGATGATGCTCAGGACCTTAAGCAAACTCTCCGTCTTTTCATGAGATGAAACAGAAATTAGAGATACATTTATGCTAGACTACATATTAAGGGGATCATGCTCATTTATTACCTTTTTGTAATATACTAATTTATGAACTTTCATGATAAATGCTAGGCTCGGACCCCCACCCCCTCCACCTTCCTTGTGCCAACCAGGCCATGGTAAATGATGGGTGAATTTCCTAATGACTCCATCAACTACCATGGCATGGGTGCAAGGTAGTCACCTAATTAATCAACATTACATGGAACATTCGGAAGGAAACGTTAGTGAATTTCCATTGGGATAAAGAAATCTCCGTGTGGAATACATCAAGTCGAATGAACACATGGCATGGTATTCTTTGTGACACTATCATACAATTTCATCGAGCCCTCATTCCTATATAATGGAGGTCACCAGTGTCTCAATTGGAACATATTCGATGTAAAATCATCAAGGAAAGTGTTCACATAAGGTGAGAAGGCTAATCATCTGGATAAATTACACAATCAAGGAGGAACAATCAACGGCAAGGTAGTCCCAAAGATGGTAACATCATTGATGCCTCACGACGCCAACATGTGCAATTTCTTAGTGCCTCTCAAACCTAAGCATGAAATGGTTGACTTGTACTCATATGTGAAATAAGAGTATCATGTAACTAGTTGGAAGATACAACCATCGAGAAAGGAGAGTGTGCGGTCGAGCGAATGTAGTTAGGAAGTGTCAACATGCCTGCTCAATTTAAATTGGTGCTCTGTTATATTTGCAATGGTTTGTTTCAGTGGTTCATTCGTACAATATTTAAACTAGAGCAATAATAGTTTACACCAACCTTGCTTGCAAAACTGCAACAACTGCAATTGAACACGGTAAAATGTGAAGTTGTAAATATCTCCACATGGTAATTATTGTTACACCCTGGCTTAATGGCAAGGGCATCATGTTTTCACTTAAGCCACTAGGTTTGAATCTCTCCACCTACCTAGCAACGCAAAGTTAATGGAGGGAGAATCCCACTTTATTTTTAAATTATTCTTGCACCATTACAGTCAAATAAGGTTGTTGTGCCACTCTGAATTAAGGTCAATAGTTTGACCATGGTCAATTTCATATGTTGTTCTTAATAAAATATTTGTTTTAACAAATTTAAAAGATAGGCAATTTTAAAAAAAACCTAGATACACATTAGTTAACCTGCAAAATTGGTGCTATTGGTAAAATGCCATTGTTAAAAATTTCTATTTCACATGTCTATATGTAATCCTCACCCTATTCAAACCTAATCGAAGCTCAGACCCATCCAAGCGGCCATATATGTTCTGTAAACATATAGAAAAGCATGCCTACATAGAAATCTACTACAAATCAACATGCATTTGAAACATGTGTAAAATGTAAGTAAGCTGATACATTTGAAATTCAAAAAATTGAACAACTCTGAAATTGTGTGTAGTCAAGAAGCAATTTTGGACATAAATCACATGATGGATGCACTATGGTGCGTAGACTCAAATGAATTGGAAGTAGTCACAAATGATTGACGATGTGGGAGCATTTGCGAGGTGGGAGCGCAATCAACAATTCCTTAGGCTTCAAACACAAACGATTGACGATGTGTTTCTTAATCATTCTTGTATATATGTTGGTTGACTTTGGTAGGGTGTTCCGCCATGTTTTTCATTACCAGCGTGTGTCGTCTGCCGGAGTTGATCAAGGACAACTAGCGAATGGACTTGCATCGGTGACGATTTTTTTCTTAAAATGCTGCTTTTCTTAATCTCCTTCAAGCTCCTTTTTAGTTTCTCCCTTATTCCAAATCTCTAGTTTATTCTTTGGTTAGAATTTGACCTTCTAGTCACCTTAATAATGCATGAAAGCTAGCTTTTATCATATCTGTTTAGAAAAAAGAGACGTTCCATACAGGGGGAGATGGAAGGATTTGGGTACCAATATGGTAGGCCACGAGGAATCATCTAGAGCCTGTATCATGTATCTGCCCACCGAGGCCGCTCCTTGGCAGCACACATGCATCTCCAAAATCCGCACCAATCCATCGATGCCATGTTTCAGCAAATTTAATTGCAATCTAGTCCACATGGATTCATAGACATCATCGCTCCTGAAACTCGCGTGTGTAATTTCCCGGCACCTCCCAATCCTATTTGTACAATACTAGTTGATAGTTCCTAGCTAGGTACAAACCCATTGAGAAAGAGAGGTGTGCTCCTCGAACAAAGAGAAAGTAAGGACATCATTGCTTCTTCTTAAATTGGTGCAATTTTCAATAGCCCAAGGTACAAATTGAAGCGGTAAAGTAATGAACAATATCGTTCACCACCTAAAAAATTACAAAACTGTATATTACTATTGTTATTGTTGTTGTTATTATTATTGTGCAAAATCATTTTTGGTGGTGCTAAAATTACCGGTTTTACTAAGTTGTCTAAGATTTTCTTATGTCTAAGTATTTATAGGTATTACTTGAAAAGTGAAAAGTGCAGCTTGTTTTTTTTTTAAAAAAGTGAGTAATAAGTGTTGTACTTTTCAAAATTGTATATCCCAACATTCTGATGAACAAGAGCGGATCCACACCTCACGTCGTTTCCCAGTCCGCGAACAACCTGATGGTAACACAAAATTGCATTTGAACTGGATATACTTCAGTGTTCACTCTTTAGAGTGAACTGTATGGCAAAATAAACTCTAGCCATGTTTGATGGCGTTGTCCTTGCCATTGTTCTGCTTTGCAAAGATACCCATGGGTGTGCTTTAGGCTAGGAACATGATCCATATGCAACACCAATGATCGGTCCTCGCCCGTCATGGGGCACTTTAGTTGCCAAGGTTAACATTCTCTTGATCATTGTGGAAGGATTTTTAACTCCCTGGTTAATTAGTGTTGCTTGTATATAAGTAGATCAATATGCCTGAATGTTGCATTGAATAACTGAAACACTTGCCAAAAAATGGCCAATCTTCTTAGATCTCAGGCCAGCCATCAGTTGTGTTGCATTTTTAGTTCCTACCCAAATTCTAGCTAGGGGTGCAACATAATGTGATACATGAGCTCCCACCTTAGGTTGGACTCAGTTACACGACCTTAATATTGGTCTTAGGATGCAAGTCTTGCCCTCTCACATTTCTTCTCTCTATTCTCTCTCATGCAACTACCTTCAAAACTACAATAGTCAATGTCCGGCTCTAGGATTAGTGGATCAATCACTGAAGCACTCATATTCCTGACACCCCCTTACCTCGTAGTGTTATGTCGTCTACTTGATGTTCAATGTACGTGTCATGCCAAGGCACCACATGTGCATGGAAAAATTGGTAGAATAAGGAGAGGAGGCAACACCTGGAGCAAAACTTCAAGGATGCATGTACAAGCCGTTTCTTTGTGTTAATTTGGGTTGGATGTAATCTATGCCAGAAATGATCATTGTGGCACGTAACGCCACTCTCTTTCTATATGACCATTGTGCCTTACAAAGATATGTGTAGTCGGCCACCAAGTGTGAAGATCACAAGTAAAACCAAGTTCATAGTGGCTGCCTTAGTTAAACTTCATGATGTGCACAATGGGTGTCTTACAAGCTCAGGTATTTGTTTGAACTTTGAATATAGCTATACGAAACATGGCATGTAATTTAACTATATGTATTTTTGTGCCTTTTTCTTTTCAGTAGCACTAAATAGTTTATTAACCAAGTCCTAATGTGTATTTGGCAATTTTCAGTAGCACCAAATAGTTTATCAATCAAGACATGAGGTGTAGTGATTACCAGCTTAAGCCGAACTCTCTTTATGTAATAGATATTTTACTCTACTATGTCCTTGTCTTTAATATGCTCATTGTGAACAAGTTATAGATCATTTGACAATCCCTTGAAAATAAAGATTTCTAAAACTACAAGTGTCTTGAGGCGAAGCAAAGAATGGGTTTTTGAATTAATGCAAAGATCATCATTAATGAAAATGGTAAAAATTCTACCTAATGATCATGCTATTGTTATTATCATATTGTTGTTTGTCTTTTTACTATTCGATAAATGAAATAGTTGTTCTCAGCAACGGGTGATGCACATGTGAAGAAATAGCGCATTTCCATTGAACGTTAAGTTGTATGACCCCTCCCTCTTAAGTTTGCTTGCTGATATTTTTGTATTTGATGTGTTTCTAGATATTTGGTGTTGCATCACAATTATGTAGGATGGCCGAGCAGTAGTTTGGTGAGATAATTTTGGCGTAGCTCCTCCCTCCCCAACGAGAACGGCTTCTTAAGGGGTCTTTGAAAAATAATGCATATTTAGTTCGTAAAACCTTATTTTGCCTGAAGTTCGCATGTTCTTTGCATTGTTCTGAAATCTTCAGGTGAACGGTGAAACCCCACCTTCGGCTGAGCCGTCGTCTGAGGTCAACAAGGCATCATGCCATCTTGATGTTTGTGCGCACTAGAACCCCTCTGTTTCGTGAATAACCGGTGGTGTTAAACTACAGATATATCTGTAAGCAGACCATGTAACATTTCTTGAGTGCTACCGATGACACTATGTACTTATTTTTTCTATGATGACCCTTAGAATCTTGTTGTTCTGTGCTCCAACTTCCAATTGATGTTTGTTTATACCTACATTTCAACCGCGCGTTCCTCTCACCCATTGGCGCCTCATGAGAAGCACGCATTTGGAAATAGTTCCTTTTGTATTTGTTTTGTATTCAATGAGTGAGGAAATGCCACATTAATCCGCAAGCCGGATTTGATGGCAGATTAGGCTCCGCCATATGGCAGAGTCCTTAGAGTGTGTTTCTGTACCGCGACAACTTCTTTCATCCTTCTATTTGTTTCCGTAGAACGGTTCTAGATTCTGTGAAGTGGAAATTTGAATGGTCCCACCGTACCATTTTGAAGTACTCTTGACTCGTAGCCTAGCTTTGTATGTCAAATTAAGCTTCTCTGGTGTACTATTAGCCTATTAGGCCTCATTTGGTCCGTAGAATAGGAACAGGAAGATGAGTGCCGCGATCCGATGTCCAGATGCAAGTGAAAAGTAAATTCAAATAAAACAGCAGAAAAAAGATACAAAACTGAAATTATCTGACAACAAAGACGCTTGAATGTGCTAGGTTCATGCAGAATTTTGTGATGAAATGACATTCAAGGAGCTTTCTGCAAAAAAAAAAAAATCGGGTCTGAGAGAAACTTTGGAAAAGAACATCTGATAGCTCCTCGAAGATCATTTCGCCCCCAAAAAAATTGCAGGCTCCTAGGGTATCGGAGCATGTTTTTATGCCAAAAAAAAAAAAAAATCAGATTTTTAGAATGCTACCACTAGTACTATGTTTTGAATTTTGTGGATATATGAAGCCTCGTCATAGCAGAAGCTTGCGTTATTTCTGGGATATCTGAAGCCACACTTCCCTGACGCTCTTGTCATCCGACAGGTGGAGTGATAGTGACTGCTCCAGCAATACGAGAACAGTCGAGCATATGACCATGTCTTAGAGTGACCACATACGTACAATCTTCCAATTTCCAAAAGCAAACTGTTTTTTCTCCACGCATGATGGAAAACGATAAACACATAGCCATCGACAGGAAGACAAAAGCCAGAAATTAACGAAGCATCCGGCCGGCCGGCCTGCTTGACGGACGAGGTTCCATCAAGAAATGAAACTCTCTCAGGTCTTGACAGCCGACCTACCACCCGTTTTGCTTTAATAAAGCAGGCATATCAACAAGAGAGAGTGACATGCATGCTATGTCCTGGTTCCTGACCGGTTCTCCATGATTTTTTTGATTGAACATCAATAGTAAATCCAGTGCTAGCGAGAAACAAGCACTCATATTTTGTCCTTACAAGGCATAGTTTTCGCATGATGAAAATGAAGCAGCTTTGTTAGTCGTTTCCGCATGATCGATCTTCCCCGGCGTCTCCACGATGCGACAGGCCGGCGCGCACGCGCGACTACTTTTCTACAGTTTTTCATCCTTCAAAATTATCTTATCTGGTAGTACTACTATAATAACCAAGAATCACATTCCCCACGTTTTTTTTCGAGAGAGTGAGGAGAGAAGTTGTAGGGAACCACATTCCTAGTGACACCAAGAGGGAGAGAAGTTGGAGGGAGCCAGGGAGAGATCAGAATTTTTCTCTTTGTTCCGTGACAATGGCGGCTACTCCGACGCCCACGCTGGTGCTGCTGCCGGAGTGGGGCGCCGGGCACCTCATGTCCATGCTCGAGTCCTGCAAGCGCCTCCTCCTCCGCGGCGGCCGCGCCTTCTCCATCACGCTGCTCGTCATGCGCCCGCCCACCGCGCAGGCCACCTCGCAGGTCGAGGAGCACGTCCGCCGCGAGGCCGCCTCCGGCCTCGACATCCGCTTCCACCGCCTCCCCGCCGTGGCCCCTCCGGCCGACGCCGCCGGGGTCGAGGACTTCATCGCGCGCTACATCCAGCTCCACGCGCCCCACGTCCGGGACGCCGTCGCGGGGATGTCCTGCCCCGTCGCCGCGCTCGTGCTCGACCTCTTCGCGGCGCCCATGGTCGACGTGGCCCGCGGGCTGGCCGTGCCCTCCTACGTCTTCATGTCCTCCACCGGCGCCATGCTCGCGCTCATGCTCCACCTGCCCGTGCTCCACCGCGTCGTCACCGTGGGGTTCGACGAGCTGGACGGGGAGGTGCACGTGCCCGGGCTGCCGCCGGTACCGCCCGAGTGCTTGCCGTGCCCCGTGGTGGACAAGAAGAGCCCCAACTACACGTGGTTCGTGCGCCTCGGCGACAGCTTCATGGACGCCACGGGGATCATCGCCAACACTGCGGACGGGCTCGAGCCGGGGCCCCTCGCGGCCGTCGCCGACGGCCGCGCCGTGCCAGGGCGCCCCGCGCCGCCGGTGTACCCCATCGGCCCCGTGCTCTCGCTCGGCAGCAGCGCCAGCAAGAAGGACTCCTCCTCGGAGCCACCGCACCAGTGCGTCGCCTGGCTGGACGCGCAGCCGCCGGCGTCGGTGGTGTTCCTCTGCTTCGGGAGCATGGGCTTTTTCGAGCCGGCGCAGGTGGTGGAGATCACCACCGCGCTGGAGCGGTGCGGCCACCGCTTCCTTTGGGTTCTGCGTGGCCCGCCTTCCTCCAAGTCCGGCGCCGGCGCGCCGGACGGGTCGGAGCACCCGACGGACGCGAACCTGGAGGAGCTGCTCCCGGAGGGGTTCCTGCGGCGGACGGGGGGCAAGGGCCTGGTGTGGCCGACGTGGGCGCCGCAGAAGGAGATCCTGGCGCACCCGGCCGTGGGGGGGTTCGTGACGCACGGCGGGTGGAACTCGGTGCTGGAGAGCCTGTGGCACGCCATACCGATGGCGCCATGGCCGCTGTACGCGGAGCAGCACCTGAACGCGTTCGAGCTGGTCGCCGACATGGGCGTCGCCGTGCCGCTGAAGGTGGACCGGAAGCGGGACAACTTCGTGGAGGCGGCGGAGCTGGAGCGAGCGGTGAGGTGCCTGATGGGCGAGGAGGGGAGGAAGGCCAGGGAGAAGGCCGCCGAGATGAGGGACGTCTGCCGCAAGGCCGTGGAGAAGGGCGGCTCCTCCGACGCTGCGCTGCAGAGGCTCTCAGAGGCGCTCCACGACGGCGCGGTGCCCCCGACCATATGAATCGATCGTGTACGCCGTGCGCCGGTACCCTTATAATGGAGTATAGTATATATTTCTCCTACACAAAATGATAAAATAAAGTTGGAGAAGCTCCTTTTGGTCATTTGCTATTTAGTCTGCTTTTGCCCATAAGTTTGTATTGGCTAGCTTGTGGCTGTGTATCTTGCTTTCACCCATTTCTCTGGTTTGGTAATTGGTTGCCTATGTTAATATAAGCAGCGTCTTCTTTTCTTTCCAAAAGGAGGTCAAACCCCGGCCTCTGCATCAATCGATGCATACATTCATCTTTAATAATTGTTTAACAATGGTCTGACAGGAACATACACGAAATCTCACCCTGTGCGTTCGGTTTATTCGGTTTACATGGTTCGATTTATACGGTTTTTCGGTTTGTACGGTATTAATACTTCAGTAAATACGGTATGAAAATAAAATACGGTTCGGTTTCGGTATATACCAAACTATTTCGGTATGGTTTCGGTATATACCATAAAAACCAAAGTTGACGCGAATTTGAAAATGAGGTAATAATAATTTGCAAATTTATGACTCAAAACACATACTATTTTACACAAATAGTATATGACTATATATATAAGTATATATGCATGAATTGTTTCATCTGTTGATGGTTACGGACGTGCTTAGCATTTTAAAAACAGAAAAATGAGTATGTTACAAGGAAAAATTACGTGCTTAGTAGTGAATTTGACTCATGTACAAGAAAAATGATAACTTGTATGGTTGTTCATCTCAAGAAATATAAATTTATTTTTTACTTCGGTTTATTCAGTTAACCGTTCGGTTTTTCGGTATATACCATAAAAACCAAAGTTCAAATCGGTATGAAAAGTTCATACCATACCGAAACCAGAAACCATAAAAACCATAAAATCGGTTCGGTTTCGTTTATTTTCGGTATGGTTTTTCGGTTCGGTTTTCAAATGCACAGAGTGACGAAATCACCCGAAGTCACTGTACACACCTACGAACTTTTTAATGTGGAATGCCCTCATTCCCCACCGTCTAGAACCGAGGTCACCCCGGATGATGTATCAGGGTCCTACACCCGGTGCAACAAATCTAAAGCATACATCGCATGCACACGTTTTAGAAACCACAACCACCATCAAACCGCTGACCCATCTCTAGGTAGGAGATCCGCATCATCCCTGCTAGACCGGCCATTTTCCGTTTAGTAGTTGTAAAAGACTTGGTGGTCTCATAAATGAAATCGGAGTGAGAGTCCTCTTTATACAAAAAGGATAAATAAAGTTGTTACCTTCACATATTTTCTTTTGCGGTCCAGTTCCATGATGGCTTGGTATCATTATTCTTTAATACTTACAATCAGGGGTGGATCTACATGTTGGTCAGGGTGGGCCGGGTCGGCATATATACCATAAGAGATTCGAAGATGGTTCGGAGAAAAAAAAGTCCAACGAGTATATAATACTTTGTCCCAACCCACGTGCAAGCCAGCCAGCCAATGCCTCCAGACCCTGTTCCCCTTTACTCTGTTGCGCTTTCGATCTCTACTCGCCGCCAACCACCTGCCTCGCCAGTGAGTTGCCGTTGCCGGAGGCTATGGCTTTAGCAGGAGACGCCAGACGACCAGTAGGTCAGGAGACACTCGGCCAACAACGTCACCATTGCGCGGGTGCGTCGGCGTGCCCAGCCTCAGGCATGCAATACCCACTCAGCCAACCCGATTTATCATGATATACGTAATCCTCAACACTCACCAGCCACTCCCTATCACCCATTTTCTAATTGATTCATTACTCATTAAGCATGACTGTCATTATGATCTATTGTGTACTAGTGCTACCTACATTTAATAGTTCAAATGTTTCAGTAATTTTTAGTACCTATAAAGTTGACAGGGTTCCAAAATTCCTGGCCTTGAACAAACACTAGTCATGTTGGATTGTTGGTTATAATGACATTGACACATATTACTACTACATGCTAGGTTTGTTGACAATTTTACTAGTGTTTTTACTCATTTGGTATGATATCAAATTGTTCACTTTGATTAGTTGCAAACAATAAGTACCAGCCCAACTTCTTGATTCAGATTTTGGACGGTCTCTTACTGCATTTACGATGGTGCATACTAGTAATAGTATGCTCACAAGTAATGATTGATTCACTAGCTCTATGCTTGTCTTGTCACATTTATTGTCAAAACTTTTTTAGGGCGGACCATCCTGTTTGAAAATCCTGGATCAGCCACTGCTTACAATGGGGCAGTGGAAAAAGGTTCTGGGACCTGCTCTGTGTTAATCTGCTCCACGTAGCAGTGGGACATGGACGAATTTGGGTAGTAATCTGGTAGGCCATGATGAATCATCCAAAATCTGCATCATCTATCTATCCGTCAAGGCTGATCCCTTGGCAATGCACATACATCTCCGAACTCCCTGCGAATCCACTTCTGCCCTATTTCAGCTAATGTAATTGCAAGCTGGTACAGATGAACTCATAGCGATCATGGCTCCCGACACTTGCGTCTATAACTTCTCGTTACCTCCCAATCCTATTCGTACAATACCGATGATCAAAGTTGCTCGCCATCGTGCAAAACCATTGAGAAAGGGATGTGTGCCACTCGAGCAAAGGAGAAAGGAGGCCAGTGTACTACATATGCTCGATGTGTGCTTGTTCTAAATAGCTGCATATGCATTTATAGTGTGAACCAAGGTACAAATTAAACCAGTAAAAGTAATGTACACATTACACACCGCCTCCAAAATACAAAATTGCATATTATAATTACTACTACTATGATTATTGGAAATGTAAAATTGCAATGAGTGGCATTTAAGTTACGAGTTTGCTAATTCTATGTTGTTTAATATTTCCTTATGTCTAAATCAATTTATTTAAGGTAGTACTACTTAAGTATAGTGAAAAGTTAAATTTGAGTTACTTTTTCGAGAAAACTTTATGAAAAGTGTTGTACCTTTCAGAGCTCTTCGATCGTTTACCCTGTATTTTCATGAGAAAGTGTTGGCCCATGCTAGCCTTCTTTGCCTAGTCAGCGGATGACCTGAAGGCAACTGAAAATTACAACATTGTAGTGGTCCTCGCCATTGACCTTGTTCGTGAAGATGCCCATTGGCATGCCGACATCTAGGAACATGATATCTCCTCAATGCCTTTTAACTCTCGGTTTAAATAACATTTGCCTAGCTCTCCGGTTTAAAAGCATTTTCCTATGTTCGATGTGATTCTGCCTGTTACTCTTGGTCTTGTGACCCTTGTTCTCACATCGCATGTTCCTTCACTTTATTTCCCCCATTCAGCTGATTTCAAATCCACTATAGCCTTTGTCCAACGCCAAGATCAAGGTATTTATCATTGACAAATTTGTTCCTGACAGCTCCTAAGCCCATAGTTTTTTGTCATCCACTTTAACTGATGACCAATAGCATGATGCGTGATGTGTATGTCATGCCGGAGCGCCACATGGGCAGGGAAAATGCCGAGATCATGGAGAGGAGTCATGCACTTGGAGCAAAACTTTAAGGAGTCATGCTCTTCATGTGTGTTGTCAGTTTGTATCAATTTGGGTCGGATGTAACCTATACTAGAAGGGCAGTGCACGCTTTGCTGGGCCGCTTAACTTCTTGGGGTTGTACATGTTTTATTTTTACGTGGTAGTTTTTTTTAAGTTATGAAATTTTACGTGCTAGTTGATTTGGTGTTTGGGGGAAACTATGGAATGTGTTCTTTTTATTAGAGATGCCACACCTACGGACAAACTTTACGGAATCATAGTTACAAATGGATGTGTCAATTTATGGTTGCAGATTAGGGAGGAGTGCTCCAATGGTGAAAATCAAGGGAGTGATAGGTGGGAGAGTGTTTGGTATGACCAATCCATAGCGAATTGTGTGTGAGTGTATCATTTTTTTTATTTTGGTGTTTGAGTGAGTCTTTTTGACCGTGTGATTGGCGGGCGTCTTTTAATTGATACAAATACATGAGAAAGTTACCTATGTTGTTGGCTGCGTGTGTTATGCTGGTGCTAAACATGTCATAGGAGACACTTCCTTTTTGTTAACAAAGGCCAATACCATCTAGACACTTACCAAGAGACCCATTCATTGAGAGATCCCACCATGAAGCCTACGTCAACGACCCAATCAATCGTGTTCCAATCCAAATTGAAGATCTCAGTTGAATGAGGGCGCTTTAAAACTAAGGAGCTTAATGAAATTAGAGATTTCATTGCCACAACAAAGGCCGAGTCAAAATCAAGGCATTAAAATTATATACCTCAATCGAATGGGAGAGCTCCAAAATTAAGGAACATAATGTATTAAAAAGTGAGAGAACTCCTTGTGAAATTGTTGACCCGAATTGTATACCTCAATCGAATGGGAGGGCTCCAAAATTAGGGAGCATACTGTATTAACTTTTTTTGAATGACAGAGCTCTTTGTGAAATTGTTGACCCGATCAAAATTGGATGACACAATTCCAAATTGGAGACTTCAATAGATTATGAGGCCTTAAAACCTATGGAGAGTGTATAGAATATGAGAAAGGATCATTATGGAAGATAACACTACTCACCTTCCGCATGACTAGTGTTTCATGGAGATGACATTTTGTAGCTGGCCACAAGGAGTGAAGATCTCAAGAACAACCAAATTTATGGTGGCTGTCCTCAATTGATCTTGAGAACGTGCACACTGGGTGCCTTTCAAGTTTAGGTGTTTGAGAACATGCGCACTGGGTGCCTTTCAAGTTTAGGTGTTTGTTTGAGCTCTGAATTAACTAGATGACCCGTTGCGCCCATGGCGCAAAGGCCAAATGTAAGCCAATTGGTGTAAGAGTGTGCATTAACATATTGTTGTTCAAAAAGAATAGCTCATATACTATATGCAGTAAGTACATAAGATTGGAAATGATACACCAAGTCATGCAGGAAAGGACCCTTGTGATTTTTTTATGTTGGATAAATAATCATGCAGAGGCCTTTGGATATGCACTTGAAGGAGCATATATTTCCTTTATCATGGTTGTTTCAAAAGCATGCGATAGAGCAGTCTAAGTAGCGGATAATCGATAGCTAAATGCACATCACTGTCTTAGGGGATTACATAAGATCAAAAAGGAGGATAAACATAGATGTCTTTGTAGGCATTTATACTAATACTATGTTATATAGCAAGGGGCTCCTGGAGCTTGCTTATATTGAGTAGACAATCAGGCGCAATCCCTTGGAAGTGCATTTGAAGCCAAAAGCATATGCTTGCCCTTCGTTCATGTGGATCCAACGGAAGAAGTCGCTCCAGCCTTTAGTGATGGTGGCCCTTTTGTCAACTCCCTTCATAAAGCGGGCTGTGACAGTGGTTGTTTCGTCTCCAGTTGTGATTGGAAGTTCACCGTGGTCAGCATCCATGTGTGGGAAAAGGGAACCCGTAGAAAAGTGGACATTAAAGTACTGAGAAGAGCCAGATAAGAAAATCACAAGCGACAGCCGTGTTGTAATTGTTTACGCTATCAAAAGGTTCGCCGCTGGAGATGCACAGTTAATTCCACATGGAGAAAAACCCGAAAAAATAGTACTCCACCGGTGACATCAAGGCCGCGGAGTCGAGCAGTGTTAGCAGTGTCACGGAGGGGCTGGAGAAGAGGCGCTCTTTGCAGGCCGACGAACACCTGGTCACTTGAATCTGAAGTAAGATAACTATTTTGTATGGTTAATGAAAAAGAAATGTACCAAGAATCAAAGGATGTACTGCATGAATCAAGCTTTTGACTCGGAAAATAAATCATACAATTCTGTGCTAACATTCAGTTCAACAAAATTAACATATACCGAGACTTGTTCAAGCTCCTAAACAAATAGCTATATTATAGATGGTGTCCAAAATCAACAAAAGGCGCATTCAGCCATGCCTACTATCAAGACCTGGCCACTTGAATCTAAAGCAACATGACAGTTTTATCTACGACCAGAGAAGGGCGCAGGGGACAAGCTCCAGCTGTCTATGCAACCTCATACTCATGGTGTGAGGTTATGGAAATCGAGGGATGTGCCGCTGTTAGCCAATGTCATCATCGGTGTTGGAACCAACCCCCACCCAAACCCTAGCTGCAAATAAGGAAACAGTAGAAAGACATGAATTAGAGGGAGGAGCTCATGTGACCATGGGAAGACGAGGAAGCGAGGAAGAAAGAGCTCACCTGTGCCGAGCATCCCCTCCTCGACTGTGGGCTTTCCTCGGCCTCCTCAACCAGGGGCTGTCCTTGAGCTTTCCCGATCATCTTCATTAACTGTCATATTCAACATACCCTGAAGTTGACTAATCAACAGGAGCGAAACGAAGAACAAAAAGAAACTAAGAGATGGTTCCTACAGATTATGCCATATACAAAACTACATCATTGCAGTGCTCGCCTCAAAGCTCCTTCATTGGGAACATCTCCGGAAGTAAAGCCCCAAGATCAATCATCACCACCACAATTTTTTCTGTAGGTATAAACAAGAAAAAATACAGAGAAGAAAAATGAGTATGTATGGCCTACAGGTATGAACAAGAACAATGAGTTGATTAGTATGAAAGGAAAGAAGCGGAAGGAAGAGGACCACGGACACGAACTGTTGCTGCGAAGCACGAAGTCGCCCCTTCCCCCTCCTCTGGTGGCGCTTGGCCCATCACCAGCCTTGCTGCTCCTTCTCTCGCCCGCCAGACCCCTGCCGGCCGCCACCATCGCCTGCATCCAGGCCACCAACAGCGATCTTGACCCAACCCCCACCCTCAGCTCACTCCGGAGGCGTCATCCTCGGCCGCGAAGAGGAGGATGCAGGGGAGCCCGTCCTGCGCGAACCCGGAGCAGGCGTTGGAGATCGGGTTCGCCCACGAAGCGCGTGGCCACGATGGCCTGCATGCGAGCGATGGGAAGGCGGGGTGGAGGAAGAGGCGAGGCGGTGGAGGAGTAGCAGGCGGCGGCAGGCTCCTAGGGCGCAGAAGGAGGAGGAGGAGGAGGGAGGGAGCGGCGGCGGGTGAGGGAGGAAGGATCGAGGGGCGTGGGACTGTGGATTGGGGCTAGGGTTCGATGTAGTGTTTTTTTGGTACGGTGCGGTGTTTTCTTCGCTCGCGTGGTACGCTGCGCCCCCCACACGTGTGCGCGGTGCGGTGGTCTTTTTCGCCTCGTGTGGTGCCGTGCTCTCGAGGCATCGGTTGTGCCTAGCACTTCTTGAGGCTTTATATGTTAGATAGGTGTTTGTTTGAGCTCTAAATTAATATGGTTGTACAAAATTTGGATGTGAGTAATACGATGTGCTATAGTTATATGTGATAAGAATTTTTTATGGTGAGCCCCAATATATTTGCATGTAAGAACTTCACACTTTAATAGCCAAACAACATCAATTTATATGGACATTAAACATCCTTTATGAAAATTCCAGTAGAGTTAAACTTTTGCAAGAGGATTTAGAATGAGAGCACCTGCTATTAGACACTTATTGAATCAGTGGTGCATGAAAAATATTGCAAAAGATTTCTTTTGACAATAATGAAAAGCAAGTTTTTGATATTACTACTAGAGCATGTGCAGTCACTCAAGATCCTCTATACTCGGAGCGACACCCCGGAAGGGTGGATCAAGAAATTGAAAGAGCTAAAGCTACAACCCAAGATACAACAACCATCATGTATGTTGCTGCTTTCTCCTTGTAAAAGGATCATACAAAGCTTACAACGGTGCGATAGAAATCTACAAGCGAATTATTACTTTGCTACTCTATAGAAATGCAACTGCAACTAGATAAGCATGCCAGGTATATAACACTCCAGACTGAATTTAACTTGAAAAGGAAAAGGATGGCACAACAGCCTGATGCTACTGCCTCTCTTAAGACACTATGTATCAGTGGAGAACACACATGCATCACACATGGACAAATATATGATCCTTTCAGGCTTGAAACACACAAATGATCGAAGAAAACAAGTCTATAAGTGGAGGAGCACCACGACTGGAGAAGTGAAAGCTCTAAGTACAACACAATACATCTGTCAGGAAATGATTTACTCTACTCGACCATGGCCACGAGTGTCGTTAATTCTGTCAGGAAATGAAGAAGTTGATCACGAAAAGCTAGTTAATGTCAGTATATCTAACCAGGAAATTGACACAGATGTATGCATGTGCAGGAGGACCGTGCATATAAATGTCTGGATATTGAGTAGGTGAGCCATGGGATCGGTAGGATGGCCATGCGAATTGCTTGAGGCCATCCGAAGGGAGAGTAGGTAGCCCAGCCCCACCTAGGATGGTTTTCTTACCGACTACTTGTACCTGCTGCATGATTTGTTCGTGGTTGAGTGGAATGACACACGTACATGTACACCACGGCACATGACGGCGTGGCTTCACCATATATAAAAGCAGCAACATGCTCGAACGGAAGAGGGAAGCTAGCTTTTAGATGGATCTGAATGGATCGTAACCTAGCTAGTGTGTGTCTAGCTAGGGATTGGGAGGCGATGGGAACTTAGATGAGCCACCCGAAGGCACAATCTACACTTTAATCGCTACTTCACCATCAAAGGTGAACTGATATTGTGTAACGTAAGAAAGATTATGTCGCCACAGTATTAAATTCGATACCCTTTAATATCCGATTTAGGAGATCCCTCATGGGGGAACGTTGGAACGAGTGGTTGCACCTAGTTCGCAGATTGATGGATGTTCAACTATCGGACCATGACGATACGTTTCACTGGAAGTTAGTTGCGAATGGAGACTTTTTAGTGAAATCTATGTATCAGGACCTAATTGATTTTGGGCCACTGTCTAGGTCCTTGCACATATGGAAGATTAAAGTTCCGCTCCGAATTAAAATATTCACGTGGTTCGTTCACAAAGGAGTCATACTAATCAAAGATAACTTGCTGAAAAGAAGTTGGATTGGTAACTCCGGATGTTGTTTTTGTAATCAAAATGAAACGATTAAACACCTCTTTCTTGAGTTTCCACTTGCAAAATTATTATGGCGGTTAATACATATAGCTTTTAACGTTCATCCCACAACGAGCATCAACACGTTATTTTGGACGTGACTTAATGGAGTGGACATACATGTAGCGAAACATATTCGGATAGGGATATGTGCACTATTTTGGGCGATATGAAATACTAGAAATGATTTGATTTTTAATGGGACAAATTTCACTAATTTTTTGCAGGTTATCTACAGAGCTACAGCTTGGATCCGTACGTGGTCATTTTACTCACTCATGCGGACTTCAGGGAGATTTTGGTTATTGGGTGCAACTGTTGGAAGACGGTAACACGTGCTATCTTCAGCCGATTTGGATGGCGAGCTAATAATAGGCTAGGTGTATAAGCATCGTAGCCTGTTCTTTATTGCCGGATGTGGCATCTTTTTTATGTTATCTTTCGATTTGTACTCAGATTGTGAGCTTCTTGTGGTTCTAAGACTTTGTTTCATCATTTTTTAATATATGCCTACATATATCGATTGATGCAGAGGCCGGGGGTTTTCCTCCTTTTCCAAAAGAAATCAAAGGTGGACTGAACTCCTACGTACAGTAGCGCACCATCTACGAAAAATCATCCATGACGGGCATATATTACCGAGGGGACTTAAAACAGCCATCGTTGATGCGGTGATGTAATTGACATGAGTGGCAGGATCCAAAATGCCCCCTAACTTAATGATGTAGTTTGCCTTGGCCATAGTACTACTAGTGTCTAATGAAAAATTATGGCGTCGAAATGTCAGCTGTCATGAGAGATATTTTCATAATGATCCTCCTAATTTTCTTTCTGTAATCAGAAGAACTAAATATGACGGTGTACTTGACAGGTACATGCAATAATCCCTTCTTGAGTGCACAAGGCAAAATTTATTTGTTTGATAAGATTTACTTTATTTGACTGAAGGAGAACAATTCAAATACACGGTCATTGCTGACGAACAAAAGCTGATCCTGGCCAGCCGTCTTTGCCCATCGCCGCCAACACACCAGAGGCAAACAAAAATTTCATTTGAGTTGAATATACATATTTTTCTGCTGGTAAAATTGCATAAACTTCATGTCTGCAATCTCTACGTTGAACTCCACAGTAAAAAAGAACTTTAAGTGGGGCGTTGCAGAGGACAGGTTCCATGCAGCCCGTTTTCTAGAAAAATATTTTCTAAATTATTTAGAAATTTCAAAAAATATCAATTTTTGTGGAAATACATACACTTAACTATTTGCAGGGTAGACAAAAAAGAAAAATATCTGGCCCAAATACAATAAATAAAAAGCCCATTTTATTCTATGTATTTGTCTTTTCTGTGTATTCCCTCCGTCTCGAAATACTTATCGGAGGGATGGATAAAATTGGATGTATCTATAACTAAAATACGTCTAGATACATTCCATTTCTCCGACGAGTATTTCCGGACGGAGGGAGTACATCACATACGAACATACATGTTCATGAAATTTTGTATGGATATACTACAAGCATACGCTTATGTGTATACTCTTTTTATCAGAATTTTTGAGGTGTGATAATAATATTTTCACTAGGAAATAAAGTCCTCCCTGAAGCTCGGCCTACGTTTGCACTTTCCGGAAAGTTTAGTCATATTTGACAGTACCGTGGTAGCTTATTCCTCTTCGTGAAGATGCCCACACACATGACAACGCAACACCAGAAATTCGGCCCTTTCTCATTACGGGGATCTTTGCTTGCAAAGGTTAATTATCATTCAGTGTCTATAGGTAGTAATGATCATACAATACAACAAATTTGTTCAACAAACAGTCCAAACTGAATTTAACTGAAAAGGAAAAGGATGAGACAACAGATGCTGCTGCCTCCCTTGAGACAACATTTATCAGCAGAGAACACACGTTCATTACACGAGGACAAACATATACTCCTTCTGTTCCTAAATATATCTTTTAAGAGATTTCAATATAAACTACATACGAATGTATATAGATGTATTTTAGAGTGTATATTCCCTCATTTTGTTCTGTATGTAGTCCATATTGAAATATCTAAAAAGACTTATATATAGGAACAGAGGGAGTAATACTTTCAAGCTCGAAACACACAAATGATCCATGAAAACTAATCTATATGTGGAGCACCACAACTGGAAGTGAAAGCTCGAAGTACAACACAATACATCTGTAAGGAAATGATTTACTCTACTTGACTTTGACCATGGCCACGACTGGCGTTAATTCAAGTTGGGAAAGCAGGGAGAAGAGAAAAAAAAGTTCAAATATTCATGTAAAGAAAACAAATCGTGTCAAGAAAATAAGGAAAGAAGTTTGACACCGGGTGGTTGAGCATGTATAAACACTAGTAGAAAAGGGGGCAATGGTCCAGGCCGGTCCAGCCCATTAGTCCCGGTTCATTCCAGAATCGGGACCAATGGGGGCATCGGACCCAGTTCATGAGCCCCGGGGGCCGGCCGGGCCACGTGGGCCATTGGTCCCGGTTCGTCTGGACCTTTTGGTCCCGGTTGGTGGGATGAACCGGGACCAATGGGCCTCGCTCGCTCGCCCACCACCATTGGTCCCGGTTCGTGGCTCGAATCGGGACCAAACAAACCTTTAGTCCGGTTCATGCGACCAACCGGGACCAATGGTGGTGTTTATATATACCCCTCGCAGCAAGAGCAGAGCACACCGCCTGCTTTTTTCCGCCGAGGGGAGAGGGCTTGGTGGTGCTCTAGCTCACCTCATATGCACACAAGGTGTTCGATGGAATGCCCGAGCCACACTACTTAAGATTTCTCCTCTCCAAGCTCGACCGCCAAGCTCCATTTTCCTCCATATTTGTCTAGGTTTAGCGGTCCGTCACGCCCGCCCCGCCTTCAACGTCGCCGATCACCCGCACCGATCTCATCGGCGGCACCACCGTGGTGAGCCTCTTGTTCTTATCTTCTTTCCGAAAGGAAAAATATTCTTATTTGTATATTTAGATAGATATATACTTGTATAATTTTCTTACTTTTATTATTGCATCTTATATAGTGCGATGGTTTTGGTATCCGCCCGTCGGCCCTCGTCCCATCTATGATTCGGATGTGGTATATATTATCTTTTCATAACTATTGGTTCATTTATTGTTTATGACAATTATGCCGACCAACGTGACATAGATTTTATTCATCTAGGAGGTTGTTGAACCGAAATTCCAACTGACCCTATTGTCGAGAGGTTAAATTTAGTTGAAGAAGAAAACAATTTGTTGAAGGAAAAATTAGAAAAATTGAGGAGGAGAAGATGATATTGGAGTTGCATGTTGCGGATGTCGTCGATGATCACAAGATCAAGATGGATGCAATGCGCTTGAAGATTAGAAAGATTAGAAAATATGCCATTCATACCGAGGCTTGGTATCATTATGCCGTTGGATCAGTTGTTACATTGGTTGCGATTATGATCGCATTTGTTTTCGCATTGAAATGTTTTACATAGTTTCAGTGTATGGTTTAATTAATTTAGATGCTCTGCAGAGCTTTATGTTGTTAGATGAGAACTATGTATGTACTTTGGTTTTAATGTGATGATGAACTTCTATTAATTTGGTCACTTAATTAATTATCTATTCATGATGTTCTCTAATGATTTTTGACACACTTAATTATATATAATGCACACAGATTAACCGGCAATGGATGTACGGTTCAAGACACACCTCCGAGTACATTAAGGGCGTGCATAATTTTGTCGAAGTGGCTGAGGCAAACAAGCGTAATGGTTTTATGTGTTGTCCATGCCCTATATGTGGGAATCTGAAGTCTTACTCGACCGAAAATCCTCCACACCCACCGCTTTACAAGGGTTTCATGCCACACTATAATGTTTGGACGAGGCACGGAGAAATAGGGGTTATGATGGAAGACGGCGAAGAAGAAGAGTACGATGACAACTATGTGCCCTTGAATACGGTGATGCTCCGTAAGATCAAGAGGAACCAGACGATGTGCACGATGATGCTGCAACGGAGAAGCTGCTGAAGATCAAGAGGAACCAGACGATGTGCCCGATGATGATAATCTCCGCGGGTCATTGTCGATGCAAGGACGCAATGCGAAAGTCAAAAGAGAAGCTGAAGTTCGATCGCATGCTAGAGGACCACAAAAAGGGTTGTACCCCAATTGCGAAGATGGCAACACAAAGCTCGGTACCGCATGGAATTGCTGCGTGGAAGGCGAGAGAGAATCTGTGCTCGATAAAGGATTTGAGAAGCTACTTAAAATATTGAAGAAGAAGCTTCCAAAGGATAACGAATTGCCCGACAAGACATACGCAGCAAAGAAGGTCGATGCCCTCTAGGATTGGAGGTGCGAAGATACATGCATGCCCTAATGATCTGCATCCTCTACGCATGGTGCGTATAAGGATCTGAACGCATGCCCGGTATGTGGTGCATTACGGTATAAGATCGACGAGATGACCTGGTGATGTTGACGGCGAGCCCCCGGAAGAGGGTTCTGCGAAGGTGATGTGGTATGCTCCTATAATACCACGGTTGAAACGTCTGCTCGAAATGGAGACCATGCCAAGTTGATGCGATGGCACAAGTGAGGACCGTAAGAAAGACGGAAGTTGAGAGCACCCACGACGGGTCGCAGATGGAGAAAAATCGAGAGAAAGTATTGGCATGAGTTTGCAAGTGAGCCAAGGAACGTATGGTTTGCTTTAAGCGCGGATGGCATTAATCCTTTCGGGAGCAGAGCAGCAATCACAGCACTGGCCCATGACTCTATGTATGTATAACCTTCCTCCTTGGATGTGCATGAAGCGGAAGTTCATTATGATGCCGTTCTCATCCAAGGCCCTAAGCAACCCGGCAATGACATTGATGTGTACCTAAGGCCATTAGTTGAAGAACTTTTACAGCTGTGGAATGGAAACGAGTATGCGACGTGGGATGAGCACAAACAGGAGGAATTTAACCTAAAGGCGTTGCTGTTCGTGACCATCAACGATTGGCCCGCTCTCAAGAACCTTCGTGATGCAGACAAACAAGGGATACCACGCATGCACGCACTGTTTACTTGACACCGATAGTATATACCGCAAGCTGCGGGAAGAATGTGTACAGGCCATCGCCGATTTCTTCCGACCAACCATCAATGTCGAAAGAAAGGCAAGCATTTCAAAGGCGCAGGCAGATCACCGGAAGAAGCCCGCCATGCGCATCGGTGATCACGTACTTGCTATGGTCAATGATTTACACGTAATCTTTGGAAAGGGTCCCGCGGACTAGCTGTTCCGAGTGACGCCGAGGGACACACACCCATGTGGAAGAAGAAATCTATATTTTGGGACCTACCCTCATCGAAAGACCTAGAGGTCCGCTCTTCGATCGACGTGATGCACGTGACGAAGAACCTTTGCGTGAACCTGCTAGGCTTCTTGGGCGTGTATGGGAAGACAAAAGATACTGGTGAGGCACGAGAGGACCTGCAACATTTGCACGAAAAAGACGGCATGCCTCCAAAGCAAGATGAAGGTCCCGCCACTATGCTCTTACCAAAGAAGAGAAGGAAATCTTCTTTGAATGCCTGCTTAGTATGAAGGTCCCGGTGGCTTCTCGTCGAATATAAAAGGAATAATAAATATGGCAGAGAAAAAGTTTCGAACCTAAAGTCTCATGATCGCCACGTGATTATGACGCAATCGCTTCCGGTTGCATTGAGGGGCTTCTACCGAAAACGTCCGATTAGCCATTGTGAAGCTATGTGCATTCCTCAATGCAATATCTCGAAGGTGATCGATCCGAAACCATACCAAGGCTAAGGAGTGATGTGGTGCAATGTCTTGTCGGTTCGAGCTGGTGTTCCCACCATCCTTCTTCAATATCATGACGCACGTTCTTGTTCATCTAGTTGACGAGATTGTCATTCGGGCCCGTATTTCTACACAATATGTACCCCTTTGAGAGGTTCATGGAGTCCTAAAGAAATATGTCCAGAATCGCGCTAGGCCGAAGGAAGCATCTCCATGGGCCATCAAACAGAGGATGTCATCGGATTTTGTGTTGAATTCATTCCTGGCCTTAAGAAGATAGGTCTCCCTAAATCGCGGTATGAGGGGAGATCGATTGAAAAGGCACGCTTGGAAAGGACTCAATAATATGCGGCGGATATTCTTGGTCTCAAGCCCACTACACGCTTCTGAACTCTACCTTGGTGACCCGTATGTCGATGAACACAAGAACGATCTGCGCTTCAAACACCCGGAGCAAAGGCGACGATCGGATTACATGTGAACACATCAGACTTTCAGCAGTTGGTTGGAAGCACGTATCAGAGGTGATAGCACTGTTTGTGAGGAGCTGTACTTGTTATCCAGGGGACCATCTTTGACTGTATTGATTTGGAAAGGATACGAGATAAATAGGAATACATTTTACACGATTGACCAAGATCAAAAGAGCACCAACCAAAAAAGCGGTGTCCGCTTTGATGCAACAACCGAGAGGGGAAATGACACATATTATGGTTACATAGTGGACATATGGGAACTTGACTACGGACATGATTTTAAGGTCCCTTTGTTTAAGTGCAAATGGGTCAATCTGTCAGAGGCGGGAATGTGTAGACCCACAAGACGGAATGACAACAGTGGATCTGAAAAATCTTGGGTACACCGACGAACCGTTCGTCCTAGCCAATGATGTGGCACAAAGTTATCTATGTGAAGGACATGTCCGAGAGACCGAGAAAGAGAAAAGATAAGGAAGCAAATACATCATACGATGAGCCAAAGCGCCACATAGTTCTTTCGGGAAAAAGGAACATCGTGGGAGTGAAGGACAAGACAGACATGTCTCGAAGATTATGAAAAGTTTCATGAAATTCCTCCTTTAAAGTCAAGGCTGACCCAAAGATCCCGATAAACGATGAAGATTATCCATGGTTACTGGCGCAATAAGCAAATGACGCAAGCGAAGAAAAAGTGAAGACTTTCTCCGCAACTATTGTTCGCTTATGATACCATTGTAATCAGCGAGTATGATACCATTGTTCGTTTTGTACATGCACATGCTATGTGTGGGTCAATTTATGATACCATGCCAACTTTCAACTTTTTCAGAGTTCATTTGAAATGCTTTAATGTCTTATGGTTCGGCCCTCATAATAATTAAAAATAGCAACAATAAGTATTTTGTTGTAAGTAGAAACAAAATAAAATAAATAAAGCAAGAATGAAAACAAAAAAAAAAGTGTTTTCAAATTTGAAAAGTAATGGCACTAACAGAAAGTTTATAATTTTCCTAAAACTAAAAGCAAAAAGAATTAAAAAATAAAGCAAAAAACAAAAGAAAATAAATAATGCAGAAAACAAAACAAAAAACAACAATAAGTATTTTGTTGTAAGTAGAAACAAATTAAAATAAATAAAGCAAGAAAGAAAACAAAAAAAGTGTTTTCAAATTTGAAAAGTAATGGCACTAACAGAAAGTTTATAATTTTCCTAAAACTAAAAGCAAAAAGAATTAAAAATAAAGCAAAAAACAAAAGAAAATAAATAATGCAGAAAACAAAACAAAAAAACAACAATAAGTATTTTGTTGTAAGTAGAAACAAAATAAAATAAATAAAGCAAGAAAAAAAGTGTTTTCAAATTTGAAAAGTAATGGCACTAACAGAAAGTTTATAATTTTCCTAAAACTAAAAGCAAAAAGAATTAAAAATAAAGCAAAAAACAAAAGAAAATAAATAATGCAGAAAACAAAACAAAAAACAACAATAAGAATTTTGTTGTAAGTAGAAACAAAATAAAATAAATAAAGCAAGAAAGAAAACAAAAAAAAGTGTTTTCAAATTTGAAAAGTAATGGCACTAACAGAAAGTTTATAATTTTCCTAAAACTAGAAGCAAAAAGAATTAAAAATAGAGCAAAAACAAAAGAAAATAAATAATGCAGAAAACAAAACAAAAAACAACAATAAGTATTTTGTTGTAAGTAGAAACAAAATAAATTAAATAAAGCAAGAAAGAAAACAAAAAAAAGTGTTTTCAAATTTGAAAAGTAATGGCACTAACAGAAAGTTTATAATTTTTCCTAAAACTAGAAGCAAAAAGAATTAAAAAATAGAGCAAAAAACAAAAGAAAATAAATAATGCAGAAAACAAAACAAAAAAACAACAAGAAGTATTTTGTTGTAAGTAGAAACAAAATAAATTAAATAAAGCAAGAAAAAAAAATGCCACCTACTGGGCCTCCACGGCCTGAATACGACTTGTATCCCTAATTTGGGCCAGGATTCAGGCCGCAGAAGGCCCGTAAGGCCCAACAGCAAAGAAGGAGCAAGTAGGCCCATAAGCTGCAGTAGGAAGGAGTTCAAGAGGGAGGCGGTGGGGCTTATAGACCATCGCGCCCCTCTCAACTAGCGAGTGGGACTAAACTTTGGCCCCGATCGCGGCAGCGAGGCTTTGGTCCCGGTTGGTGGCACCAACCGGGACCAAAGGTCGCAGACTTCCCGCCTTTGAAATTGTCGAAAAATAGGCCTTTGGTCCGGTTGGTGGCTCCAACCGGGACTAAAAGCAGATTAGTCCCGGTTGGTGCCACCAACCGTGACCAATGCTCCTTGTATATAAGTGGCACTTTGCGTTTTGCGATTCATCGCCACATTGCCCCACGACGACGCTTGAACGATCGACGCCGCCAGTTGCTTCGACGCCGCCGCCGCCCGCTGCCATTGCCGTCCGTCGCCCGCGCCGTCGTCGTCGCCGTCCCCGAGCCCGCGCTCGCCGTCGTCGCCCTTGAGCTCTGCCTTGTCGCCGCCGCCGCGCCAGCGCTTCGCGCCGTCGCCGTCGCCGTCGCCGTCGCCCGCCCAGGCTCCGCCACATTGTGAGCCAGCGCACCCACCGGCTTTTTTTCTTTCATTTTATTAGTTTTATTTTTTGTTCAATGTATATATATATATATGTGTATGTATATATGTGGCTATATATATATGCGGCTCTGTTTTTTTCATTTTTATTAGTTTAGTTTTTTCCTGTTCATATGAACAATGCATATATGTGTATGTGTATGTATATGTTCATATATGTTCATATATGTATATGTTTCATTTTTATTAGTTTTTTTTCTGTTCATATATGTGTATGTATATATGCGGCTCTGTTCATATGTGGCTATATATATATGCAAAAGATAGATTTTTAGAAAAGTTCGGTTTTTTTCTGTTCATAGATTTTTTGTTGATATTAATTATTGTAGAATATGCAAATGTTGGTATATTCATATGAACAATGCATTAGGCAAAACCTTGTTTTTTTTTTGGAATTTTCTATTTGAACATTTTTTTAAAAAAAGCAATACTAAAAGAATGAGAGGAAAAGGAAAATAAGAAGAGGAAGAAAGGAGAAAAGAGGAGAGGAAGAAGAGGAGAAATAAATAAGAAGAGGAAAAAAAGAAAAGAAGAGGAGAAGAAGAAAGGAATAGAGGAGAAAGGAGAAATTCTATTTTTCTTCTTCTCCTCTATTCCTTTCTTCTTCTCCTTTTTTTCTTCTTTACTTCTTCTTCTTCTTCCTTCTTCCTTCTTCCTCTTTTCTTCCTTTTCTTAATTATTTTCTTTCTCGAGGGAGAAGAAGAAAAGAAGAGGAGAAGAAGAAAGAAAGGAAAGGAGAAAGAAGAAATTTCAACACGAGGGGTGGTACCGATACCCCTCCCCGATAACATTATTTTCCCATGTATATGTATGTCGCGTCGTTGTCGATATAACCCCCTCTAGATACAACTACAGCACCCCCCTCGGCCCTCTCGCTCGACCAAAACTCTCGAGGACACCCAAACCCTAGAGAGAAAACGATGTTGCAGGTCTCCCACGCACCCTCTCCCCGGCGCTCCTACCCGACAAATTAACTCTCTCGAGGCCACCCAAATTTATCAAGTTAAAAGAGCATTATCGTCGAGGCCACCCCAAACCCTTGAAGCTTTGTGTCGAGGCGACCCCAAACCCTAGAGAAGCAGCGTCGAGGCCACTAACATGATTCCTTATTGTGATTAGCTAGCTAGTTCTCGTTTGCCAAGATGTACCATGTTTGAATAATAATTGACATGTTGTCAATATTTGCGTAAACTATGGAGCACTCCCGAGACGAAGAAACAGAAGCGATGTTGGGGGAAATAATCGCAAATGGAAGTGATGATGTTGCGTCATTTCTCATCGACACCGTTGTTCAGATGGATGAAGAAGAGGGCTATGATTATGATGGCTTTGACCCATTAATGCCGGTACAAGAGGAGGACTATGTTCATGATGGCTCCGGTGACACAATGGAGGTACAAGACGAAGGAGACTGTGCCGAGCCGAGTCACCGAACCGAGTCCGGCCAGGTATATATATATTAGTTAAGCCCGTGCTGACAAGTTAATTGATGCATCCATTGTTTTGGTATATGTACACATATTAAGTACTGTCGTCTTTCTTCCTTATAATTTCTAGCCCTCCGGATCGAGCACAACTTCGGTAAGGAGACGAGGCCCGAAGAAAAAGTTGAGCTCGGATGAAAAGTTTGAGATCATAGAAATCGCGCCCGACGGTGAACCGATTGAACCCATCCGGACAAAGAAGGCATTTTCGCTTTCGGTCACGGGGTTCTTGTTAGGGACAGATCCCGATCAAGATCCAACAATGGTATAAGCTCGCTAAGGATGAAGACGCTTAGGTGTCTTATGTCAATGATATGCAAAAGAAGATCTTTGGAATGAGTGAAGGCAAATTTCACCCTACCGCCAGAGGAGGATCCGGAGAAGCCGTTAAAGAGCAATTAATCAAGTCTTGTGCTCTTAAGAAGATGGCTGGCCTAATGAGGAGGTGGAGGAAAGAGCTGAACCAGTTTGTCACGAAAAAAGAGACAATGAGAATTCATCGGCAAATATGAGAAGATCAAAGATCATCGGCGGCATTTGTGGCCCACAAGACATCGAGAAAAGAGTAAGAAGATGTCGGAGACAAACAAGAAAAATGTTGCGAAGAAGAAGCTTCACCATCGCACGGGGTCGTGGCTACCTCAAAGCCCAGCCTAAGTGGTCCAAGGTGAGCATGATCTGCTTGAAAAGGGATCGAACCGAGACAATGCGCTGGCGGACCGTTGCGGACTTGGTTCTTCGGGCTGGCGGAACCTTGGACCTAGAATGAGGCGATGTCGATGGACGGACGAGCAAGCGCAAACACCAGTCAAGAAACTTCGACACTATATCGATGCAGCAAGCGAGGGACGTTCCTTCAAACAGGAGAAGGACGAGCTCACAATGGCCCTTGGGAATCCCGAGCACCCGGACGGACACGAGGCACGCCAGCTCCCTTCCGTGGAAGGTTGGTTTTCGGGACGCAGGGGTTACAAAACCCACGAGAGGAGGAAGAAAGTGGAGCAGACCAAATGCAGCGCTGCTTGGAAGGGTAATGGGGCTAGAGGATCGAGAAGAGGAACGAGAAGCAGCAGATCACAACAAACGACATGCGAAGCTTCCCCGGCTACCCCGCCATCTCGGCGGAGAAGCAGCGTTGCTTCCACCGAGCTGCTTCACCGGAGCATGTCTTGACGGCTCTCGCCAGCTATCCGTGGATGGTATCACGGAGTCTCAAAATTGCCACATTATGGCGCGATGCATGAATTTGAAGGTCAAGGCGGCTGTTGGCCAAGTTTATCCTAGTGGACCCGGCACAACTTATCACCGCCACCGATTCGGAATGATTTGCTAAGGTGATGGTTGATGAAATAACGGAGGATTTGAGGACCTCGGCTTGAGCACCCTAACGGTGAAGGGAGACTAGGCTGGGTTCGCTCAAGACTCCATGCCTATGGCGGAAGGAGCTCATTGACCTTCAATCGGACGCCTCCGCCTCCTCCTCCTCCTCCCGCGAGTCGGGCACTCCGCCTCCTCCCGCCTCCTCCTCCCGTGAGTGACGATCAGAGACGCAGCGTGGCGGCACTCCGCCTCCTTCTCCGGCGCGTGGTGGCACTCCGCCTCCTTCTCCGGCGCGTGGCGGTACTCCGCCTCCTCCTTCTCCGCCTCGCCAGCAAGGGCGGAAGAGACCCGCCGCCGCCCCGGCTGCTCCGACGCGTCGTAGTCCTTCTCCTCCGCCTCGTAAGCAAGCACGAAAGAAGACAGACGCCGCAGCCGCTCCGTCTGCTCCGGCGTCTAGCCACACAAGAAGAGAGAGGCAATACAGATACGGTCCACCTCTAAAGCCTCTAGAGAAGTTACCGTACGAGAGGACCGAGGAGGAAACCAATACGATCGTGCAGACCCACGTGAAGGAGTTCTTTGAAGGGTGAAAGCAAAGATACATCCACCTCCGAAGGAGAAGGTCGATCCGTGAAAGCAAAGCGCACTCGATGCCCCGAGGAAACCACCAAAGTCTCCGCCGAGAACCAACTATGAGCGCATTACTGAACAGACATATCTCCAAGCCAAGCGGTCGGGAACTACTGTCAGTGATAAAAGGTCAAAAGAACAACGAGCAAAGGGGAAAAAAATTGCCCAGCTCGGCGAACAAGCACAACAATCGTGCCCCCCGCTCAATGTGTCTAATCCTCCGGGGACGGTGGCCGGTTATGGCAATCTTGGAGATTACCTGCCTGACGATGCACTTCCTGATTTCATGGAGGTGGACTTATTCAGAGATCTGATACGGAAGCCTCTCGTCAAAGATGAAAAGTCTCTGACAACAATGATGCGAAGATTCCATAGTTGGTACATGAAAACCTGCAGAGAGTCTGAGGGGACGAACACTTTGTATCTGAAAATTAAAGAGGAGCACGACCTCGTTTCAAATGATCTGTTGTCTATTCCATTTGAGGAGTTCTTCGAGTTCTTCAATCAAAAGGCCCTCGATAAATTAATGGTCTTTTGCTACTGCTGTAAGTACAATTTCTGTCATTAGTCGTATATATAGCTCGGCTCTTTCATTGCATGTATTTATAATTAATTATCCTCAATATATTATGTAGATTGAAGATCGTCGAGTGCAAAAAAATGAAATCTATGATATTGGGTTCATTAACACAAATATCATAGATGTTTTTCTGGTTGAAAAGCGCGCCGAAGAGGCCGAGGACAACTTGCTACAATCATTGATCAAAAATCAAAACAAAGATACCATACTCTTTCCTTACCACGGCCCGTGAGTGTTACTGTTGTGTGCATATTCGGTTTTCCTTATTACTCGAGCGAGGTTAATGTAATTGACGAGTTATGCATGCGTGCAGGTTCCACTATATTCTTCTGGAGATTAAGCTTGAGCGTGGACTAGTAACCGTCTTAGACTCCAGACGGAAAGATCCCAGCACCTATGCGGACATGACTGAAATGCTCAGCAAGTAAGTTCAATCGATCATTATCGCACCATATCGGCAACTTTTTGTTCATTTCCTGATATCTCAAGTAATAACAAATATTTTCTTTGTCTTGCAGGGTTTGGAAACAGTTCACCGCACAAGCTCCGGGACTGCCGAAGGAGCTGCGATATACATACCCGAAAGTAAGTACTACTGGCGCGCATTCTCCCGTTGATTCTATAGCTATACTTTCATCAATGCCATTTATATAATGCTTCATTATCAGTTTGATTGACCTCTATTTCTCGTAAAGTGCTTGTGGCAGGAGGAAGGAAATGATTTCTGTGGATACTACGTGTGCGAGTTCATCCACAACGCGACTTTGAAAAACAAGCGGGGCTACTCTAGAAGACAATATGAAGTACGTAAGCAATAATATTCACAATTTCATTTTATTACACCATCATTTCTGGTGAGTTTCATTCATATATATGTATTAATTAACCCCCTTCTTCAAATTAATTAGACGTGGCAGATGCGGGATGAACTCCTAGAACCAGATCGCATGAAAGCAATTCAAGAGGAATTGGCGGGATTCTTTCTTGAACACGTCATCAGTAAAGCCGGAGAATACCATGTGGAACTTCAATTCAAATGCTAGTGGTTTGTAATTAAGAGATCTTATATAGATTGTACATGTATGTAGCCAGTAAAACTTATTGTTCGACCAATCTCTCGGAGAAGGAGAGGTCGATATCGATCACTTCTCTCGGTATGCATGACGAACTTCTGTACTGAATGGTTCTCTCGATCACTTATGTATATATATATACTACGTAGCGTCGAGCAAGCACGGACATAAGAGAGGACACTTCTCTCTATTAATTAGCTAGCTAACACAATATACGAAACACCTAAATTAACCCCCAAAACCCCCCAACCCCCCTCCTTTCAAAAAAAAACCCCAGCCACTGGAATGCAGACACGTGGATGCCTTTTGGTCCCGGTTGGAGCCACCAACCGGGACCAAAGGCCCCCTGACTGGGCTCGGCGCACAGGGCCACGTGGAGGCACATTGATCCCAGTTCGTGTTTGAACCGGGACTAATGGGTTGAGGTATTAGTAACGACCCATTAGTCCCGGTTCCCGAACCGGGACTAAACGCCCTTACGAACCGGGACTGATTGGTGGAAAGTAACACTCTTTTTGTGCTTCCTGCATATTTATTCTTTGTTTGACTTTGTCGTTAGAAAATCGCCATGGTCAGCGCCCTCGAGAGATTAGGAAATGAATAAGTTGATCATGAAAAGGAAATTAATGTAGGTACATTTACTCAGGAAATTAACATAGATGTGTACGTATGTGCAGGAGAAGTGTACATATAATTGTCTGGATGCTGAGTAGGTGTGAGCCATGGGATCCCTAGCATGCCCATGCGAATTGAGGCCATCTGATCCCAAGGGAGATCAGTTTTCCCAGCCCGACCTGATCCGTTACCTTCTACTTGTACCTAAACCTGGGAATGGTTATTAAAAAATCGGGTGAAACGGTTCGGTTCTTACTTTGGGTTTGATTGGTTCAGGTTTTATTGGGCTGAATCTTTTTTAGTTTGGTTTTGGTTTGGGTATGTGAAGAAACCAATTTGGGTATAGTTGGTTATGGGCTTAAACAGTTTGGTTATTAACGGCTATAAACTATGGGTCCAAACCGGTTTCAGGGCATTGGTTATGTGCAATAAGCAACGACGCATCGTCAATCGCAGTATCTTTGATCCGCGTACATGCTGCGATGCACTATGTAATTCTGTATTATGGGGAAACAACACATGCAAATCGAATGTGTCTGCTTGTGCTTTAGCTAAGCAATTGGTTTTAATGCACTTGTCAGTGAGCTTTTCAGTCGTGGGCGTACTTGTTGTGTGTTGACCGTATCTCAACGATAACTTTGTTCCCAAACTATTGTAGATGCACTTATGTCTTTTCTATGCCATTTGCTTCTTGACATGTCGATTTGTGCAATCATATATACATTGAAGCAAACTCATAGTTACGTATTGGGTTTAAACCCACGGTTATGTATTGGGTTTAAATTGGTTTGGGTGGAAAAAATAGAGGGTTTAGTTTTGGTTGGGCTGAAAATGGCATTAAATGGGTATGGTTCAAGTATGGTTTTGAGAGATACATGTACGGGTATGGTTCAAGTATGGTTTAGGTATGAAACCATTCTCACATTTACTTGTACCCGCTGCATGACTTGTTCATGGTTGCTTGGAATGACACACAGTACACACCACGGCACATGCATATATAAAAGCAGCACAACATAATCTCAGTTGTTATCATCAGCATACTCAAACTGAAGAGGGAAGCTAGGTAGCTGCATGAATCTGAATGGATGCTAACCTAATGTATGTCTTGGGATTGGGAAGCAACGGGAACTTACATGCGGCACCCAAAGGCACAATCTACACATTTGTGTTCAGTTCGTCATCCAAGACGATCTGAACTCCTACAGTCGTGTACCATGTATGAAAAATGCATATATGACCGGCATACTACTGAAGCACTGAGGGCATTTAAAATGGACCATCGGTGAAGACACGTACGTATGAGTGGCAGACTCAAATATGGCCCCTAATTTAGTGATGTAGTTGGCCATAGTAGTATATGATGAAAAATTATCGCGCCGAAATGTATATTGCCCATGCCGCATAGGACATCACGGAAGATTGCACTGATTATACGTCACATGATTGTAAGGAGGCACAAACAAGCAAAATAATGAAGAAAACAAAAGAGTGCAATGCCAACTCAAAGAGAAAGAAACAGAGAATAACACAAGTTTATTACATGACCGTATATAATCAGTTCAAACTTCAGCAATCAAATGAATGGGGGAAAAATTAGGTAGCAGTACAATGAGAAGTTATTAAACCTCTAAATCGAAGCGATAATACTGAATAACGCAAGCGCTAGCGTTGTTGAAGCAGAGCAACAGGAACCTTAATTAGTTCAGATCCTGTTCTTCGACATTAGGCAATGATTTTTATCTATTTCATTTGTTCTCTCTTCTTCATCACCTGGTACGTGACCTATAAAATCCGTGTGTGTACTTCTCCGTCATGGTACGTGGCCTATAAAATCCGTGCGTGTACTTCTCCGTCATGCCCACCGGCCGTCACCGCCGTTGACTCTAGCTGAGAAAGCAAGAAGAAATGTCTGAGCTGGGATCTAAAATGGAGCATGTCAAGAATTAGTGAAAGAAAGCATCGGGTGGATGAGTGTACGTACTCCAGGTCCATTCTTTCTCCTTCATCTTCGCTATCATCATGGTCATACTCATCATCATCCTCGTCATCGGTATCTTAATTTGGAGATTGAGAGGTGAAAAGAGCAACAAGAGAATGATTAGTGCCAACATATTATCAGGAAGCATGTGCATGAATATAGGCGCAGGAGCGCGGAGAAGAGTAAAAAAACAACACTAGCCAGATTCACTCATTGGTTAGTATCATGTGTTTTTGTAGTTTGTACCTTCTGGTATCTCTGGCTCCATATAAATATCAATGCTTGGATGGCTAGGATGGGCGTTCATTGCATTTTTCAGCGAGGCATATGCTTTGGTGGCTTCCATAACGGTGACCCCATCCCAATGGATTTCAACTAACGCACTCTGAAGTGAGAGTAGGTTGCCCAGGCCGAGCTCAAACATATCGCCGTTACCATCTTCTTTGGCCACCCGCACGCCCAGATTAAATCGGACGAATTCTGCATTTGGCAAAGCTGCTTGTTGAAAGACTAACTGAGTGGCTGGCTCACAATGCATTCCCAGGGCTATCACACAACGGAACCCATCTGCACCAATGACGAGCAGCCTTTCTGTTTGGTGGGTGCTGCTTATCCAGAGATGGCGAAGAGTTGGCAACCTCCCAAGGATTTGCACATCCTCTTGCTGCACATCCTTGACTGTGATATGGAGCGCTGATAGGTTTGATAGATGTGAGGGGCCACATTTTGTTATCCAAATGGGCAATGCAGAGCATGCAATATGGTCTGATCCGAAACTATATTTGCGAAGGCATCGAGGGGGCTCCCAGCGTCCCCCCAAGAGATCCAAGTATGGTACATCGTCACAGTTTATACTTAGACTTTGGATATCATGCAGGTTGCATATAGTCTCCACAAAAGTTTCCTCTACCTCGAGGCTCCAAGAAATGAAGTGAATGTCAAGCCTCCTTAATCTTGCCAGGCGGCCAAGCTCTTCCACGGTGCTCGGGGAGGCATAAATCGTCTCCAATACTTCCAACGAAGTCAGGTTACCCAACACACCAGGGGGCCAATAGCAACAAAATAAAACCTTTATGGACATTAGCTGTCTTAGCTTCCACATGGATGACGGCAACACTCTCATCTCAAAATTGCAGTCTAAATCTAACACTTGTAGAAACTGTAGATTTCCTACTTCCTCCGGGATTTCAGAGATACCAGTTCTTTTTAGACCTAGGTACCTCAGGTGAAATAAATACCCGATATCCCTCACCTTAGGCTGAAAGTTAAGTGCCCCAATACGGCATCGATGTAAGTCCAATACACGTAAAACACCAAAGCTAGATATAGCCGGCATGATAGTCACGGCTGGTGGAAAGACAGTGATGGACCTTACTTGTGATATACTCATTGAATTAGCAAGAAGTGTAGTTTCTTGATCTTCCTTAATATTTTGGAGGGACAATCTACGGATATTGTTCTGAGAACTAGTGATATCCTTATTACTTTCCAATATTGTCAAAAACTTTGCTTCAGCTGACAGGGAACGAATCAGATCAAGCACCATGTCATGCACACGACAACTTTGTACTTCACAAAAACCATTGAATATTGGTATAATCATGTATCTGTTTATGAGCTCGTTAAAATAAGTTTCCCCAACTTCAAAGATACTAGTCTGATGCTTTCCATGCTGCACAAAATTTTCACAAATCCACTTCCATATCAGATCTTCTTTGTCAATCTCATGATCTTCAGGATACATGCATAAATATAATAGGCAAGTCTTCAGATCAGAAGGCAGATCATAGTAGCTAAATGATAGTATCCTCTGCATTTCCTCCATACTTGCATCTTCTGTAAGTCCACGCCCAATTGAGTCTAGCAGAACTTGCCATTCAACTTTTGGCTTTATCTGATGACCAGCGGTGAGAAGACTAGCTATAGTAAGGATAGCTAATGGTACACCACCACATTTCTTCAAAATATCTCTAGATACTTCCTTAAGTTCACTAGGACATTTATTCTCACTTGAAAATATTCTTTTACAAAAGAGCCTTGTAGAGTCACTATCTGAGAGAGGTTCCATTTGATAAATAGAATCATGAGTTGAAGGACAACATGCTATGGATACACTTAATATGCGGGTTGTCGTGATTAGGCGACTGCCAAGATTGTTCATATTAGAGAAAGCCAACTTGATATCTTCCCATAGTTTTCCATCCCATATATCATCAATTACGACGAGATACCTGTACAAGTTGTGAGAGAACATTAATGAAATGTTAATGAACAGATCACAAGGGATAATAAAGCGCCATATAACACACACAAACTATGTATAAATTAGTACATATAAGGATGAAAACAAGGGGACACCAGATTCCAAACTCATCAATAATCTAGTTGACGATATATAGCATTATTATGAACTGAGAATCAGATGCTGTCAAAGCAAAAATAGCATTAAAAAAGCATAAATTAGTGACAGATGGGTGTCATGTAGCAACGCACACGTAGTCACTGTTATGGAACTATAACTTGTATAATGACCTCAAATTATAATGCACTATATTTATCCAAAATGCCAAACCAAATAACCAAATGGTTATCAAATTTACAATCTGATGGCTGCCAATAACGTATTCATTGTTAACCAAAACAGGGTAAATCTATAAGTAAGATTAAATTAGTCAAAACCACTAACATTTGAGCCAGTGTTCCAGGAAAATCTCAATTTCTTTATTTTATTAAAAAACACGGCCGAGAGCCAATAGAAAAGTTAATAATGAACAACCTCCTCCAACAACAAAAAACTACAAATTGTACATCTACGTGAATATATAATTGCAATATTATGCATGTCTTTGTAGGAAACATATAAATTGTCAATTTGAAAAGATGCATCCTAGCAGCGGAAAGTATTCTAAGCCATCTACTAGTTAACCAATCATTATATAACTGCTTCCATAGCATGCAAAGAAAAAACTTGTCACCAGGAACATTTGACCGTAGCTGGGTGAGGGTTGCATACCTCTTGTCGTGAAGGAATTCCCGGATTTCTTCGATGAGTTGTCTTTCATCCAATACCATGAGATTCATATTAGTGTACATATTTTTCTCTAGACCAATAAGGATGTCCCTGAAAATCTTCTTCATGTCAGGATTCTGACCAACCGGAACAAAAGCCCGTGAATCAAAACCACCTTTGATCTTGTCATATACTGCTCTGACCAGAGTGGTCTTGCCCAATCCCCCGAATCCAACGACGGAGACTACCTTTGGTCTCTTGTTGGAGGGATCTTTATCTCCCAAAGACAATAACTTGAGAAGCTCTTGATCCCTCTTCCCATAGATGCCGACAAGCTCTGTAGCTTCAGTGTATAGAGCGCGGAGACGAGGATCGATAGTCGTCCCAGCTGTAGGCTTAGGCACAATATTATCGACTGTGTACCTGCGAGGGGAAGATGTACCCACTGAAAAATATCACAAGTGTTATCGTTCTAAATAGAAGTACATGCCGATAGTGACGATGTCTATCCCCCTCTCACTCCACGAACCGAAAGTCACTGTGGTCAATCGGCCACAAAAATCATAGGTAGGTCCGTCAATCGGGTACGCACCTGCCGCGCCTGTTGGCCACCTCTTGGACATCTTTGTTGATTTCCTTGATGGCGCTAGCTATCTGACGACGCGCCTTGCCCTTGTTAAACAAGTTGGCCATCTTCTCCACAAGGTCCGTGAGCTTGTTGCCATCGGCAGCAGGTTTATTAGGGCCCTCGACACGCACGATGAACTTGTCAACGATGTCTTCTATGTCGTAGGAGAGATCCCTGACCTCGTCTGCCCAGAGCTTGACTTGCTCGTCGAGCTGGTGGCGCGGCACCTCTGCCACCTTGCAGAGTGCAGCGTGCATGCTCTTCATCTCTCGGATGAGAGACTCGACGCCTTTCTTGGCGTTCTTCTGCAGGTTGTACTCCTCCATGAGCAGCTGCCCCAGCTTGGGGAGCAGGCTGCCCATGGCGCCGGTCACCACCTGCATCGCTAGCTAGCTAGCTACACGGATCTCTGGATGTAAGAACAGCTTAGCATCGACGATGAGCTGTGGTTGAGGGTGGTCGTGACTCTCTCTCTCAATATCCCTGTATGTTGATTGCTTGTGCATAAAAACTAATCAAGGAGAGGTGCATTATTGATCCCACCACTTTGCCCACTTGTTCTCAACGCGTCTGGTGCACTTTGGGGCGGCAAAAAGGTGCCACCCTAGCTAATAAATTAATCTTCACAAGACGACCTCAAGTCGCACTTTAGATAATCTTGTATTGTTCAGTAGGTGCATGCATGCGAACAGAGGCACCATGACTGTGTGCTTAGTTTTGAAAGCTTCACCTAATATAAGTTACAGGTATATACTCCCTCCGTCTTAAAATAAGTGTCTCAAGCTTAATACAACTTTGTACTAGAGTTAGTATAAAGTTGAGACACTTATTTTGGGACGGAGGAAGTACAACTGTATCAATTAGTGCCCGTCCCAAGGTCACATCATCTGAACCCAGCTAGCTACCATGGATCAGATCGAGTCATTGCCACGTACGAGTGACACTGCAATAAAATTGTTCTCCCAAGGTCAGATCTGACCTAGAAAGGAACAAGCTAATCTACTTTTAATTAGCACCAGAGAGGGAGAGCAGTAGCTAGCACCACCTTCCTAAGCTGTTAAACGTTTTCACGAGGCTCCTTACCTATGGGGGTTCACAATGATCCACATCATCTGGATTAAATTGGGCGGTCAGATGTTAATTTAGCGGCGATGATCAACTGGGTAGCTACTGCCAGATAAAAAAGAGGTGTAACTTCAACTTGCCGCAATAATATGTGTGTTTTCAACAAAGAATTGTACTGATAGTAATGTGTTTGGCAAATCTTTGCATGCATAATTTAATATATTGATTGATTATGTACATCGCTGATGTGGTTATGAAAATGATGAAACCACTTGCAAAAGGCAGTTGGCATTGGCGAAAGACATCATATATATGAGATTGAATTGAAATTAGCAAGAGAATTTTTTTGGGGGCCAAATAAAATCAGTTAAGCAAGATTATTACCTTCTTCCAGCATTTTTTTTAGAGAAAAGGCCATAGCCCGACTTTATAAATAAAGCCACATGGCAGCGTCACAGACCTGAACATAAACGAAACCAACAGGCGAAACATCGTGAATTCACCGAACAGAAAGTTTAGGACCAGCAAACGAAAGTAAGGGGTATAGGCAACCTGCCATACTCGGCGCGCAGGCCGGAAGGGAGAAGACTAGAACCAAACTGCGATAACAGCGACACCCTGATTAGACGACGGGATCCAGCCCGGAGATGTGGGATGCCGAAGCCCGAATTTTGGCGATGAGCAAGTCCAGGGCATCCCGATCTTCATCCTTAGTCAATGATCTCCACTGCTGCAATAGTATACATGATTTGAAAAGAATGTCAGCAGGCTTAGATGGGAAGATATGTTCAATAGTAAATTTGTTCCTAATAGTCCATAGAGCCCAGCATAAGGCACCCAGGCCGACCCAAAACACCCTCTTGGTAACCCCAACCAAAACTTTGGCTAGGTTTCTAAGCTCAAGAATGAGGAAGGGTTCCAAGAAACTTGAAGCCAAGATCTGACACAACTCCAAACCAACTTGGCCAGCACGCAATGGAAAAAAATGTGTTCCAAGTTTTCCAAGGCACCGCACAGATGACAAAACTCCGAGCCTGGCCCATTGCGCTTGTGAATCTGGTCAACCGCCGGGAGGCGGCCTCGAAAAGCTTGCCAAAGGAAAATTTTAATCTTAGGAGGGACTTTGGATTTCCAGACACAAGAAAATCTGCTCGAAGGGGTACCACCGATAAGCCTAGAGTACAACGACTTAACCGAAAACCTGCCAGAGGCCGAATCAGGCCAAACCACAGTATCAGAAGACTCCGAGAGTACAGGGAAGAGGGCAGAGAGACTTTGCCAGTCTTCCAACTCTTCAGGAGACAGGGAACGACGAAAAGCCAGATCCCAGTTATTTTCCGCCACCTCCGCGATGGAGATGTCAGGTTTAGGACAATACGAAAACAGAACCGGAAAACTAACAGCTGAGATCCGCTACGAGCGGTGGCAAACAGCGGGCTAGAGTGTGGGAAGTATTTAGCCTTGAGAATCGAAAACCAAAGGGAATCGGCCCCACTAGTCATAATTTTCCACCACCACTTAATAAGCAAACATTTGTTCATCACCTGTGTATTAATAATGCCTAACCCCCCGAGGTTTTTAGGCTTACACATATATTGCCACTTGACCAGCCTATATTTCCGTTTGTTGTCCACGGAGTTCCAGTAAAAGGGTCCCCTATGTTTGTCAAAGCTAGCATAGACGCCAGCCGAAAGAAGATAGAAGCCCATAAGGAACATAGGGAGAGAAGATAAGCAGGAATTAATTAGAGTAACTTTGCCAGCGTTGGTATTATATCTCCCCCTCCAAGGGAGCACCCTGTTTCCCACCTTAGCGACCGCCGGAGCAAAGTCCTTAGAGTGAAGCAAGACATGAGAGATTGGAAGGCCTAAATACTTAAAGGGGAAGGAGCCCAAGGAACAATTAAGAAGCCTGGCCACCCGCAAGGCTTCCGCATCATCAACACCCGTCACTAAGACCTCACTTTTAGAGAAATTAATCTTAAGGCCCGATACAGCTTCAAAACAAAAGCAAGATGAATTTAAGGTTGGCAATACATGAATCGTCCAGTTCCACCAAGATAATTGTGTCATCAGCATATTGCAAATGAGATACCCCATCCGAGAGTAGATGGGAGACCACTGGAATGATGTGACCACATTGGGCCGCCCTAGTGAGCATGCACGAAAAGGCATCAGCCACAAAATTAAAAAGAACAGGGGAGGCAGGGTCCCCTTGACGGAGGCCTCTGCCATTGGCGAAGGAATTACTAATAAACCCATTCACTGAAGCGGCAGTATGACCACCCGAGACCAACTGCATGACACGATGCACATAAGCTCCGTCGAAGCCTTTCGCAAGCAAGACCTGTTTGAGGAAAGACCAACTTACCGAGTCATACGCTTTCTCAAAATCTAACTTAAGGATAATTGCTTTAGATCTCCGAGAGTGAAGGTCGTGCACAATCTCGTGCAAAGATAAGATACCATCTAGAATGAAACGACCTTTGATGAAAGTAGATTGGAAGGGGTTGATAACTCTATGAAAGCAGATTGGAAGACATCATATATATGAGATTGAATTGAAATTAGCAAGAGAATTTTTTCGGGGGGCAAATAAAATCAGTTAAGCAAGATTATTACCTTCTTCCAGCATTTACTCTCTTGGTTCGTTAATCGCTCAACCGCTTGATCATTGGTATTTTTCTTCATTATTCTTCCTCCGCATAGCAGATTAACCAGAGGACAAGAAATATGCTTCCTAGTCTCGAGTGTCAACCATTTCTTTTTAGAAAGCTCACTAAGAGTACAGAGAGCCTGGGTGTGCTTGGGATTTTGTCATATGCTCACACATCAACGATGTAGAGGAAAATCTCTATTCGTAGTTCTTTTCGCTAGTTCACACTGAATCTCCCTGTTACCAACTAACATTTTCCGAGGCATCACTCTGCTCTTTTGGCCGCGCTAATTGTTTAGAACAAACTTGTAAGCACCAAACTAAAAAAAAAACAATGTGAAGGATTAAAGAATTAGGTCCAGAGCGTCGCTGAGCGGGCATGACCTTCAATAATTGGCGGCTTGGGCGAATCCTGGTGTCGGCATCAGGGCGAAGGCCGGACCAGTGTAGGGCTAGCTGGGGCACAACGGCGGCCGCAGCTCGTCGCCGGAGTCGACTCGTAGACGAGCGGATAGATCAGTGGTTCGTTTCTCGTCGCTGCCGATCTCTCAAATTCCTTTTTTTTTAAGCAAAGATCTCTCAAATTTCTGGGTCGTGCTTGATGCCCGCGAGTCCACGGTGGGTTGTTGTTTGGTGGGCATACATGGGCTGCGTGGGTTCTCGACCTACCTCTTTTTTTTTGAATATGTACGAGTGTGCATATCATATATTAAAAAAAAAGACAGAAAACCTCCATCATAAATTACGCATACATGACCGTGCGGCCTTTAACCCACATCCACTCCACTTACATGCATATACTCTACTCCCAATTAGCCCACCTATACAATCCTTCTAGAAAACCCTCCAACTCCCTTTGATTAGCCCTACCGCAGCCCACACTTTAGCCGCCGACCTCACCTTGATGATGAGCCTCTCGATCGAGGGCGAACCGCCATCGAAGACAATGGCATTACGATGCTTCCATAACTCCCACAAAACTATGAGTAGTATGGTATGTAAGTCCTTGGTGCGGAGAGAGGTATCTGCACTCCGACTACATAGCCAAACCCCAAGGGCATCCTCCTGGTTCGGCATCCAGTCCCGCCTGCCAAGAGCCTCCCCAACCACCGTCCACGTCATCCTAGCGAACACACACATGAGCAGAATGTGGTTTATTGTTTCCTCTTCCTGGTCACAAAACGAACACGCGTCCTGATGCGGCAAACCTCTCCTAGCTAGGCGATCTGAAGTCCAACACCGGTTCCTGAGGGCCAGCCAATCAAAGAAGCGGCATTTCAGATGTGCCCGACATTTCCAAGTCAGTTTTGACGTTTGCACCACTTCACGTCCCCAAAACCGCCTAGCATACGCCGATCGCACCGAGAATTATCCATGCATCTCCCAGGACCAAGAGACTGTATCCTGCTCGTTAGTGCGCGGCTCCCAAACAGCTACCCTCGTCCTCGGCCACAACTCAAGGAACTGCTGAAGGGCAGCAGCGTCGATGTTTGGCCCAACATCTGCTGCCCACTCACCCCTAGCAGCGACCTGACCAACCAAACTGGCGAGCGGGATCCTAGTCGGAATCATCTTATATAGTTCCGGAGCCACCTCCTGCACCGTCGTACAATCAATAATGCTAAACATACAAAGAGTTACACGCAATTACACGCTGACTAGGATTTTTTTATCTACTAACCAATCACAAACTTGCCCCGATTTTCAGGGGGGGTGGGCCGCCTCCCCATCTATTGACCAATCAAATTAACTCTCTTTATAAAACCTTGTAACTCGTTTGTACATGTAGCATTACTCGTCGTACAATCTAGCCACCTATCTTCCCAAAACAGGGTAGATCCGTTGGGCTCGAGCGGAAGAGAGATCAACCTAATAGACATGAACTGCTACAAGTGAGGAGGAGTGCGCTACAAGCCTACAATACAGTGATCAGCCACGATAGAATGCAGACTACAATTACAGAGTACTGAAGTTATACTGTCACAGAAAATAAACACATCGCAGCATATATACACATGCTTGGTCTTCGAAGATTGCGCGTACGTGTCATTGGTCTGTCATTAGGTAACCCGAATCCGGTGGAGTGTGGTACGTAGTACTGGCGAGAGAGGAACGCGTCGACCCGTGGCTCGTCTCCAACTCCAAGACACGGTGCGTACGAGGCACACGCAGCTCTGCATCTTCGGGCCGGAGGAAACTCATGACCTGCACCATCGACGGCCGCTGGCTACTGTCGGGGTGCGCGCACCAGAGGCCGGTGACGAGCACACGCTCCATCTCCATCTCGTCGAAGTCTCCGTCGAGCCTCACGTCTGCCGCGTCGAGAACGGCGTTCCGGTCATACATATCGCGGACACGTCCCAGGAGCGTCGCCGAGGCCGAAGCTCCACCCGGCCGCCCGGCAGGCGGCGTCGGCCGCCTGCCGCTCGCGATCTCCAGGAGCAGGACGCCGAAGCTGTAGACGTCGGACTCGGCGCATGGCCGGCGGCTGTTGACGAACTCCGGGTCAATGTACCCGATGGTTCCCGCGACGACCTCCGTGGTGCGCGGATCGGCTCCGTGATGGAGGAGCCTCGCCAGCCCGAAGTCGCCGAGCTTGGCCTGGCCGGAAGAGTCGATCATGACGTTGCTGGACTTGATGTCGCCGTGCACGACGCAGTACTGCTCCACCTCCGTGTGGAGATAGCGCAACGCGGAACCAAGGCCCAGGGCGATCTCGAACCTTTAAAATTTCGAACATATACCGGTTGTTGTGAATAACTGAACTGACGAGAAAAACAGAGGTAATTTATGACGAGATGTACTTGTACGTACCTTTCTTCCCAAGTGAGGAGCTGATCAGGGTCAGGGCTATGGAGACGCTTGTCTAGGTTGCCTCCCGGGACGAGCTCGTACACGAGCAGGAGGCCGCCGCCGTCGCACTCGCACCACCCCAGCAGCTGCACAATGTTGCGATGGCTCAGCCGCGTTGTTGTCTTCACCTCGGCCTCGAACTCCTTCCTCCCCTGCGCCGACGACTCCGGGCTGAGCGCCTTGACGGCGACGTGACGGCCCGCGCCGTCATTGTTCAAGAAGCCACGGTATACCCAGCCGAACCCGCCCTGCCCGATCCTCTGGTTCTCCGCGAAGTTACCCGTCGCGGCGGCCAGCTCGGCGTAGCGGTACCGCCGGGGCACTGCTGGCTCTTCGAACTGCGGTCGCGGCATCGATCCTCCACCGCGCTCTTCGTTACTCTGCTCTTCCCTCCTTGTGGAACACCACCATGACACAAGCCCTATAATGCAGGAGACCAATACGGAGAGAAACAGCAGTACGCCTGCGACGAAAAACCCGCTAAAGGGCTTTATATACTGCCACTTGGTCTCGATGCAGAAGTAGGAGATATCGCCGTCGACCCTGCACATTCGTCTGGTGCACAGATGGATACGCATCAAATAGGCGTAGTGCATCTTGTAGTCGGCCTCGCAGACGCCTAGGGGGGCGGTGTTGTTGTGAGGCTTGAATACCCAGTCCATGTCTGAATCGTGAGAGAGGGATTCCTGAGAGTCCAACATCTCGCTAACCCACCCTGCTTCTTCTTCCCTGCGGGTGTTGCAGAAGGACGGGATTGGGTAGTAGTAGTCGTCCATTACCTCTTTCTCCTTGTAGCTCCTGAGGGCACCACCACCACGGCTGTTCCAAGGAACCGTGTCGGATACCATGAGCAGCAGCAACAAAGGAGGGATTATCCAGACGGAGGAGATAGCCATGGTTGAAACTTGAGAAGATTGCATTGCTTCCAGGGGACAAATGAGACAAGCCTTTTCTAGTGATTGGGTTCTTCGGTCCGCCTAGCTAGGTACACGTAACTCGGCGGAAGTGGATTTTTCCTAACTAGTTACGCCCGCAACCTGTATCCTGGCCCTCCATCTAAGGTCCTGTCCAATCAACCTTCTCCATCACGTTGTCAGCCATGCACTGCATTCCCTTGGCCCACATGCATGCTACGGCTACTCCTACTCAATGTGCATGTTGCCTCTTCAAACAAAATTACAAGATAAACAAATATGTCACTATTACTTTTAAATAAATTGTGCAAATTTAAATTCATTTATGTATTTGAATTTCTCACGCTCAGCTCTACAAAACAAGTCCAATATCAATATATTTCAAATTAAATTACGGGGCCAGAATAATATTAAATTGTGTGTGGCTCAAAAAAGGTCCATAAACTTTTCATTAAAGTTCGGCCAAGCTATCTATAAGTTCTTTGGTTCAAGATACATTTTCCAGCAAAGTTCTTTCATATTTCTAACAAAGTGCCGACCCACTATTCAGAAAGTTCTTCAGCCCCTTATTCTGTTTATTTAGCACTTTACAATAAAAATTAAAAGTTCCACACAGTTTAAAGCAAAGTTTCAAAAAAAATGTGTTTCAAATGTATCCAAGACTATACTTGTTCTAAAGGGCTTAGCGTCATGAGTTCAAATATATAAGAAGTTTCGAAAACAAATTTTCGGTTTTAAAGATACGTACCATCTAAATTGTCAAAAGAAAATGAAAAGTGATGGAGTTAAAGGAGAGAGAGAAGATAATATAGGCCATGCATATGTCAGAACTTGCACATGAAGAGAGAGAGAGAAAAGCCCATGCACATGCAATGGCTCGCATCCCCATGGACCAGCGACGAGACTGATTCGCGTTGCACGCTCAACTGGTTAGGATTCGCCTTATTCGTAACTCGGCATATAACAAGTGGGCACCGTGTTGAATTAGGAGCCGTCTTGACTTCTGAATTGCAATACTACTTTAGTGCTGTGTAAATTGCTACGAAGATCGCATAACGGCGACCGGTGAACGATATAGGCTGCCAAGTCTGACCGATCAACAGCTTGGCCCAGAGCCGATACGACAACTGCACTTCTTTTATTTTTGCAAGAAAGACAACGACGACAAAAATTTTATCGTCCGTCGATGCACTAATTAGTCTATTTGCATGCGTCACAAATATATATGGGCATATTGTAGCATATACTACTAGTAAAAGAGCCCGTGCATTGCAATGGGAGAGAAAAAAAATACCACATACTGGTAGAAAACCACCCATTAGACCCGGTTCGTAAGGGCCTTTAGTCCCGGTTCATGAACCGGGACTAATGAGTCGTTACTAATGCCTTCACCCATTAATCCCGGTTCAAACACGAACCGGGACCAATGAACCTCCACGTGGCCCTTCATGCGCCGAGCCCGGTCGGGGTCTTTGGTTCGGTTGGTGGCTCCAACCGGGACAAAAGGCATCCACGGTCTCGCATTCCATGGTGGGGTTTTTTGAAAGGAGGGGTTGGGGGTTTAATTTAGGTGTTTCAGTATATTGTGTTAGCTAGCTAATTAATAGAGAAGTGTCCTCTCTTATGTCCGTGCTTGGTCGACGCTTCGTAGTATATATACATAAGTGATCGAGAGAAGCATTGATCTGAAGTTTGTCATGCATACCGAGAGAAGATCGATCGACCTCTCCTTCTCCGAGAGATTGGTCGAACAACAAGTTTTTTTTGGCTACATACATGTATAAGATCTCTTAATTACAAACCACTAGCATTTGAAATGAAGTTTCACATGGTATTCTCGCTTCTTGATGGCGTGTTCAAGAAAGAATCCCGCCAATTCCTCTTGAATTGCTTTCATGCGATCTGGTTCTAGGAGTTCATCCCGCATCTGCCACGTCTAATTAATTTGAAGAAGAGGGTTAATTAATACATATATATGAATGAAACTCAACAGAAATGATGGTATAATAAAATGAAATTGTGAATATTATTGCTTACGCACTTCATATTGTCTAGAGTAGCCCCACTTGTTTTTCAAAGTCGCGTTGTGGATGAACTCGCACACGTAGTATCCACAGAAATCATTCCCTTCCTCCTGCCACAAGCACTTTACGAGAAATAGAGGTCAATCAAACTGATAATGAAGCATTATATAAATGGCATTGATGAAAGTATAGCTATAGAATCAACGGAGATCGCGCATGATAGTACTTACTTACTTTGGTATACATATCGCAGCTCCTTGGCGATCCGGAGCTTGTGCGGTGAACTGTTTCCAAACCCCGCAAGACAAAGAAAATAATTATTATTACTTGAGATATCGGAAATGAACAAAAGTTGCCGATATGGTGCGATAATGATCGATTGAACTTACTTTTGAGCATTTCAGTCATGTCCGCATAGGTGCTGGGATCTTTCCGTCTGGAGTCTAAGACGGTTACTAGTCCACGCTCAAGCTTAATCTTCAGAAGAATATAGTGGTACCTGCACACACATGCATAACTCATCAAAATTACATTAACCTCGCTCGAGTAATAAGGGAAACCGAATATGCACACGACAGTAACACTCACGGGCCGTTGTAAGGAAAGAGTATGGTATCTTTGTTTTGATTTTTGATTAACGATTGTAGCAAGTTATCCTCGGCCTCTTCGACGTTCTTTTCTACCAGAAATACATCTATGATATTTGTGTTAATGAACCCAATATCATAGATTTCATTTTTTTTTGCACTCGACGATCTTCAATCTGCATAATATATTGAGGATAATTAATTATAAATACATGCAATGAAAGAGCTGAGCTATATATAGAGACTAATGACAGAAATAGTACTTACAGGCAGTAGCAAAAGACCATTAATTTATCGAGGGCCTTTTGATTGAAGAACTCGAAGAACTCCTCAAATGGAACACACAACACATCATTTGAAACGAGGTCGTGCTCCTCTTTAATTTTCAGATACAAACTGTTCGTCCCCTCAGACTCTCTGCAGGTTTTCATGTACCAACTATGGAATCTTCGCATCATTGTTGTCAGAGATTTTTCATCTTTGACGAGAGGCTTCCCGTACTCGTATCTGAATACGTCCACCTCCATGAAATCAGGAAGTGCATCGTCAGGCAGGTCATCCTCAAGATTGCCATAAGCGGCCACCGTCCCCGGAGGATTAGACACATTGAGCGGGGGGCACGATTGCTGTGCTGTTCGTCGAGCTGGGCAATTTTTTCCCTTTGCTCGTTGTTCTTTTGACCTTTTATCAGCGACAGTAGTTCCCGACCGCTTGGCTTGGAGATATGTCTGTTCGAATGTCGCTCATAGTTGGTTCTCTGCGGAGACTTTGGTGGTTTCCTCAGGGCATCGAGAGTGCGCTTTGCTTTCACCGGATCTAACTTCTCCTCCGGAGGTGGATGTATCTTTGCTTTCACCCCTTCAAAGAACTCCTTCACTTGGGCCTGCACGATCGTATTGTTTTCCTCCTTGGTTCTCTCGTACGGTAACTTCTCTACAGGCTTTAGAGGTGGACCATATCTGTATTGCCTCTCTCTTCTTGTGCTGCTAGACGCCGGAGCAGATGCAGCGGCTGCGGCGTCTGTCTTCTTTCGTGCTTGCTTACGAGGCGGAGGAGAAGGACTACAACGCGCTAGAGCAGCCGGGGCGGCGGCGGGTCTCTTCCGCCCTTGCTGGCGAGGCGGAGAATGAGGAGGCGGAGTGCCGCCACGCGCCGGAGAAGGAGGCGGAGTGCCGCCACGCGTGCCCTGATCGTCACTCGCCGGAGGAGGAGGCGGTGGAGGAGGCAGAGTGCCGCCACGCGTGCCCTGATCGTCACTCGCCGGAGGAGGAGGCGGAGTGCCCTGACTCGCCGGAGGAGGAGGAGGAGGCGGAGGCGTCCAGTTCAGAAGGTTGATGAGCTCCTTCCGCCATAGGCATGGAGTCTTCAGAGCAGAACCCAACCTAGTCTCCCCTTCACCGGTAGGGTGCTCAAGCCGAGGTCCTCAAATCCTCCGTTATTTCATCCACCATCACCTTAGCAAATCATACGAATCGGCCGACGGTGATAAGTTGTGCGGGTCCACTAGGATAAACTTGGCCAACAGCCGCCTTGACCTTGAAATTCATCCATCGCGCCATAATGTGGCAATTTTGAGACTCCGTGATACCATCCACGGGATAGTGGCAGAGCCGTCAAGACATGCTCCGGTGAAGCAGCTCGGTGGAAGCCACGCTGCTTCTCCGCCGAGATGGCGGGGTAACCGGGGAAGCTTGCATGTCGTTTGTTGCGATCTGCTGCTTCTCGTTCCTCTTCTCGATCCTCTAGCCCCATTACCCTTCCAAGCAGCGCTGCATTTGGTCTGCTCGGTTTCTTCCTCCTCTCGTGGGTTTTGTAACCCCTGCATCCGAAAACCAACCTTCCACGGAAGGAGCCTGGCGTGCCTCGTGTCCGTCCGTGGTGCTCGAGATTCCCAAGGGCCATTGTGAGCTCGTCCTTCTCCCTGTTTGGAAGAACATCCTCGCTGCTGTTGCATCGATATAGTGTCGAAGGTTCTTGACTGGTGTTTGCATTGTTGCTCGTCCGCCCACCGACTTTGCCTCACATACGAGGTCCAAGGTTCCGCCAGCCCCGAAGAACCAAGTCCGGCAACGGTCTGGCCAGCGCATTGTCCCTGGTTCGATCCCTTTTTCAAGAAGATCATGCTCAGCCTTGGACCACTTAGGCCGGGCTTTGAGGTAGCCACCTGACCCCGTGCGATGGTGAAGCTTCTTCTTCGCAGCATTTTTCTTGTTTGTCTCCGACATCTTCTTACTCTTTTCCGATGTCTTGTGGGCCACAAATGCGGGCCAGTGATCTTTGATCTTCTTATATTTGCGATGAATTCTGGTGTCTTTTTTTTCTTGACAAACTGGTTCAGCTCTTTCCTCCACCTCCTCATTAGGCCTGCCATCTTCTTAAGAGCACAAGACTTGATTAATTGCTCTTTAACTGGCTTCTCCGGATCCTCCTCTGGCGGTAGGGTGAAATTTGCCTTCAGCTCAGTCCAAAGATCTTCTTTCGCATATCATTGACATAAGACACCTCGGCATCTTCATCCTTAGCAGGTTTATACCATTCTTTGGATCTTGATCGAGATCCTATCGCTAACAAGAACCCCGCCTTGAAAGCAGAAAATCGTTCCTTGTCCGGATGGGTTCAATCGGTTCGCCGTCGGCGCGATTTCTATGATCTCAAACTTTTCATCCGAGCTCAACTTTTCTTGGGCCTCGTCTCCTTACGAAGTTGTGCTCGATCCGGAGGGCTATAAATTATAAGGAAGAAAGACGAGCGTAATTAATATGTGTACATATACCAAAACAATGGATGCATCAATTAACTTGTCGACGGACTTAACTAATATATATATATATATATATATATATATACTGGCGGACTTCGGTTCGGTGACCGGAGCATCAAGACGGTCTCCTTCGTCTTGTACCTCCATTGTGTCACCGGAGCCATCATGAACATAGTCCTCCTCTTGTACCGGCATTAATGGGTCGAAGCCATCATAAACATAGCCCTCTTCTTCATCCAGCTGACCATCGGTGTCGATGAGAAATGACGCAACATCATCACTTCCATTTGCGACTATGTCCCACAACATTGCTTCTGTTTCTTCGTCTCGGGAGTGCTCCATAGTTTCTGCAAATATTTACAACATGCCAATTATTATTGAAACATGGTACATATGGATATATATATATATATATATATATATATATATATATTAGTGGCAAACGTAGAACTAGCTAGCTAATCACAATAAGGAATCACGTTAGTGGCCTCGACGCTGCTTCTCTAGGGTTTGGGGTCGCCTCGACACAAAGCTTCAAGGGTTTGGGGTGGCCTCGACGATAACGCTCTTTTAACTTGATAAATTTGGCTGGCCTCGAGAGAGTTAATTTGTCGGGTAGGGGCGCGGCGGGAGGGGGTAGGTGACCAACATCGTTTTCTCTCTAGGGTTTGGGTGTCCTCGAGAGTTTTGGACGAGCGAGAGGGCCGAGGGGGGTGCTGTAGTTGTATAAGTTATCACGGTCGAGAGGGGGTATATATATCGACCGGCCCTCATGTCGAAGTTATCTAGAGGGGGTTATATCGACAACGATGCGACATACATATACATGGGAAAATAATGTTATCGGGGAGAGGGTATCGGTACCACCCGCTCGTGTCGAAGTTTCTTCTTTCTCCTCTATTCCTTTCTTTCTTCTTCTCCTCTTCTTTTTCTTCTTCTCCCTCGAGAAAGGAAAATAATTAAGGAAAAGGAGGAAAAGAGGAAGAAGGAAGAAGAAGAAGAAGAAGAAGAAAAAAAAAGAGAAGAAGAAGAAAGGAATAGAGGAGAAGAAGAAAAAATAGAATTTTTTTTCTTCTATTTTTTCTTCTTCTCCTCTATTCCTTTCTTCTTCTCCTCTTCTTTTTCTTCTTTTTTCCTCTTCTTATTTATTCCTCCTCTTCTTCCCCTCCTCTTTTTCTCCTTTCTTCCTCTTCTTATTTTCCTTTTTCCTCTCATTCTTTTTGTTCTTCTTCTTCCTTCTTCCTTCTTCCTCTTTTCTTCCTTTTCCTTATTTTACTTTCTCCTCTACACTAACCTAAAATGCACTAACCTAAAATCGATTGATATCTACTAATAACCTAAATATAAAATTAATACATATATGAAAAAACATATATAAACAAAAAATGCTATGAACATTATATTCATACATACATATATAGCCACATCCATTCATCATATATATATATATAGCTACCACATACATATATACATTATACATGTGAAAAAATGCAATGAACAAAAAATACACATATGAAAAAAATACTATGAACACGTATACATATATACACATACAAACACATATACACAAAAATGCAAAAAATGCTATGGAGGAAAATGCAGGTAGGGGGCGTGGCGGGCCATGTGTGCAGGCAGGCGTGTGTGGCAGCAAGGGCAGCAGTGTGCGGCGGTGTGTATGGAGATGGGCGGCAAGGCTGCAGCAGAGCAGTGGCTGGGCTGATGTGCAGGGCGTGGACAGGAGGGCACGGAGCAAAGCTATGCTCACAATGGGCGGCGGCGACGGCGAAGGCGAGCAGCCTGACGGCGTCGGTGGCAGTGGCGACGGCAAGGTGGAGCAGGGGCGTCGGCGGCGACGGCGATGAGGAGGAGCAGGGGGCGTCGGGAGAAGTGGGCGATTTGGCCGAAGCGCTAAGTGCTTCTTATATAGCACAGCCTTTAGTCTGGTTGGTGGCTCCAACCGGGACTAATCTTTTAGTCGGTTGGTGCCACCAAGGGACCAAACCTCTTTTCGGCAGCCCAAAGGGGGAAGCTGTGACCTTTGATCCGGTTGAGGCTCCAACCGGGACTAAAGGGGTGCATTGGTCCCGGTTGGTGCGACGAACCGTAAAATGCACCCCCTTTAGTCCCGGTTGGAGCCACCAACCGGGACCAAAGGCCGCTGTGCTGCCCGCATCGGGGCCAAAGTTTAGTCCCACCTCGCTAGTTGGAGGGGCGCGCAGTGGTTTATAAGCCCCACTGCCGCACCCCTCTCGAACTCCTCTCTAATGCATGCTTATGGGCCTACTTGCTACTGCTTTGCCTGATGGGCCTTCTGGGCCTACTGCGGTCCTGAATCCTGGCCCAAAGTTGAGATTCAAGTCGTATTCAGGCCATGGGGGCCCAGTAGGGGGCATTTCTTTTTTGTTTTTTTGTTTTCTTTACTTATTGTTGCTATGTTTATTTTTTTTCAATTTTTTTTGTTTTGTTTTCTGCATTATTTATTTTCTTTTTTTTTGCTTTATTTTTTTAATTCTTTTTGCTTTTAGTTTTAGGAAAATTATAAACTTTCCACTTTTTTTGTTTTTTTGTTTTCTTTTTTGCTTTATTTATTTTATTTTGTTTCTACTTACAACAAAATACTTATTGTTGCTATTTTTAATTATTACGAGGGCCGAACCATATGACATTAAAGCATTTCAAATGAACTCTGAAAAAGTTGAAAGTTGGCATGGTATCATAAATTGACCCACACATAGCATGGGCATGTACAAAACGGACAATGGTATCATACTCGCGATTACAAAGTTGGCATGGTATCATCATAATAGTTATGGAGAATGTCTTCACTTTTTCTTCGCTTGTGTCATTTGCTTATTGCTTGCGTAACCATGGATAATCTTCATCGTTTATCGGGATGTTGGGGTCAGCCTTGACTTTAAAGGAGGAATTTCATGAAACTTTTCATAATCTTGAGACATGTCTGCATCTTGTCCTCCACTCCCACGATGTCCCTTTTTCCGAAAGAACTATGTGGCGCTTTGGCTCATCGTATGATGTATTCGCTTCCTTATCTTTTCTCTTTCTCGGTCTGGTAGACATGTCCTTCACATAGATAACCTGTGTCACATCATTGGCTAGGACGAACGGTTCGTTAGTGTACCCAAGATTTTTCAGATCCACTGTTGTCATTCCGTACTGTGGGTCTACCTGCACCTCGCCTCTGATGATTGACCCATTTGCACTTAAACAAAGGGACCTTAAAATCATGTCCGTAGTCAAGTTCCCATATGTCCACTATGTAACCATAATATGTGTCCTTTCCCCTCTCTATTGTTGCATCAAAGCGGACACCGCTGTTTTGGTTGGTGCTCTTTTGATCTTGGTCAATCGTGTAAAATGTATTCCCATTTATCTCGTATCCTTTCCAAATCAATACAGATCAAAGATGGTCCCTGGATTACAAGTACAACTCATCACAAACAGTGTTGTCACCTCCGACACGTGCTTCCAACCAAGCTGCTGAAAGTCTGATGTGTTCACATGTAATCCGATCATCACCACCGCTCAGGGTGTTTGGAGCGCAGACTGTTCTTGTGTTCATCGACATACGGGGTCACCAAGGTAGAGTTCTGTAGAACTGTGTAGTGTGCTTGAGACCAAGAATATCCGTCCTTGCATATTATTGAGTCCCTTCCAAGCGTGCCTTTTCTAGTCAGTCTCCCCTCATACCGCGATTTAGGGCGACCTATCTTCTTAAGGCCAGGAATGAAGTCAACACAAAACCCGATGACATCCTCTGTTTGATGGCCCATGGAGATGCTTCCTTCTGGCCTAGCATGGTTACAGACATATTTCTTTAGGACTCCCATGAACCTCTCAAAGGGGTACATATTGTGTCGAAATACGGGGCCCAGAATGACAATCTCGTCAACTAGATGAACTAGGACGTGCGCCATGATATTGAAGAAGGATGGTGGGAACACCATCTTGAAACTGACAAGACATTGCACCACATCACTCCTTTGCCTTGGTATGATTTATGGATCGATCACCTTCTGAGATATTGCATTGACGAATGCACATAGCTACACAATGGCTAATCGGACGTTTTCCGGTAGAAGCCCCCTCAATGCAACCGAAGCGATTGCGTCATAATCACGTGGCGATCATGAGACTTTAGGTTACGAAACTTTTCTCCGCCATATTTATTATTCCTTTTATATTCGAGAAGCCGTCGGGACCTTCATACTAAGCAGGCATTTAAAGAAGATTTCCTTCTCTTCTTTGGTAAGAGCATAGTGGCGGGACCTTCATCTTGCTTTGGAGGCATGCCGTCTTTTTCGTGCAAATGTTGCAGGTCCTCCGTGCCTCATTGTATCTTTTGTCTTCCCATACACGCCCAAGAAGCCTAGCAGGTTCACGCAAAGGTTCTTCGTCACGTGCATCACGTCGAGCGAAGAGCGGACCTCTAGGTCTTTCTAGTAGGGTAGGTCCCAAAATATAGATTTCTTCTTCCACATGGGTGTGTGTCCCCCAGCGTCACTCGGAACAGCTAGTCCGCCGGGACCCTTTCCAAAGATTACGTGTAAATCATTGACCATAGCAAGTACATGATCACCGGTACGCATGGCGGGCTTCTTCCGGTGATCTGCCTCGCTTTGAAATGCTTGCCTTTCTTTCGACATTGATGGTTGGTCGGAAGAAATCGGCGATGGCCAGTACACATTCTTCCCGCAACTTGCGGTATATACTATCGGTGTCAAGTAAGCGGTGCGTGCATGCGTGGTATCCCTTGTTTGTGCATCACGAAGGTTCTTGAGAGCGGGCCAATCGTTGATGGTCACGAACAACAACGCCTTTAGGTTAAATTCCTCATCTTTGTGCTCATCCCACGTACGTACACCGTTTCCATTCCACAGCTGTAAAAGTTCTTCAACTAATGGCCTTAGGTACATATCAATTTCATTCTTTGGGTTGCTTAGGGCCTTGGATGAGAAGCGGCATCATAATGAACTTCCGCTTCATGCACATCCAAGGAGGAAGGTTATACATACATAGAGTCACGGGCCGGTGTTGTGATTGCTGCTCTGTTCCCGAAAGGATTAATGCCATCCGCGCTTAAAGCAAACCATACGTTCCTTGGCTCACTTGCAAACTCATCCCAAGTACTTTCTTTCGATTTTTCTCCATGCGACCCGTCGGCGGGTGCTCTCAACTTTCCGTCTTTCTTACGGTCCTCACTGTGCCATCGCATCAACTTGGCATGCTCTCCGTTTCGAACAGACGTTTCAACCGTGGTATTATAGGAGCATACCACATCACCTTCGCAGACCCTCTTCACGGGGCTCGCCGTCAACATCACCGAGGTCATCTCGTCGATCTTATACCATAATGCACCGTGATACGGGCATGTGTTCAGATCCTTATACGCACCGCATGTAGAGGATGCGATCATTAGGGCATGCATGTATCTTCGCACCTCCAATCCTAGAGGGCATACGACCTTCTTTGCTGCGTATGTCTTGTCGGGCAATTCGTTATCCTTTGGAAGCTTCTTCTTCAATATTTTAAGTAGCTTCTCAAATCCTTTGTCGAGCACAACATTCTCGGCTTCCACCGCAGCAATTCTAATACGGTACCGAGCTTTGTGTTGCCATCTTCGCAATTGGGGTACAACCCTTTTTTGTGGTCCTCTAGCATGCGATCGAACTTCAGCTTCTCCTTTTGACTTTCGCATTGCGTCCTTGCATCGACAATGACCCGGCGGAGATCATCATCATCGGGCACATCGTCTGGTTCCTCTTGATCTTCAGCAGCTTCGCCCGTTGTAGCATCATCGTGCACATTGTCTGGTTCCTCTTGATCTTCAGGAGCATCACCGTATTTAGGGGGCACATAGTTGTCATCATACTCTTCTTCTTCGCCATCTTCCATCATAACCCCTATTTCTCTGTGCCTCGTCCAAACATTATAGTGTGGCATGAAACCCTTGTAAAGCAGGTGGGTGTGGAGGATTTTCCGGTCAGAGTAAGACTTCGTATTCCCACATACAGGGCATGGACAACACATAAAACCATTCTGCTTGTTCGCCTCAGCCACTTCAAGAAAATCATGCACGCCCTTAATGTACTCGGAGGTGTGTCTTGAACCGTATATCCATTGCCGGTTCATCTGCGTGCATTATATAATGAAGTGACCAAATTAATAGAAGTTCATCATCACATTAAAACCAAAGTACATACATAGTTCTCATCTAACAACATAAAGCTCTGCAGAGCATCTAAATTAATTAAACCATACATTGAAACTATGTAAAACATTTCAATACGAAAACAAATGCGATCATAATCGCAACCAATGTAACAACTGATCCAACGGCATAATGATACCAAGCTAATCTTCAAGCGCATTGCATCCATCTTGATCTTGTGATCATCGACGACATCCGCAACATGCAACTCCAATATCATCTTCTCCTCCTCAATTTTTCTAATTTTTTCCTTCAAGAATTTGTTTTCTTCTTCAACTAAATTTAACCTCTCGACAATAGGGTCGGTTGGAATTTCCGGTTCAACAACCTCCTAGATAAATAAAATCTATGTCACGTTGGTCGGCATAATTGTCATAAACAATAAATGAACCAATAGTTATGAAAAGATAATATATACCACATCCGAATCATAGACAGGACGAGGGCCGACGGGGGCGGATACCAAAACCATCGCACTATATAAGATGCAATAATAAAAGTAAGAAAATAATACAAGTATCTATCTAAACATACAAGTAAGAATATTTTTCCTTTCGTAAAGAAGATAAGAACAAGAGGCTCACGGCGGTGGTGCGGCGATGAGATCGGCGCGGTGATCGGCAGCGGTGAAGGCGGGGGACAGGCGTGACGGACCGCTAAATCTAGACAAATATTAAGGAAAATGGAGCTTGGCGGTCGAGCTTGGAGGGGAAAAATCTTAAGTAGTGTGGCTCGGGCATTCCATCGAACACCTCGTGTGCATAGGAGGTGAGCTAGAGCACCACAAAGCTCTCCCTCGCCGGCCACTTAAAAAGCAGAGCACTTTGAGTGCTCGTCATGAAAGGAGGGTATATATAGGCACCACCATTGGTCGGTTGATAGCTCGGCGGGACTAAAGGTTTGCCGGTCCTGGTTCCGCCACCAACGGGACCAATGGTGGTGGGCAGAGGCGAGGCCCATTGGTCCAGGTTCGTCCCTCCAACGGGACCAAAAGGTCGAGACGAACCAGGACCAATGGCCCACGTGGCCGGCCGGCCCCGGGCTCAAGAACAGGTCCAATGCCCCATTGGTCCGGTTACGATTGAACCGGGACTAATGGGCTGGACCGGCCTGGACCATTGCCCCCTTTTCTACTAGTGACACTCCCCTAACCTAATAAATATGACTTAAAACTTTAATAGGTCCACATGTTCTAGTTCTACACATGACATCTCATCTATGTAGTCACTTATCCTTCTTTAGACTAGCCACAGTGGGAGTAACTTCAGCAGTAACATCGAGTCCAACTCAGCAAATTTGCTTATGTAGCAATGAGTTAATGAGGAGAGAGGTAATTACAGTAACTTAGCTAGTTACTGTAACATCATATGTCCCAATGCAATATGAGTCTATAACCTAATAAATGAAGCTTTGCATGTTACCACACTTATGTTACTACCCACTATGAAGGTAGTAACATAGTCTAGGGATTTGTGTATGTTACTAATGCATGTTACTATGCATTGTGGCTAGTCTTTAGTAGGTAACCGGTATCCGGTGAAGCAGGTACACAGTACTAGTGAGTTGACTCATTGCTCATTTACAACTCCCAAGACACGTAGGTACCACCCGATCCCCCTGCCTCGCCGTGGATCGCCGCCGGCGACCACCACAGCTCTCGGGCGCCGACGAGCTCTGTTCTCCCCATTTGAAATTTCAAACCTGACGGGTGGGGCCTGCCTGTCAGCCTCTCTTTTCTTTTAAATGAACCGTTTTCTGAAAACGTATTCGGGCAAATACGCTATCCGTCTGAAACGTTTTTCTGGTCTTTTCTGTTCAGCCCCTGAGAAATTTCTGTTTCATTACAGAAAGGCCCCTGGATTAAAACCCTTATAACTTTTAAACAGAAAATGATATTTGATTGATTCTTTTTCTGTCCTCTTTAAATTTTTGTCTAGTTTTTTATCATGTTTATTTGAAAAATATTTGGAATAATTTTGTGCACCTCACGGTATTTACGTTAGCGCGTATGTTTCTTTATACCGTAGATACCGAAGGAGGTGACGGAACCGCGAACTTCGCCAAGCTAGACTCTGACTACTCCGAACCTGGCAAGCATGTTTGAACTTTTGATATGATGAGTGTCTTTGACATGTTTGCATTAAGTAGTTTCATGGCATGTTTATGAGCATCTCGATGAATGTTATGTTACATGCAAAGATGAGGCAAGTGAGTTTCAAAAATCCACGAGTTGTTGGATATGAGTTTGCATGGCCATGTGATGGCATGAGAATGGGTAAGATGGTAGTGTTGTAGCATGCCAGTCTTATGCCAGACTATTTGACTCCAGTGTCAACATGAATCAGTCCAGTTTCCATCCGTTTTCCCTTCCTGTACTACCACATGTTTTCCGCAAGGGATATGGCTTAGTAAGTTGCAAACCGCTTTCCTGGTACACACCAAATCGAGAGGCCGTGATGATGGTTCCATGGCCTGGATTAAAGCCGATCATCGGTCGGGGGCATGGGTGTTTCGGTTGGGACCGAGAGGGGCACCCTTAGAGCGCAGCGTATATAAATTTGATCCCATGCTATTCGAGATTGTGATCTTCCCATCTTAAAGTTTTTCTTGAACGCTGTCTAGGGTGATTCCTGGCATCGTGAGGTGGGATGGGTGTGTACTGGTTAGATGTGTTTCTTCCGAAATACCGTAAACGGAATTAGTCCTCGTGACTACGGAAATCCGTTGGCTGTGGGAAATTTAGTACAAACTCTACAGAGTCAAAAATCCTATGAATCATCTTATCCACGTCCAAGTACTGTGCTCAACTTATCTTGTCAAGTGTCAGTCTCAGTGACAAAACTTAGGTGAACCACATGAGTGTTAAGTCCGGTTAAATGTTTATTCCTGTGGATGGACTAACCCGTTTAATATTATGTGTTGAATATTTTCCTATGAGTATTATATCTTGATGAATTTATCAGATATGAATAATGAAATTTAAGCCCTTTCTACGATGTCGCTTAGACGTCCGACTGTGGCACGTTTGTTATTTACTTTCGATATAAGCCCTTTCTGCGATGTCGCTTAGACGTCCGACTGTGGCACGCTTGTTATTTACTTTTGATATAAGCCCTTTCTGCGATGTCGCTCAGACATCCGACTGTCGCACGCTTGTCATTTACTTTTGATATAAGCCCTTTCTGCGACGTCGCTCAGACGTCTGACTGTGGCACGCTTGTTACTTACTTTTGATATAAGCCCTTTCTGCGACGTCGCTCAGACGTCCGACTGTGGCACGTTTGTTATTTACTTTCGATATAAGCCCTTTCTGCGACGTCGCTCAGACGTCCGACTGTGGCACGCTTGTTATTTACTTTCGATATAAGCCCTTTCTGCGACGTCGCTCAGACGTCCGACTGTGGCACGCATGTTATTTACTTTCAATATAAGCCCTTTCTGTGATGTCGCTCCGACGTCCAACTGTGGCACGCATGTCATTTATTTTTCAACATAAGCTCTTTATGTGGTGTCGCTTAGACGCCCGACTGTGGCATGATTATTTATTTATTTACCCTTCGAGGCGTCGCTGCAGACACCCGATCGGTTTTGAGTTATTCTGTTGGAAATTTCGGGAACACTACTGCCCGACTTCCTTTTTACTTATCATGTTGTGCCAATATTTATTAAATTGAATATGCATTACTAATTACTCATGACGCATTCATGCATGCATTTGTTATATCTTATGTCCGAACTGTCTTGCGAGTACTTTCAAAGTACTCACCTGGCTTGTTGATTTGGCGGATGTGTGAAGCGATCTCATGGATGAAGAGTTCGATAGCAAGTTCGACGCCTAGAGGAGTCCCAGTCAGTCTCGTGCGATCCTGGATTTGGTCACTGTATTATATCCGCTTCCGCTACCCAAATAAATTCATCGAGCCTCACCTCGACGCTCGATGAGCTGCCAGTTTAGGAGTCATGTTATCCACTCCACTGTGATATTTTCACCACCACTTTTATTACGAGTCAGTAGTATGCCACCACACCATTGTGTCATATCCGCCATTATGTATAATTATTGGCGTGCTTGTAATAAAATGTTGAGCAGCCTCAGCTCGACCGTGTAATATATTTAATGCTACTGGTTTACTGTATCAAGATTTTGTCTACCAGTAAGGAGGATTTTCCTCATACTGGACTCAAAAGATCGGTTTCTCAATAAGCTTTTTATTGGAAAACCGGTCGTGACAAGCTTGGTACCAGAGCTAGGCTGACTGTAGGAAGCCACTAGGTGCGATCGCTAATCGGTTACTAGCATAATAGAGCTAATTCATATTTTTGCAAATGTAGTCATTTTCTGACAGTCAGCATAAATTTATGATCTGACCCCTCAGAATTTTTGCCCACTTTTGTAGATGGCTGGCAACGACTGCGAGTCACAGATGTTCGCCAACATGCCTGATGGGTTCGTAAAGCTTCTCTCCTTCATCGTCCATGTCGCGATGGGGCCATCTATGCGCCCAGTCTTCACACTCTATCAGCACAAGGTTAACGACAGTCTGACCATGCACCAGGCCGCGATGCAATTCAAGGGAGGGCGTGTTGAGTTACGCCGCTTCCGAAGAGACATGCCTACGGAGAAACATGCTATGCAGATGGCTGCCCGTGAGGCGATAGCTCGTCTCAGGGATGTTCTTCCTTCGATGAAGACTCGTCGTTACTGCTACCTTCCATGCCACGTGCCATACACCTGTCACTACGCGTTCTCTTGCCCCAGAGGAGAACGAGACGAGGCTTTTGAGATGCTTATCGAGTACCTCAGGGCTCTGGAGGCAGCCTTCGACAACCTGGTGGACGACCTTGTGGCTGCCCGCATGGACTCAGTCCATGGCTGTGCCGCCAACAGGAGGGAGATCCTGCACACCGCACCGCCACTGACTTTCGTCTCGTCCTCGGCATCTTACGCACTTACCACTCTCGCCACTGCTCATCGCCTGCCTACCACCGAGGAGTTCAACCAAGTCATTGCGCCCACTCCAGCCCGCACTGCACCACCCATTGCGCCCACTCCTGTTCATGTTGCTCCACCTATGGCGCCCGCTCCATCTACTCATTTCACGTCTGGAGCCTATTAGCGAGGAGGAGGTTGAGTCCCCAGCCTCACTGCGCCTCACCCTCGGCAGGGCAAGGGAGATCCTCACCATCTCCGACTGAGTATGCTTAGCCGCCATGCGATGTACCGACTTGTACGATATGTTCATATGTACATAGGTTGTGAGAAGTAGCTTGTTTGCGCATCATGTAGGAACTGGGAGAAGTGCACTAGCCTAAATAACATGTCAGGAATATGTACGCATATCCTGAGTGATGTATTATATAATTACCGCCTGCGTGTAAGATATGTAATGAGCAGTCCTTCTACGTGCGCAATCAATTTTTATTTTTAAAATCCTGGAGCATTTAATTTTTTTCCGTCTTTGTGCATTTATTGATTTTTGCGACTTTTTTTCCTTTCTTATGAGTTTTACAAAATATATCCCCAGAGTGAAAAATGTCTCGTCCTTGGACGCACTCCATGCCAACTCCGCTAGAGGAAAATTATGGCACACAACCAAGCAACAATTTCACACAGGGGCAGTCAAGTCAACAGGACAATGAAACAACACTTTCCCAAATGTGCCGCCTTTATGAGCAAAGTCAGCAACAACATCAGGAAATGATGAACCAAGTCATCAATATGGGAAATCACCATGGACAGTATCAGCAGCAATCCAAGTTATCTGAGCTACAGAAGACGCGTCCCCAAACATTTTCTCATACTGACAAACCTCTTGAGGCCGAGGACTGGCTTAGGGACATGGAAAGAAAAATAATTATTGCACAGTGTTTAGACCGTGAGAAAGTACTATATGCACCGCACTATCTCTCTGGAGCAGCTGCATCATGGTGGGAAAATTTCCTACACATGCACCCCAACGAAAATGATGTAACCTGGGAGGAGTTCAAAGAAGGTTTTCGTGGGGCGCACATCCCTAAAAGTGTTATGAAGATCAAGAAGAGAGAGTTTGATGACCTCCAACAAAGGACCATGACGGTGTCAGAATACAGCAGTCAGTTTACTCTTTTGTCTCGCTACGCCAACGAAGAGCGTATGACTGAAAGCAAGAAGATGGAGAAATTCCTAGACGGTCTGGCACCCGCGCTTAAATGCCAGCTAGTTGTGCTCACCTTCCCAGATTTTAAAACGCTGGTGGATAAGGCCATTACCTTGGAAAATGAGAGACACAGCTTGGAGGATTTCCGCAAGCGCAAAAGGGACCAGACTACTCTTGCTCGCAACCACCGAAGCAAGACGGATTTTCAGAAAGGTGGGACACACAAACCCACGACAAACGTCTCACGCCCAATCAAGAATTTCTATGCAAGGGACAAGGAGTTCACATATCGCCCAGGCGTTACTTGCTACGCTTGTGGAGAGGAAGGGCATTATGCCAAGCAGTGCCCCAAGCCAAGGAACTCGACCCCAAAGCCGAACAACGGTGGCAATAATTCAGCGCCCAAGCGAAACAATTTCAACCCCAATAACAACCACAGGAAGGGTCATCTGAACCACGTGACCAGAGAGGAAGCACAGAATGCCCCGGATATCGTACTCGGTACGTTCCCTGTCAACACAATACCTGCCACGGTTTTGTTTGATTCTGGAGCTTCTCGCTCATTCATTTCGAAGAGTTTTGCTTTGCAAAATAATTTTTCAATGCTTCCCTTGGAAAAATCCATGATCATCAAGTCCCCTGGGATTAAGCAAGTTACTCAGAGTTACTGCCAAGGTGTGGTTATTGAGTTTGAAGGATTGAAGTTTCACGCCAACCTTATTGTATTGGAAAATAAAGGACTGGATGTCATCCTAGGGATGGATTGGTTAACCACCAACAAAAGTTTTATTGACTGCTTCAACCGGACCGTAATTCTCACCCACTACCACGGGAAGACAATAAGAGTTTCAGCCAAAGAGAGAAAAATATCCCGGCAACCAAGATTGAACAAGGTGGACGTTTCTGAATTAAGCAAGGTTCCAGAGTGTGTGAATTTCGCACGTATTTCGAAGAACTACCAGGCATGCCACCAGACCGAGAGATAGAATTCAGCATTGAGCTACCACCCGGAACCACTGCCATATACAAGAAACCATACATAATGGCACCATCCGAGTTGGTAGAATTGAAGAAGCAAATAAAAGAATTATTGGACAAAGGATATATACGAGCCAGCTCCTCACCTTGGGGCTCACCAATTTTATTTGCCAAAAAGAAGGATGGGACACTGAGATTGTGTATAGACTATCGAGCACTTAACATGGTCACAATCAAGAACAAATACCCGATGCCACGAATAAATGATTTATTTGATCAGCTCGCTCAGGCCAAGGTATTCTCAAAGATTGACTTAAGGTCGGGATACCATCAATTAAAAGTACGAACAGAAGATATCCCCAAGACAACCTTCACCTCCAGATACGGACTGTATGAGTTCACAGTAATGCCATTTGGACTAACGAACGCCCCCTCATATTTTGTTCACCTCATGAACAAAGTATTTATGAAGTTTATGGACAAGTTTGTTGTGGTATTCATCGATGATATCTGATATACTCCAAGACACCAGAAGAGCACGCTGAACATCTCAGAATTGTACTAGGAGAACTCAGGAAACATCAATTGTATGCCAAGTTCAGCAAGTGTGAATTTTGGCTAAGACAGGTAGGTTTTCTGGGCCACGTACTGACCCAAGAAGGTATTTCCGTAGACCCGGAAAAAGTCAAGGCCGTACCTGGCTGGAAACCACCAGCCAGCGTAATGGATGTACGAAGTTTCTTGGGAATGGCAGGATACTACCGAAGATTTATTGAAGGATTCTCCACCATAGCAAAGCCAATGACGCAGTTACTCAAGAAAGACAAGAAGTTTGAATGGACGGAAGCTTGTGAGAAAAGTTTCCAAGAACTAAAAAGGAAATTAATGACAGCACTAGTATTAATTGTGCCAGACATACACAAGAATTTTGAGGTGTATTGTGACGCATCCCGGAAGGGCCTCGGATGCGTATTGATGCAAGAAGGCAAGGTTGTCGCATATGTTTCCAGACAACTTCGCAAGCATGAAGAAAATTATCCTACTCATGACCTAGAGTTGGCAGCAGTCATTCATGCACTCAAGGAATGTAGACACTTTTTACTTGGAAACCATTGTGAAATATACACGGACCATAAAAGCCTCAAGTATATTTTCACACAACCGGAACTCAATTTACGACAACGACACTGGTTGGAATTAGTGAAGGATTATGATGTTGGAATTCACTACCATCCAGGAAAAGCAAATGTAGTGGCGGATGCTCTAAGTCGGAACCCTAGCCCGGACGACGACAACCTACAAAACCTGAGACCCGAATTTCGGCAGGAGTTTGCTAAACTCAATTTGATGGTGGTCACCGAAGGCAGTGTGTCGAATTTAGAAATGCAGCCTACCCTGATAGAAAAGATTAAAGAAGCTCAACATGGGCACCCCAGCATTGAAGGCATAAAACGGAAAGTGAGTTTAGGCAAGGCCTCAGAATTCATTATCGATGAGCAGAGAATATTGTGGTACGGAGATAGACTTTGCGTGCCAAATATCGATCTTAAACAACAAATCTTAGCTGAAGGCCACACTGCTCCGTATTCAATCCATCCTGGAGGAACGAAAATGTACAAGGATCTTTAGGAGAATTTTTGGTGGCACGGTATAAAAAGGGACATAGCCACGTTCATTGCATGTTGTGACTCATGTCAACGCGTAAAGGCTGAGCACCAGAAACCGGCCGGACTATTACAACCAAATAAGATACCCGAGTGGAAACGGGACGAGATTGGAATGGATTTTATTGTTGGGCTACCTCGGTCACGGCACGGGAATGATGCCATATGGGTCATCACAGATAGACTGACTAAGGTGGCACACTTCATCCCCGTGAAGACAACCCACACCACTCAGAAGCTTGCCAGGCTTTATCTTTCCCGTATAAATGCCTTACATGGAGTTCCAAAGACCATAATAACAGACAGAGGCACTCAATTCGTCTCCCGATTTTGGGATCAATTACAACAAGCTCTGGGAACTCAACTGGCGTTTAGTACCGCATACCACCCCCAGACTGATGGACAAACTGAACGCGTAAACCAAATTCTAGAAGACATGCTGAGGGCATGTGTCCTCACCTATGGAACCAGTTGGGAAGAAAGCTTGCCATACGCAGAGTTCGCATACAACAACAGTTACCAGGCCAGCCTGCAAATGGCACCATTTGAAGCCCTGTACGGGCGGAGATGTCGTACCCCGCTAAATTGGTCAGAGAACGGAGACGGCCGTATCTTCGGCCCAGACATGCTCAAAGAAGCCGAGGAAAAGGTCAAGCTAATCAGAGACCGACTCAAGACCGCTCAAACCCGACAGAAGAGTTATTACGATCAGAAACATCGTGGAGTCAGTTTCGAACCCGGTGAGTTTGTGTACCTACGAGTATCTCCTATGAGGGGCCTGCAACGGTTCAAGATTAAGGGAAAGCTAGCACCAAGATTCATCGGACCATTCTGTATAGTGGCACAAAGAGGCAAGGTAGCCTGTTGGAAATATGCCCTAGAGGCAATAATATAAGGATTATTATATTTCAATGTTCATGATAATTGTCTTTTGTTCATGCTATAACTGTATTATCCGGAAATCGTAACACACGTGTGAACACTTAGACCACAAATGTCCCTAGTGAGCCTCTAGTTGACTAGCTCGTTGTGATCAATAGATAGTCATGGTTTCCTGACTATGGACATTGGATGTCGTTGATAACGGGATCACATCATTAGGAGAATGATGTGATGGACAAGACCCAATCATAAGCATAGCATAAAAGATCGTATAGTTCGTTTGCTAGAAGCTTTGCCAATGTCAAGTATCTCTTCCTTCGACCATGAGATCGTGTAACTCCGGTTACCGTAGGAGTGCCTTGGGTGTATCAAAGCGTCACAACGAATCGGGTGACTATAAAGGTGCATTACGGTATCTCCGAAAGTATCATTGGGTTGACACGGATCGAGGCGGGATTTGTCACTCCGTATGACGGAGAGGTATCTCTGGGCCCACTCGGTAATGCATCATCATAATGAGCTCAATGTGACCAAGGTGTTGGCACGGGATCATGCATTACTGATGCGAGTAAAGTGACTTGCCGAAACGAGACTGAACAAGGTATTGGGATACCGACGATCGAGTCTCGGGCAAGTAACGCATCGATTGACAAAGGAATTGCATATGAGGGTTTGATCGAATCCTCGACATCGTGGTTCAACCGATGAAATCATCGAGGAGCATGTGGGAGCCAACATGGGTATCAGACCCGCTGTTGGTTATTGCCCGAGAGTCGTCTCGGTCATGTCTGCGTGTCTCCGAACCCGTAGGGTCTACACACTTAAGGTTCGGTGGCGCTAGGGTTAGTAGGAAGTCAAGTATGTGACCACGAATGTTGTTGAGTCCGGATGAGATCCCAGACGTCACGAGGAGTTCGGAAGGGTCCGGAGGTAAAGAATAATATATAGGAAGTGGTGTTTCGCCATCGGGAAAGTTTGGGGTTTCGGTAAAATCTGGGACCACCGGAAGGGTCCCGAGGTCCACCGGTGGGGCCACCTATCCCGGAGGGCCCCATGGGCCAAAGGGGGAAGGGAACCAGCCCACAAGGGGCTGGTGCGCCCCAGGCCCACCCCGCGCCTAGGGTTGAAACCCTAGGGGTGGGGCGCCCACCGGCTTGGGGGCACTCCACCCCTTGCCGCCGCCCCCGGAGATTGGATCTCCGGGGCAGCCACCTGTGGGGCCTATATAAAGGGGGAGGAGGGGCTGCTGTACCAACTCCCAGGCGCAGCCCTCCCTCCCAACACATCTCCTCCTCCGTAAGAGCTCGTGAAGCACTGCCGAATATTGCTTCTCCACCATCACCACGCCTGTCGTCTTTGCCGGTGGAGCTGTCTTCCTCAACCTCTACTTCCCCTTGCTGGATCAAGAAGGAGGAGGCGTCGCTCGTCCCGTCGCGTGTGTTGAGCGCGGAGGTGCTATCCGTTCAGCACTTGGCATCGGTGATCTGAATCACGTTCGAGCACGACTCCATCATCACCTTGCAAGCTTCGCACGCGATCTACAAGTGGTATGTAGATGCAATCTCTCTCCGTTACTCGTTGCTTAGATGAACTCATAGATGGATCTTGGTGAAGCCGTAGGAAAATTTTAATTTTCTGCAACGTTCCCCAACAGTGGCATCATGAGCTAGGTCTATCGTAGTTCTCTAATGCACGAGTAGAACACAATTTGTTGTGGGCGTTGATCTTGTCATCTTACTTGCCTCTACTAGTCTTTTCTTGCTCAGCGGTATTGTGGGATGAAGCGGCCGGACCAACCTTACACGCGCTTACGTGAGACCGGTTCCACCGACTGACATGCACTAGTTGCATAAGGTGGCTGGCGGGTGTCTGTCTCTCCCACTTTAGTTGGAGCAGATTCGATGAACAGGGCCCTTATGAAGGGTAAATAGAAGTTGACAAAATCACGTTGTGGTGATTCGTAGGTAAGAAAAACATTCTTGCTAGAACCCAATCGCAGCCACGTAAAAGATGCAAACAACAATTAGAGGACGTCTAACTTGTTTTTGCAGCGATTGATCATGTGATGTGATATGGCCAGAAGTTGTGATGAATGATGAATTGTGATGTATGAGATCATGTTCTTGTAATAGGATTCACGACTTGCATGTCGATGAGTATGACAACGGCAGGAGCCATAGGAGTTGTCTTTATTTTTGTATGACCTGTGTGTCATTGAAGAGCGCCATGTAAACTACTTTACTTCATTTGCTAAACGCGTTAGTCATAGAAGTAGAAGTAGTCGTTGGCGTGACAACTTCATGAAGACACGATGATGGAGATCATGATGATGGAGATCATGGTGTCAAGCCGGTGACAAGATGATCATGGAGCCCCAAGATGGAGATCAATGGAGCTTGATGATATTGGCCATATCATGTCACAACTATATAATTGCATGTGATGTTTATTATGTTTATGCATCTTGTTTACTTAGGACGACGGTAGTAAATAAGATGATCCTTATAAAATTTCAAGAAGTGTTCTCCCTAAGCGTGCACCGTTGCTACGGTTCGTCGTTTCTAAGCACCACGTGATGATCGGGTGTGATGGATCCTTACGTTCACATACAACGGGTGTAAGACAGTTTTACAGCGAAAACACTTAGGGTTAACTTGACGAGCCTAGCATGTGCGGACATGGCCTCGAACACGGAGACCGAAAGGTCGAACACGAGTCGTATGGAAGATACGATCAACATGAAGATGTTCACCGACGATGACTAGTCCGTCTCACGTGATGATCGGACACGGGCTAGTCGACTCGGATCGTGTAACACTTAGATGACTAGAGGATGTCTAATCTAAGTGGGAGTTCATAATTTTGATTAAGAACTTTATTATCATGAACTTAGTCTAAAACCTTTGCAAATATGTCTTGTAGATCAATGGCCAACGCTAATGTCAACATGAACTTCAACGCGTTCCTAGAGAAAACCAAGCTGAAAGGCGATGGCAAGAACTATACGGATGGGTCCGGAACACGAGATCATCCTCATAGCTGCCGAGGAAGCAATATGTTCTAGAAGGACAGCTAGGTGCCGCTCCGTCCCGAAGAACCAAGGCGTTATGAGCGCTGCAAACTCGTCTTGATGATTACTCCCTCGTTCGATGCGGCATGCTCTGACTTAGAACCGGGGCTCCAAAAGCGTTTTGAGCATCACGGAGCATATGAGATGTTCAAGAGCTGAAACTAGTTTTCCAAGCTCATGCCCGGTCGAGAGATATGATGTCTCCGACAAGTTCTCTGATTGTAAGATGGAGGAGAACAGTTACATCGGTGAACACATCACGAAGATGTCAGGGTTGCACTTCGTATGACCCAGTTGAACATTAACCTCCGGATGAGGCGGTCATTGACAGAATCCTCGATCGCTCCCACCAAGCTACAAGAGCTTTGTGATGAACTACAACATGCGGGGATGGTAAAGACCATTCTGAAGTGTTCTCGATCTGAAGTCAGCAGAGGCTGAAATCAAGAAAGAACATCAAGTGTTGATGGTCAATAAGACCACTAAGTTCAAGAAGGGCAAGGGTAAGAAGAACTTCAAGAAGGACGGCAAAGATGTTGCGCCGCCCGTAAGCCTTGCTGGGAAGAAGTCAAAGAATGGACCCAAGCACGAGGTGAGTGCTTTTATTGCAAGGGAAGGGCACCGAAGCGGAACTGCCCCAAATACTTAGCGGATAAGAAGGCCGCAACACCAAAGGTATATTTGATATACATGTAATTGATGTGTACCTTACCAAGTGCTTGTAGTAACTCCCGGTATTTGATACGGTGCCGTTGCTCACATATCTAACTCACAGCAGAGCTGCGGAATAAACGGAGACTGGCGAAGGGCGAGGTGACGATGCACGTCGGGAATGGTTCGTGGTCGATGTGATCGCCGTCGACACGCTGCCTCTACATTTACCTACGGATTAGTTTTAAACCTCAATAATTGTTATTTAGTGCCAAGTTTGAGCATGAACATTGTATCCGGATCTCGTTTAATACGAGATGGCTACTCATTTAAGTCCGAGAATAATGGTTGTTCGATTTATATGAGAGATATGTTTTATGGTCATGCTCCGATGGTCAATGGTTTATTCTTGATGAATCTCGAGCGTAATATTACACATGTTCATAGTGTGGATGCCAAAAGATGTAAAGTTGAAATCAAGAAAGAACATCAAGTGTTGATGGTCAATAAGACCACTAAGTTCAAGAAGGGCAAGGGTAAGAAGAACTTCAAGAAGGACGGCAAAGATGTTGCCGCGCCAGTAAGCTTTGTTCTTCGGAAGAAGTCAAAGAATGGACCCAAGCACGAGACCGAGTGCTTTTATTGCAAGGGAAGGGCCTCGAAGCGGAACTGCCCCAAATACTTAGCGGATAAGAAGGCCGGCAACACCAAAGGTATATTTGATATACATGTAATTGATGTGTACCTTACAGTACTCGTAGTAACTCCCGGTATTTGATACGGTGCCGTTGCTCACATATGTAACTCACAGCAGGAGCTGCGGAATAAACGGAGGCTGGCGAAGGACAAGGTGACGGCGCGCGTCGGGAATGGTTCGTGGTCGATGTGATCGCCGTCGCACGCTGCCTCTACATTTACCTACGGGATTAGTTTTAAACCTCAATAATTGTTATTTAGTGCCAAGTTTGAGCATGAACATTGTATCCGGATCTCGTTTAATACGAGATGGCTACTCATTTAAGTCTGAGAATAATGGTTGTTCGATTTATATGAGAGATATGTTTTATGGTCATGCTCCGATGGTCAATGGTTTATTCTTGATGAATCTCGGCGTAATATTACACATGTTCATAGTATGGATGCCAAAAGATGTAAAGTTGATAACGATAGTCCCACATATTTGTGGCACTTCGCCGCCTTGGTCACATTGGTGTCAAGCGCATGAAGAAGCTCCATGCTGATGGACTTTTAGAGTCTCTTGATTATGAATCGTTTGACACATGCGAACCTTGCCTCTTAGGCAAAATGACCAAGACTCCGTTCTCCGGAACAATGGGCGAGCAACCAACTTGTTGGAAATCATACATACCGATGTGTGCGGTCCAATGGCGTTGAGGCTCATGGAGGATATCGTTATGTTCTCACTCTCACCGATGACTTAAGTAGATATGGGTATGTCTACTTAATGAAACACAAGTCCGAGACCTTTGAAAAGTTCAAGGAATTTCAGAGTGAGGTAGAGAATCAACGTGACCGTAAGATAAAGTTCCTACGATCGGATCGTGGGGAGAATACTTAAGTCACGAATTTGGTACACACTTAAGGAAATGTGGAATCGTTTCACAACTCACGCCGCTGGAACACCTCGGTGAAGCGGTGTGTCCGAACGTCAATGTCGCACTCTATTGGATATGGTGCGGTCTATGATGTCTCTTACCGATTTACCGCTATCATTTTGGGGATACGCTCTAGAGACAGCTACATTCACTTTAAATAGGGCACCGTCTAAATCCGTTGAGACGACACCGTATGAATTATGGTTTGGGAAGAAACCTAAGCTATCGTTTCTAAAAGTTTGGGGATGCGATGCTTATGTCAAGAAACTTCAACCTGAAAAGCTCGAACCCAAGTCGGAAAATGCGTATTCATAGGATACCCTAAGGAAGCGTCGGGTATACCTTCTACTTAAGATCCGAAGGCAAGATCTTTGTTGCTAAGAACGGATGCTTTACGAGAAAGAGTTTCTCTCGAAAGAAGTAAGTGGGAGGAAAGTAGAACTTCGATGAAGTACTACCTCTCGAGCGGGAAAGTGGTGCAGCGCAGAAACCGTTCTGTGATGCCCACACCAACCGAAGAGGAAAACGTTGATGATGATCAAGGTACTTCGGATCAAGTTACTCTTGAACTTCAAGGTCCACGAGGACACGTTCCGCACCGGAGTGGTACGGCAACCCTGTCATGGAAATCATGTTGCTAGACAACAATGAACCTTGAACTATGAAGAAGCAATGGCGGGCCGGATTCCAACAAATGGCTTGAGGCCATGAAACCGAGATAGAATCCATGTATGAAAACAAAGTATGGGCTTTGACAGACTTGCCCGATGATCGGCGGCGATAGAAAATAAATGGATTTTTAAGAAGAAGACGGACGCGGATGGTAATGTTACCATCTATAAAGCTCGACTTGTCACTAAGGGTTATCGACAAGTTCAAGGGATTGACTACGACGAGACATTCTCTCCCGTAGCGAAGCTTAAGTCCGTCCGAATCATGTTAGCAATTGCCGCATACTATGATTATGAGATATGGCGATGGACGTCAAAACGGCATTCCTTAATGGACATCTTAAGGAAGAGCTGTATATGATGCAGCGGAAGGTTTTGTCGATCCTAGTAACGCTAACAAAGTATGCAAGCTCCAGCGATCCATTTATGGACTGGTGCAAGCATCTCGGAGTTGGAACATTCGCTTTGATGAGATGATCAAAGCGTTTGGGTTTATGCGGACTTATGGAGAAGCCTGCGTTTACAAGAAAGTGAGTGGGAGCTCTGTAGCATTTCTCCTATTATATGTAGATGACATACTCTTGATGGGAAATGATACGAAACTCCTGGACAGCATTAAGGCCTACTTGAACAAGTGTTTTTCAATGAAGGACCTTGGAGAAGCTGCTTATATATTAGGCATCAAGATCTATAGAGATAGATCGAGACGCCTCATAGGTCTTTCACAAAGCACATACCTTGATAAGATTTTGAAGAGGTTCAAAATGGATCAGTCCAAGAAAGGGTTCTTGCCTATGTTACAAGGTGTGAGATTGAGCTCGGCTCGACCACGACCACGGCAAAAGATAAAGAAGAGATGAGTGTCATCCCTATGCTTCAGCCATAGGATCTATTATGTATGCCATGTTGTGTACTGACCGATGTAAACCTTGCCGTAAGTTTGGTTGCAAGATACCAAAGTAACCCCGCAAGGAACACCTGACAGCGGTCAAGAATATCTGAAGTACCGAAAAGGACAAAGGACATGTTTTCGTTTATGGAGGAGACGAAGAGCTCGTCGTAAAGGGTTACGTCGACGCTTAGCTTCGACTCAGATCTGGATGACTCTAAGTCACAAACCGGATACGTGTATATGTTGAATGGTGGAGCGATGAGTGGTGCAGTTTGCAAAGAGCGTCGTGGCGGGATCTACGTGTGAAGCGGAGTACATGGCAGCCTCGGAGGCGGCGCGATGAAGCGATTTGGGTGAAGGAGTTCATCACCGACCTAGGAGTCATACCCAATGCGTCGGGGCCGATCAAACTCTTCTCGTGACAACACTGGAGCTATTGCCCTTGCCAAGGAGCCTGGTTTCACAAGAAGACCGAGCATATCAAGCGTCGTTTCAACTCCATCCGTGGAAATGTTCAAGATGGAGACATAGAGATTTGCAAAGTGCACACGGATCTGAATGTCGCAGATCCGTTGACTAAACCTCTCTCGCGTGCAAAACATGATCAACACCAGAACTCTATGGGTGTTCGATTCATCACAATGTAACTAGATTGGTGACTCTAGTGCAAGTGGGAGACTGTTGGAAATATGCCCTAGAGGCAATAATAAAAGGATTATTATATTTCAATGTTCATGATAATTGTCTTTTGTTCATGCTATAACTGTATTATCCGGAAATCGTAACACACGTGTGAACACTTAGACCACGAATGTCCCTAGTGAGCCTCTAGTTGACTAGCTCGTTGTGATCAATAGATAGTCATGGTTTCGACTATGGACATTGGATGTCGTTGATAACGGGATCACATCATTAGGAGAATGATGTGATGGACAAGACAATCATAAGCATAGCATAAAAGATCGTATAGTTCGTTTGCTAGAAGCTTTGCCAATGTCAAGTATCTCTTCCTTCGACCATGAGATCGTAAACTCCGGTTACCGTAGGAGTGCCTTGGGTGTATCAAACGTCACAACGTAATCGGGTGACTATAAAGGTGCATTACGGTATCTCCGAAAGTATCTCATTGGGTTGACACGGATCGAGGCGGGATTTGTCACTCCGTATGACGGAGAGGTATCTCTGGGCCCACTCGGTAATGCATCATCATAATGAGCTCAATGTGACCAAGGTGTTGCCACGGGATCATGCATTACTGATGCGAGTAAAGTGACTTGCCGTGTAACGAGACCGAACAAGGTATTGGGATACCGACGATCGAGTCTCGGGCAAATAACGCATCGATTGACAAAGGAATTGCATATGTGGTTTGATCAAATCCTCGACATCGTGGTTCAACCGATGAAATCATCGAGGAGCATGTGGGAGCCAACATGGGTATCAGACCCGCTGTTGGTTATTGCCCGAGAGTCGTCTCGGTCATGTCTGCGTGTCTCCGAACCCGTAGGGTCTACACATTTAAGGTTCGGTGACGCTTAGGGTTAGTAGGAAGTCAAGTATGTGACCACCGAATGTTGTTGAGTCCGGATGAGATCCGGACGTCACGAGGAGTTCGGAAGGGTCCGGAGGTAAAGAATAATATATAGGAAGTGGTGTTTCGCCATCGGGAAAGTTTGGGGTTTCGGTAAAAGCACGGGACCACCGGAAGGTTCCTGGGTCCACCGGTGGGGCCACCTATCCGGAGGGCCCCATGGGCCAAAGTGGGAAGGAACCAGCCCACAAGGGGCTGGTGCGCCCCTAGGCCCACCCCTGCGCCTAGGGTTGAAACCCTAGGGGGGGGCCCCCCCGCTTGGGGGCACTCCACCCCTTGGCCGCCGCCCCGGAGATTGGATCTCGGGGGGGCCACCTGTGGGGCCTATATAAAGGGGGAGGAGGGGGCTGCTGTACCAACTCCCAAGGCGCAGCCCTCCCTCCCCAACACATCTCCTCCTCCGTAAGAGCTCGTGAAGCCTCGCCGAGATCTTGCTTCTCCACCATCACCACGCCGTCGTCTTTGCCGGTGGAGCTGTCTTCCTCAACCTCTCCTTCCCCTTGCTGGATCAACAAGGAGGAGACGTCGCTCGTCCCGTACGTGTGTTGAACGCGGAGGTGCTGTCCGTTCAGCACTTGGCATCGGTGATCTGAATCACGTTCGAGTACGAATCCATCATCACCTTGCAAGCTTCCGCACGCGATCTACAAGTGGTATGTAGATGCAATCTCTCTCCCGTTACTCGTTGCTTAGATGAACTCATAGATGGATCTTGGTGAAGCCGTAGGAAAAATTTTAATTTTCTGCAACGTTCCCCAACATAGCCTACCAGCTAGACTTACCCGAGGAATTATCCGATGTCCACGACGTGTTTCATGTCTCGCAGTTGAGAAAGTGCGTAAGCAGCACAGAGAAACAAGTATCCCATGAAAACATTGACGTGCAACTAGACCTCACCTATCGGGAACATCCAATAAAAATATTAGAGGAGTCTGAAAGGAGGACCCGACAGAAAACCATCAAGTTTTTCGGAGTTCAGTGGAGCAATCACACAGAGAGTGAAGCAACTTGGGAAAGAGAGGATTTTCTTCGGACAGAGCACCAACACTTATTTGAGGATCAGCTGAAATCTCGAGGACGAGATTTTTCCTAAGGGGGTAGGTGTTGTGACACTCCAAAAAATTTTATTTTTGTTTTCAACAAAAACTTAGTTGGATTTGAAGAAGGTCATTTAAATTCTTCCAAAAACTTTTCTCTCAAAACTTTTCCCTTGGCAAGGATTTTATTTTTGTATCTTCTTCAACCCTGGTGTTTGGTTAATAAGAACCTTCCTTCTGATTGTTCCCTCCTCAAATATATTTTCTTGAAAATTATTTTCTTTCAGAAAAAAGAAACCCTATGAGTTTTGGGGCTTCTTTCATTTTGAAACCACCCATGGTTTTACCATGCCTCATGTGGTAAAACCTCCCAAAACCCCTCCTTCCTCGTTGGAGCAATCTAAACTTTCTGTTCCAACTAGTCCAACCCATTTTTGGATTTTATTTCATTTATTCTATTCCCCAAAACAATTCTGTCATTTATTTTAAGCCTAGGTGATTTACAAAGCAAGTACCTAATTCCCTTTGAGTTTTGATCTCAAACCAACTCCTCTAGATAGTCTTTAGCACCCCCAACCTAGATCCATCAAGATCCACTCTTCCTCTTTTCAAAATTTTCAAGTTTCAACCTCTGCAATTTTGGACCAGATTTGCCAAATTTGGTGAAATTCATACCCTCTCTTCTCCAAAAATTCTACCAAAATTCAGGCAGCCCCCAGATGCAATGAGAAGCCACCCCACCAAAGATCAGCTCAAGGAAAATTACCCACATGCCAAAATCTTTTCGTCGAACACTTGGCCGGCACTGTTCCTGTACCCCCTTTCAGTAAAGTTCAGAGTTTTAGAGTTAGCAGTGTCGTTTTTCGTCAGAGACTTGTCATCGATCACGTGAGCACCCTGGCGCGTTGCACACGGCCTCTCCTCCTTGACCAGAGCACCGCATGCTCTCTTGGACGGGCGCAGGTGTCGGTGGCGGCGAGCATCACCGACGTTGGCAGCTTCTGCGGTGGCAGAGCCACCCGTGGCGGCCAACGGGAGCCAGAGCCAGCTCGCCAAGCCGTCCGTCGCTGCCCAACAGCCCCTAGCCCTCCGCGTGGCCTCATGCATGCCAACGCACCCCCACAGCACCGTCGTCGTGGCCCGGCAAGCACAGGGCACGCCCTCTGCCGCCGACGGGCCCGCGCCGCCCCGTTCCGTCGAAGCCACCCAGAGCACCTAATCCAAGCTGGGTTAGCACCTAAATGGAACTGGTGGATCTCCACGTTGACGCCCAACCCCCTAAACTCCCCGACCAAGCTCTGCGCCGCCGTAACCATCGCCGGAGATCCCCGTTCACGGCCACCGCCATGGATCGCCTATAAAAAGAGACCCCCCGAGCTCGCTCTCGAGCACGCACCACCACTGCACCCCACCAACACCCCGCCAAGCCACCAGGAGGACCTCGAGGAGGTCTCATCCTCCAACTCCGGCTGCCCCGATCCGCCTCGGCCACCAGCTCGATCCACTCCGGTGAGGTCATCCCCGACACCCAAACCTCGTCAGTAGCCTCCTCGAGCACCCAGTGAGCTAACCCAAGCTTCAATTTGACCTTCGCAGCCCTCCCCGACGAGATCCAACTCCACCCGAGCCGCCGTCCGCCGGAGCAAGGACCGCCGTCGACGTGGTGCTCGCCGACGACCACCACCACCACCCACGTCGCGGAAGGACACGCTGAGCACGTAGGTACCACCCGATCCCCGTGCCTCGCCGTGGATCGCCGCCGGCGACCACCGCAGCTCTCGGGCGCCGACGAGCTCTGTTCTCCCCGTTTGAAATTTCAAACCTGACGGGTGGGGCCCGCCTATCAGCCTCTCTTTTCTTTTAAACGAACCGTTTTCTGAAAACGTATTCGGGCAAATATGCTTTCAGTCTAAAACGTTTTTCTGGTCTTTTCTATTCAGCCCCCTGAGAAGTTTATGTTTCATTACAAAAAGGCCCCTGGATTAAAACCCTTATAACTTTTAAACAGAAAATGATTTTTGATTGATTCTTTTTCTGTCCTCTTTAAATTTTTGTCTAGTTTTTTATCATATTTATTTGAAAAATATTTGGAATACTTTTGTGCACCTCACGGTATTTACGTTAGCGCATATGTTTCTTTATACCGTAGATACCGAAGGAGGTGACGGAACCGCGAACTTCACCAAGCTAGACTCCGACTACTCCGAACCAGGCAAGCATGTTTGAACTTTTGATATGATGAGTGTCTTTGACATGTTTGCATTAAGTAGTTTCATGGCATGTTTATGAGCATCTCGATGAATGTTATGTTACATGCAAAGATGAGGCAAGTGAGTTTCGAAAATCCATGAGTTGTTGGATATGAGTTTGCATGGCCATGTGATGGCATGAGAATGGGTAAGATGGCAGTGTTGTAGCATGCCAGTCTTATGCCAGACTATTTGACTCCAGTGTCAACATGAATCAGTCCAGTTTCCATCCGTTTTCCCTTCCTGTACTACCACATGTTTTCCGCAAGGGATATGGCTTAGTAAGTTGCAAACCGCTTTCCTGGTACACACCAAATCGAGAGGCCATGATGATGGTTCCATGGCCCTGGATCAAAGGCAGTCATCCAGTCAGGGGGCATGGGTGTTTCCGGTTGGGACCGAGAGGGGGGCACCCCTTAGAGCGCGCGTATATAAATTTGATCCCATGCCATTCGAGAATGTGATCTCCCCGTCTCAAAGTTTTTCTTGAACGCTGTCTGGGGTGATTACTGGCATCGTGAGGTGGGATGGGTGTGTACTGGTTAGATGTGTTTCTTCCGAAATACCGTAAACGGAACTAGTCCTCGTGACTATAGAAATCCGTTGGCTGTGGGCAATTTAGTACAAACTCTGCAGAGTCAAAAATCCTATGAATCATCTTATCCATGTCCAAGTACTGTGCTCAACTTATCTTGTCAAGTGTCAGTCTCAGTGAAAAAACTCCGGTGAACCACATGAGTGTTAAGTCCGGTTAAATGTTTATTCCTGTGGATGGACTAACCCGTTTAATATTATGTGTTGAATATTTCATATGAGTATTATATCTTGATGAATTTATCAGATATGAATAATGAAATTTAAGCCCTTTCTGCGATGTCGCTTAGACGTCCGACTGTGGCACGTTTGTTATTTACTTTCGATATAAGCCCTTTCTGCGATGTCGCTTAGACGTCCGACTGTGGCACGCTTGTTATTTACTTTTGATATAAGCCCTTTCTGCGATGTCGCTCAGACGTCCGATTGTCGCACGCTTGTCATTTACTTTTGATATAAGCCCTTTCTGCGACGTCGCTCAGACGTCCGACTATGGCACGCTTGTTACTTACTTTTGATATAAGCCCTTTCTGTGACATCGCTCAGACGTCCGACTGTGGCACGTTTGTTATTTACTTTCGATATAAGCCCTTTCTGCGACGTCGCTTAGACGTCCGACTGTGGCACGCTTGTTATTTACTTTTGATATAAGCTCTTTCTGCGACGTCGCTCAGACGTCCGACTGTGGCATGCATGTTATTTACTTTCAATATAAGCCCTTTCTGCGATGTCGATCCGACGTCCAACTGTGGCACGCATGTCATTTATTTTTCAACATAAGCCTTTTATGTGGTGTCGCTTAGACGCCCGACTGCAGCATGATTATTTATTTATTTCCCCTTCGAGGCGTCGCTCCAGACACCCGATCGGTTTTCAGTTATTCTGTTGGAAATTTCGGGAAGACTACCGCCCGACTCCCTTTTTACTTATCATGTTGTGCCAATATTTATTAAATTGAATGTGCATTACTAATTACTCATGACGCATTCATGCATGCATTTGTTATATCTTATGTCCGAACTGTCTTGCGAGTACTTTCAAAGTACTCACCTGGCTTGTTGATTTGGCCAGATGTTGACGAAGGCGATCTCATGGATGAAGAGTTCGATAGCGAGTTCGACGCCTAGAGGAGTCCCAGTCAGTCTCGTGCAATCCTGGATTTGGTCTTTGTATTGTATCCGCTTCCGCTACCCGAATAAATTCATCGAGCCTCACCTCGACGCTCGATGAGCTGCCAGTTTAGGAGTCATGTTATCTACTCCACTGTGATATTTCCACCACCAGTTTTATTACGAGTCAGTAGTATGCCACCACACCATTGTGTCATATCCGCCATTATGTATAATTATTGGCGTGCTTGTAATAAAATGTTGAGCAGCCTCAGCTCAACCCTGTAGTATATTTAATGCTACTAGCTTACTGTATCAAGATTTTGTCTACCAGTAAGGAGGATTTTCCTCATACTGGACTAAAAAGATCGGTTTATCAATAAGCTTTTTATTGGAAAACCGGTCGTGACACCCCTTTTCGAAAAAAATGCATGTCTTTGCAGGAAACATATAAATTGTCAATTTGAAAAGATGCATCCGAGCATCGGACAGTATTTTAAGCCATCTACTAGTTAACCAATCATTATATAACTGCTTCCATAGCATGCAAAATAAAATCGTCACCAGGAACATTTGACCGTAACTGGGTGAGGGGTGCATACCTCTTGTCGTGAAGGAATTCCCAGATTTCTTCGATGAGTTGTCTTTCATCCAATACCATGACAATCATATTAGTGTACATATTTTTCTCTAGACCAATAAGGATGTCCCTGAAAATCTTCTTCATGTCAGGATTCTGACCAACCAGAACAAAAGCCCGTGAATCAAAACCACCTTTGATCTTGTCATATACTGCTCTGACCAGAGTGGTCTTGCCCAATCCCCCGAATCCAATGACAAAGACTACTTTTGGTCTCTTGTTGGAGGGATCTTTATCTCCGAAAGACAATAACTTGAGAAGCTCTTGATCCCTCTTCCCATAGATGCCGACAAGCTCTGTAGCTTCACTGTATAGAGCGCGGAGACGAGGATCGATGGTCGTCCCAGCTGTAGGCTTAGGCACAATATTATCAACTGTGTACCTGCGAGGGGAAGGTGTACCCACTAAAAAATATCACAAGTGTTATCGTCCTAAATAGAAGTACATGCTGATAGTGACGATATCTACCCCTCTCTCCCTCCATGAACTGAAAGTCACTGTGGTCAATCAGCCACCAAAATCATAGGTAGGTCTGTCAACCGGGTACGCACCTGCCGCGCCTGTTGGCCACCTCTTGGACATCCTTGTTGTTTTCCTTGATGGTGCTAGCGATCTGGCGGCACGCCTTGCCCTTGTTAAACAAGTTGGCCATCTTGTCCACAAGGTCCGTGAGCTTGTTGCCATCAGCATCAGGTTTATTAGGGCCGTCGACGCGCACGATGAACTTGTCAACAACGTCTTCTATGTCGTAGGAGAGATCCCTGACCTCATCAGCCCAGAGCTTGACTTGCTCGCCGAGCTGATGGCGCGGCACCTCTGCCACCTTGCAAAGGGCAGCGTGCATGCTCTTCATCTCTTGGATGAGAGACTCGACGCCCTTCTTGGCGTTCTTCTGCAGGTTGTACTCCTCCATGAGCAGCTGCCCCAGCTTGGGGAGCAGGCTGCCCATGGCGCCCGTCACCACCTGCATCCTTAGTTAGCTAGCAACACTGATCTATGGATGTAAGAACAGATTAGCATCGACGATGAGTTGTGGTTGAGTGTGAGTCTCTTCTCTCTCTCTCTCTCTCTCTCTCTCTCTCTCTCTCTCTCTCTCTGAACGAAGGCTCGCGAAGAGCCCGACTTTGAATTAACAAAGCCATCAACCGGCCAGGAATTACAGCAGACAACCCAACTTACAACGGTCAGAACGATACAACGGGGAACACTGGAAAGACTACTCACTACAACCTCCACAAGCCACAAAAGATTACAGCTAGTAAAGGCCGCTCCACACTAGGATCATATGTAGCAGAAACGGAGCAGCGCAGGACATAGCCGACCTTCGAGGATGGACCGTGCTCCAGGAACACTTAGAGAAGAAAGGAACCAACATCTTCCTTCTCAATCATTGAAGAGGGACCCTTCCCCCTCGCCATGGCTCGTTGGTGCCGCACCGTCGGGATTTCGAGAATCTCGCCCTAGAGCTGGAAGAATGTCGCCCTCACATCGCAATGTGGACATGGGATGACCACATCGATTTGGGATATACCTCGCCGGCTGCTCCGCCACAGTCCATGCCCAACTAGCTGGAGACAAGCTTCAGGAATCGGACGACCCAGAGGAGGTAGCGCAATCCCTCACCTGCATAACCTCCCGACCGATCCCCACACCCTTGACGACGCCTCCAGCAAGGTCACGACGCGCAAGGCGCCGCCGCCGCCAAATCCGTCGGGGATAAAGGTTTTCACCCGGGCAGGGGGGGTCGGGGTGGAGAGCAGGGGACCTCGGCTGCGCCCCCATGGAGGAAAGCAGTGCCCTTGGGCGTTGCCGCCGCTGGGCGGGCCGGACCGGCCAAGGTTTCCCCCGGTTCCCTGGCTGACCACCAACACGCACCAACGCCGGAGCCAGACGAAGCTAGCCCACCAGAAGGCGAGAGAGAAGCAGCAGGGGATAGGGATTGCACACCTCCAGATGTGACGAAACAGAACACGCCGTGGCCGAATTCCACCAGCCACCCGCCGCCCGCACGGCCGGGCACGCTGGCCAGCACCCCCTGCGAACGCCGCCCACCGCCCGACGACGTCGCCTCTCCGGCAAGGGCCGTCGCCCAAGGAACCACAGGCCTCCAAGAGGGGGGAGCGACGAGATCCCTACCGCCACCTTCACCGGCGTCCGTGCGGGCTTCCCGACGGCCGTCTCTGGTAGCGGCGAGGGGAAGGAAGGGGGTGGAGGGGGTGGCGGCGGCGGCGGAACCCGAGTCGCCCCCGAGTCGCCCCAAGGGACGACGCGAGGGCGGCGGGGGAGGGGGGTGCCGTGTATTTCTCTCTGTCCCACCTACTCTTCTCACCGAACCCCTCTCTCTCTCTCAAAATATCTTGTATGTTGATTGCTTGTGCATAAAAACTAAACTAATCAAGCAGACGTGCATTATTGATCCAACCACTTTGGCCACTTGTTCTCGACGCGTTTGGTGCACTTTGGGCCGGCAAAAAGGTGCATTTTGGTCCCTAGCTAATAAATTAATCTACACGATAACCTTCACAGACGACCTCAACTCGCACTTTAGATAATCTTCCATTGTATTTTTATGATACGGCACAGTACAAGTATTCGGTAGGTGCATGCATGCGAACAAAGGCATCAAGCCTGTGTGCTTTGAAAATTTCACCTAAATTTTCAAGAAGTTACATGTATATATTAGTGCCCGTCCCAAGGTCACATTTGAACCCAGATCGATCGTCGGTGCGGTTGCTGGTTTTGCCACCTACGAGTGACACTGCAATGAAATTGTTCTCCCAAGGTCAGATCATATCTGCCCTTGAAAGAAACAAGCTAATTTGCTAAATGTAGAAATTTAGCACCAGACATGGAGAGCAGTAGCTAGCACGAACTTCCTAAACTGTTAAACATTTTCAAGGAGAGGCTCCCTACCTATGAGAGTTCACAGTGATCCACATCGTCCGGATTAAATTGGACGGTCAGATTTTGATTTGGTGGCTATGATCAAGCTAGCGGGTAGCTCTAGTGCCAAGAAGAAAAAAAAGGAGGTGTGTAACTACAACATTGGTGCAATAATATGTGTATTTTCAGCCAAAAATTGTACTGATAGTAATGTGTTTGGAAAATCTTTGCATAAACAATTTGATATATTGATTGATAATGTACACTGGTGATGTGGTTACCAAAATGAAGAAATTTAATGATGAAACCACTTGCAAAAGGCAGTCAGCATTGACGAAACACATCATGTATATGACACGTCAAGCCCCTATCCCCATCCTCCCCTCGCCGTCGCCGGAGGAAGCGATTGGGCTAAGCCCGTTCCGCGGATGGCAGCGGCGGGGCGAGCTCTCTCTCGCGGCATGGCGTTTTCCCCTCAGATTCAAGGCCGAGGCGGTGGCCGGCCGTGGCGTTTGCATGGCCTGCTCCTCCATGCGCGGCGGCGCGCTGCTGGCTACCAGCAAGGCACCCTTTCCCGGCGCCCCTGCTGCTCCCGATGCGGTGCTAGATCCGCGCACCGCCCCGATCTGATCTGGGGTGCCGTGGCGGCGTGGGGGCTGCAGGCTTGGCCTGATCTAAGATGGCGGTCCTAGGGTTCCTCAAGTGACAATACGAAGATCTGCCTGACGCCTGTCCTTGTTGATCTAGTCGGAGTGTCGGGTTCCGGAAGGCTCCGCCAGTGAACTCCCATGTGTGCGTTATGCATGGAGATTGCTGCATCGGGTGGGAATCGGTCGTGCCCACTGGTTCTCGGTTAAGGAGGGAGCGGTGCGAAGTTCTGCTATCTGTTGCCATCACGGGATATGTTTAGTTCCATGGTGAAGTCAGAGGCGGAGAATGTCATGGAAGCCGAGATCAGAGGACTAGTAGCGGTGATTGGAGTCTTTGTGGGGATGGGGAACTTGCTTGGACTTTTCGGATTTTGTAGCAACGGTATGTAAGTGGGGGCGGCAGCACAGGTGTAGTTCAAAGTCTTACCTCTCAGGGTGAAAATCCAAGGTCTGGTCTTAATTGGTTGTGCCTGACAATGGTCTTGTTGAAGGCATTGTTTTGAGAGGGGGGACTATCTTCAGGGTGAAAACCCATGATCTACGATCTAGTGATGATGGCGCTTGTGCACTATTTCCTTCTTTGAGGCGTCACTTTTGGAGAACTTGGACTTCAGTGTTGTTTTGGTGGTGGTTGTACTGTTGCTGCATGGACTGGAATTCTATAGCGGGGCTTTTCTTTTTTAGCTTCTTCTTCTTTTTTTCCTCCACATAGCACTTGATTATTGGTAATTTTCTTCATTATTTTTCCTCCACATAACACATGACATTAACTATCACCAGTGAGCCATTCACATGAATACACTTTCACACGTTCTAGAATTGGAAAACACCTCAATTGTAGCGTAAAATGAGTACTGGTCTCAAAAGCCGACAAACCGAAGGGCAACAAATATGAATCCTCATCTCGACCATTCCTTGTTGAAAAACAACTCATCAAGAGTATAACCGAGAGCTTGTGTGCTCAAGAATTTGTCACTCGCTGGCGCATCAACAATGTGGAAGCAAATCTTCTGGTCCCTTCATTCTCCCCAGATCACACTGAATCTCCTCTTTCAAGTAGTACTAATATTTTCCTGAGACATCACTTTGCTGTTGCGACGGTGCTAATTGTTTAGAACAAACTTGTAAGCACCAAACAAAAAAACAAAATGACGAAGGCTTAAAGAATTAGGTCGATAACGTTGCTGATTGGGCATGACCTTCAGCAATTGGCGGTGTGGGAGAATCCTCGCGTCGGCATCAGGGCTAGCTGAGCCGCAGCGGTGGCCGCAGCTCATAGCCGGACTCGACTCGAAGACGAAGCGAATGGATCGGCTGTTGGTTTCACGTCACTGCAAATTCATGGGCCATACTTAAAGCATGTGAGTCCACGTTCAACAACAGTTCTTCTGGTTAGAAAGAGCAGCAGGCCGCGGCGACTATATCTCGCATTAAGCGAGTCCTTAGAAAGTCTCATGTCGATGTTTTCGTAGTGGTGGTTGTTACTGGGCCGGTCCATTTTTGCGCACAGTTTAAGAAAAATATTTCCGCGACATTTTAAGAAAATACAAGGGAAAAGGGCAGCACGAAGGATCAATCCCTGATCGCCGCAAACATAGCAAGCGCGACTAGCCAGTTCGTGATAACTAAAAGGGCGTGACTTGAAGCGTTTTTTCCTCTGTGTTTTCAGTTTTTTTGTTCTCTTTTCTTTCTCTTCTTTTTTTCTTCTCTGTTTTAATTATTTTGGATTTGTTATTTTCCATTTTTTATTTTTTTGTTTCTTATCTTTATTTCGTCTCTTTTTAGGTTTTCTTTGTTTCTTTTGGTTTTCATTAAAAAATATATGTCAAGAAATTTTTTCCAAAACACGTTTAACATTTTTTAAATACAAGCTTAATTTTTTTATAAATGATAAACATTTTTCCTATACACACTTTTAAACTTTTTAAAATGCTTGATTAACATTTTCCAAATGCAAGATTTTTTTTGTATACGTAATTAACATTTTTCCCATATGCAGTTTTAAATTTTTTTCAACTACTTGATTGACATTTTTCAAAAACAAGATTAACATTATCTAGTACATGGCCAGCGTTCTTGTCAAATGTTTGATAAAAAATTTCTAAGTGCAGTATTAACATTTTTAATTCATATCAACATTTTTTAAACATATTTAACATTTTACACATGGTTGATTAACATTTTTCAAATACTTGTTCTACATTTCTTCAATTGCTTTATTAATATTTTATATACATGATCAAAATTGTCCATCATTTTTTAATACATGGTTATTGCATTTTATATAAATTTAGCATTTTTCGAATAAGTGGTCAAAAAATTCAAATGCTTGATTACTATTTTTATATAAATGATAAAAAAACTTCATTATTTCGTAATACATGACCAACAATTTTTCTATACACGTTCAACATTTTTGGAATGCTTGATTTATGGTTTTTCAAATACTTGTACAACATTTTTCAAATAGTTGTTTAACATTTTTTTAAATGCTTTTTGCAGAGGATTTTATTTAATATATATTTTTAGAACATTTTAAAGTCTAAACAAACATACAAAAAAGGAAAACCAAAACTTTGAAAAGAAGAAAAAGAGGTTGCGGCCTCCCGCACGAGTGGCCCGACCCAGCTTGCCTGCCCCTTCAGCGAGCTGGAAGCTGGACTCGCTGAAGTGGAGATATAGGTGTGCCCTCAGCAGGCTCGTGGGTTTTTATTCGTGTGCATAAATGGTCTGCATGGGTTGTTAAGCGAGCCGGAAACTGGACTCGCTGAAGCGGAGATATAGGCGTGCCCTCAGCAGGCTCATGGGTTTTTATTCGTGTACATAAATGGGCCACATGGGTTGTTGCTGCTTGCTGGGCTAAAAAATTCAGCTTGTGCACTCCTATACATTTAATCTGTTTTTTTTTTCAACAACAAAAAACAATAATCTTCTTTTTTTGAAAAAACTTCCAATCTATTCATCTTCAATCATGGCAGTACAACAAAAATCAGAAATAATAAAATTACCTCTAGATCTGTAGACCACCTAGCGACGACTACAAGCACAGAAGCGAGCCGAAGGAGCACCGCCGGCATCGTTCCTCCCTCGCCAGAGTCGGGGAAACCTTATTGTAGTAGACAGTCCAAAAATGGTCTTGCTAAGGCACATAGGACCAGTGCACCAGAACAGCAACCTTCACCGATGAAGGGTAGAGTAGATCAGAAGTATCCAACTTGAAGACATGAATATAGACGAACGATGATTAGATCTGAGCAGATCCACCAACGATAGATCCACCGGAGAGATACCTCCACACATCCACCGACGATGCTAGACACACCACAGGAACGGGGGCTAAGCGAGGAGAATCTTATTCCATCTTCATGGAGCTGCCGCTGTCTCGCCTTCCTGAGCAAGACACAAACACTAACAAAAATCAAAGAAACATCTAAACACAAAGCCATCCCGCCGGCAAGGACGGGGATCCACCACGCCCCCATGGCCCTAAGGCTGCCGAAGACGAGGCGTCAGCGGCGGGAGGCAGAGGAACCCTAACTTTTCTTGGGACAGGAGGCGCCCCCTAGTTGAATGTGCACACTGTAAAAACAATAATCTAACCTAATTCACACCATAATTTTAAGTACAACACATATTTCCTAGATGATAATACATATTTGGAAGTTGAAATAAACATCTTTGTATGCTTGGTATCAAGGATTCAGCTCCACCTCGACTGCTGCCCACGCCGGGAACGACATATGGTGGCACATTAGGCATGAGCTGTAGTTGGTTTGGTGGCTTCATTATATTGTTGTTTTCATGTGTTTTTCTACTAGTTTCAGATATTTCAATCTATTTTTTTTCGTGTGTTTCTACAATGGTTTCAGTGGTTTCAATCTGATATTTTGGTGTATTTCTCTACTAGTTTTAGTGATTTTTTCGTCCATTTTTATCCTTTTATTCTTATTTTACTTTTCCCTTTTTATGTTTAAATACATGGACACTGTTAATGTTTTAGAAACATTTTTGAAATAGTATGAAAACTTTTCTAAAATTTGTGAACAATTTTGTTAAAAAATAGTCGGTTTTCAAAACTTCCAAATACCTATAAATATGTAAACTTTTTTCATATATTGAACATTTTTTAACAATCTAAATTTCGCAAACAATCAATTTTTTTAGAATATTTATTAAGATCTGGTGTATGTTTTTAGTTTTTTTGCAAAAAATCTAGAATTATATTAAATTGATAGAAACATCGTTGTTATGGTGCAACGGAAACATACTATTTGTGTGCAAATATTTTTAATCGCTAGAAGCAGTATTGCTTTGAGATGGTGACATTTTTATGTGCTTTGGAAATATATAGTTTCGGTGTGACATAAACAATATGTACATTTGATGAAGCATTTGCTTCAAAAAATTAATCGTATGGAAGCATGGTAAGAATATACATTGATTCAAATTCAATTCATTCATTACAACTAATATACAACTCTTTTTGCAACAACAAAAAACTATAAGAACAAGTTTTACTTGCATATGGCCAGAATATCACGCACATTGAACTAGCTGGTCTGGCAGCATAGAACAATTTTAAGTCCCAGCTACACCATACTGAACATTGTTGGCATTATGTTGGGAATGAAGAAGCACAACATAATCAATTTGAAGTAGAAAATGTATGTACAGTTGATTCATTGCTACGGGGAAACCTTTTCGTATGCCATGTGTTGCCAAAGGCGGTGGTTTTGGTTGTGGTTGATGCTTAATTTTAGGTTCAACATGATGTTTTTCTTATGATTCTTTTTTTCCTTTCAACGATTAGGCAATGTGCTTACACAATATTTTGACTAGCTCTTGATATTATATAAAGCCCAAGTATAATTAGTATTACCTTGATATTAATGTATAACCCTTCATTAAAAAAGGTTCCATTGAGGATCATGAAAATGAACACATCGCAAAATACACATGCTTGATCTTCGAAGATTGTGCATCTGTATCATTCTTCTTTTAGTAGGTAACCGGTATCCGATAAAGTGTGCTACATAGTACCAGCTACAGAGGAAAGCGTCATCCCATGGCCCCTCTGCAACTACAAGATACGGTACACATGAGGCACCCGCATCTTGGAAAAAGCAATTTTCCCATGCACGGGATATCCCATGCATGCCTCAGTCATCCATTTGTTGGGAGATTACCACGCATGCATGCTTATCTTCTTTGCATGCATGACTTAGCCATTGATTAATTCTGGAGGACCTTATACATAGAAGCTTTCCGAGAATTGCATGCTCCACCCACCCCATCTCCCGTACCTTTTCATTACATCTTGAAATCTGGATCAATTATATCTTTTGAACCAAAAGTTCAACTTAAGTTTCATTTGCATATTTGTGCTTCTTGCGATAAGCACTTTTGATCAAGACCAGACTTGAATACATTTTTGGGAACTTTTACTTGTTACTAAGTTTCAAATGTTAAAACTTAATAGTCATAATATTAAGTTTTTACCAAGTTTCGTTTGTTTTAGGGTTTACGGCTTAGGGTTTAGTGTTTAAAGTTTCAGTATATAAAACTTGGTGATTTTATCCTTCGCCGTATCAAGTTTTAATAGAAGAAACTTGGTGAAGTTCTTAAAACTTGTCAAAACATATTCAAGAGTGGTCTTGTTTGAAAGCCCTCATCTCAAGAAACACATATGCGCAAACAAAACATAAATTGAGCTTTTGGTTCAAATTTAAAATTGATCCAAAATTGAAAATGAAAATATCAATATGGGAGGTTAGATGAGTGGAGCAGGAAGTCTCTACCAAAAGCTCATGAGAGGGCCTACTCAAAATAATCAATGGGCTAATCCATGCACCCCACAGCTCTGCATCTCCGGGGTGGAGGAAATTGATCACGTGCACCATGCTGCCGACTACCATTGGGGTGGGCACATCAGAGGTCAGTGCTGAGAACACGCTCCATCTCCTACTCGTCAAAGGCTCCGTTGAGCCTCACATCTGCCACGTCGATAACAAAGTTTCGGTCATACATATCGCAGACACATCCCCGGAGCATCGCCGAGGCCGATGCTCCACCCAGCTGGTCATGTACCATCGGCCAACCCACGGATCCGACAGGTGGGCCATCAAAGGATGCAGGCCAAGTTGTACCAGATATCCAATGCCAGCATGGCGCGGTGCATTTTCCATCACGAGACTCAAAACCACACACGTATATTGACATGGCAGAACCGATGGTGTGCGTCCTAGCTTGCCCCACTGACATGGCGAGCCAGTTGCGCTACCACATGTGACATTTTCATCATTGTACAACTACTGTTTGAAGGGAAAGTCTGGAACGAACCCTAATCCTGACACCTCCTAATCCCATAGTATGCCCACCTGCTTTAGGTGTGGTCAGCAGTACGTGCTCGATCATCATGTAGACAATGATTAGTGTTAAAGGTTAGGACGAGGCATTTAGCTAGCTGGAGCAAATTAGTAGAGTTGGTAACTGTGAGCAAGAGACTTGTGATGTTGTTTACTATCTATTCACTTTCGCCTTCAGCCGTTAATTACATTGGGTTAACTCCTCTATAGGAAAATGAAAATTGGATCACCCCTACATGCCTTGGACGGACTTATAGGGATTGCATGTTTGTAGCTGGCCACAAAGTGGAGACCTCATCGAAGGACAAAAGTAATGGTGGTTGCCAACAATTTATTTTCAGAACGTGCATGATACCACTCAAGCTAGCAGTTCACATGTTTCTGCTTCTGCAATAGGAAAATTGAGATGTTGCTATGTACTCATGCTCTGAATATAGATACCAGTTTCACATGAGGAGTCATAGTTAAGACAATGAAGACGTAAACCACACTCTTTTGGTTCCTGAGCTGGACAATATAGCTTACTTGTTGCCAACATGTTAAAAAGAGGTAACCCTTTGTGTATCTTATAAAACCTTGATGGTTCCAAAACTTGCACGGTTGATTTGAAGCTCTTAGTTTTCTCCATAAAAGCTAGCATCCTTCAAATTTTAGTAAGTTCACCGTGCTTTGGGTTTGCACCATTTTTTTAGAAATTGTTATATAACAAAAGTAATAGAAATTAATATTCCTTGTAGTTATAAAACTCATTTAATATTATAAACAATAAAAATGTTGATAGAACAAGCACACAGTTGAACATGCATGGCCAAGCAGTAGGAGGTGGCAGATTTGGCTCTGATTTAGTGCAACAGCGTGCACCTAGCACCGGCTTTGGCTGCGAAGTGCTAACGAGGGTGCCATATGTTGCAGTGCTGCCATGGTGGCCGCAGCGAGCTGGGACTGGCTTGTCTTACCGGAAGGCATGTTGCGGCAGGAGAGGCACGACCTTGGCACACTGAAAACATCTGGTGGATTCATGGTCTTGCAATTGTGTGCATAGTGGTTGGCATAGATGGTGTCGGTGCATGTAGGTATTGTTCGTACTGCCTCTACATGGGCTCATGAAAAATTTGGTGGCGTGAAATGCTTATACCTAGGGGCCCGATACGGCCGGTGAGGGTCATCATGGTGTACATTGAGATGGCACTCCTAGGGATGTAATCGACGGATCTAGAAGAAGGATGTAATGGTGGGAAGCTCTGGCTGTATTCGAATGGCCAACGTTCCCCCCTCTCCCATCGGTGGAAACGAAGGAGGTGCGGGAGTGACGGAAAGCGTAGTTGTAAGGGCATGCTTCCACTACTTTCTCCAACGGGCATGGGCTCAGGGGCAGAGCTATGTTGGGAAAGCTTGGTCGTGGCCCGCCTAGCGTAGCAACAAAAAGCAACGATTGAGGGAGTAAGGGGCATACTTGAAAAGTTTGTGAGGTCAGCTTTGACCTGGCCTTCTTGGTCCGCCCAAGGATTTTCCAGTAGCCTCCGCCACTACTTGAGCTCTTTCATCGTCGGGATAGTTAGTCTATAGCGAGGTTGTTGGCAGTGACAATCGCCAATGAGTATGTTCGAATTCCATGTAAAAACCCATGATCTCTCCACTATATGTAGATTAGGCAACATACATGCCCTTTTTGAAGGGGTTGGCTCGAAGCCTGCCTTCGGGGATGAACATCTCAACTTCAATCTTTGATTGGACTCGTCAACATCGACGCATGTATGGTGATCCCTTTTGTAAGGCTTTGTTTAGGAATGGCGTATTTTTGTTGTTTCGGTAACTTGTAGCAAGACTGGTGGATTATGTTCAATGATGGTAGGGTTCATGGTAGGATTGTAGAGATACTCCCGCCAGGGTTTGTTTATTTATGTTTAAGCCGATTTATTCGGCAGAACAATGCTTAGCATTTGTTGGCATTATTGAATAATAAAGACATGATTGTTGTGTATCAATCTATCTAGACGCCAGTGGTTACTCTTCTTTTTGAGAAGAAAAAAACTAACCCACTGCTAGTAGTTGTTAATTAGTACAGAACAAAAAATGCTTTATAATCCTAGTTGGTTGCATCTAGATCATCGGGCTAATATCATGCCAAGTTGTTCACGATTCAGATATGGTGATGATGCCTTGTGCCAGCCAGACACATAAGTTAATGCAGTCTCTCAATCCAATGTAGGGGATGTATCTAAGAAAAGAGACACTATATTAACCATTTTGAAAAGAGTGTTTTTTTACATTATTGTGAAAAGAGTGTTAGATATGAGTCAGAGGACCTACGACGTGGTCAAGCAAATGCAGGAGAAAATGCCTTGCCGTTATTATCTTAAAATGCAGCAAGCTGGTCCAAAGCTGCACCTCATAATCCCACATGTGTTGAGGACAGCCAAGCAAAACAAGCTAGTGAGAGTAGAGATAGAGTGTAAAAATATTCATTTATAAGCTCTTGAGATCAACATGGAGTGTTGTGGTTGCAGCATTGTTCATTAACCACGTGCGTCCATACACAGAGGCAAACTTGTATATAAGCTGATAGCATTCTGAGGCCCCTTTTACCCCTGTCGAGGTCCTTGATGCACTTTAATTACCTACCCACCTTTTGTAAGTAAGTCACATGGAACTTCCCTCATTTGAGATCTTTCATTTGATGATTTTCAAAATTGTAGCATGCATTTCACATAAGGATTAAAAATCAAGATGTTGCATTACTTATACAAATAATGTCAACATTGTGAAACTAACGTGGAGTAGTACAATAGCCAATCATTCCAATAGTTCAATTTTGAAACCATGTTTATTTTGTGCAACATCCTGGCACGGCCGTACTTCCGACACCTACCAAGCTCATAATTTGCAATATTTGTTGGTGCTTCTGTTCTCCATCTCGCTAATATTTTTTGGTGTTATGTGCCATAGGCAAAATCCATGTAACTAAGCAAGAAACAATGCTGAGACTAGCGAGTAGACAGCTAGCTGGAGCAACCTTTGTGTGTGAATTGTTGTTCAGTTTCTATTCCATCCTGTGTCCCACTATTCATCAATTTGCAAAAAGAAATGTGGTTGTCGGACATAATACTAGTCCCTCGTATCCTACATGCCCTAGAGGGGGACTTATGGAGGCTACATTTATAGTGCTGACTAGAAAGTGTGAATGTCTAACTGAAAGACAACCAACTTAGGCTGGCTGCCATCAATTAATTTTCAGAACGTTCAGAATGTGTTCCAAGCTAGCACTTTAGGTGTTTTAGCCTCTATAAGTGTCGTTATGCATTTCATAATTCATACTTTCAAGGTAAAAACAACACTTTTTTGTTTGCAAGTTGGAAATAGGGGTAATTTGATTTCAATTTTTCAGTCGAAGCATGATCTTTCTGTAATATTCATAAAACTTGATAGTTTCTGAATATAATGGTCTAACGAATCCTCTTGGTTATCTCTTCAAACTACATCATCCTTCAACTTTGGACAAGTAATATGGTCTTTCGCTTGCACATTTCATATTACTTTTTCACGATTGTAAAGCACAAAGGAGTTCCCTTCAATTATAACAAGTGTCTATTGATGCAAACGACAATAGACATAGATTGAACAAGAATGCAATCAAATATTCATAACCAAGCAAAACTTGGCTTGTTGGTAGAGGTTGCTTTTACAACACTCGGAGCGCTTTACAAAATTATGATCCTAGTTGAATCTACTATAGTTTTGTTGGGCTAATATGATGCCAACTTTACAAGTTAATTGAGACACACATATCTTCCATGCATTGACACTTGAACATGCCAGATTTTGTTTGCCTGTCAATCCTATGTAGTCTATATGAATGGCGCCACTTAAAATGGAAACTAAATTGTGAACCACATGAAACGAGTGTTCATTCTGATCTACTGAGGCGACAGATTTTTGCACTTCAAACAAAACCATAGACAAAAGGACTTGACATTCCTCTCTTTAAATGGGTGGAATGATTATCAATTCTCTATTAGTTGGTAGGATAAGCAAACTAAAGCAGTTTACCAGACTCCAAATTATAGAATCGGTCTGGGAAAGATGCAATATTAATGGCAGGAGATTTTATCATGTGCGATGATAAAATGTGAGCTTTCATGTGTCTCGCACACATGATAAGTAAGCAAGGAGCAATGTGAGGAGCGGGACGAAAATTAAAGCAGGCAACTTGTTGATAACGCTAAGAGGCTTGCGTGTGTATTGTTATTCACTCTCTCTGTTTATATGTCCAATTACCCATCATTTCAAACATATTGATTCTAGCAACGCTGGTTAATTAGTATATTGTCTTTGTGCCCTAGAGGCGGGGACCTGCAAGGACAAGTTGTGGCTAGAAATTTAGTTTGAAGGTCCGAAACACAAACAACTTCTGAAATTTGCTGCCAATTAATCTTCAGAACATACATGACAGGTGCCTTTCATGTTGAGGTGAGGTGTTTTGGTTTTTGCGAAGGTGTTTCCTGATACCAGCAATCGTGCAAAGCATGTTTCCCACAATATATATTCCTGGAACAATATAAGTAACACACTGAAAGAACAACATGAAATTGAAATGAAAACATCATTTCTCGCAAACCACTTTATTATAATTACGAGTGACATGGTTAAATCATGAGCCAATTGTGGTCAACTAAGAGGTAAGTAGTAGGGTTTATTTCAATTCAGAATTAATTATGTGAGAAGTGTCCAATAAGAGGTAATTCTTAGGATGCAACTTAAACAGTAAGCCTTTGATGTGAGACACTTCGGTGCCAACTTTGAAAATTTATAATGGTCAGGACACAATAAAATCTGACAAGGATCAAACTACATAATATATTGGGCTAACTTTCATCGGATGATAAAAAATTGTTTGTATTTCTCTTTTATGATTGACTTTTCCATATGTCCTTTTCAATGTAAGAAAGGGGTGCAATTCCGAATCCGTGCAATTCAGATATTAAAAGCGGGCTATTCTCCTATTCAGTACAAGTTCGTCGAGGGTCGAAACAAATCAAGCACCAGCCTCCCTAGCAAAAAGTAACATGCACCAAGCATCGATGGAAGACGGCGGATCCTTGTAGGAGATCATCTCATCTTCGTTGCGGGAACAATTGCTGTCGTGTAAATTTTGCCGTTGTACCACACATTCGACTTCCTGTTGCCTCCCAATCCCAGGACACACCCTGGGTTATGATCCATGCATTCAGAGATTATGGGAGCTAGCTAGCTTCCCTTTTCAGTTTGAGTGTGTCTTCTCCCTCTTGGGACGACAACCGAGCTCATAGGCCGCTTTTATATACGATGAAGCTATGCATACATGTACCATGGTGTGTGTCCTTCCATGACACCATGAAGGAAGTACACAACATGTACACGTGTCAACAAGAAAACAGGTGCAGCAACAAGGTCACTGTAGACTTCATGGCACATCCATTGCATCTGCTTCCTCTTCAATTCAGATCCATTCCCCCGGTTTAGGTGTATATATATATATATACTACCTCCCTAAAATAATATAAGACGTTTTTTGACATTGGTATGAACTCTCAAAACGTCACAAAAATTACAGAGGGAGTAGCTAGCAAGTGATGAATAAGACGTACTCCTATATATATACAGTAGCTTACCCACTAAGTCTGTTAGGGCGAGATGGTGAGCAGCAAGCCGAAGTGACTGCTTGGAAGAACCGGCAGCTCCCCGAGTCGTACGTCCATCTGGCCACGTCGGCGCCTCGACCCTGATCCCGCGATGATGGGGAAGGGGCCGTCTAGGTCGTCGTCCCAGTTCATGTCGCCGGCGAGCACGGCGTTGTGGTCGGAGCAGTTCGCGAAGTGCCCAAGGTACTCGCGGGCTCTGCCGATTCTCTCGACGGACCGAATGGCCGACTGAGTGGGCTCGGGGAAGCAGCACTTCGCGACGTGAAGCCTATGGTGGCAGCACGTCGGGTGGAGGCGGCCGCCCTCCACACCGGCGTCCGGGCCGGTGTCACCGAGTTGGCGCTTCCATCAAGAAAGGTCGACCGTAAACCTGCTGGCTCCATTGGTTCCACCAAGCCAGGCTGTGGCACGGCGTCACGTTGGTCCCCTGCATGCAACTTGGTGAGCTGCAGCAGATTATGTGCTAGCGAAATACTGGATAATACTCCCTCATCCTCAGAATAAATGTGTCGACTTTGTATTAATAACTTTAATACAAAACTATACTAAAATTAAGAAACTTATTTTTGGAACGAAGAGAATATGTAGTATTCCTTCCGTCCGAAAATATTTGTCATCAAAATGAACAAAAAAGGATATATATAGAACTAAAATACATCTAGATGCATCCTTTTTATTCATTTTGATGACAAGTATTTTCGGACGGAGGAAGTAGTAGACGTTCAGCAGCGGATGATGTTCGCCGGAACGACACTCGCACGACTCTAATTCATCCGTCCGCTCCTGTCTAGACTTGCCCATGGATGGCTGGTTATAGCATGTCGCCTCAGTTTTGGCTGCTCGACGTCGTCCATCTAACAGTGCTCTTCTTTCGGTGGTACTCCCTCCGTTACTTTTTAGTTTGCATATAAGATTTGATCAAAATCAAAATTAGTAAAGTATGATCAACTTTATAGATAAAAAATATCAACATCTCCAATACTAAAGCTATATGGTATGAAAATTAATTTGATGATGCATCTAACATTATTGATTTCATATTATTAACCTTGATATTATTTTTTATAAACTTAGTCAAAGTTAATAAAGTTTGACTTTGATCAAATCTTATATGCAGACTACAAAGAAACGGAGGGAATACTAAAGTACTTGTAAGGAAAATGTACTAGGACCACATATCAGAATCGAACCAGGGGATGAGGTCGGGGCAGTGAATTCCCTGTACTGTCGCCACCATGGAGATCTCCACACGCAGTTGATTGGAAAACCATTATCAGCAGGAGATGCATGCGATGGAGCATTAGAAAACACATCGTGTACGTACCTGCAAGATGATGACATCCGGATCATGGGCGATGAGATCGGAAATGGACTGCATCCTTCGATACACACACTGCGACGTGCTCATTATTTTTTTCAAAAAAGAGGACTCCTCGGCCTCTGCATCAAAACGATGCACACGGCCACCTTTATAGATAAATAAAAGCAAGGTCTTACAGTCTGAAAACAAAATAACGGCAAGCTCATAAAGAGCCACAACGCCAAAAACAAAAGGCCAAGAAGCCACAACCGGTTGGCATAACAAAGATAGGTAAACTAATCGCCTATCCTATCACATGACCGCCATCCAAACCGGTTGAAAATATCCCGCGCTACCATCTCCCACCGGATAGATTCAGTAACCAAACGCTCTCTGGCCTCCGTCGTAGTGAGTAACGACCACATACGAATCAACACAGTGGCTCGGAATATAACCTGCAAAAAATGCATATTTGTTGTTCTGTTAAATGCCAAATCATTTCTGCAGTTCCAAATTGCCCACAACAAAGCACATACTCCTACGCGAATGTGTCTAGCTGTTTCGGACTCTATCCCAACAAGGCACGTTCCAAATATTTGCGACATGCTCATTTGACCACACGTTGTACGCCATCAACTTGATCTTCACATCCGAGGTGGCCATTCTCGGTTTTTCGAGCTACGGAAGGAAGGGGAATAATGCTCTCGATGTTCCCTATATCGTAACCAAATTAAGTCACGACGCCTCAATTAAATGCATGGGAATATGTACTGGCGGAGTAATTTAGCCACTGTCCTTATATAATCCCAAGCGTCGTTGGTCTTTGATTTCACTTGGGACTGGCCCTTCATGAGATTGTCCATGAGTTCAGGACGCGCAGCCATAAGGGTGTTTTCCTTAAGTTGTACTTCCAGAAGACCTATGATCGTCTGGACTGGTCCTTCCTGAGGTTCATTTTTCAGCGTCGGGGTTTTGATGACCGATGGTGCTCTTGGATCATGCAGTTAGTCCGATCTTGTAGGACCGCGGTTAATATCAATGGCGAGGTGGGGCCTTTCTTCACGTCCTCTGCGGGAGTGAAGCAAGGTGATCCGATATCCCCTCTCCTCTTCAACCTCGCCGTTGACGCTCTGGCAGGCATCCTGCATAAAGCTAGCACGGCTGGCCACATATCAGGGGTTGTTGGCCATCTGATCCCGGGGGGTGGGGTCACCCATCTCCAATACGCGGATGACACCATGATTATGGTGGAAGGGTCGGCCGTTGACATAGTGAATCTTAAGTTCCTGCTCCTCTGCTTTGAGGTTATGTCGGGACTTAAGATCAACTTTGACAAGAGCAAAGTCGCCATTATAGGCTTCCCGGCAGACGAGCAACAACGAATTGCGGATAACTTGAACTGCAGACCGACATCATTTCCCATCACCTACTTGGGAACGCCGATGGCCGACCCAAAGACTCTAATGAGTGCCTTTCATCCGTTGGTACAACGATACCGAGCCCTGGCGCGGACGGTTTACGTCCAAGGGGAGTAAATCGATCCTTATTTCTGCTAACCTTGCGAGTCTCCCCATGTTCTTGATGGGGATGTATATCCTACCTGAGGGTGTTCATGGATCCTTCGATAAGGAGCTCGCGAGGTTCTTCTGGCAGGCCACTGACAGTCGACAGAAGTATCACATGTTCAAGTGGGATGATATCTGCAGGCCCAAGGACCAAGGTGGGCTCGGCATCATGGGTTCCCGTCGCATGAACGTTGCACTTATGCTGAGATGGGTATGGCGGATCATGCGCGGCAAGGGAGGATTGTGGCTACAGCTGATTCAAGCAAAATATCTGAGAGGTGAACCCCTCCTGGCATGCTCACGGACGGGAGGTTCCCAGTTTTGGCATTCCATCCAAAAGATAAAGGAGGAGATCCGCCTTGGGATCTCCTTTACTATAGGTAATGGGGACGGGACTCAATTCTGGTTAGACCCATGGATGGGTACCGAGACCCTTAGGGTGGGACTCCCGGCCCTTTTCTCTATATGCACGGACCAGTCTATCCTAGTGTCCGTGGCATCTCGATCGTGACAGTGGGATATCTGGTTTCGTCGGATGTTGGGGCAGGCATAACATGCCGAATTGACCAGATTGTTGGCGTCCCCGTCGCCCGTCTTGCCGGACTATCCGCACACGGTAATGCGGCGGCTCTCACCTTCGGGTGAGTTCTCTATCAAATCTGCATACAAGGCCCTAGGATGCCTCCCGGTGATCCCTTGGCTAGCTAACTTGTGGAAGGCCCCCTTGCCACTGATGATAAAGATCTTCGTTTGGCAGCTCCTTAGAAATCGCCACCCTTCGGGGACAGAGGTGCTCAAGCGACAGGGCTCGGGCGACGGACTTTGTCCTCTATGCAGGGTCCCGGAGACTATGGCTCATATCATATTCTCGTGCACGGCGGTTAGGGTCGTTTGGCAGTTTGTCCATGAGGCACTAGGGCCCGACTCGGAGGCCCTGGATCTCGTAGACTTCCTCCAAGACAGGGCTACCATGCCAGGACGGAACCGCCACATATTCTGGCTGATCTTTGCGGCCATGTCATGGACTCTTTGGACGACTAGAAGTAAAATGGTGATTGAGAAGGTGTTTCTGAGGCAGGCGTCTTACTCTTTGTTCAAATTCCTTGCTTTTCTACAGCAATGGCACCCGCTTCCTAGGCAACACGACCGCGAGCATCTAGGCTCCATGCTGGATGCGCTTGTGGCTTCAGCACATCGGCTGTCATCATCTTAGCTTTGCTCGTCGACCGCCACTAGGTGGCCTTGTTTTTCTTTTCTCTTATGTTTTTCTTTGGGCATTATTGTGCTGCTACCCCAGCCGTCGTCTTTTTGGATTATCTGGATGTTGGTTGTATGGATCTTTGCTTTATCTATAAAGCAGGACGAAAGCCTATTTCAAGAATTTAAAAGGGAGGAGAAATATTGACGATGGGAGGTAGCCGTAAGATTCAACCATCTATAAGCTGTTTTAAGATTGAGGTCATAGACAACTCCTTTTTGTTTATACAAAATAAATACCAGGTTTAATACATCTATTGGCCCCCACCATTTATCCTTACATAGGAGGCATGGATGCGACAGCTCAAAATATCTCTCTCTCTCTCTCTCTCTCTCTCACTCACACACACACACACATGCATCTGTCTCTTCTCTCTCCCTTGCACACAAATCCATGGACTTTAGTTCATAATAGCCAATTAAAAAATTATATCTTTTAAAACCGTTTTTAAAACTATTTACATATTCGGACCCCTGATGCCAAGACCTTTAGAACTGAATCACTTTTGGATACATTCCAAGCACGTTTAAATTTCACTGTTTCACATTTTGTATATGGAGCAAACCTATTTCACTTGAAAAAATGTGGTTTTTGTGAAACAATAGAGTAAAAGTGAAATATGGGTTCTGAAAGTGAAAAAAAATGAAATGAAAATGTCAACTTGTGAAACTCATTCGATAAAATGTGAAATAATTTATTTCAAAAAGAGTGAAATAGTTTATTTGAAAAATGGGTGATTGAATAGACCAATCTTGGATACATGTCAAACACATTTATCTTTCAACGTTTCACATTTCATTTGTTGAACAAACCTCTTTCACCAGAAAATTTATGAAACAAAACTATTTCACTATAAATATGTGAACAAATCAATTTTACTAGAAATTTAGTTAACCCAAATATATTTTAGATAAATGAAACAAACCTTTTCCACGCACACTAGGGATATGCAACTGAAATAGATGTGGTATTTTGCTAGAGTGAACAATGAAATACTGAAATGTAGATTCTGAATTGTGAAATAGTAACTACAAAAAAAGAAAGAAATTGTAATGTATCACTGTGAAATTAATTATTTTGAAATGTGTAACAGTTTGTTCCAAAATAGTGAAATATGTTATATTTTCTAATAATCAGTCTCAAAATCGTATATTACAATTTCACACTTTTAAAATACACCATTTCACATTTTCAAATAACTAGTTTCATAATTATATATTACAAATTCACACTTCTAAAATACATTGTTTCGCATTTTCAAATAACCAGTTTCACAACCGTATATTAAAATTTCCCTTTCTGTCTGGATTTACACGTGAGATTTTTTCTTGAAATTTTTTAACTTTTCAAAATGTGTATTTAGACAATGGGTTCATATACACCTATGAGCCAAAGTGAATTATGCGGTTATTATTTCACAATTCTGAAATATGTTACTGACTTGTTTCACAAATATTGCATCTATTTCAATTGACTTTTGTAAAATGACACATCTCACACTTTTGAAACAGACTGTTTCACATTTCAAAAAATTCAGTTTCACAATCATACATTACAAACTCACACTCTGTAGTTATATTTATCAATTCTGAAATATGTTACTAGCTTGTTCATAAAAATCAATCAATTTCAACTGCACGTTTCTGAAATGACATATTTTCACACATTTCCAAATAATCAGTTTCACAATTTGTCATTTCAGATCCATATTTAGATTAACATATGTTTCTAGTGACATTGGTTGGTTCCATGTTTTTCTGTCTAAAGAGGTTTATTTTCACATTTTTGAAGTGAAATGTGTTTGTTAGAGATACGAAATGTGAAACATTGAAATTTAAATGAGTTTGAAATGTATCCAAAGATCGTTCTAGTTATAAAGGTCTTGGCACCAAGAGCTCAAATATATAGATTATTTCAACTACAAACTTATAGTTTAAAAGATATGATTGCTTATAATTGGGTAAGTTTAAATAAAGTCCTTGAATTTGTTTGGAGGAGAGAGATAAGGGGCAGATGCAAGCGTGTCCTTGTCTGACAAAAGGTAGTGCTCCGGGCCAGCTAGACTAAAAAAATAGTACTGAAGTGGTGGACCAGCTGCTGAAATACTAATATTTCATAAACATTAAAAAACTTTTTATACGACACATGAGTCAATATACTGTATGAGGTGTCACTACCTGATTGTCCCGTAGTGGTAACGCGCAAATTATCAATTTGCGTGCTTTTAAGCTTCAGTGTGCGGAAAAAATAAGATAAGAAATGTCAAACGTACCTGCTTATGTGTAAAGATAAACGGTGCAGGCCAGCCGACCGGCTAATTTGTGGTCGTACGTCCCCAGACCATCGGTCCTTTGCGCACCATGCCATCGTTTGTGATCGTACGTCCGCAATCCACACATGTGATGGATTCACCCGGTGTTTTTCGACAACTGGTGGGTTTATCAGCTCAAAAAGAAGCATCGAGAGGATACAAAATCAAATAGCACACCCGGCCTCTACATAAACAGGACGCACACAACCAACAACATGAACGCGCGAGTGAATACACACAAAACACTACGGTAAATAGTAAAGTCATATAAGGCCAAAGCTATGCATAGATGAGGGGAAAAAACCCAAACGATCAGATCCACGATTGGCAAGATGTAACCATGCGTATCCAACTTTGTCAATGTCATGTTTAATTGATGTAAACTTTGTTCTGGACTCTCAGAGCCACCCTTTGGCGTTTGTGTCTCTTTGTCTTGATGAGAGCTAGGATATCTTTCATCAATTCATCTGGTGCAATATGGTCCGTTTAGTTACGGATCTAGGTTCCTGTTGCCTCCCGGTCCTACCTAGCCACGTTGATCAGCACCATGGTGTATACAGATCCATGGAGTTGCCTTTCCTCGATCAGCTCGAGTCTCACGCTAGAGGCAACAGGAACCTAGATCCGTAACTAAACGGGCCATATTTGTGTGTATTCACTCGCGCGTTCATGTTGTTGGTTGTGTGCGTCCTGTTTTTGTAGAGGCCGGGTGTGCCATTGGCGGCTTCTTAGCGCTCTAGCTCGCCTTCTTTTATAGTACTACTACTCCATGTTATGCATGGGTGCGTACCCCATTAATGTGTGTTATTCAGACAATAGTTGCTCCTAGTCGGACACGTGCACATGTACTAATACACATTTCAACTTTCATTTGGCAGGATAATGGCATCCACCCGGTACGAAGAGGACATGTCATATCAGGTGTAGTTACAACTAGTCAACTACCACTGCAACTTAAGCAGTTGCCCCTAACCTGACCATCCAACATCGAGCCAAGGGTTAAGATATGCTTGCCATATCTCCCCCTTTCCTACCGCAACTCCTTTTCTTTAAGAACATACCATCTTTATAAGAAGACATGGAACCGAACCAAACCAAACCATTTACAACACACTGGGCTATGAAAATATCGGAGATACAGTTCAAGTACTGACATCTTGAACACTGTGTGAACTGTGAAAAGCAGTAGATGCTAGCATAGTCACATTAAGTTTTAACAACTGTGTTAAACGGTGTTGTCAGTATGCCACACGATTACGTTTTGGGTTTTACTACTAAATCCCCATGAATTCGGTACCCCTCTGCGCTAAACGTTGTTTATTCGTTTTTGCTTGTTGAGAACATGTCGTGACATTTCTCCTAAGAACTTGACTTACCAAATTGTTTCCTATTTTTTCCTTGCTACATAGCAGATTTGCAAAACTGGGTCAACACTTTATAATTATTTAAAAATGAACATATATATTAGTACTTGGACATACAATGGTACATGAAAAGGGCAAAAAGTTAGCTTAAAATAAAATTATGGGAAGCTCATAACTTATCATGACCACTGGCTGCAAGTTGTAAGGTCAGATCAAGGCTACAACTTAAGTTACAGTGACTGTCCTAGCTAGGTTCACTTGGACTAATAAACAAGTGGATCCGATCCAGAGTGTGTTGGATAGGGTCCGGAGTGTGCTCGCTTATGGCAGTCACCAGGATTGGCTCCGACCATGTTCCTCTGCTATTTGCGTCAGGGGAAGGGTCACGAGCGCGGTCGAGGCGCTTCTACTTCAAACCATCGTGGCTCCTACAACCGAGGTTCTTTGAGATGGTACTGGACCGGTGGCTCCAAGCAGGCGGCCAACCCACCATGGGCGTTTTGTGCTACAAATATCTGGCACTATTGCGCAAAAAATCTCTTGTCAGTTTATGCGGGGTTGGGGCGCCAACCTGGGTGCCGATCTCAGGGCCTGTAAAGCGGTCCTGCTAGACCAGATTAAGGCTCTAGACGTGGCTGCGGATACAGTGGGTCTCTCGGCCAATGACTGGTTAAGGCGTTACTCCCTTGAGTTCTCGTTGATGGAGATATTCAAGGGAGAAGAATTGTTCTGGTAGCGACGGGGAGGCCAGAAATTGAAGGAAATATGCCCTAGAGGCAATAATAAAGTTATTATTAATTTCCTCATATCATGATAAATGTTTATTATTCATGCTAGAATTGTATTAACCGGAAACATAATACATGTCTGAATACATAGACAAACACAACGTCACTAGTATGCCTCTACTTGACTAGCTTATTAATCAAAGATGGTTATGTTTCCTAACCATAGACATGTGTTGTCATTTGATTAATGGGATCACATCATTAGGAGAATGATGTGATTGACATGACCCATTCCGTTAGCCTAGCACTTGATCGTTTAGTATATTGCTATTGCTTTCTTCATGACTTATACATGTTCCTGTAACTATGAGATTATGCAACTCCCGTTTACCGGAGGAACACTTTGGGTGCTACCAAACGTCACAACATAACTGGGTGATTATAAAGGAGTACTACAGGTGTCTCCAAAGGTACATGTTGGGTTGGCGTATTTCGAGATTAGGTTTTGTCACTCCGATTGTCGGAGAGGTATCTCTGGGCCCTCTCGGTAATGCACATCACTATAAGCCTAGCAAGCAATGTAGCTAATGAGTTAGTTATGGAATTATGCATTACGTAACGAGTAAAGAGACTTGCCGGTAACGAGATTGAACTAGATATTGGATACCGACGATCGAATCTCGGGCAAGTAACATACCGATGACAAAGGGAACAACGTATGTTGTTATGCGGTTTGACCGATAAAGATCTTCGTAGAATATGTAGGAGCCAATATGGGCATCCAGGTTCCGCTATTGGTTATTGACCGAGAATAGTTCTAGGTCATGTCTACATAGTTCTCGAACCCATAGGGTCCACACGCTTAATGTTACGATGACAGTTTTATTATGAGTTTATAAGTTTTGATGTACCGAAGTTTGTTCGGAGTCCCGGATGTGATCACGGACATGACGAGGAGTCTCGAAATGGTCGAGACATAAAGACTGATATATTGGAAGCCTATGTTTGGACATTGGAATAGTTCCAGGTGAAATCGGGATTTTACCGGAACACCGGGGGGGTTACCGGAACCCTCCCGGGGGTTAATGAGCCTTAGTGGGCCATGAGGGAGAAGAGGAGGGCCGGCCACGGCAGGCCGCGCGCCCCCTCCCCCCTAGGACTCCTCCGGCGCGCCTCCTCCTAGGGCCGGCGGCACCCCCCTTGCTCCTTTATATACGGGGGCAGGGGGGCACCCTAGGACACACAAGTTGATCTACGTGATCGTTCCTTAGCCGTGTGCGGTGGCACCCTCCACCATATTCCACCTCGGTCATATTGTCGCAGAGTTTAGGCGAAGCCCTGCGCCGGTAGAACATCATCATCGTCACCACGCCGTCGTCTTGTGGAACTCATCCCGACACTTTCTGGATCGAAGTCCGGGATCGTCATCGAGCTGAGCGTGTCTGAACTCGGAGGTGCCGTGACGTTCGGTACTTGGATCGGTCGGATCGTGAAGGCGTCGACTACATCAACAGCGTTGTCATAAGCGCTTCGCTTACGGTCTCACGAGGGTGCGAGACAATACTCTCCCCTCTTGTTGCTATGCCATCACCAAGATCTTGCGTGTGCGTAGGAATTTTTGAAATTACTCGTTCCCCAATGATGGCATCCGAGCCAGGTTTTATGCGTAGATGTCATATGCACGAGTAGAACACAAGTGAGTTGTGGGCGATACAAGTCATCTTGCTTACAAAGCATGTCATACTTTGGTTGGCGGTATTGTGAGATGAAGCGGCCGGACCGACATTACACGACGCTTACGTGAGACCTGGTTTCACCGTTACGAGCACTCGTGCTTAAAGGTGGCTGGCGGGTGTCTGTCTCTCTCACTTTAGCTGAATGGAGTGTGGCTACGCCCGGTCCTTGCGAAGTTTAAAACAACACTAACTTGACGAACTATCGTTGTGGTTTTGATGCGAGGTAAACGGTTCTTGCTAAGCCCGTAGCAGCCACGTAAAATTTGCAACAACAAAGTAGAGAACGTCTAACTTGTTTTTGCAGGGCATGTTGTGATGTGATATGGTCAAGGCGTGATGCTATATTTTATTGTATGAGATGATCATGTTTTGTAACCGAAGTTATCGGCAATGGCAGGAGCCATATGGTTGTCGCTTTATTGTATGAAATGCAAGCATACGTAATTGCTTTACTTTATCACTAAGCGGTAGCGATAGTCGTAGAAGCAATAGATGGCGTAACGACAATGATGCGATGGAGATCAAGGTGTCGCGCGGTGGCGATGGTGATCACGGTGGTGCTTTGAAGATGGAGATCACAAGCACAAGATGATGATGGCCATATCATATCACTTATATTGATTGCATGTGATGTTTATCCTTTATGCATCTTATATTGCTTTGATTGGCGGTAGCATTTTAAGATGATCTCTCACTAATTATCAAGAAGTGTTCTCCTGAGTATGCACCGTTGCGAAAGTTCTTCGTCTTTGAGACACCACGTGATGATCGGGTGTGATAGGCTCTACGTTCAAATACAGCGGGTGCAAAACAGTTGCACACGCGGAATACTCAAAGTTAAACTTGACGAGCCTAGCATATACAGATATGGCCTCGAACACGGAGACCGAAGGTCGAGCGTGAATCATATAGTAGATATGATCAACATAGTGATGTTCACCTGAAACTACTCCATCTCACGTGATGATCGGACATGGTTTAGTTGATTTGGATCACGTAATCACTTAGATGACTAGAGATGTACGTCCAAGTGGGAGTTCTTAAGTAATATGATTTATTGAACTTAAATTTATCATGAACTTAGTACCGATAATATTTTAATTGTCTATATTTGTTGTAGATAGATGGCTCGTCTTTGTTGTTCCGTTGAATTATAATGCGTTCCTAGAAAGCAAAGTTGAAAGATGATGGTAGCAATTACACGGATTTGGGTCCGTAACTCGAGGATTATCCTCATTGCTGCCTGGAAGAATTACGTCTGGAAGCACCGCTGGGTGCCGAACTGCTGCTGATGCAATCGACGACGCTAAGAACGTCTGGCGAGCAAAGCGATGACTACTCGATAGTTCGATTGTGCCATGCTTTACGGCTTAGAACCGGGTCTTCAACGACATTTTGAGCGTCATGGAGCATATGAGATGTTCCAGAGTTGAAGTTAATATTTCAAGCAAATGCCGGATTGAGAGATATGAAGTCTCCAATAAGTTCTATAGCTGCAAGATGGAGGAGAATAGTTACGCCGGTGAACACATACTCAAAATGTGCGGGTATAATAATCACTTGATTCAAGCTGGGAGTTAATCTTCACGATGATAGTGTCATTGATGAATTCTTCAATCACGCCACCAAGCTACAAGAGATTCGTGATGAACTATAATATGCAAGGGATGGACAAGACCATTCCCGAGCTCTTCGCAATGCTAAAAAGCGGAGGTAGAAATCAAAAGGAGCATCAAGTGTTGATGGTTAACAAGACCACCGTTTCAAGAAAAAGGCAAAGGGAAGAAGAAGGGAACTTCAACAAGAACATCAAACAAGTTGCTGCTCAAGAGAAGAAACCCAAGTCTGGACATAAGCACGAGATCGAGTGCTTCTCTTGCAAGCGATGGACATTGGAAGCGGAACTGCCCCAAGTATTTGGCGGATAAGAAGGATGGCAAAGTGAACGAAGGTATATGTGATATACATGTTATTGATGTGTACCTTACTAATGCTCGCAGTAGTACCTGGGTATTTGATACTGGTTCTGTTGCTAATATTTGCAACTCGAAACAGGGACTACGGATTAAGCGAAGATCGGCTAAGGACGAGACGATGCGCATGGGAAATAGTTCCAAAGTCGATGTGATCACAGTCGGCACGCTACCTCTGCATCTACCATCGGGATTAGTTTTAGACCTAAATAATTGTTATTTGGTGCCAGCGTTGAGCATGAACATTATATCTGGATCTTGTTTGATGCGAGACGGTTATTCATTTAAATCAGAGAATAATGGTTGTTCTATTTATATGAGTAATATCTTTTATGGTCATGCACCCTTGAAGAGTGGTCTATTTTATTGAATCTCGATAGTAGTGATACACATATTCATAGTGTTGAAACCAAAAGATGCAGAGTTGATAATGATAGTGCAACTTATTTGTGGCACTTGCCGTTTAGGTCATATCGGTGTAAAGCGCATGAAGAAACTCCATCTTGATGGGCTATTGGAATCACTTGATTATGAATCACTTGGTACTTGCGAACCGTGCCTCATGGGCAAGATGACTAAAACGCCGTTCTCCGGAACTATGGGCGAGCAACTGATTTGTTGGAAATCATACATCGATGTTTGTGGTCCAATGAATCTTTGAGGCTCACGGCGGGTATCGTTATTTTCTCACCTTCACAGATGATTTGAGCAGATATGGGTATATCTACTTAATGAAACACAAGTCTGAAACATTTGAAAAGTTCAAAGAATTTGAGTGAAGTGGAAAATCATCGTAACAAGAAAATAAAGTTTCTACGATCGATCATGGAGGAGAATATTTGAGTTCTGAGTTTGGTTTACATTTGAAACAATGCGGAATAGTTTCGCAACTCACGCCACCGGAACACCACAGCGAAATGGTGTGTCGAGCGTCAGAATGTCGTACTTTACTAGATATGGTGCGATCTATGATGTCTCTCACTAATTTACCGCTATCGTTCTGGGGTTATGCTTTAGAGACGGCCGCATTCACATTGAATAGGGCACCATCAAAATCCGTTGAGACGACGCCTTATGAACTGTGGTTTGGCAAGAAACCAAAGTTGTCATTTCTTAAAGTTTGGGGCTGCGATGCTTATGTGAAGAAACTTCAACCGGATAAGCTCGAACCTAAATCAGAGAAATGTGTCTTCATAGGATACCCAAAAGAGACTATTGGGTACACCTTCTATCATAGATCCGAGGGCAAGATTTTCGTTGCTAAAATCGGATCCTTTCTAGAGAAGGAGTTTCTCTCGAAAGAAGTGAGTGGGAGGAAAGTAGAACTTGATGAGGTAACTGTACCTGCTCCCTTATTGGAAAGTAGTTCATCACAAGAACCGGTTCCTGTGACAACTACACCAATTAGTGAGGAAGCTAATGATATTGATCATGAAACTTCAGATAAAGTTTCTACTGAACTTCGTAGGTCTACCAGAGTAAGATCCGCACCAGAGTGGTACGATAATCCTATTCTGGAAGTCATGTTACTTGACCATGATGAACCTACGAACTACAAGGAAGCGATGATGACACTAGTAGAAAACCACCAATCAGTCCCGGTTCGTAAGGGCCTTTAGTCCCGGTTCGGGAACCGGGACTAATGGGTCGTTACTAATACCTCAACCCATTAGTCGGTTCGAGACACGAACCGGGACCAATGAGCCTCCACGTGGCCCTCAGGCGCCGAGCCCGGTCGGGGCCTTTGGTCCCGGTTGGTGGCTCAACCGGGACCAAAAGGCGCCCACGTGTCTGCATTCGATGGCCTGGTTTTTGTTTTTTTTGATAGGAGGGGTTGGGGGTTTTGGGGGGTTAATTTAGGTGTTTCATTAGCTAGTAATAGAGAGAAGTGTCCTCTCTTAATTATGTCCGTGCTTGCTCGGCGCCACGTAGTAAATATACATAAGTGATCGAGAGAACCATTGATCTGAAGTTAAGTCATGCATACCGAGAGAAGTGATCGATCGACCTCTCCTTCTCGAGAGATTGGTCGAACAACAAGTTTCTTGGCTACATACATGTACAATCTATATAAGATCTCTTAATTACAAACCACTAGCATTTGAATTCAAGTTCCACATGGTATTCTCGGCTTCTTGATGGCGTGATCAAGAAAGAATCCGCCAATTCCTCTTGAATTGCTTTCATGCGATCTGGTGGTAGGAGTTCATCCGCATCTGCCAAGTCTAATTAATTTGAAGAAGGGGTTAATTAATACATATATATGAATGAAACTCAACAGAAATGATGGTGTAATAAAATGAAATTGCGAATATTATTGCTTACGCACTTCATATTGTCTTCTAGAGTAGCCCGCTTGTTTTTCAATGTCGCGTTGTGGATGAACTCGCACACGTAGTATCCACGTAAATCATTCCTTCCTCCTGCCACAAGCACTTTACGAGAAATAGAGGTCAATCAAACTGATAATGAAGCATTATATAAATGGCATTGATGAAAGTATAGCTATAGAATCAACGGAGATCGCGCATGAGAGTACTTACTTTCGGGTATGTATATCGCAGCTCCTTGGCGATCCGGAGCTTGTGCGGTGAACTGTTTCCAAACCCTGCAAGACAAAGAAAATATTTGTTATTACTTGAGATATCAAGAAATGAATAAAAAGTTGCCGATATGGTGCGATAATGATCGATTGAACTTACTTGCTGAGCATGTCGGTCATGTCCGCATAGGTGCTGGGATCTTTCCGTCTCGAGTCTAAGGCGGTTACTAGTCCACGCTCAAGCTTAATCTCCGAAGAATATAGTGGTACCTACACGCAAGCATAACTCATCAATTACATTAACCTCGCTTTCGAGTAATAAGGAAAACCGAATATGCACACGACGGTAACACTCACGGGCCGTGGTAAGGAAAGAGTATGGTATCTTTGTTTTGATTTTTGATCAATGATTGTAGCAAGTTGTCCTCGGCCTCTTGGTAGCGCTTTTCAACCAGAAAAACATCTATGATATTTGTGTTAATGAACCCAATATCATAGATTTCATTTTTTGCACTCGACGATCTTCAATCTGCATAATATATTGAGGATAATTAATTATAAATACATGCAATGAAAGAGCCGAGCTATATATAAAGACTAATGACAGAAATAGTACTTACGAGCAGTAGCAAAAGACCATTAATTTATCGAGGGCCTTTTGATTGAAGAACTCGAAGAACTCCTCAAATGGAATAGACAACAGATCATTTGAAGCGAGGTCGTGCTCCTCTTTAATATTCAGATACAAAGTGTTCGTCCCCTCGGACTCTCTCGCAGGTTTTCATGTACCAACTGTGGAATCTTCGCATCATTGTTGTCGAGACTTTTCATCTTTGACGAGAGGCTTCCGCACTCAGATCTGAATAAGTCCACCTCCATGAAATCAGGAAGTGCATCGTCAGCGGGTAATCTTCAAGATTGCCATAACCGCCACCGCCCCGGAGGATTAGACACATTCAGCGGGGGCACGATTGCTGTGCTTGTTCGCCGAGCTGGGCAATTTTTTCCCCTTTGCCCGTTGTTCTTTTGACCTTTTATCCTGACAGTAGTTCCCGACCGCTTGGCTTGGAGATATGTCATTCGAGAATGCGCTCATAGTTGGTTCTCGGCGGAGACTTTGGTGGTTTCCTCAGGGCATCGAGAGTGCGCTTTGCTTTCACCGGATCGACCTTCTCCTCCGGAGGTGGATGTATCTTTGCTTTAACTCCTTCAAAGAACTCCTTCACTTGGGTCTGCACGATCGTATCGTTTTCCTCCTTGCTCCTCTCATACGGTAACTTCTCTACAGGCTTTAGAGGTGGACCGTGTCTGTATTACCTCTCTCTTCTTGTGCTGCTAGACGCCGGAGCAGAGCGGGGCGGCTGCGGCGTCTGTCTTCCTTCGTGCTTGCTTACGAGGCGGAGGAGAAGGACTCTGACAGCGTCGGAGCAGCCGGGCGGGCGGGTCTCTTCCGCCCTTGCTGGCGAGGCGGAGAAGGAGGAGGCGGAGTGCCGCCACGCGGCCGGAGGCGGGGCGGAGTGCCGCGCGTGCCTGATCTTCACTCGCGGAGGAGGAGGCGGTGGAGGCGGAGTGCCGCCATGCGTGCCTCGATCGTCACTCGCCGGAGGAGGAGGCGGTGGAGGAGGCGGAGTGCCCTGACTCGCGGATGAGGAGGAGGAGGCGGAGGCGTCAGATTCGGAAGGTCGATGAGCTCCTTCCGCCATAGGCATGGAGTCTTGAGCGAGAACCCAGCCTAGTCTCCCCTTCACCGGTAGGGTGCTCAAGTCGAGGTCCTCAAATCCTCCGTTATTTCATCAATCATCACCTTAGCAAATCATACGGAATCGGTGGCGGTGATAAGTTGTGCGGGTCCACTAGGATAAACTTGGCCAACAACCGCCTTGACCTTCAAATTCATGCATCGCGCCATAATGTGGCAATTTTGAGACTCCGTGATACCATCCACGGGATAGCTGGCAGGAGCCGTGACATGCTCCGGCTGAAGCAGCTCGGTGGAAGCAACGCCGCTTCGCTGCTGAGATGGCGGGGTAACCGGGGAAGCTTGCATGTCGTTTGTTGCGATCTGCCGCTTCTCGGTCCTCTTCTCGATCCTCTAGCCCCATTACCCTTCCAAGCAGCGCTGCATTTGGTCATGCTCCACTTTCTTCCTCCTCTCGTGGGTTTTGTAACCCCTGCGTCCGGAAAACCAACCTTCCACAAGCGAGCTGGCGTGCCCGTGTCCGTCCGGGGTGCTCGGGATTCCCAAGGGCCATTGTGAGCTCGTCCTTCTCCTGTTTGGAAGGAGCGTCCCTCGCGCAGCAACAATATATCGTCGAAGTTTCTTGACTGGTGTTTGCAGTTGCTCGTTCGTCCATCGACTTCGCCCTTACGAGGTCCAAGGTTCCGCCAGCCCGAAGAACCAAGTCCGCAACGGCAGCGCCAGCGATCGTCTCTGGTTTGATCCCTTTTCAAGCAGATCATGCTCAGCCTTGGACCACTTAGGCGGGCTTTGAGGTAGCCACGACCCGTGCGATGGTGAAGCGTCTTCTTCGCAGCATTTTTCTTGTTTGTCTCCGACATCTTCTTACTCTTTTCCGATGTCATGTGGGCCACAAATGCGGGCCAGTGATCTTTGATCTTCTCATATTTGCCGATGAATTGTTGTGTCTCTTTTTCGGACAAACTTGTTCAGCTCTTTCCTCCACCTCCTCATTAGGCCAGCCATCTTCTTAAGAGCACAAGACTTGATTAATTGCTCTTTAACGGCTTCTCCGGATCCTCCTCTGGCGGTAGGGTGAAATTTGCCTTCAGCTCATTCCAAAGATCTTCTTTCGCATATCATTGACATAAGACACCTCAGCGTCTTCATCCTTAGCAGGCTTATACCATTGTGGATCTTGATCGGGATCTGTCCCTAACAAGAACCCCCGACCGAGCGAAAATGCCTTCTTTGTCCGGTTGGGTTCAATCGGTTCGCCGTCGGTAGCGATTTCTATGATCTCAAACTTTTCATCCGAGCTCAACTTTTCTTGGGCCTCGTCTCCGTGCGAAGTTGTGCTCGATCCGGAGGGCTAGAAATTATAAGGAAGAAAGACGACGATTACTTAATATGTGTACATATACCAAAACAATGGATGCATCAATTAACTTGTCAAGACGGGCTTAACTAATATATATATACCTGGCGGACTCGGTTCGGTGACTCGGCTCGGCACGGTCTCCTTCGTCTTGTACCTCCATTGTGTCACGGAGCCATCATGAACATAGTCCTCCTCTTGTACCGGCATTAATGAGTCGAAGCCATCATAATCATAGCCCTCTTCTTCATCCATCGACCAGCGGTGTCGATGAGAAATGGACTAACATCATCACTTCCATTTGCGATTATTTCCCCAACATCGCTTCGCTTTCTTCGTCTCGGGAGTGCTCCATAGTTTACGCAAATATTGACAACATGTCAATTATTATTCAACATCGTTTTCTCTCTAGGGTTTGGGTGTCCTCGAGAGTTTTGGTCGAGCGAGAGGGCCGAGGGGGCTGCTGCAGTTGTATCTAGAGGGGGTTAATTATATCGACAACAACGCGACATACACATATACATATCGGGGAGGGGGTATCGGTACCACCCCCTCGTGTTTAAGTTTCTTCTTTCTCCTTTCCTTTCTTTCTTCTTCTCCTCTTCTTTTTCTTCTTCTCCCTCGAGAAAGGAAAATAATTAAGGAAAAGGAAGAAAAGAGGAAGAAGGAAGAAGGAAGAAGAAGAAGAAGTAAAAGAAGAAAAAAAAGAGGAGAAGAAGAAAGGAATAGAGGAGAAGAAGAAAAAATAGAATTTTTTTCTTCTATTTTTTCTTCTTCTCCTCTATTCCTTTCTTCTTCTCCTCTTCTTTTTCTTCTTTTTTCCTCTTCTTATTTATTTCTCCTCTTCTTCCTCTCCTCTTTTTCTCCTTTCTTCCTCTTCTTATTTTCCTTCCTCTCATTCTTTTTCTTCTTCTTCTTCCTTCTTCCTTCTTCCTCTTTTCTTCCTTTTCCTTATTTTACTTTCTCCTCTACACTAACCTAAAATGCACTAACCTAAAATCGATCGATATCTACTAACAACCTAAATATAAAATTAATACATATATGAAAAAACATATATAAACAAAAAAATGCTATGAACATTATATTCATACATACATATATATATATAGCCACATCCATTCATCACATATATATATAGCTACCACATACATATATACATTATACATATGAAAAAAATGCAATGAACAAAAAAAATACACTTATGAAAAAATACTATGAACATGTACACATATATATACATACAAACACATATACACAAAAAATGCAAAAAATGCTATGGTGGAAAATGCAGGGCGGGGGGGGTGGGGCTTGTGGCGCAGGTGGGGCGGCGGCACTGCCGCAGGCAGATGTGCGGTGGCCGCCTGAGGGGCGGCGGACAGGCCGAGCTGGCGGCGGGGGCGGCGAGGCACAGGCAGCGGCGGCGCCTGCCATGCAGACAGAGGCGGTGGTGTGGCTGACTGAGGCAGACGGGCGGCGGCGGGCGTCTGCAGGCGGCGGGTGTGGACGCGCAGGGCGCTGGACGGGAGGGGGCGGAGCGAGCTATGCTCACAGGGGGGCGGCGGCGGCGGCAGTAGCTGACGAAGCGCCGGCGGCGGCGTGACAACAAGGTGGAGTAAGGCGTCGGGTGGCGGCAATGACGAGGAGGAGCAGGCGTCGGGGAGAAGTGGGCGATTTGGCGGAAGCGCCAAGTCTTGCTTATATACACTGTACCTTTAGTCGGTTGGTGGCACCAACCGGGACTATCTGCTAGTCGGTTGGTGCCACCAACGGGACCAAACCTCTTTTCGGCAGCCCAAAGGGCGGGAAGCTCTGACCTTTGGTCCCGGTTGGTGGCTCTAACGGGACTAAAGCCCCTTTAGTCCCGGTTGGTGCCACCAACGGGACCAAACCCTCACTTGCCAGCGTCGGGGCCAAAGTTTAGTCCCACCTCGCTAGTTGAGAGGGGCGCAGATGGTTTATAAGCCCCGCCGCTCCCTCTTGAACTCCTTTGAACTGCAGGCTTACGGGCCTACTTGCTCTTCGTTGCTGTTGGACCTTACAGGCTCTTCTTGGGCTGAATCTGGCCCGAAATAGGGATTCGATCGTATTGGGCCGTGTATGCCCAAGATGGGTGGCATTTTTTTCTTGCTTTATTTAATTTATTTTGTTTCTACTTACAACAAAATACTTATTGTTGTTTTTTGTTTTGTTTTCTGCATTATTTATTTTCTTTGTTTTTTGCTCTATTTTTAAATCTTTTTGCTTCTAGTTTTAGGAAAATTATAAACTTTCTGTTAGTGCCATTACTAATTTTCAAATTTGAAAACACTTTTTTTTGTTTTCTTTCTTGCTTTATTTAATTTATTTTGTTTCTACTTACAACAAAATACTTATTGTTGTTTTTTTGTTTTGTTTTCTGCATTATTTATTTTCTTTTGTTTTTGCTCTATTTTTAAATCTTTTTGCTTCTAGTTTTAGGAAAATTATAAACTTTCTGTTAGTGCCATTACTAATTTTCAAATTTGAAAACACTTTTTTTGTTTTCTTTCTTGCTTTATTTAATTTATTTTGTTTCTACTTACAACAAAATACTTATTGTTGCTATTTTTAATTATTACGAGGGCGAACCATAAGACATTTCAAATGAACTCTGAAAAAGTTGAAAGTTGGCATGGTATATCATAAATTGACCCACACATAGCATGTGCATGTACAAAAGCGAAAAATGGTATCATACTCATCGATTTACAATATAATGGTATCATAAGCGAACAATAGTTGCGGAGAAAGTCTTCACTTTTTCTTCGCTTGTGTCATTGCTTATTGCGCCGTAACCATGGATAATCTTCATCGTTTATCGGGATCTTTGGGGTCAGCCTTGACTTTAAAGGAGGAATTTCATGAAACTTTTCATAATCTTGAGACATGTCATCTTGTCCTCCACTCCCACGATGTCCCTTTTTCTGAAAGAACTATGTGGCGCTTTGGCTCATCGTATGATGTATTTGCTTCCTTATCTTTTCTCTTTCTCGGTCTCATGGACATGTCCTTCACATAGATAACCTGTGCCACATCATTGGCTAGGACGAGCGGTTCGTCGGTGTACCCAAGATTTTTCAGATCCTTGTTGTCATTTCGTCTTGTGGGTCTACATACCCGCCTCTGACAGATTGACCCATTTGCACTTAAACAAAGGGACCTTAAAATCATGTCCGTAGTCAAGTTCCCATATGTCCACTATGTAACCATAATATGTGTCCTTTCCCTCTCGGTTGTTGCATCAAAGCGGACACCGCTGTTTTGGTTGGTGCTCTTTTGATCTTGGTCGATCGTGTAAAATGTATTCCCATTTATCTCGTATCCTTTCCAAATCAATACGGTCAAAGATGGTCCCTGGATAACAAGTACAGCTCCTCACAAGCAGTCTTGTCACCTCGATCGTGCTTCCAACCAACTGCTGAAAGTCTGATGTGTTCACATGTAATCCGATCGTCGCCTTTGCTCGGGTGTTTGAAGCGCAGTTGTTCTTGTGTTCATCGACATACGGGTCACCAAGGTAGAGTTACGTAGAAGCGTGTAGTGGGCTTGAGACCAAGAATATCCATCCTGCATATTATTGAGTCCTTTCCAAGCGTGCCTTTTCGGTCGAGTCTCCCCTCATACCGCGATTTAGGGAGACCTATCTTCTTAAGGCAGGAATGAAGTCAACACAAAACCCGATGACATCCTCTGTTTGATGGCCCATGGAGATGCTTCCTTCGGCCTAAGCGATTACGGACATATTTCTTTAGGACTCCCATGAACCTCTCAAAGGGTACATATTGTGTAGAAATCTGGGGCCCAGAATGACAATCTCGTCAACTAGATGAACAAGAGCGTGCGTCATGATATTGAAGAAGGATGGTGGGAACACCAGCTCGAAAGCCCGACAAGACATTGCACCACATCACTCCTTAGCCTTGGTATGGTTTACGGATCGATCACCTTCGAGATATTGCATTGAGGAATGCACATAGCTTCACAATGGCTAATCGGACGTTTTCGGTGAGAAGCCCCTCAATGCAACCGAGGCGATTGCGTCATAATCACGTGGCGATCATGAGACTTGCGGTATATACTATCGATGTCAAGTAAGCGATGCGTGCATGCGTGGTATCCCTTGTTTGTCTGTCACGAAGGTTCTTGAGAGCGGGCCAATCGTTGATGGTCACGAACAACAACGCCTTTAGGTTAAATTCCTCCTGTTTGTGCTCATCCCACGTCGTTACACCGTTTCCATTCCACAGCTGTAAAAGTTCTTCAACTAATGGCCTTAGGTACACATCAATGTCATTGCGGGTTGCTTAGGGCCTTGGATGAGAGCGGCATCATAATGAACTTCCGCTTCATGCACATCCAAGGAGGAAGGTTATACATACATAGAGTCACGGGCAGTGCTGTGATTGCTGCTCTGCTCCCGAAAGGATTAATGCCATCCGCGCTTAAAGCAAACCATACGTTCCTTGGCTCACTTGCAAACTCATCCCGGTACTTTCTCTCGATTTTTCTCCACTGCGACCCGTCGTGGTGCTCTCAACTTCCGTCTTTCTTACGGTCCTCACTGTGCCATCGCATCAACTTGGCATGCTCTCCGTTTACGAGCAGACGTTTCAACCGTGGTATTATAGGAGCATACCACATCACCTTCGCAGAACCCTCTTCACTGGGGGCTCGCCGTCAACATCACGAGGTCATCTCGTCGATCTTATACCGTAATGCACCGCATACCGGGCATGCGTTCAGATCCTTATACGCACCATGTAGAGGATGCGATCATTAGGGCATGCATGTATCTTACGCACCTCCAATCCTAGAGGGCATCGACCTTCTTTGCTGCGTATGTCTTTGTCGGGCAATTCGTTATCCTTTGGAAGCTTCTTCTTCAATATTTTAAGTAGCTTCTCAAATCCTTTATCGAGCCTGACATTCTCGCCTTCCTTTGCAGCAATTCGAGACGGTACCTAGCTTTGTGTTGCCATCTTCGCAATTGGGGTACAACCCTTTTTGTGGTCCTCTAGCATGCGATCGAACTTCATCTTCTCTTTTGACTTTCGCATTGCGTCCTTGCATCGACAATGACCGGCGGAGATCATCATCATCGGGCACATCATCGGTTCCTCTTGATCTTCAGCAGCTTCTCCGTTGCAGCATCATCGTGCACATCGTCTGGTTCCTCTTGATCTTCGGAGCATCACCGTATTCAGGGGCACATAGTTGTCATCGTACTCTTCTTCTTCGCCGTCTTCCATCATAACCCCTATTTCTCCGTGCCTCGTCCAAACATTATAGTGTGGCATGAAACCCTTGTAAAGCGGTGGGTGTGCAGGATTTTCGGTCGAGTAAGACTTCAGTATTCCACATATAGGGCATGGACAACACATAAAA